>CANTUV010000039.1:11250000-12500000 GCA_947685225.1 Garcia nutans | reverse complement strand
TCTTATCAGGATATGGAAATTTTCTTAAATCTACATTAGATGAAAAGGGAGTAGTAGAAGACATACCTTTCTTTGCACTATCCAAATGCTTACTTACCTCTTCCTCATTCGCTTTCTCTTTAGTGACCTCACCAAGGCTTACTGGATCTTGTTGAACTTCCAACTTCTCTTTAGGCTTATGATCCTCCAACACCTTTCCACTCCTCAATGTCACCGCCTTCACATGCTCCCTTGGATTTGTCTCAGACGTACTTGGTAATGCACCTTGTGATCTTCCAGCCATTGCATTAGCCAATTGTCCAATCTGTGCTTCCAAGTTCTTGATGGAGGCTTCTTGATTATGAAATCTTGTCTCATTGGACTTGATTAGTTGAGACATCAAATCCTCCATGGAAGGCTTCTTCACTTGTTGTTGTTGTGGAGCTTGGGGTTGAAATCCTGGTGGTTGTTGTCTTTGCACATTTTCATTGCTCCAAGAGAAACTAGGATGATTCCTCCAACCAGGATTGTAAGTGCTGCTATAGGGATCATTCTGCCTGCGAAAATTACTAACAAAATTGACTTAATCAGAAACTTGGTTAGTAGCATACATATTAGCTTCTTGGCACTCATGATTTGGGTGACCTCCACCACAAAAATCACAAGCTATGGTAACAACTGGAGGTGCTTGAATTTGCATTCCTTCAATCTTCTTATTTAACGCCTCCACTTGAGCTGCCAAAGACGTCATAGCATCCACATTATACACCCCAGCTGCTGTCCTTGGTTGAGCTCGTGCATCATGATACAAAAACATGTTAGCTACCATCTCATCAATGAGCTCAAAGAATTCTTCGGGTGTCTTCCTGTTGACTGAACCTCCTGCAGCAGCGTCAATCATGTTCATAGCATGAACATTAATTCCTTTGTAAAAATTCTGCACTTGCATCCACAAAGGAATTTGGTGATGAGGACACCTCCTCAAAAGATCCTTAAATCTTTCCCATGCCTCATGCAAAGATTCTGTCTCACCCTACATTAAAGAAGAAATCTCATTTAAAATTTTCATTATTTTCGAGGGTGGAAAATACTTACCAAGGAATTTCTTTGACAACTCATCCCATGTTCTAATTGAACCAGATGGCAAAGATGTAAGCCATCGCTTTGCTTTATCCCTTAAGCTAAAAGGAAAAAGTCTCAACCAAACAGCCTCATCAGGCACTCCATTATATTTAAAAGTGGCACACAACTCAAGAAAATTGGATATGTGCTAATGAGGATCTTCATGATCTAAACCTCCAAATTGATAACCATTCTAAATCATTTGAATAATTTGAGGTTTGATCTCAAAATTATTTGCAGGAATATTTGGCCTCACTATGGAAGGTAAAGCTCCATTCGGCTGTGCCATCACATAGTCTTGCATAGTGCGTTGTGGTCTTTGATTTCCATTACCACCATTATCACCATTGCCACCTTGCACTTCCACAAGATTACCATCAATCGGCGGGTCTGCCATATTAGCTTGTCTAGCTAATCTTCTCCTCAAACGTAAACTTCTTTCAGGCTCCGGATCGAACTCCACTAATGGCCAACCACTAGCTCTAGTCATATACCAACACAAGACCTAAAAGAAACAATCTCAAGCAACAAGTATAAAATCTCAAAGTAATAGACAAATAATAGAAAACTTTCAACCAAATCTATGGTCCCCGGCAGCGGCGCCAAAAACTTGATGCGTCCTAGCCAACACTAGCAAGTGTACTAGTCAATCAAATAATATAGGACTTGGAATCCCGATATCGTCTCCTAAATGACCAAAGTTTAGAGGCCAATTTTAACTAAAATTATCACTATTATTTGAGCAAGCAATTAAGTGATCAATTCGAACAAACTTAGCAAAAATAAATTAAAATCGCACTTAGACAACTTTTGAGAAAATTCAATAATTAAAATGTTAGAATCCACACCCCCCCTTGACTTATTAGGATGCACAAAATAATTAAATCAAGATATTAAATTGAGATTGGTAGGTTCTTTTAAGTTAAGCCAATTTATCCTATCCGAAAATAAATATTCAATTCATCTCCAACTCCTATCAGGACCCTTAGAGCATGAATCGCATAGATTAGAACCTAGTTTAATAATCCTCCTATCAGGAAACATATTAACCCCACAATCGAATCCAGGCTTCTATCAGAAAACACCTAAATTAGATAGTTATGCCAAAATTATAAGATCATGAACAAAATAAATCAATTCTCAATCCCTAATCTTCTATCAAAAAACAATCAAGGAAATTAAATCAATCAACTCATCCAAGCATTAAGAAAATATTAACTTTGGCATAAATCTCAAATTGAAGAACACAATAATTATCAAATAGCATCCATCTAATTAATCAAGGGGTCATGTTTCCCCTAACAAAAAAAAAACTACTCCATAGAGGAATAAAGAGAAGACAAGAAGAAATACATAGTTCCAAAATAAAGATAAAATAAAGAAAAGAAAACCAAGCTCTTAGATCCAAGATTGTATTCTTCTTCTCCAAATCCTTAATCCGCTAGGAAAACCCTAAAAACCTCTCCAAAAGTTTTTCTTCTTTTCTTTTCTCCACGTTCCTCCCTCCTCTTTCTTCGCCAATCTCCTCTTTTCTTTCCTTAATTTTTCCTTTCTTTTTCTTGTAAATTCGTGGCCCTTGGATTAGAAATTAAAGATCTTTAAGCTGTGGGTCCAGCTGGATTCTCACAGGCTTCCAGCTTTTTCACAGGGAGGCTGTGAAATTTTCTACCTTCCAACTTTCTCACTCAAATATTCCTTTTTCAATGCCAAGTCAATTCTTCCACCAAATTACCTATAAAACCACAACTAAAGCTCAAATTAACACAAAGAAACATAAAAACATAAAATTAAAACAAAACACATAATAAATCCTAGTAAAACACACTAAACATATAAGAAAAAGACACTAAAATATATATATATTAGACATATATCAACTATTTTTGGTATAGTTGTGGTGGTATTTTGTGCTAGTGATTATATGTCTAAGAAAATTCTGTCTAAGGAAAGACTTGGTATTAAGAGTGTCCATTGTGACCCACCTTTCTTTCCTGGGAATTTTTCTAGTATAATTGTTTGTACAATTGTTCACACACTGTACATATTATTGGTGAAAAATTAATCCAATTTCCACAACAATTGGTATCAGAGCCAAGGTTTTCTGAGTATGCTTTGTGGTTGCAGCCTAGTCTGATCTTCACATCAGAAAAGATTTTCTTGGATTATTTGTATTCCACATTTGTTAGCTATTAAATAAATTTTTTTGAAACAGAAATGACAGACAACTCAGCAAATCATCCACTCCAAAGGAGACAACATCCACTTTGTCAATTTGGTCAAGGACTGTTGTGTCAAATGCTAGATTTGCAGTGTAGATTTTTTATGGTACGAGTCATTTTAGTATGTGGCAAAGTGAGGTTCTAGACCAAATTATTTAATGCAATGTACGACTGCTGTACATTGCATTGAAGAAGAGAAACCAGAAGACATTGATGAAAAAAATTGAAAAGCCATTAATCGTATGGCTTGTGGTACAATTCGATCGTGCCTTTCAAGAGAACAGAAGTATGCGTTCTCTAAGGAAGTTTCTGCAAGTAAATTATAGAAGGCATTGGAGGAAAATTTTTTGAAGAAAAGTAGTCAGAACAAGCTTCATATGAAGAAGAGATTGTTTCGCTTCATTTATGTTCCTGGTACCACTATGAATGAGCACATCACTAATTTTAATCAGCTGGTAGCTGATTTGATAAATTTGGATGTGACTTTCAAAGATGAAGATTTGGCTTTGATGTTGTTGGGGTCCCTTCCAGAGGAGTTTGAGTTTCTTAAAACAACTCTACTCCATGGGAAGGCTGAAGTAGCTCTCTCTGAAGTAATTGCTGCTCTATACAGTTATGAACTATGAAAAAAAGACAAGAAAAAGAGTTCAAGTGAAACAGCAGAAGCATTGATAGTGAGAGGTTGCTCTCAAAGTAGGAAGAGAGAAAAGAAGGGGAGATAAAAAATCAGACCAGCTAAAGATGAATGTGCCTTTTGCCGGGTGAAACGGCATTGGAAGATAAATTGTCCCAAGCTGAGTAATAAAAACAAATCTAATAAAGAAAAAGTTGTCGTGAATTCAAATGTAGCTGAGTGTGATAATGAAGACTCAGACCGTTCATTAGCTGTTGTGTCATCAACAAGCTCTTCTAGTGTATGGCAACTTGATTCTGGTTGTAGTCATCATATATGTCCCAATCAGGATTGGTTCTTTGACTTTAGAGAACTAGAAGGAGCAACTGTTTACACAGCAAATGACGGTCCATGTATGATTAAAGGAATTGGTTCAATCCAATTGAGGAATCATGATGGATCAATTAGAATACTGTCAAATGTCTGATATGTACCGAGTTTGAAGAAGAATATCATCACTATGGGAGTCCTAGAATCAAAGGGCTTCATTGTAAATGCAGCAAATGGAGTAATAAAAATCATCTCCGGTACACTGGTGATAATGAAATGATTAAGAAAGGTCAATAACTTGTATTACTATCAGGGTAATGCAATTATTGGGACAACAGCAGTAGCTTCCAGTAATGATTAAGAGTTGGGAGAAACCATATTATGACATATGCGCTTGGGATATGCTGGTGATAAATCCTTGAAACTGTTGTCAGATCAAGGATTATTGAAAGGAGTGCAAGCCCCAGAAGTTAGATTTCTGTGAGCATTGTGCCAAAGGCAAGCAGACTAGAGTAAAGTTTGGTACTGCAATCCATGATACCAAGGGTATTTTGGACTATGTTCACTCAAAGGACAAACATCACAATGATGATTATCAACATATTCAATGGAAGAGGAAAAAGGTAAGTGCAACATTTTATTCTTTGAAATATGAACAAGTCTTTGATGTAAAAAATCAAAAGACAAAGGCTTATTGGAAGCAACATTACAAGAAACAAAATCAACTGTATCAGAAACAACAAAAGAATCTGACACATTACAAACAATAAATGAATCATTAGCAAAAGAATGAATAGTATCATCAAGAAAGCTAGACTTGTCTAATATGTACAGTCCAACACAAGACTTTCCCACAGCTAAAATCTTCTTAGTCAAGTGGTCCTGACACAAACAATGTGAATGAAAGAATATCACTCTAATGTTGAGATCAGTAGCCAACCTACTGATAGACAACAAGTAAAACTTTAAACTAGGCAAAAACATGATATTAAGAAGAACACATTTTGAATCAATGGAAATATAACCTACATGGTTCACAAGAATAACAAATTGATCAGGCAGATGAACAGGGGTATGAGGAACAATAGCAGATATATAATGCATGAACTAAGAACTAAAACTCATATGATTTGTAGCTCCTGAATCTATTATCCAAAACTTGTTAGTATCAACAAGCAAACTATCTGGCTGAAGAACAGAAAGAGCACTTGCATAACTAGTGCAAGACATACAAGAAGTTTCGGCCAAACTCTTCCCTTGAAGACACCTTTGTACCTCCTTTTCAACAAGTGAAGCAATACTAGCAGTCCAGGCTACTTGACCAGAAGAAGAATCCTTTGAGTTAGAAGTATTCTCTTCTGCAACATGTGACACTTGAGCAGCAAACTTACCAGAATCCTTACTCTTCTATTTTCTAGAAGTAGACCACCACTTAGGATAGCCAATCAACTTGAAATAAGAATCCCTTTCATGTCCCTTTATATTGCAGTGAGTACACTGCCTATCAACTCTTCTATCATCTCTCCAACCATCAACTCTACAATTGTTATCCCAACCAACATCCCTAGAATTACCTTTACTAGAGAACGAACTCCTGACTGCCATAGCACTGGCTTCAGTACTTCTAGTAAAGACAGTATGAACCTCTCTTTGCTTATCTACCCGAAGTATCATAGAATAAGCCTTAATCACCAAAGGCAATGGTTCAAAAAGAAATATTTGATTCCTCACATGATCAAACTGATCATTGAACCCCATCAGAAATTGCATGAGTTGAAACAAATTGTTCAAATCGATAAATTCTCTAGCAATAGCACAAACACAAATTGGCATACGAATCAAATAGGCAAGCTCATCCCATAATGTCTATAGCTTAGTATAATAAGTTGTAACAGACAAATGATCCTGAGTAATAAAGGCAACCTCTCTCTGAATCCTATAAATCATAGGTCCATTACTATCACCAAACCTATTCTCTAGCTCATCCCATAATTGCTTAGCAGTATCAAAATACACAAAAGCCTGAACTAACTTCTTAAAAATGGAGTTAAGAATCCAAGAGGTGACCATGTAGTCCTTTTTCAACAAAACAATACTGAGGAGAATCATCATCAGGTTTGGCATAACTACCATCAACAAAATAGAGTTTTGTTTTGGCCCATAGAGCTATAATCATCGCTCTACTCCAAGAAAAATAATTAGTTTCAGTTAGGAAAGAACTCACCAGAATCATACCAGGATGATCTGAGTTCTATAAGTGTAATGGATCTGCCAAGTCACGATCTGTATGACCTTGTGGCTGAATAGCATAAACTGAACGAAGAGTAGACTCGGAAGCTATTGAAATTTCAGCCATCATATATCAAAAACAGGAGAAATCGTGTGAGATCTAGGGTTTTGAACCATAGACAACGAACAAAACTAGATCTAGGCTTCGATCTCAAATCAAAGAACAAAAACACAAAGATCGATAAACCAAAAATAGGATTTGAACGAAAAACTAGCCAGATCGAACAATCATCGATCGAGACTGAGAAGTAAAAAAAACACTCTGAGTTCATGAAATCAACCAAAAACAGAAAACAAGAATGAGATTAACATAGGCTCTCGCTCTGATACCATGATAAAACTCTAATTCAAGCAAAAAAAAATCACGTAAATGAAGAAGAATAGAGAGAAAACCTCTGATTTCATTGAAAGAATGAATTAAAAAGTTACAACAAAATATCCATCGTATACTATTCATATACAATCAAATGTTCTAACTACCCTTAACCCTAATATAAAATTACAACTAAAAACAATATTAACAAAAAAAAAACTAAAAGGGCAGTAAAGTATAAAAACATATATTCTTACAATTGATGAGTTGTACTTTTGAAAAATTTAGAAAAAAATTATAATTTATGTCAATTTTTTAACTTTTATTTTTCAAAAATATCTCATTATTTTAATATACCTTCAATATATTAAATATATATTAAGGGTGTATACTTATAAAAGCGGAATATACTTTTAATATATTAGATATTTACTAGACGATTACATATGAAATGTGTATTTTTAAAATTGAATATTGAAAAGTAATATTTTTTTTAAATGGAAAACAAAAAGAAAATGGATATTTTTGAAAATAATTTATTTTTTATATATTTTTGAAAAAAAATCTAGAAATTTAGTATGTTTTAAAGTCAGATCCTGCCAATGGCCAAATATAATTGTTAATGCTTTTTTAAAATTAATTGACATCTAAACATTTAAATTCTATGCATTCCAATTTATGAAGGGTAGACTAAGGATATATATATATATATATATATTTTATATATATATATTATTTTGTATTTTTGAAATTTTTACACTTTATAAAAGTTTCTATATGAACATCTTTCGAGATAACAAAGGGGATATTCAAATTTTAATTTCTTTTTCTTTCTTGTCTTCCTCATTTTAGTAAAGGCTGGAAACTATTAATGTCAGCTTTAGTGGTTATAATAATGGGAAGTGCTAATGCGTGGCTACACAGCTTAACATTCATTCCAAATAGACAGTAAGAGCCTCTATGATGAATGTTTGGAACTAATTAAACTCTCACATTTAGTCAAAGAATATCTGATAAATTCTAAAATTATAGAATTATTTGAAAATTCAAAAGTTTAATCTGTGAAAGTTTAATTAGCTCATAATGTTTAACCCTATAATTGCTAGTTATCAACCACAAACCACCAAAGCTCATCCAAACCACTGAGCACAAGTAGATTAGTCAATAAATGATTGTTTTAGCATAATCAGAGATCTTGAGCTCGAATATTGAATATGCAATTATATTAAGACTCGGTAAATATAGTTTTACCGTCTTTATAGTCCTATTGGAGTCAACTCCAAAAAAATGATTTATACTTAAAAAAGGAAAACTCATCCAAATACACAGTACTAGACAAGTAATTAACTAATGTTAATTGTAAGTTTGGATCAGCACCAATTAATTATATGTTTGCAGCTTTCAACCTTAAAGATGATTTGTCATTGTTTTTTGCAGTATGTACATGGCACCCAAGTATGCAAGTTGTAGAGCTGTAACAGTAGCTCTTGATATCTTTAGTTTTGGAATCCTTCTTCTTGAAATCGTTACTGGGATAAAGAATGATGAAGATCTTTCAGAAAATCATGACCTTACTTTTTTTTTCTTTTGGAAAAGGTAAGAATATGAAAGTTCCTATTGACACAAATGAAAGAAGAAAAACACAAAATCATGACAATGGATTATTAAACTTTGCATTTTGTAATTACGATGAGCATATTATTTTATGTGTTCAACAAAAACATGAAATAATATAAACATCATATCCGGGATACTTATAACTTGCATATTTTTTTACTAGATCTATTGTTTTTTTCTTGTATTATGACATGCACGGAGCATTTTCTTTGTGCAGGTTGGCACTTTACATGCAATGGTACAAGATGCAAAAATACAATATAAACAAGTTCAATATGCAGAATTAGTTGATAAAAAACTAAACTCAAATTATTCTAAAGAAGTCACCATTATCGACTTGGCAATGTTGTGTATTAATCAAATGGCTTCTCTTAGGCCTGCAATAGCAGATGTTATGAGTGTACTTAAAGGAGAAAAAACGGTAGAGGATGTTTCTAAGAATAAGGTCAAAGACAACACCTCAATGCAATAATTGGAGTCTTATAATTTGGGGTGAGATTTGTCAAAATCAGGAGGGATTTGTTGAGTGAGTTTGCTTGGTTTTTTTTACTCATTTCTATCACATATTTTGTTCTTTAATTTCATTGACTTTCATTATGTGTGTTTTGTGTCGTCCTTCCTTTTAAAGACTAAAGAAAATGTAATGACTTGATTGTGTATTATATTATGGAGTTGTTGGAAAAAAATTTTATAAAACAATAAAGTATTTTTCTATAAGCAAATTAGAACAACAAAATCTTGTAAAATCAAATTTAGGAATTTTAATGAGTATAAATTTAGGAACAACCGATGTAAATAAGCGAATTTTATAATTTGTCTGAAATTTTTATTCATCTCCATCTGGAAATTACCATATAAAGGTTAAACCATTAGAATTCACAAATTTACTAGAACTTATCATAGAACTTTTTCAATAACTAAAATTTACTACTAAAATAATTTTATAAAATTAGTTTGAATTAATATTTAGTATTTTTTTTTTTTTGCGAAACTATAACAATTAACGTTTGATTCCAAATTTTAAAACTTTTTATTGAAAATTGAAAGAAAAACCTAAACTAGAATATGAACCATTCGTTTTTAAAATCATACTATGGACCAGATATTATCAATCAGGTTAAAATTCTTATAAAAATCAAACTATGAACAGGACTATTTATAACCCACTCAAGAAATTCTCGTTCAAACCACTGCATAGATGAATAAATAAATTCTCGCCATATCATATCATTTTTATATAATTTCATTTTTATTAAAACAATTCATTCTTTCAGAATAACTGAATTCTATCAATTGTACATTTTTGAACATTCCGTTTTCGAACATAGGAACTGAGGAATATTGAGAAAAATTAAAACCATAGATAACAAGATTGAGAAAAATTAGAAATTATACATAGTTCATGAACATAATCAGAAGCACTTTGTTGCTTCTTTGTGTAGTCTAGGTTGAAGCTATGGCGATAGCAATTTTTTTCCATTTCATGATGGCAAAATATATGCATAATATAAAATACAAGTATGAGAAGTGCATAAATTAGTCTGCACAATTTCTAGTTGAATTCAAATGGCTAAGGTGGTGTTTGACCTATGTTCTCAAAAAAAAAATATTTATAACGTATATTCATTGAAAATTTTAAATAGCAATATACTCGTATTGTGCAATTATAGGTGGCTGATAAACAATTGATACGTTTGATTGAAACAATTGTATAAAGAAAGGAATGAATTCTAATATCTTTTGCTTTAAAGTGAGAATCATTTTTTATTATCTGCTAAGAAGTAAATCAAATGCTACAATCAAGGAAATAACTCCAATTCAAAATAATGATGGTTAAGATATTTTAAGATTTTTATGTTTAAATTATTGTTATGATTTTATAATTTGATTCTATTTTTATAATTTGATTGTTATTTTATGATTTTTTATTGTGATTTTGGCAGTTAGTTTTAGTTAAGTGTAAACATGTCGTAAGTTTTATGAATAAAATTAATGAAAGTTCCTTAAGCTCTAAATTCTTAGTTTTCCTATATTCATTATATTAGAATTCATTCCTTTTGAAGAAGCATCACTTGGAACATGGCTAACCATGTTTCTGTACACAGTAAATTTATATCAACATTGTTGTACCCTAAGAAACATTAGAGCAAGTAAAAGGGTAAAAAGACTGCAGTAAATTTATATCTAGCACATCAAACCAGATATGCTCAAAATCATAACTGAATAGGTACCCACTTCGCCTTATTGGCTATATTACCAAAGGCTTGAACATACTGCTCAGCAACTCTCAGCCTTGCTGCCTGTAAGTAAATGGAGCGACATATTTGGTTTCTTCTTAATATGTGCAATTAACACAATATCCTCAACCATTCATTTAAAGGATAGCTCTCATTTTCCTATTTCAAGATAGGAAACCCGTTCCCAAAAGAAAATAAGAAGTATGCCACACTGCAACACCTCAAATCTCCAAGAGGACCATGACAACGCAAGATGTGTTGTGAAAATTAGATTAATTTTTTTACTAATAATATGTATAGTGTATAAATAATTACACCAACAATTATAACAGAAAAATTTTCAGAAAAGAGAGGTGAGTTACAATGGAAACGCTTAAATATCAAGTCTTTCCTTAGACAAACTTTTTTTAGACATATAATCACTAGTACAAAATATCACCACAACTATACCAAAAATAACTATTAAATAAAATAAAGAGAATACCAAAATTTAATGAGGTTCAACTAAGTTTGTATACATCCTCAGATACTTCCAAAATAATATTACTAATTTCAAAGAAGAAATACAAAAGAGAGAGAGGAGAAAAATAAGTTTTATAGACAAATGAGTTTATTTTTGGAATGAGTTTTAACTAAGGGAGGAGGGGTCCTTTTATAGCCTTAAGACCCCTCTCCATAGTTTTAATTTTTCAATGTGGGATAGCAAAACTTAAAATAGTCAATAACTAACAAATTTCCACCTTGACTATTTTTCTGTTTGCAATCTGCAAATCTTCTCTCAAAAGCAATTATTATCAGTAGCATCTCCAATTTACACTATAACGCGCTCATCTTCAATTTTTCAAAACATTGATCAAGTCCAAACAATAGTTGAACTTGACGACTGTCACAACTTTTGTCAACATATCTGAGGGATTGTCAGTGGTCCGAATTTTCTAAAGTAATATTTCACCTTTCTCCAGAATCTTACGTACAAAGTGATACCGAATATTGATGTGCTTCGTTCTTGCATGACAAACTTGATTTTTTTCTAAATGAATAGCACTTTGGCTATCACAATGCACTCCGATGTGCTTTTGTCTAATTTCCAGTTCACCAACCAACCCTTAAAGCCAGATTGCTTCTTTAGCAGCATCTAATACCGCCATGTACTCTGCTTCCGTAATAGACAAGGCGACTGTTGACTGTAAAGTAGACTTCCAACTAACAAGTATAAACACATAACCAGTAGTTAATCGATGTTTATCCAAATCACCAGCATAATCGGAATCACAGTATCCAATTACACATTGATCATCTTTTTCATCCAGCTCAAATATCAATCCAACATCTATGGTGTTCAGAATATACCGTAGAATCCATTTCATAGCTTGTAAATGCTCCTTGTCAGGATCATGCATGTACCTGCTCACAATTCCAACTGCTTGTGAAATGTTCGTCTTTGTAAACACCATAACATATATAAAGCTACCAAAAATATTTGTATACGGAATTTTTGACACATACTCCTGTTTTACTTCATTTTTAGGAGATGAAGATGTGTTGAGCTTCATATGAGGTGCAAGCGGTGTACTTACATATTCTGACTTTTCATTCAAGCCGAAACATTGTAGTACCTTCTTCAGATACTGTTTCTGATTCAAACAAAGCTTCCCTCTCTTTCTATCTCTACATATCTCTATGCCTAAAATTTTTTTAGCTTCACCTAAGTCTTTCATTTCAAACTTCTGATTTAGCTGAGCTTTCAACTTCTCAATTTCTCCTTGATTCTTTGAAGCTATCAGTATATCATCAACATACGGGAGAAGATATATGAAAGATCCATCTTGTAGCTTGCGCAAATACACACAATGATCATATTTACTCCTTGTGTACTTTTGCCTCATCATAAAATTGTCAAATCGTTTGTACCACTATCTCAGAGATTGTTTCAATCTGTACAATAATTTTTCCAATTTGCATACCCGTTTTTTTTCTTCAGCAACCTTGAACTCTTCGGCTGAGTCATATAGATTTCCTCTTCTAAGTTTCCATGTAAAAATGCAGTTTTTACATTAAGTAGAATGATTTTCAAATCCAATTGTGCTGCCAAGACAAATAAAATTCTAATGGAAAAATGTTTTACAACTGGAGAAAATATTTCATTATAATCAAATTCCTCCATCTGAGCATAGCTTTTAGCTACCAACCTTGCCTTGTAGTGAATATTATTCTTGTCAGGAAATCTTTCTTTCTTTGCATATACCCATTTGTATCCAATTGTCTTCTTTCCCTTTAGTAGATTAGCTAGCTTTTATGTCTGATTCTTTCCAAGGGACTGCATTTCATCATCCATGGCTTTCCTCCACTTCTCCTTTTCTATACTTTAGACAGCTTCACTATAAGTGTTAGGAATGACATCATTTGCAATTAGCGATGCATAAGCAATCATATCATCAAATCGAGCAGGTTTGTGAATTTCTCATCGTAGCCTATTTGTTGCAATAGATTCTTGTTATTGTTGTCTTGGGTTGGAACCTCTTTTTCATCTGACTCCCCCTTTATCATAGGAGTGTCTTCATCTGTTTTATTTATTACTGGGTTAACAATTCTTCTTTTAAACTCCACATGTTGTGGAGTATCTGTCTGCTAAACAATTTCATATGTTACCTTTTTCAACATGGTAGACTTATCAAAGGTAACATTTCTGCTAAAAACTATCTTCTTTATTTCTGGACACCAAAGGCAAAGTCCCTTCACACCAGTGGTAATCCCCATAAAGAGCACTTTCTTTTTCCTCGGATCTAACTTTGATTCCTTAATATGATAGTATGCAGTGAAACCAAACACACGTAAGGAATCATAATCAGTAGCAGGTTTTTTAGACAATATCTCCAAAGGTATTTTACCACCAATAGCAGCCGATAGTAAGCGATTAACGAGATGGTATACATATGTAATAGCCTCAGTCCAAAATTGTCTGCCCAACCCAGCATTAGACAATATACATCAAACTTTCTCCACCAATGTCTGGTTTATGCATTCTGCCACCCCATTTTATTGTATATCTCTAATTGTGAAGTATCTGATAATGCCTTTATCTTGGCAAAATTTCAAAAAATGGATCACTTTTATACTCTCCACCATTATCTGTGCGGAGACATTTGACTTTTCTGTACGTCTGAGTTTTCACCATCTTTTTTCATATGAGAAAAACTCTTAACACTTCATCTTTCATCTTCATAGTATACACACATACTCTCCGAAAGAAGTCATCAATAAATATTGCAAAGTAGTGTTTTCCTTCCATTGAAGCTGTCTTGGAAGGACTCTACACATCTGAGTAAATATAGTCTAAAATACCCTTAGTATCATGGATTGCAGTATCAAACTTCACTCTAGTCTGCTTGCCTTTGACATAATGCTTACAGAAATCTAACTTCTAGTGTTGCACTCCTTTTAATAATCTTTGATCTAATAAAAGTTTCAAGAATTTATCGCTAGCATACCCCAAGTACATATGTCATAATATGATTACTTTCAACTCCTGATCATTACTGGAAAGCTACTACTGTTATCCCAACCCTGATAGTAATACAAGTTATTGGCCTTTCTTAATCCTTTCATTATCACCAGTGCACTGGAGATGATTTTTATTATTCCATCTGCTGTATTTACAATGAAGCCTTTTGATTCTATGACTTCCACAGAGATGAGATTCTTCTTCAAGCTCGGTACATATTGGACATTTATCAAAGTCCTTATTGATCCATTATGATTCCTCAATTGGATTGAACCAATCCCTTTAATCATACATAGACAGTCATTTGTTATGTAAACAGTTGCTCCTTCTAGTTCTCTAAAGTCAAAGAACCAGTCTCGATTGGGACACATATGATGGCTATAGCCAGAATCAAGTAGCCATACACTATAAGAGTTTGTTGATGACACAACAACTAATGAAAGGTCTGAGTCTTCATCATCACACTCAGCTACATTTAAATTCATGAAAACTTTTCCTTTATTAGATTTGCTTTTATCACTCAGTTTGGAACAATTTATCTTCCAATACCCTTTCTCCCAGCAAAAGGCACATTCATCTTTAGCTGGTCTGGATTTCGATCTCCCTTTCTTTTCTCTCTTCATATTTTGAGAGCGACCTCTCACAATCAATGTTTCTACTGCTCCACTTAAACTCTCTTTCTTGTCTTTCTTTCGTAATTCGTAATTGTATAATACAGCAGTTACTTCAGAGAGAGTTACTTTAGCATTTTCATGGAGTAGAGTTGTTTCAATAAACTCAAACTCCTCTTAAAGGGACCCCAATATCATCAAAGCCAAATCTTCAACTTTGAAAGTCACATCCAAATTCATCAAATCAGCTACCATCTGATTAAAATTGGTGATATGTTCGTTCATTGTGGTACTAGAAATATAAGTGAAGCAAAATAATTTCTTTTTCATATGAAGCTTGTTCCGACTGCTTTTTTTTAAAAAAAGTTCCTCTAACACCTTCCACAATTTACTTTCAAAAACTTTCTTAGAGAAAGTGTACTTTTATTCTCTACAAAGGCATGATCGAATTGTACCTTAAGACACACGGTTGATGGCTTTTCAATTTTTTCATCAATGTCTTCTGATTTGTTTCTTCAATGGCAATGTCTAGACCGTGCTGAAAGAGAGCATCTAGAACCCCACTTTGCCACATACCAAAATGGCCCGTATCATCAAAAATTTTCACTGCAAATCTAGCATTTGACACATCAGTCTTTGACCAAATTAACGAAGTGGATGTTGTCTCTTTTGGAGTGGATGATTTGCCTGAGTTGTTTGTCATCTCTGCTTTAAAAAATTATTTAATAGCTAACAAATGCGAAATACAAATAATCCAAGAAAATCTTTTTTGATGCGAAATATCAAACTCAGCTGTAACTACAGAGCATACTCAAAAAATCTTGACTCTGATACCAATTATTGTGAAAATTGGATTAATTTTCCACCAATAATATATCTAGTGTGTGAACAATTGCACTAATAATTATATGAGAAGTGGGTCACAAAGGACACGCTTAAATACTAAGTCTTTCCTGAGACAATTTTTCTAGACATATAATCACTAACACAAAATACCACCACAACTATACAAAAAATAGCTATTAAATAAAATAAAGATAACAGTAAAATTTAACAAGGTTCGGCTAATTTTTCCTACATTCTCGGACACCACCAAAATAATATTACTAATTTCAAAGAAGAAATACAAAAGAGAGGGGAGAAAAAATAAGCCTTATAGACAAATGAGCTTATTTTTGGAATGGGTTTTAACAAAGGGATGAGGGGTCTTTATAGCCTTATGACCCCTCTCCATATTTTTAATTTTCCAATATGGGATAGAAAAATTTAAAATAGTCAATAACTAGCAAGATGTCGGTTTAACATAGAAGCTACTTCAAGTGCACACGTTAAAATATGCAAAAGGACTAGGACAATGCAAGATATTGGTTTGACATAGAAGCAACCTTCAATTGCACATGTTAAAATTTCTAAGTATTAAAGGGAATGACATGAGGTTCCATTTGCATTATCAAATACAATCCATTTAGCAAGGGATTTAAATTTAAAAGAAGAAGGGAACAGGGCATTTCATTTTAAGCAGGAACAAAATTTCACAAGCTCTGCAAAAACTCACCTCAAAACCACCATTTTCCTTAAAAGCCTACAAAACCTTGACAAGTCCTTTAGCTGTTGCTTCAGCTTTAGCAAGAATAGCTTCTGCCTCACCTGAAAAAAAAAATGAGATGACTCAACTGGGTTATTCAAAAATAACAAATGTGTATACCACCAGAGAGTTGAAAATAAGCAAAAATATTGCATGATCTACTCAAGAGTTGGGTTATTCTAAAATGGCTAATGTTCCCAGAAAATGAGATTTCTAAACATCATTAACTAAAATGAAATATAGAGTGGATAGTGACATGGAACAGAGGACAAATAAAAAGCATGTCCACTTCACATGCTTCAACCATACAAGAACATACAAAGAAAATTCAGATTGCATTTTATTTCCAAATTGATAACCAAAGAAGTGACGTGTCATCTGTAACGGATCTTAGTGTAGCTGGTGAATTCATATTTACTTAATCAACATCAAAAGCATAACTAACCTAGTGTTATGTTAATCTGATCCATCCTTGTAGCTTATGATTCCAAGATCAAAGTAGCCATCTTACCAAGGGCAATATTAATGTTGGCCTATCTTTCTCCTGTTACATAAGATATTTCCATATGATAATGGATTGATGAAGCCTACAACATCTAAAAAATAAACTGACAAGTAAAGCAATTCCAAATGAGATATTGCAACACCTTATGACATTAAGTGAATAAGTTCCAATCAGAAAAATAACAGATACATCAAACCAGGTAGCGTTACCTTCAGAATTGAGAATTTGAGCTCTCTTTTTTCATTCTGCTTCTGTCTGCATTTCCATAGCAGCCCTCACTCCACAAGGTAATGAAATACCCCCTACAAAAAGAAAGTTCAATGAATCATATACAATATTTCTACAAAGAACCTAAGATAGCGAAAGTCAAATTAAATGTGTTCAGCTCACTAATTTTAAAATGCAGGCACTGAAGGCCCCAGTCTTTTGCAGCCACATTGACAGCCTCCTGCAAAAATGGCTAAATCTCAATATAGTTCCTAAGAAATTTGAACCACGAGGAAAATACCAACTAAGATTTAAATATGAAAACAATGCACAACATCTTAAAATGAATGAATATATATGATTCAAATACCAAATATATCGAAATCTTATCATTGAGAGTGTCCCCTTTTTCAAAGGCTTTGTCAAGGGTAATCTTTCCTAGCTTGCTACCCATGGTAGTCTGAGCAGGCTGAATCACAGCATAGATGGGATGCACCACACCATAGGAGGCTAGTTTAGGGTCCACAATCTATTCAAGAAATAACAAATCGTTATAAGTTAATCTACTGATTGAGAAAAAATTTTGTAGGGGAAAGAAAGGAAGAGAAGAAAAACCTTGGCACAAAGAACACCCTCGATAAGAATGCTGACATTATATTTGGTTATAGCAGACTGCTTAGGAATGGTAATAGCCTCTTCCTTCAAGGAATGAACATAAGCAATTTTATCCACAAGTAGGATCAAGAAATGAATTTTTGGGGGAAAGGTCTTCACATACTTCCCAAATCGTTCAATCACATAAGCCTTCTTCTCCGGCACGACGATTCGAATTCCCCAGTTCACAGAAGGAGTAATCTCATAGCTAAAGAAAAAATTAATAAATTAATCAACATATTCACCATTAAAAAAAAAAAGAACAGATGGGAGGGAAGAGAATAGTTTACTCGACATTGCGTAAAGTGCATAGATGAAGAAGAAAGAGGACGCCCAAAAGAGGGATGATGGGTCCGAACCAACGGAGGCGATGAATGGGTTGCGAGAGCCCTGGAAGCTGATGACTGAGTAAGGTAGCTGAGGGATCTCACTCCCTTATTAGCAAGGAAGTTACTTTTCGACATTATATTATTCATCTTCCTTTTTTTTTTCTTCTTTGTCAAATATACAAAATTACGTTTATATACCGAACAACCCTAGCTAAACCCAGGTTAAAAAAAACCTAGCTAAGCCCGTTCCAACTTGGTTTTGTATAGATAGTAAGAAAATTACATACATATCACTTTTTTTTAGAATATGTTTATTTTTTTTAGTATTTTCGTAGAAATTCTATAAATATTTTAATTTTGGACCATTCTTAACAATAATATCAAATGAAAGTAATTTTTACTATAGACAAACAAAATATATTAAAAAGTAAAAATATTTTCAAAAATATCAATTTTTTCTTTTTTCTTTTTCCTTTTTTTAAAATACCTTTTTTTTTTCTAGCGACTTATATAAAATATATATATAGTGTACAAGAAATACATAGATAATAAATTTTCAGTTAGAGTTTAAAAAAAGGATATCTTTTGAAACCTCTTTTATATTTTGTCTAATTTTCACTAGAAAAATTAAATTTATTTTAATAAAGAAAATGTGTAGAAAAAAAAAGAAATTAAATTAAATTTACTTTAATATGTTTGATAATCACAATTAAATAATGAGAAAAATGAGATTTCTCCTTCATAATTTTAAATAAATAAATCTATAAAATATATATTTTTACAACTTTATCCTTATCCAATAAAATAAGATAAAATAAAATAAGAAAATAAATGGTATTTTATATAATACAATATTTTTCTCCTCTTATTTTTCCTCTTTCCCACCTAAATTATTTTAATCATTTGAGGAGAATTATTTTTCTAGTGAAATTATATTTTTCTTCTCAATCAAACATCCAAACCAATAAAAACTAAAGAAAATTATATTTTATTTATTTTTTCTCTCTAATTCCATCGAAACAAATAATATGTAAAAGTTGTAGAGAATTTTAGAGGAAAAAGTTAAAAAGTAAAATATAATATAATATTCTCATTTTATTATGGCTAAAATGTTAATTTAGATGTATATAGTATTGTGATACATAATCGTTTTAAATTAATTAACAATGCTTTATTTAAAAATCTCAATTAAATTAAAATTTATTTAAATTGACAAGTCAAAATTTTTAATTCATTATAAGAAAATATGAAAATTAGTTATGAAATTTTGTAGCTGATTAATTTATCATTAGTTATTGCGAAAAGAAGAGGGGTGATGGGTCTGAATAAACGGAGAGCGATGACTGGGTGAGGTAGTAGAAGAATCTCAATCCCTTATTATTAGCATTGAAGTTACTTTTCGACATTATATTATTCATCTTCATTTTCTTCTTCTTTATCAAATACAAAAACTTGGTTTCTATACTGAACAATGCCCTGGTTAAACCAATTCCAACTTGGTTTTGTTAAAGTCATTGTAGCTGACTCGACACTCTCTGTACGGTGCATAGGTTTTTCCGAGTTCCGACTCTAAAATTCATCAAAACCTTGGTCCCTTTCTAGTCCACCTATAAAGATTAGAGAAAATTACTGGAGATGTTGATCGGGTTTGCATATACAAATTCTTTAAGTTGATTTATAGTGTATAAACTATATTTTTATGTAACATACTGTAATAATTTATTTACTTTCAATATCTCAATTTTTCAAATTATATGAAAATTAATGAAATAAATGTATATATGAAAATTAATGAAATAAATGTATCTTTTAAATATATAGTCAAATAAGATGAAATAAACATGAATATAAAATAAATTTGTTGTAATATAAATTTGTGTTGATTTTAATTATTCACAATTAGTTTTTTTTTAATTTAATTTTTATATGATAAAATCATATATTTTTTCACTTAATTTAACATGGTAAAATCATACAAATTTTGATTATCTCTTACTAATATATTTTTTAACCAAAATGTATATAGTTTGATCATATAAAATTAAATTTTAAAAAGAGAAAACTCATCATGAATGATTAAAAATATTATAAATTTATGTTACAACTAATTTATTTTATATTCATATTATTTTCATCTAACTTGACTATATATTTAAGGTATTTTATCAATAAATAATATATATTTTTAGTTTACTCGGTCCCACTCTACAACATATGCATGCCTACATTTTAAGAAACATTAATCCATGAAGACAAAGCGGAGTTGGTTGCAGAAGATGCCGAGAATTGAGGAAGTTGGGATAGAAGCTGGTAATTTAAAATGAAATAGGGAAAAGAAAAAGAGAATCATCAATCATGAAAGGTAGACATCTTTCTAACTATAATCCTATAGCCAGATTATTCCTAAAAATGAGTTCTTTAGTTGTTCACTGTGTAATTTGCCATTTTAAACAAATTTCTTTAGTCTACTGTATAGATTCTTGTAATTATATCGTTCTTTAGCATTGTATAACAATTTCAGAGTTATTTCTTAACATTATAATTTCCTCACATTTCAATTTAGTCAATATTGCTGTAGAATCCAAACAAATTGATTTCAAGGGAGTTTGGAAACCTTGTTTCTTTGTGGACCTTAGAGAAAAATCATGTTATTTGCTCGATAGAGTCATGTTGTATTTTAATATTTGAGGTGTTTTCGACCTCTGGCATGCCCGCACTCAATTTATTTTAAAGCCAATAAGTTTTTTCTTCAGTTTTGAGGGAAACATATTTGTTCTCCTGTAATAGAAAATTTTCATATTTTAATTTTTCAGTTTCTTGGAACTTAGCAAATATTTTCATTTTATTTCAATTTATATTTAGTTACGCAATTCACTTCAAATAGGTGAAACTAGAAAAGTACTCACGCGATATTACAAATAATTTTCATTAATATATATACATTAACTTTCAAATAATTATTTACTTAAACAAAATTAATATTATATTGATAAATTTAAACAAATAATTAATAATTATCAAATCATAAAATATAAATAAAGATTTGTAATACCATAATTCTATCATATTAGTTCATATAAAATATAGAAATCATTGGCTAAATTAATTCCACCAACATCATCAATAATAAATAAAAAAAATACTTACAAAAAAATATATAAAACTATCAGCGGTGAGCAAGCCCAAATCAATACTATAAATGGAAATAATAGATTAAACCAGAAAACTATCCAAGAAATCAACATGGAAGTCTATATTCAAAAATCAATACTTATTAAATACAGAAAACCCAACTTGAGTCAAGAAAAACTATAAATGGAAAATGCTGAAAACATAATAAGAAATAGACAAAAAGAAGTTTTACAATAACAACCCAAGTGATAGTTGGTGGGATTATAGAAAAAAAAAATTAAACTTATATAAAAGAATTAATTTAATATTAAATTTATCTAAAAGAATTGAATTTAATTTGAAACTTATCTAAATGAATTTAAATTGATTTTAAATTTATCTAAATGAATTTAATTTAATTAAAGAAATTTAATTTAATTTAAAAATTATCTTAATTAATTATTTTAATTTAATATTTAAAAATTTTAATTTAAGTAAATTTGACATGTGATAAACTGAGAGAGAGAGACACTTAGCAGAGTATTATACTAGTCACAATAGTTTTAGTATAATACTAGTCGTATGTTCGCACGATGCGTGTGTAATAACCCAAAGTATGCCATAGAAGTTTTGAAAAATTTATTGTTACATTTGGATTTAATGTATATGTTAAAATTTGAAAGAGAAAAGAAGTGAAGAGAGTGTATATGTTGTATATATGGAAATATATACAACATATACAAGTCAATATGTGATGGTCAAAAGAATATATTTTATTTTTATTATTAATGGAATTAATTAAAAAGGAAATTAAAATGAATGGAAGAGAATTAATTGGATTATTTTATTATTATTTTTGCTTGGAGGAGGTTTAAGTGAAGAAGAGTGTTTGACTTTGTCTCATTTTCTTCTTCTTTTTCTTTCCTTTTCCTTGTTGGCCGGCTCACCAAAGGCAATAGAGAGCAAGAGAGATTTTGATTTCTAAGCTCAAAATTGAAGGAAGATTCAAGTGATTAAGTTGGAAATTTGTGAAGTATCATCAACTTTGGTAAGTTCTCTCTTGATTTCTCTTGTTTTATTTTGAGTTGTAATTGAGTTTGATTGTTGAGATGTGATAGTGTGATTATGTTTGATTATAGTATGTTTGAGAATGTTGGAATTGAATTGAAGATAAGAAGTTAGGTTGGTATTGGTGTTGGAAGAGTATGAGTTGTGTTTGCGTTAGGGTTTTGAAGTGGTGATTGTTGTAGATATTGAGTTTGATTAATTATTTTTGTAGATCTTCAAGTTGTTTGTGTTTAATGAAGTTAGAAGCATAGAATACATGAGTTTGGTCCGAAACAGAAGCATCTTAGATGCCACGCCCGTGGCCCTTGGCTGCCACGACCGTGGCCATTGGAAGCCATGGTCGTGGGGATTTGGAGCAAGGGAGGCAGAACCATTTAGTAACCCACGCCCGTGGGGGTTGGGAGGCCACGACATGGGGTCCTAGAGAGAGATGTTGGTTTGTAAATTGTGATCTAAGGGTCTAGTATGAGGTTAATAAGTGAATAATTGTATTGGAATTGATGTATTTTATCATTTTTGGATTAGGTCTTGAAGAAGTTAAATTGCCCTAATCCAAGTTGTAAGGATTCTTGGAAGAGGAGTTGGTGTTGTGTGTGAATTATTTTTAAGGTAAGTACAAACCCTACATTATTGCATATCTTTATATGATCTTGAGACTTAACATATTTAATTGTAAATGTGTTAAGTAATCTATTATATTGTTGATGCATATCAATAATGTTATGTTTTGCATAATGTGAACTTTGTGGAATGTATGTTAATGTGAAAGATATAATGAAATATGAAATATATGTGCAATGCAATTGGTTATGATGAATACTTCAATGATGAGTTGTTTTATTGTGAATTGAGATATAATGAGATGTGAAGTCATTGTGGTTGGCTATCATTATTGAAATGAAATAAATGGGGCATGTTGCCTATATAATGATGAATTTAAGATATATGTCCAAGGCAATTGATTATGTATACTATCTTGATGAGATATGAAGCCATTGTTGTTGGCTATAATGATGTAAATGAGATGATTGAGACATGGTTGCCTAAATGATGATGAGAAAATGAGAATGAAATTGATAATGAATTAATAAATGAATTGTGTGTCTAATGTGTTATTCCATTTTCAGAGTTTTGTTGTTGGTGGCATGCCTATAGTAACAATCTCTTGAAGTTAGGTTGGGCTTGATCCTTGAAGCCAAGTTGGGTTAAAGTTTAGCATGCTTAACTCCCCTTGAAGCTTGGTTGGGTCTAGTCCTTGAAGCCTAATTGAGATGTTACAACCCTTGAAGCTAGGTTGGGTTTGGTTCTTAAAGCCAAGTTGGGTTGATACTTAGCATGCTTTGTTCCCCTTGAAGCTTGGTTGAGCCTAATCCTTGAAGCCTAGTTGGGATAATGATAATGATAAATATGATAATTAAACCAAAACATTAACTCTGAAAGTTGAATGGCATATTAGTATCTTTTGGGCCCATGCTTGTCTTTGCTTTAATATGAACTATGGAGTAAGATATAATGTTATGAGATGATTATAATATATAAGTAACTTAATGAAAATGAATGTGGCTTGGAAAGCTATGTTGAGTAATGAAACTATGAAGATACAACATGATGTGTGGTATGTTTATGGATGTGGAAAATTGTGAGTATTACCTCATGAATGTTTTTTATAAGTTATTGAATAATGAGATTCAATGTAAGACTTTGAAATGTGATATTTTTATGTATTGTTTATAATGTTTGAACATATGATATTGGTATTGCATTGAAAAATATTATCATTGGGGTTTGTACCACTAAGCCGTGGGCTTAGCGCGATTGTGGTTCATCGCGCAGGTGACAAGGAAGAGCCAGAGAGTTCATCTAGACCGAGTCGAGTATAGATTTTGAAGTGTTGATTGTGAGCTTAAAGATCAAAGACTGACTGCCAAACATGTAAAAACTTTATGTTTTGTAAAATTTGATTTTGATGTTTATGTATTTGTAAATATTTTTATATTTTCTGCTGCGTATTGAATGAACGTTTTATTTATTGTATTTTATAATATAATTTAAATGTTTTGAGTTTGCTTATATTATTGAAATAGGAGTGAGTCGTTTGTTTAGTAAACCGTGGCATTCCTATATTCAGTATACGTATATTACGATCATAATAGCATGTTGTGTACGTATACAGAGTATAGGGGTGTTACAGCGTGGATGTAATTTTTTTATCGTGTTATTAAAATTTTATTATACAAGTGATATTTTATATTTATATATTAATAATTTATTAAATATATGATATTTTATCTTTATATATTAATAATTTATTATTAAATTTTAGATTTAATATAATGAATAATCATTAGTATAGTTTATCTTTATATATTAATAGTTTCATATAACAAATTATAATACACAAATAATTTATAACTAGGTAAGTAATTATAACATATGACATTTTTATTGTATATATATATTACGTAATAATATATATTTTATTTATGTTTGATTTTGATCAATAAATTTTTTATATATAAGATATTTATCTATATATATTAATAATTTATTGAATATATAATCTTTTATTTTTAAATAAATTAATAGTTTCAGTTAAAAATTTATTATTAATTATTAATTTATTAAATATATAATGTTTATCTTTATATATTAATAGTTTCAGTTAAAATATTTATTAAATTTATGACTTTTGATCTTTATACGTTAATATTTTTAATTATTAAATATATATTAATAGTTTATTAAATATATAAACTTTTTATTTTCATGTATTAATAATCCTAAATATTAATAATTTATTAAATACATTATTTTTATCTTTATAAATTAACAATTTAAGTTAAAATTTTATTTTTTTCTTTATAAATTAACAATTTAAGTTAAAAAATATTATTAATATTTTATTAAATATATATATATATTGATAAGTTATCTTTATTAAATGCAATAAATATTATTTTTTTATATTATGCATTAATGTATTTTATGTCACAATACAATATTTTAATTTTGCTTAATATATCTATTGCACTCTGTACTTGAATATTTTTATCACTTTACTCCCCTGAACTATTTGAGTAATTATTTTATCCCCTAAATTTTTTTTTTCCTTATTCATCTATCCATTTTATTCTGATTTGGCAGAGTGTGTGTGTTTCACACTTTGACAGCATACGATTATAACTACAATGGTTAGTGTATTTTACAAAATATCCAAAATGCCCTTCAATTTATTAAGCCTTACTTTTAAAGTTTTCATTTCTATTTATTCAATTTTTTTCTTAAATTCTAAATTTATTTTTATATTATTTATCAAAAATTAATTATATTAAAATCTATTTAAATTTATAAATTTATATACAAAATAATAATTATAAATAGATTTAATTTAAATAAAGATAAAAAAAAATTGCCTCCACAGTTCATCCAAACTCAAATCAAACTAACAATTCATGGCCTCCACCATCATCACCTCCTCTCCTTGATTTGTGGCAACCTTAATATGAACAAATCCAGCAATATCTCCTCCACAAACCCAGTAATATTGCCTCTACCATCATCGCCTCCTCTCTTTGATTTGAGCAATCTTAATATGAACAAACCCAACAACATGCCCAGCAATATCGCCTCCTCCATCATCGCCTTCTCTCTTTGATTTGTGGCAACTTTAGTCTGAACAAACCCAACAATGTCGTCTCCACCATTATCGCCTCCTTTCTTTGATTTATGGCAACTTAATCTAACAAACCCAACAACATACCTAGCAATATTGCCTCCACCATCATCACCTTCACAAACCTAAGAACATCGCCTCCAGTAGCAGAGACAGAAAGAAAGAGTAAAGAAAATAAAATCTATAAATTAAATAAATTACTCAAATTAAGCAAATTTCCCAATAAATTTAACAAAAATCCCTAAATTAAATAAATTATCCAATAAATTAAATAAAATTCCTATTTTTTTCCAAGCAACAAAGGAAACCAACTCTCTTTGTACTCTTGAAAAGATAGAAAACTTCATCAACATCACTGTTTTGAGCAAACCCAACAATTATAGAATTCCAAATAACCAAATCTCCTATCACCAACTCTCTCTTCCTCCTCTGCCATCGATTAGAGTCGATATTGGCATTGAAAAAGAGTGAGAAACAAAGTCTTTAAGTGACTGGTAATTTGCAGAGTCTTTTAGTGAAATGATTTTCATTTTGTTCTTGTTCATGTTTGGATGGCTAATTGGAGTTTAGACAAATTTAAATTTTTGTTTGATGAACCAAAAATGATTTTAAATTGGAAATAATAAAGGATGTGGAACTAAGATTCATAAGTATTTTAAGAAAAATTAAATATTTGTTTTCAATAAATTATAATGAATTTTATTTAATAAATTTTAATGTTTAAAATAATAAACAAAACTTAAAATTGGCAGACGAATAACATGTGTTAAGATTTTATATTATTGGGGCCCACATGTATATGATGTCAGCACGAGTGAAAATCTCGCGCTGTATCATATTTGATTTTGCTAAAAAGAGGGGCAGCTGTATAAAGGAAAAAATAAGTTTATAGGGCAAAATGGCTACCCGAAGAGTTTAATGGGCAAACCGACGAAAACGCTTAAGTAGATGGGCTATGGATGTATAAGTCTTTTAATTTTGGGAAAAAAGTATTTTTTAAGCCCCCCAACTTTTCACATTGAGTCCCTGAATTTAAGTTTGGTGACATTGAGCCCTCCAACTTTTCGAAGCGTGAAATGTAAGCCATCACTTAACAGCAGTTATGCACGTTATTGACAAACACTGGTAACTCATGTGTGATATTTGTAATGGTTGCCACGTTTGTGACATTTTTGCCATGTCAAATACCATGTGTTCATTGGTATTAGAATAACATCATGCGGGAGAGTTGAAGAAAGCCTACATAGATCGAACCAAATCCCTAAATTTCTACAATAAAGTCGACGCATTCAATTGAAGATGGATGTTCTGTAATTGTTTGGCGGCATAGTAGTGGGACTGAAAGGATTCATAATAGTAATCGTGGTAAGCAACATTATGATGTTTCTTAAAGATTATGTTTAAAATAGATGCACTGAACGGAAGCTCGGTGTTCTGTAATATTCACTTTTTTAAATATAGAAGGGTAAAGTAGATGCTTATAAAAATTATGTTTAAGAGTTTGTCAGATCATTGTGGACCTTCGTTGGCGTCAGTTGTTTCTTAAAGGTGAGTTCAAATTTTGTTCCTTTCAATATATTGGCATAGTTGTGGAGCATTTTTTTTTTATATGGACTCGTTGCAGTTGATATTTAAATAAGTGTCCTTTGTTAAAATAGACAATTGAGTTATGCTTTGTAGTAGAAATATGTATTTTTATACATATATCATATATAAAGTTGGACTATTGTGATTATAATAATTGATTGTAAACATCTGCATTTGCATGTGTTGTATTTAATATTACAATAAGTGAATTTGTTATAATAAATTTTGATATTTGCAATTGAATTTTTTGGTACTTGGTAGGGACATTGGCGAAACATGAGAGACACTTTTTTGAATTTAGTGTTTTACCATGGAGCAAAGTTGGTGGGTAACTCATATATTGGGGTGTGAGAACTATAACCAAAGCAAACTTGGACATTAACTTAATGTCCTTTCCAAATGTTATGTCATATATTAAGGATGAGTTGAGGCATGATAGAATTAGTGGTCCTTATCATATAGCAGGGGTAGGAGGGAAATTTTATCCTATAAATGATGATAGAGGGGTGTTGAAAATATGTGAAGGATTACATTGTGGTGATGATGTTGAGCTTTACATAGAGCATGCCAACATTGACTCAGACCAACTTGAAGTTTATCCTATAAATGACATGGTTTGTGAGCCAGATCTTTTATCCTATAAATGATAAGGGATTGTGTAAGGGTTAGCTTCTTTTGCTATAGGAAGGGATGGAAACCATCAAATGTTTCCAATAGCATGGGGTGTGGTGGGTTTAGAGACTACAACCACATGGACATGGCTTGTGAGCCAGATCCAACATGATCTACAACTTGGTGATGGAGAAGGATATGTTATCATATCAAACATGCAAAAGGTATGTTGCTATAACCCTTCTACTATGTTATCATCATATGGAATGTTTATTATAGTGTCTAATTTTTATATTTTAAATGTTACCAGGGTCTGGATGCTACTATTAAAGAATTGCTTCCTAATGTTGAGCATAGGATGTGTGCTAAACATGTCTATGCCAATTGGGCAAAGACTTGGAGGGGTGAGGAAAGAAAAATTGCTTTTTGGAATTGTGCTAAAGCATCTTGGATTCCAGACCTGAAAGAAAAAATGAAAGCCTTGGAAAAATTAGGAGTAGGATGTGTGGAACATGCATTACAATATGACATTGAAAAGTGGTCAAAGGCTTTCTTTAAACTTGAAGTCAAATGTGACAATGTTAATAACAATATGTCTAAGACTTTCAATGATTGGATATTAAATGCAAGGTGCAAGTCCATTGTCTATATGTTAGAAGATATACGAGTGCAAGTCATGAGGAGATTGTGGACAAAGAAGAAGCAAGCTGACACATGGATTTGTGAGTATGCTCCTAGGGCAATGCAAAAACTGGAAAAGAACAAAGAGAAATCTTATAACTGGTTCATGCAGTGGAATGGGGACGTGGGTTATGAAATAACAAATATTTATGACAATAATGATAAGTACATTGTGAACATAAGGAATTCCACTTGCATATGTAGACAATGGGATTTGACAGGAACTCCTTGTCAGCATGCTTGTTGTGCTATATACCACGAATCTGAGCATCCTGAGAAGTACATAAGCTACTGGTATAGTAGAGATACTTACCTCAAAGCCAACAACCACACTATCAAGTGTATACCTGGTAATATGCACTGGGAAAATACAGGGAAGGAGAGAATATTGCCACCAGAGTTCAGACCAATGCCTGGTAGGCCTAAGAGAAATAGAAGGAAAGACAAAGAAGAGAAGAAGGAAACTGGAGAAATATCAGGATCTGGCAGAATAATGAGATGTCATAATTGTAAAGAGCAAGGGCACAATAAAAGAGGATGTCCAAGGAATGATATAGCAGCAAAGGTATTTAAATGTTTGTAAATTTAGTGTCTATTTAATATATCATTTTTCTATACTATAAACACTTTCTATTTTACTAATCTCACTTTATATGCAAGGATCAAATGAGAAAATCACAAAAGAGACTAGTGGAAGAAGTTTGCCAATAGTCTCAAATGTCTAGGAAAAAGCAAAATATAAATGAGCTTTTAATTTTATCATAGCAAAGGTGAAGGCACCTCACAAAGGTCTCATGCTAAGAAGAAATCAAATTCAACTTCTACAAATGAATCTTCAGAAACAGTTGCAAAATCACCTCAGTCAACCTAAGGAAGCTCTTTTATTCAAGATTCACCCACAATAAGACAAGTCTCAAGGTTTGCAAGAGAGTATCAACCACAACATGATCATCCATTAGCTGCCTCTTCACAACCAACCATAAATGCTCAAGTTTCTCAACCTACAAAGCATGTTTGGTCAAAGATTATGATAAGGGCACTTCAAACTAATGGTTTTAGTTACTACGTCAACAAGCAATCTGGAGTAGCTACATACCAAGTACTTATCACTTCTGTGTTATAACTTTTGAGAAGTTTGTTGGTTGTTTTATTAAGGTGTGTCTATATCATTATGGTCAAGTAATACAAGGCCAAAATATTTATATGGTGCACAATTGATATCAACAACTATAGCTCATGCTACTTCAACTATGCCAACTCAAGCTACTTCGACTATGTTTCAAGGTCTGAGAGGGAAAGCACATGTTGGTCAAGTGTTGAGATCTTCTAAAAAACACAAATGGGGCCACTCAAAGTACTGCTAATGCAAAGCAAAGGCTAAGATGGAAGATTTAATCTTTAGTTATTGGTTGTTTACTCATATTTTGTTTGTTGACCAACTGATATTATTTTGTTTGAAAGCAAAGTTATATTTTGTTTCTAGGCTAAATGATACTTTGTTTTTAGCTAGGTTATACTCTGCGGCTAGGTTCCATTTCAATTAATGACAAAACTATGGTTCATTAGTCCAAAATATTTCTATTCTCTTGCACATATTTCTTCTTATAGTCAATTGCCTGTATATGCAATTGTTGTTTTTGTAACTCATTCACAGGGAACATTACCAAATAGTTTAAAATAAGCACTATTAAAAACACTAATAGTGCCCATTCATATTGGTTTAAAAGGGTTCTCAAAGTTACATTTATTTTCCATACTACATTTATACAAAATTAAGCTTTACAAAATGAACCCACCAAACATAAACATAGTTTAATTCATATTACTTCAATAGCGTTCTCACAATACATTAATTTCCCATATAATATTTGCACAAAATCAACCCACCAATCAACAACAGAGCAACCATTTTATATGCCCCACACTTTGCCTTTGAAATAATCAACTTCTCTTTTAGCTCAATAACCTCTGCTTTGAGCCTTTTAATTTCTATCTCTTGTGCTTGTATTAGTGCTTCATATCTGGCATAACTTGCAGCCTCCCCGTCCTCCCCATTATTCCTTTTTTCTATCAAGTGATCAATGCTAGACTTCATATCATTTATGATGAAATACAGGTAGTCACTAAATCTCTCATCCATCCACTTAAAATAGTCACAAACGAGACCTTGCAAATCATTGACTCAGTTGTATTTAAATTACACTTCTAATTTATACAACATTAACAAGAATAAATTACAGAAATATGGTTTCTATATTATCAATGCTAAGCAATAAATACAGAACTAAAATTTACTTGAACTCTCTTCTATTCATTAATTAATCGTTCAAATGAATGCATCATCATGTTTCACTTACCTAATGTATGAGCAACCCCAAAATCTCGGCCCAGGGTTTCTATCAGTCCAAGAGATTCTCAATAATGGTGCCCTTTCAAGATTGCACCTAAGAGATTCTCCTGCCATTGCTAAAAATCTCTCAGGCAACCGTGTGTTGTGTGACAAAATTTCATACAATGCCCTTTGATTAGCAATACTTCTGGCCTGTTGTTCATCCACTGTAATGTCGTCACTAGCTTCAACGTTTTCAGTTGACATCTTCTTCAACTTTGAATGTTAGGAGAAAGAAAAAAATAGAAACCCTAGCCTTTTTCTGCACATGCACTTTTTTTACCAGCATTTTAGAATGCTCACATGGCATTCTGTTAGTCCACATTGCTTCCGTTAGCCATGTCTATTAAGTGAGGGCTTACGTTTCATGTTTCGAAAAGTTGGAGAGCTCAATATCACCAAATTTAAGTTCAGAGGCTCAATATCAAAAACTTGCCAAGTTGGACGGCTTAAAAATGTTTTTTTCCTTTAATTTTCCTTGACTCATACATACATACATACATACATATAATATAGATTAAAAATGTCAAAAAGTCATATATTTTATTGTTTAATTTTTTAAAATTCTAAAACATATAAATTGTTTATTATTATAAATATTTAATTTATAATTAATTTATTATGAATGTTAATAGTTTTATATTTTTAAAATTTTTAAATTTCTAGAAATATATAAATATATTATTAAATTATATTAATGTACAATTAATTTATAGAGAATTAAAAGTCGCAAATATAATTTATTAATTATTAAATTTTAAATTTTAAAAAATTATTAAAATTAAGAAAGAAAAAAAATATTAGAAATGTCAAAAATTATATATTAGGAATGCCAAAAATAATTATATATATTTTAATTATATAATTATATTATATAAATATTAGGAATTTAAAAATTATATATTTTATTTTTTAAATTTCTAAAATATATAACTTAATTATTATAAATAAATTATTTAATTTATATATTTTTAACGTTTAAAATTTATAAAAAAAATATAAATACATAATTAAATTATATTAATTTTGTAATTAATTTATATTTTATAAAAAATATATATTTTTAATTCTTAAAAATATATAAATTAATCATTATAATGAATTAATTTCTAACTAATATTTTAAGAAAGTTAAGAGTTATATATTTTTTTTAACTTTTTAAATTTATTAAAAATATATAAATCAATCAATAATATTTAATTATATTAATGTGTAATTAATTTTTAGAAAAGTATAAGTCATAAATATAATTTATTTAATTAATTTTATGAAATTATTAGTTATTTATTAGAAGATTACTGGTCACTGATATAATAAATATTAAATTTTATATTTTATATAATTTATTAAATTTAAATAAAAATTAATGAAAAAATAAAAAAAATATTATTTTAAAAAATTAATGATATGTCATTTTTTCAACACTCCTTTTATCCTTGGCTTAAGAGTTATATATTTTTTTTAACATTTTTAAAATTTTAAAATATATAAATTAATCAATAATATTTAATTATATTAATGTGTAATTAATTTTTAAAAAATTAAAAGTAAAAAATATAATTTATTTAATTAATATTATGAAATTATTAGTTAATTATTAGACGATTAATAGTCACAAACATGATAAATATTAAATTTTATGTTTCAAATAAAATTTTAAATTAAAAAATTAATAAAAAAGAAAAAAATGAGAAAATACTATTTTAAAAAATTGATGATGTGTCACTTTTTCAACATGTCTTCAATCCTTGGCTTTTATATATACAATATAGCTTTCTTAAATTTCTAAAATATATAATTTAATTATTATAAATAAATTATTTAATTTATATATTTTTAACCTATAAAATTTATAAAAAAATATAAATATATTATTAAATTATATTAAATTTGTGATTAATTTATATTTTATAAAAATCATATATTAATGTGTAATTAATTTTTTAAAAAAGTAAAAGTTACAAATATAATTTATTTAATTAATTTTATAAAATTATTATTATTTATTAGAAGATTAGTAGTCGCAAACATAAAAAATATTAAATTCTATATTTTATATAATTCATTAAATTTAAATAAAAATTAATAAAAAAATAAGAGAGCATTGTTTTAAAAAATTGATAATATATCACTTTTTCAATACTCTTTTTATCTTTGGCTTAAGAGTTATATATTTTTTTAACTTTTTAAATTTCTTAAAAATATATAAATTAATCAATAATATTTAATTATATTAATGTAAAATTAATTTTTAAAAAAATAAAAGTCACAAATATAATTTATTCAATTATTATTATTCAACTATTAGTTATTTATTAGAAGATTAATAGTTACAAATATAATAAATATTAAATTTCATATTTTAAATAAATTTTTTTCTTTTCAAGTTTATGGCAGAGATCACATTGTGCATGTAGGTCCATGCGATGCACGCATTTATTTTTTTATATTATATTTTATATATTTTAATTATAGTTATTAAATATTATGTTATGTTTAATGTTTTATAATAATATTTTTAAAATTCATAAAAAATTTATTAGTATCATATATTGTTAGTATAAATTTTCATAATTTAGTTTAATTTACAAAAATTTTTGAATAAAAATTCATGTTATGTAAATTTATTTTTTTAAAAAAAGTTATTAAATAGAATTTTATAATTATTATCTTTTCATAGTTTTGTTATTGTATTTTCAATTTCACCATATGATTTTCTACAGAACATTAAATATTATCATTGAATTAAATTTTTGAATATATTAGCTTATTTTTATTATTTAAAGAGTGTAATAATATATTTATATAATGTTAACATTAGTTTATATAGTACTCTAGTGTTACTATAATAATTTTTTCCTATCACATTTACAAATAACTAAAAATGTCTAAATTTAGGCTAAATAACATATTAGGATGACTAAAATATATTATAACCTCCCGACTTCAATTCCTTTATAATAATATCTATATAAACGATTAAAAATTTTAATTTTAAAAAGTATATTTGGCAGTGTACACATATTATTACTAAAAAATTGACTTTTAATTTATTTAGTGTTTAAAAAGAAGAAAAATTATCTTTAATTTTTATTTTCAAGTATGATTTCGTAAAAAAGTAAAAATTTTAAAATTTATAATAAAGCCAAAAATTCAATTTGTACAAATAACTTCAAGCTCAATTCTAAATAAAATTACTAATTTATTTACATCAATTTTTGGTCAGTAAGTCAGCGGCTAAAAATTATTTTGGTAGAAGTTGGCTAACTGCATTCAAATTAAATTTATTTCAACTAATGTGGTTGAAAAGCTTTCTTTTTTTCTTTATTAAAAAATTTTTTTGTTCTAAATTCAAATGGATCATAGTTATAAATATTAATAGCTCTTCAATCTAAGTTGATAAGTATATTTTTTTTATTTATAAATAATAACATACTTATCATTTTAATAAATTAATTAATATATAAAATGTCTATTATATCTATATTTAATATTACTTATTAAAATATTTAATAAATATATTTTATATTAAAACAATATATATAATAAAAAAATTTTATGTAATTTTATATTTTTAATAAAATTAACTAATTTTTCTTATTATTATGAATAAAAAACGTGTATATAATCAAATATAATTCTCTAGCAAACTGAGTAATAAATTTAAACTTTATTTGAAAAAACAATACTGCTGGTATTTTTTATTTTGTTCATAACTATTTAATTCTAAACATATGTCAAAGAGATTTTTTTTATTTTATAGTTTTGAATTAAATTAAAAATTCAAGCTTAATATTTATATATTATATAAATTAGCATGTAAGATTATGGTATTTTCTCCACTATGAAAAGAGTTTTCCAATATATATCTAATAGGCAAAAAATAATTTGTAACAATACTAAGAAAAAGAATATAGATTATATAAGATATGATGAGTTTGAGACAACTTTATAGGAAAAACTAATTATAAAATTAATATTAGAACAAAAAATAATTATAAAATTGTTGTAAATTAAAAAAATAGAGAAAACAAATATTCAAAGTAAGAGTTTTGAAGTGTCTCATTGCATTCAACATAGCTTTTCTAAATAATCTTATTTTTTTATAAAATAAATTTATATAATTTGAAGAATTTGCAAATTCATAAAAATTTTTATTACATTACTTTTTATTTGATTTCTCATGGTAAATTTAGAGAGAGTTTTAAACAATCCAAGTTAATTTAAAGGGATATACAGTATCAAAATAAATAATTAAATGATAAAAAATTTTATAAGTAAATTAAATGATAAAGATGAAAAGTTAAATATTTAATATATTAATGAATTATTAATAAATAGAGAATTATTGGTACATATTTTAATTGAAACTCTTATCATGCGAAGATAAAAAGTCATATTTATTATATTATTAATAAATTAATAATTTTAATAATTAACACTTACTAATGAATTTTAAAAATAAAATTATTAATTAATGCATCAAGATAAAAAGTCATATATTTATATTTAATAAATTATTAGCTTTTATCCTAGATATATTTATAAATTATTATGAATGTTAAGAGTTTTATATTTTTTAACTTTTAAATTTCTAAAAAAAAATATAAATATATTATTAAATTATATTAATGTGTAATTAATTTAATTTAATTATATTTATATGTAATTAATTTTTAAAAAATTAAAAGTCACAAACATAATTTATTTAATTAATATTTTAAAATTATATTAATGTGTAGTTATTTAAGAAGAGATTAATAGCTACAAATATAATAAATATTAAAATTTATATTTTATATACATTATTATAATTAAATAAAAATGAATTAAAAAGTAAAAAATGAGATAATATTATTTTAAAAATTGATGATTTGTCACTTTTCAATATTTCTTATATTCTTGGATTATATATATATATATATATAAAATATAGGTAGATATAGATATATAGAGAAATATTTAATAAAATTATTAGTTAATATTTAAGGAGAATCATGACATGAAACAGCTTCTCCGCTAACAGGAGATTCACCATTCTCCTCTCAGTTATCTGCTTCGTCAAAAAGCAAACTACAATAAAAATTTCAGACCATCCCCAAGAAAAAGGAATAAAACTGATCAATTTCAAGAAGTGGGCAAGCAGGTATAATAAATTGATTAAAAGTACTTGGAAATGGACATCGATCTCTGCATAAAGATGAATTAGAAAATAACTCCATTAGCTAGAAAAGTTAGTATAAAGTATTGAAAGAAAGATTTAAAGAAAAGAGATGATAGATTTTTTTTTACATAAATATAAAATATCATAGGAAGAACTAAACTTTTTTAATTAATTAAAAAAAGAAAAGATGTTGAAGATAATTTCATTCACTTTTCTTTTAAACCAAAAAAAAAACAAAAAACAAAGACTTAGACTATCAAAATTGCTAAATACCAGTCTACGAAATAAACAAAAAATAATAAAAGTAGTAATTATTGATTTTGTTGTCATGTCAATGAATCTCCAAAGACTGAATGGGGCAGTTGCCACTCTCTATAAATTTAGACAGATAACAGAGAGCGAGGGCATGAAGAGAAAGAATAATGGGTAATATTAATGGTTCAGTTATGCTTATTATTTTGCTTCTTCATCGGCAACTTGTTTCTGGAGCCGGTAGTGGAGACCCAGTCTCAACCGGCAGAGGACCTGGTATTCCTCACTTTGGAGGTTCAATCAACCAAGGATTTGGTTCACTTTACAGTATTGGAGGATTTATAGGTATATACTGCAGTGATAACTATACTTTGCCTCGTGCTGAAGGTAAAGTTCCTCTCCCTCATTTTGTTAATTAATTGCCTTTTTTTTTGGTGTGGTGGAGAAGATTTTGATAATTAACTCTTCAAAAGTTGTTGTTTTTGAAATATTTGGCAGTGAGTGCTATCGGAACTGTGATAAACAGTTTAAGGTTAATCCGATCAATCGACGTCCCGGCCACATATTGTACAGGCAAGGCATCTTGGATCCAGCAATAAACTGTACTTGATACAGAGATGACAAAAACTTCGTTGTTTGTCATATAACTGAAATGTATATATACTTATCCATACTCATATTTCTATGCATTTATAAAACTAGTTAGCCATTATTATTGTTATTACATATAAATATTTTCAAAAATAAAAATATTTTTTGTGGATCTAAAAATGACCTTATAAATTCTATTAATTTTTAGAAAAAAAAAACTCTGTTTCAAATTAATAGATGCAATTTCTATTTTATAAAAATAAAAAAATTAATTATTTTTATTAAGAATAAAAATTTATATGTATTTTTCTAATTATATGTTTACTTTATTATGACTTATATTTATTAAATATTTTTAATAAGTTGCAATAAATATAGGTAAAATAGAACGGAATAAGTAATATTAATGTTTATTCCATTTTGAATAAACAGATATATGAACAATACAGAACTAAGTGGCTATATTGATCCAGCGATAGGAGGGCTTCAATTCTTAAGAGTGCTGTCAAGTATCGATCTCACATCTCTCCATTTTCTTATGGGCAATACTTATGAAACAGTAGCTATTCAGCTAAAATTTCATTCGAAAATAGTTATTTTAAATGAATTTAATGAAATCATTTAAAAATAAATTGGAGAAAAATATACTAATACATAATTGGTGTAAAAATCGATCAGGAATCTTTCAAACAATCAATTGTCAGGATCTATACCTGCAAGTCTTGAAAATTTAACGAATCTGAAAATTCTGTAAGTGTTTTATCTATTTGCAGATGGCAAGTAATAGCAGCCATATAAATCAAGTCTATACTCATTAACACCATATTGTGTCACATATCTCCATATAATCTTGTCACATGTCACATTCTTGAGATAGAGAATTGAACTCCTGCAGGTTGTTGTTGAAAATAAAACAAAATAAAATCCCCTTTAGAGGATTTTAATTTTCTAGTTATTCCAATATCTATATTTTTGTTAATTAGTAATTATCTATATTAAATTTGTTGCAAATTTTTATTTAACTACTATCTATATTAAATTTTTAAATATTAAATTAAAAATATCTAGACTAAGTTTCAAATTAAATTTATAAAATATTAAATTTATTATTTATTAGAATAAATGTGCATCCTTAAATGGTTGTGTAGTGCAGTGTTTGAATTAATGATTCTTAAATTATTCACAATTATTATTAGTTTAATTAGATCTAGTATTGATATATTTAGGAGGGTAAAAATTGACATTTTGATTAATATTTTAATAGAATTTTCTTACATTTTGAATTGATCAAATAACATATTATTTTTGAATCTTATTAAATTTTTGTTACTATATGTTTGATTAATCAAGAATTTTTTATTATTTATATGAACTATTATAATAATATCATATATTTATAAAATTTTCCGTTTTTTATAATTTAATAATTATAGATTATTTACTTAAATTTATTAATATATATTAATTTTATTTTTTTATTTATAGTTACAGATAAAAAGTTATTTATTTAAAATTATAATATAAAAATAAAAATATTTGCAGTATCGCGGGAGATGTTTTCTAGATGTGTATTGAATTTGTATTTCTCAAGTTGTTAGAATATATAATAATAATAATAAATATACTGATTTGAAAATTTTGATTATGCTAGAAAAATTATATTTTATTTAACAAATTATGTTAAAAATAAAAATAAATGATTTCTAATCCAAAATCTGTGTCGGTTATGATTTTATTTGAACAGTTATATACCCTACAACCAGCTTGTTGGTAGAATACCTGACAGCTTCGGAAATTTAAAATCTCTAAATCAATTGTGAGTTTTTTTTTATATTAGTTTCTTTTTTAAATATTAAATAAGAGTTTAAATTTTAAATTTATTTCTGAATGAAAGATTCATACTAATAATTTAATTTAATAAATAATGTGATTTTATATGGAAATTTATAAAACAGGGATCTTGCAAGCAATTACTTGGATGGTCCCATAACTAGTAGCTTGGGTGATTTGCATAATTTGACTCTCATGTAAGTTCTCTTCTATAATAAAATGTGTGTGTGTGTGTGTGTGTGTATATATATATATATTAGGTAAAGGTGGGCGGCACCACCGAGATATTTATTAATAATATCAAAAATCTGGAATAACCATACAAATAGTCCAGAATAGCAACCTTATATTAGTGAAAACAAATATAAGGGGCCATGCAATCTGAAATAAGAATGCCTTTAAGAAAAGGAGGCAAACAATCAAATGAATTGAAAATACAATTAGTGGCATGTAAACGACCATATAGAGCAAAAAAATAAGCCGCTTGATTTCCTTCCCTGTAGATATGACGAATTTGGAGATTATTAGACATCAAAAAATTCTTGGTGCAATCAATCAAAGAAGCCAGGTGAAAATTATGAGAAGAGCATAGAAGATCAACTGATTGTAAAGAATCAGATTCAATTAAAAAATCGCTAAAACCAGCAACCACACACCATCGCACACCGATTTGAATAGCTTGAAGCTCGGCATCAAGAGGAGTATGGGCATTCAATTGAAAAGCGAGACCATGAATCAGCTGTTCGATGCAAGATCTTAGAACAGCTCCACCCGCAGAATGGGAGACTGTAAAAGAGGCATCCACGTTCAGCTTAAAGCGGTCAGAGGGAGGCAACAACCAACGGACAATCACCGGTTTAAGATTATGGCAGCCGAAGTTAACCGAAAGAAAATCTTTAAACCTGGGCAGAGACTTAGCAAAATGGGCAGAAGAATAACCAATTCCCCAACTCAAAATCGAAGAAGAAACAGTGGAGAGAGTTTGAGGGAAATGGAAAACATCATCACCCCAAACACAGCCACAATAAGCTCACCATATAGCATGGATAATGCTTTGAGAGACAAAGCGTTTCACTCGACCAAGGATAGACTTTGGCTTTGAGGAGATCCACCAGTAAACCAGTTCTTGAAGCACACCATCGCTCACACGGATCTGATCATTAAGAAACGAACCAAAAAACCTCCACAGACCATTAATCTTCGAACAACTATAAAAGATATGATTTATTGACGCTGCCTCACTATAACAAAATGGGCAGAAAGAAGCTAAATAAATGCCAATCTTTTGCAAACAATGAGGAAGAGGCAGAATATTATTGAGAACACGCCAAGTAAGAACCGAGTACTTGAGGGGAATGGTAGAATCCCAAACCATTTGAGCAGAGAAAGAGGAGAAACGATGATTTCTAACAATCTCATAGGCAGAAGAAAGAGAAAACATACCGGAAACCTCATGACGCCATGCCACCGGCTGCACATTGAGCATAAAATGATGAGAATGATCATGATAAGCTTGACATATACGTTTCCACATAGACGAAACAGTTTGCAAAAACCTCCACTGTCCTTGTCTATGATATTTCGAGTGCATGTGTTTTGCCCAATTTCCTTTTTGCTACAAATAAGTCCAAAGCAACTTAATAGAGTATGAATCTTGCAAGGACGATAGTGATCTCAGACCCACTCCATTCTCACTAACAGGATAGCATAAAGAATCATAAGTAGTCCAATGGTGCCTTTTAACCGAAACGACAGAACTCCAGAAAAAAGTGGCAAATTGAGACTCGAGAGCACAAATAACTCTCTTGGGCAGCAATAATGCCCCCATAAGGTGAATTGGGATGGAGTTAAGGACATGCTTAATGAGGAGAAGACGTCCTCCAGGGGTCAAAAACTTCTTAGACCACCCAGTCAACTTAGCATCAACCTTGTGTAGCAAGTCTTGACAATAAGGGTACCTATTAATTCCTTGGAAAACCAGAGCACCAAGAAAAGTGAAAGGAAGACGCTTTTGCTGAATGTTTAGAAGAGTGGAGTATTTACGAACACGGACCCTGGGGCATTTTCTAGAGCAGAAGAAAGAGCATTTATCAAAATTAATCAGTTGACCCGAGGAAGCCTGATATCGGTCCAGAAAAACCTTAAAAGTTTTGATGCTTTTGATATCACCACTGAAAAAAATGAGTAAATCATCCGCAAACCCCAAATGAGATGCAACCTGGCATTGACGATGAGTCTTATACGGCCTAATTGTTTGAGCCGAAACTAAATAGTTGAGCCCTCTTGAAAAACACTCGGAAGCCAGAATAAAGAGGAGAGGAGAAAGAGGATCTCTCTGCTTGACCCCCCTAAATGGTTAAAAAAAACCATAATTAATTCCATTCACAATAACCGAAATATGAGTAGAGCCAAGATAGTTCATGATAAGATTAACAAACTGGATGGAAAAACCAAATTGAAGCAGAACACGATGAAGAAACTCCCAATTCACCCTATCAAACGCTTTAGCCATATCAAGCTTAATAACCAAGTTATGCCCCCTAGTTTTCTTATCCAAGTCCTGGATCAATTCATTAGCTAACAAAATTTGCTCATGAATGGACCGACCCGTGATAAAACCCGCTTAGATAAGAAAACTATAGACATTGAGTTTTAGAAAACTATAGTATATCAGAAATATAGACATTGAGTTTTAAAAAATATATATTTTTAAAAATTTCTTAAAAATTAGAATATATTTTTGAAAAATAGAAAACAATGAAATAACATGTAATTTTCTCAACATCTAACTATGGTTGGTGGGCCTTTAGATTTAGTTGGCATTAGGGAGACTTACAAAAATAATTTAAAAAACAAAAAAAAATACAAAAATAATATGCAACAAAAAAATTTATAGAAGTAGTATGCATTCTTCAAAAAAAAAGATAATACTAAAAGTACTATGCATAAATGTAATAATATGGTATATTTTTAGTATATGTTGAATATATTTTTGGTATATATCATAAAAATGCAAAAAAAATTAAAAAATATATTTTTGTAAATTAAAAAAAAAGCTTAAAAAATGAAATTTTGAAAAAAGTAGTATTTTATGTAATTTCCTCAAAGAATTTAATAAAATAAAAATAAAAATAGATACAATTTAATTTATATATATATATATATGTATTAATTTGTTTGTTTAGCATAATCAAATTTTAAGATGAACTTGCTTGGCTGTTGAAAATACCCCTAAACAGTGCACTACGCTTCAACTTCCTGAATGGATCCATACCTACGTCGTCGGGTAAACTCTGATCACTACAAATTATGTAAGGATACTTCTTTACTCTGCTGCTTTTGGTTTTTCATTTCAGATTCAATTTTAGAGAGAAATAATATTATAAGCTAAATAATTTAAATTAACCTTATTTTTTGTAATATTTTTTGCTGAATTACTGAAAATTTTGATATGTGATATATTTTGTACATATGTTTCTTTTATTATTTATTTTTTATTGCTCTAATAGATTCATACATTTTGCTTTTTTCAGAAGTGCCTATAGTAATATGTTATCAGGCCCAATTCCTGATCAACTGGGGAATCTCCTTCAACTTGAAATTTTATACGAAACTAATTATTTTTTATATAATAATCTATATATCCTCAATTTATTTAGATGGTTATAATTCTATTTTAGTTTTTCAATAAGTTTTGGTCAAATAGATTTGATTGGGAAAAATTTTCAGATATTAATTAATTAATAAAAAAACTTAGTATAACAAAGTTTGGAAAAAGGTTCAGATACTAATATTAATCTCTAATTTATATGTGTATTCATTTATTTTTGAGAATAAAAAAAAACAGAAGCTTGGATGACAATGAACTCAATGGTACACATCCGGAATCATTTGGAAAATTGAGGAATCTTACGAAGCTGTAAGTTTCATTTAAAATAAAAAATTGAGATTTTAATATAGCTTTATTTTCTAGTTTGTTGATATATTTAAATTTGATTAGATCAATGCTCAGCCTGTAATTTTTAAAATATAAAAATAGAACAAAATTTATAAATTCTCAATTTTTTTTTGCAAGAGCTTAATTAATTGTTTTTATAGTATTATTGAGAAGAGAAAATTTATATTTATTATCTTATTTTTTATCTACTTGTTAAGTTACGATAAAATAATTGTCTTTCTTAAATGATGAATATTCAAAATTTTATTGTCACAGCTGGTTGACGTCCAATTATTTTACTGGTATTATTCCGGAAAGTTACTAGTATCTCACTCGATTACAAGAATTGTAAGTTTATTCTTTTTCTAGGGAAGTACAATTACGTAAATTGCTTTATAATTATGTAAAATATATGTAGACATTTTTTTATTTCATTAGCCAAGAATCAAATTCAAAATTTAATCCAAACATAATATAATTTCAAAATATCAACTATACTAACAAACTTTTAGATTATTTCCATTTATTTTTTAAAGACAAACATTGGCAGTTTATTGTGTAAGTGACTCCCATGTACATTGCCACATAACTTGCTAATAAAAATTGTTGGTAAATGCACTTTCCTTGCCCTCAAACCATTCCCCATTAAGATTCATCCCTTCTTGAATAGTAGCTAACCATTCTATAGTAATACTCATCTTTCATTCTATATGTAAGAGGGTGTTTCTCAAAACTGGAGCTTTTCAGCTTATTGTGAATAAGTGATTTTTAGATTATAATCAGATTAAAAATAAGCAGTTAAGCGTTTCTGTAAACTAGTTAATAATCAGTTTATAATCAGTTAAATATTTCTGTAAAATCAACTTATAATCAGTTTTTAATTGCAGAAACTGTCAAAATGACTAAACTGTCCTTGAGTTTATTTATTGTATAAAAATAATTTTTTAAATGTCAATTCAAAATTTATTTTGCAATAATAATAATAATAATAATAATAAAATTTATTTAAGAAGAAACGTAAAAAAATTTTGATGGGAAAAAGTGTATAGGGTGGGCAAATTTGAAATATTGAAGATTAGGTAGGGATAATATGGTCTTTTACTTGGTCAAAACTGCTTAAAAAATAAGTGCTTAAAAAAAGTAGCAAAACCCAACTTTTAAAAAACTGATTAAAATCAGATTATAATCTACTATTTAAGTTTTCAGAAACACTTAAATAAACAACTTATAATCTAAAAACTGCTTATAATCAGTTTTGACCAGCTTTTAAGTTTTGAGAAACACCCTCTAAATATCCTTTCGTTTTCCTTTTTCATGACCTTTGCTTGATTGCTCGCTTGTCTTTATTATTAGCATTGTATTTATTACTTTTTTTTTTCACAAGTTTTTTGCCATGACTATGATTGCATCTCTTCCTCGCCATATCTTTTGGCTTCTATCATCATTCAAAGGGACCTTTGATTTGAGGATTTGCTCCAAAATGCTCTTCTTGTCTTACTTCATTTTATCTTCATGAGCCTGCAAAGGCCACTCCAATTCTTCAATCGCCATGTAGTCTAGATTTTTAACTCTTCAATATCACACATCACTTATATATTATCAATCTTGATGTCAAAGATCAGATTTTTCTCCAACATATGTGTTAAATAATTGCTCATGATCTAAATTAATTTTGTACTAGGAGTTCCAGCAAAAAAGATGATTATCAATTTTATAATAGAGTTTGATTAGAAAAATGGATTATAATAGAAAAAATGATTTTCATGCATTTCTAGGGCAAGTAAAATACTATATATAGAATACCCCAGATGGTAAACAACATTGTGTGAGAAAAAAAGAGCTTAGTTGTACTTTCTCTCTAAGAAATAAAGTGAGAAGCTTCCTGTGAATATAGGCAAATTATCGAACCACATAAATCTTTATATCTTATATGATTACTTTAAATTATCGAACCACGTAAATCTTTGTATCTTATGTGATTACTTTTCTCATTCTTCTCCTTGATTTTTTTGTCTATAGATTGATCCCTTATTTTACACATTCTAAAAAAATTTTTTTTTTTCTAAAAATTGGTATCAGACAAATTAGTAATATGAGCGCAATGTTGTCATAGATAGACCTAGACAAATAATTAGACTCTATCTAGATATCATGAAGAGATGATTCAACTTCCTTTGCTTTTCTAACAAGTAAAGGAGTACCAAGTTCTTTTTGGGATGTGGTCTAGAAAAGGAAAGATGGTAAGAAGTTATGGCTGAAGAAATGCAGTCACTACATAAGAATTAAACTTAGGAGTTAGAAAAATTTCCTAAAGGGAAAAAGGTAGTTGGATTCAAGTGGGTCTATAGGAAAAATAAGGAAGGAGTGTTAGAGAAAGAAAGTATAAGATACGTGGCAATGTTAGTTGCAAAGGGATACTCACAAAAGAAGGGAATTGACTACAATAAAGTGTTCTTATCGGTAGTTAGACATATAATTATCAGAGTATTGTTGGCATTAACATCTCAGTTGAACTTACAGTTAGAGCAATTAAATATCAAGATAGCTTTCCTTCATGGTGAATTAAAGGAGAAAATTTACATAAAGCAACTAGAATGGTTTGAGAAGTAAGGTAATGAGCATCTAGTATGCAAGCTCAAGAAATCCCCTTATGGGTTGAAGCAGGGGCGAAGTTAGACTTTTTAGTGAAGGGGAGAAAAATAAAAATACCACATATATATTAAAAATAATATAAATTTAAAGGGGGTAATTAAGTATTTTAAAAATTTTAATAATATATATACATATATATATAAAAAAAATTTTAAAAAAGAAGGGGGGCAGCTGCCCCCCTTCTCATATAAGTATCCTCGCCCCTGGGTTGAAGACATCTCCGAGGCAATGGTATAAGCAGTTTGATTCTCACATGATAAGTATTGGCTTTACTCATTGTGAGTATGATTGTTGTTTATATCTTAGGTCTTTGAAGAATAGATCATTCATTTACTTGTTGATTTTTGTTGATGATATATTAGTTACTACAACAGATATGAAAGATGTGTGTAAACTTAAATACTTGTTAAGTCAAGATTTTGACATGAAGCACTTAAGTGTGGTGAAGAAAATTCTTGGCATGAAAATTAACAGGGATAGAAAAAATAAAACCCTATGGCTCTCATAGAAGAATTATATTTAAGAGTATTGGAAAGATTCAGTATGGATAAGGCAAAACTAGTTATTACTCTTCTGGCTAATCACTTCAAATTGTTTAGCCATCAGTATCCCATAATAGAAGAAGAATTGGAGTACATGGCAAAGATTTCATATGCTAGTACAGATGTTTGCGATGGTGTGTATAAGACGATACTTAGCACAAGCATTTAATATGGTTAGCAAGTTTATAGCTAATCCAAGCAAGAAACACTGGCAGGTTGTAAAGTGGATTCTCTAATACTTGAGAGGTACCTTTGATTATATAATTTGCTATGATGTAATAAATGATTTGGTCTATGTTACTGGATATCTTGATTTAAACTATGTTAGAGATGTGGATGATAGAAAGTCTACTACAACCTACATTTTCAATCTCGCAAATAGTCTAATTAGTTAGACTATAATCTTAAAGAGTGTGATTACTTTATCTACCACAAAGATAAACTACATAGCAATAACGAAAGCAGCTAAGTAAGCATTATGGTTAAAGAGTTTGTCTCAGAATTATGCTTCAAGTAATAGGCTCTTGGTATATACTGTGATAGTCAAAATGCCATAAAGTTGTCCAAAAATTAAGCGTATCATGCTAGAGCAAAACATATTGATGTAAGATATCATAAAATTAGAGAATTAATTCCTTCAAGTGAGATTCTATTAATGAAGATATACACAAAGGAAAATGAAAATGCAACAAATATATTGATAAAGATGCTACCTTTGAATAAGTTTAAACATTATTTGGATTTGATTTAAGTCAAAACTAAAAATTTATAAAGATGTTGAAACTCCGGGTGAAGGTAGAGATCTTTGAATGTTGAGCAAGTCTTTTAAAGGGATAATTATTTGCCAAGGAATAGATTATTAAATAATGGCTCATAATCTAAATTAGTTTTGTAATAAAAATTCCAACAAAGAGAAAGATTATCAATTTTATAATAGAGTTTGAGTAGAAAAAATGGGTTTGAGTAGAAAAAAAAAGATTTTTTTTATATTTCTAAGGCAAGTAAAACACTATATATAGAGCACCTTAAATGGTAAACAATACCGAATTAGAAAAGAAAATCTTAGTTGTACTCTTTCTCTCAAAGAAATAAAGTGAGAAGCCTTCCATAGACTTAGACAAATTGTCGAACCATGTAAGTCTTTGTATCTTTTGTGATTACTTCTTTTATTCTTCTCTTTAGTTTTTTTATTCATAGATTGATCCTTATTTTGCACATTCAAAAACACAAGATTTTCTAAAAATATGAACATATTCTATTGTCTCACCATATATATATATCTTCAATTGGCTCATTATAAACTTCACCTCTTATGCAAAACTCTAAAATGTATTCAAGATCCTTCATTCACAAAGCTTCAAATTGACCTCATTATCTTTAGAGATGTACCTTTTTCACCTTATCGACTCTTTAGAGGAATTCTTCAAAAAATCTCTCAAGCTTGCTTTGAGTTAATGGCATCAACCACCTTCACTAAAATTAATTCATCCAAATCTTGATGAATGAAAGCAAAGGCTTGCTGATCATTCTTCCTTGTTTTTGTAAAGCATTTTTCTCATTTTAAGACGATGCTTCATTATCAAATGGAGTATAGCCTCTATCAATAATATCCCAACACACATCTTATGAGCCAAATAAGACTTTCATGTGAATTTTTATATTTCTCTTTTGTAAAAGGAGGAAATTGAAATGATAACAAAACTATCCCACTTTTTCAAAATTTAAGCCTACAAAAGAGACTTTGATATCACTTTGTTGGCAAATGGAAAAAGAAAAGAGAATACCAAGTTGATTTTTATTTCACAAATCAAACTTACAAGTACAATGGATATATATAGGCATATAGACAACTCTTAAGATTCTAGTTACATAAACTTGATACTACATTCAAACACTTTCTAGAATATTTCAAAAATCACACACATTAATTAACTTCTTGAAAGAACTCAAAAGACACATACACATTAAACTGTCATATTTAAAGCACATGAAACTAATCACTAGGAAAAATGAAAAATCAAAGATGAATTTAGACTCTCGAAATTACAAACTACTATTTCCAGTAGTTATATTCACTATTTTTGCAAAAATTTAGATCATATAATAATTCGAAGATATTTACTAGATTATTTATATATTATATATTATGTCTTGCTAATTGTTAGCAAAATTGTGGTTGAAATGTAGTGCGTTAGCTGGGAATAATTTATTTGGCAAGATACACAATTATATTATGGAGTGGAAGAATCTTACAACTTTGTAAGTATATAAACTTAAAAGCCTTTATATAATAACACTTTTAAAAGATATTTTTATATCTTATTTTTTACTTCAAAAATGAGTCATTTATATGTTTTAATAAATATATCATTTTTCTGTAGGAAAAATATAATAAAATTTTGTATTTTATATTTTTTCGAATAAAGTATACAATGAACTAACTAGAAAGTGGGGGAGTTCCCAATATTAACTCCAAATTATTTATAAGACTTGTAATATATAACATCTTGCCTGGCAATAATACTACTTTCTAATGCTTGCGGAAAGTGCATGAGTGGGTACTAACATAGTATCGATGGATGCATGGGAGTATGGGTGAGCATGACTCAGTCCAATCTAAATATTTAAAATTTTTTAGAACCATTTCAAAAGTCAAGTATTTAAAAAATACATCCATAATCGTTTTATATACAAAAATCTTCGTCTTGTATTATTCCATAATTTTAGGTACAATTCAGTTCAGGTATTCGATACTAAATTTTATAAATTAAAATATTTTTAAAACAAAATTTTTACCAACTAAAATTTTTATATAGTAATAGTATATTATAAAAGAAAAAAAATTTAATTCATATAAGATTTAAAATTTCAAATATTTTCCAAATTAGTAATAAATTCGTAAGTTTTCATAAAAAAAAAATGAAAGTTTACATTTAGTCAAACACTAATACAAAAGTATTATAATACAAATTTTAATACAAATTGAAATTTTAAATTTTAATTCTAACTTGTATAAGCTATATATTTTTATCCATTTTTTATAACTTTATCTATATGTGTTGACTTTTAAGAATTAAGCCAACATAAAAAAAATATTTTTAACTATAAATAAGTACTATTTTTATATTAATTATTGAATATATAATAACTTTAATTATGTTTCATAAATTATATATGATTAATATTAATTAAAATATTCTTAACATACTAATCTTTAAGGGCTATTTCATATATTATATTATTTATATTGATAAAACTAAATTAAAAGGATGTAAAAAATGGTTATTATTTTGGTTCTTCGGTTTGGTTTGGTACGGTTATCGGTTCGGGTATAACCTAATATCCAGAACTATTTCATATTCTTAAAAATCGATTTGGTTCGATTTAGAGAAAGTCAAAAAATTAATAGATCTTTTCGGTTCTAAATATTTTAATCTAGATATTCAGATCGGTTCAGGTATCTTCAGGATCCGTACTGAATCCTAGACGGAAGTATGAGATAGAGATTGAATTAGGGGTGTATTTGAGTTAGGCTAGACTCTATTTACTCTTAGCCTGCATCCCACCCTTAAGTCATGACAGGTGGGCTCACCTCAGGTTGACAATGCCAGCTAAGCCAACGAATTTGATTTACTTTTAATATATGTATATATATCAAATTGAGCCATATATTTTGGCTTTAGGAGAATTGTCTCGGGTTTGAAACTCGACTCAAGGTCTATTTCAATTTGAAGACTAAACTCGACATCCTTTAACACTGTCCAACTATCCAACCCAACTCGACATCCTTTAACACTATCCAACCCAATCGGGTTTGGTTGGGCCAGGCTAGATTGCTTGAGTTTTCAAGCCTCATAAACAACTCTAAATTGAATAGGGGAATGAGTCAGTGACTAATATAAATTGAATTAAGTTTAATTTAAACAGTTAAATTAAAAGGATCTTCGTGAAATGTTCATATTATATTTTTTACATGTTATAAAATATGTAAGAATACAGATTTTATGATATTTTATCATATAAAATTTATATATTTTATTAATTGTTTTTCTAATAATTGCCCTCAAAAAACAAAAATGTAAGATAAGATTAAATGAATAAATTAGAAATAAATTAGATGAGTGAAATATTAAAAATAAATTAGATGAGTGAAATACTAAAATTTTGAATTCATTATCTCAATAGTAAGAAAATACAGTTATATCAAAATTATTTGACTAATTTTTAAAATAATTTAATTATATTTGTATAAATTAACCATTTTACAACTATATTTTTATTTATAATAACCATTCTTGATTTCAAAAAAAAAAAAGAATAACCGTTCTTAACTAGTGTTCTAGGCATTGGTTAGAAAAATAAACTATTACAAAATATAACAATTTTTATAAAGTAAAAAAAAATTAAAAATAAAAAAATAAAGCAAATATAACTAAGGTCCTTTTTTCAAAGTATATAAGTCTTCTTATGTTATGAGAACTTAATTCTATCCTTTCAATTTTTGAATATATATATATATATATCTTCTTTCATTATGACAATTAAAAATTAAAATTTTTAATTAAAAATACTTTCTTGTAAAAACTATATTTATTAAAAATAATTTTTATTATCAAATTCTTGGAAATAAAAAATATAAAAATGTTTATGAATTAGTAAAAATAAAAAAAAGTAAATGAAATATATAGTCATTTTTCCGTATATGCATATTGTTATAAACACGATCTTCCTTGAGACGACAAAAATACTTGGATATTGGTCACATTGTAAGAAACAAGTTGCAAGAAGGCTTTATTTATACTGCTCATGCTTCATCTAACCATTAGTTGGCATATATGTTTAACAAGTCCCTTGGTGTAGAATCTCATCATTTTTTGTTGTCCATGATGGGTTGTTAAGTTATGTAATGTGTTTTTTACTATTTTGTACAAGCTTGATGTTAGGGTTTAGTATTCTTTTGTGTTCAACATAAGGGCATTTTAGTAATCTTGTTGTACATATATAAAGAACATTTTCTGTCAGAATTTGTATAGCTGAATCATAATACAATTTGAAGCATTTTCCAAACTCTCTTTTCCTCTCATATTTAAATAACCCAATGTTTCACAGTAGCCATAGCCAAAAACAATATCACTGTTACTAATTTAGCAATATGAGATAAACTATCATGATAATTCACTCCCTTTTTCTGACTATAACACTTGGCCACTAACATGACCTTATACCTTTCTATTGCACCATCAGGTTTGAACTTTTCTTTATATACCCATTTACAATCGATTGGTATTTTCTAGGTGGCAAATCGGTAACTTTCGAAGTGTTATTTTGTTCCAGGGTAGTAATTTCTTTGTTTATGGCCTCTACCAGTTTGGATCGGTTTTTGCTTGATTGAAAGTTCTAGATTCTTAGATAAGTGAAATATTTGCAACAAAATCCATATGAGACTTATCTAGATAGGGGACACAAAGGATGGTATTGGTGTAAGTGGATGAGGAACATCACAATGGATGGAGATAGGAGAAGAAATATGGTGAGGAAAGTCAGAAGCCTAAGCCATGGGCACAAAATATTTCAATCTCTTGGGTTTATTCATGATTATGGTACTATGTCTAACAATGTTTTGTATTGGTTCAAAATGTTTCTAGTGTTAAGTTCTAAGGCAACAAAAATATTTTGAGTATCAAAATTTGAAGTTGAGAGTTTTGTGGTTTCAGTAGTTTGGTTAGGTTTTTGAATAGTTTGAGTAAACTAAGGATACTGAATAGTGAAGATAGAATTAGAACTTGGTGAGACTATAGGAATAATAGGTTCAAGATTATTTGGCTGAAGAGAAGTTTTGAATGGAAATAGATGTTCATGAGAAAAAACATCTGTAAAAACCAAAATGGTGTGGTTGGCAACATCATATAAGCTTTCTTACTAGACATATATCTTATAAAACTACATTTTATAGCATAGGAGTAAATTTATCTTTATTAGGTAAGATGTTAGTGGCATTGCATAGGCAACCAAAAGCCTTTAAAAAGCTATAGTCTAGTGGTTTTTGGTTTAATCATTCAATAGGTGTTTTCTAGTTGAGAACCGAGATAGATAATATATTTATGATGTATGCTGCTGTAAGAATAGAGTTTGCAAAAATTTCTTGGGTAAATAGGATTGAAACATTAAAGATCCAACAATAATGTTTGTTTTTCCTCTCAATAATCCATTTTGGTGAGATGTGTAAGGTGTTGTTTTTTGATGTATTATTCCAAATTTGAAAAATAGTTCTTGGCACTGATTGTCAACAAATTTAGTACCATTATCTGTTTTGAGTTGTTTAATTGCTTTTGAGAATTGAGTTTTGTTTAAATTGATAAACTTTTGCAGATAGTATGAGGTATCTAATTTCTGTATGAGTAAAAAGGTCCAGGTTGTCCTACTAAAGTCATCCACTAATGTTAGAACATATTTTGCCCAACAAAAAGAATTTTTTTATAGGGTCCCTACAAGACTATAGAATATAATCAAAGGTTTCTGCAAAATAGTATGATGATTATTATCTAGCTGAATTAAGAAAGGTAAATGTTGTATTTTATTTAGAAATGTATGCCCTAGACATTTATGCAACATATCATAGGAGATTTAATTAATATAAAAGTAACAAATGTACAAGGATTAACATAATTAAAAGAATGATAAGATTTATTGAAAGAATAAGAATTACAAGAAATTGAAGTTGATGCCTCTATAAAATTGTTGAGGATATAACTTTTATTCTAAAATTATTCTATAGTACTTGTAAGAAAAGTAGAATTTTCAAGAATATACAAACCAATCCTTAATGTGCGCATAACAATAACTTCTTTAGTCATAGGTCTTAAAAAATATAGTGTGTTTGGTAAAAATGTATTCTGATATTTGGATATTTAGTAATTTCGCTAATAGAAAGAATATTGGATCTAAAACTTGGGACACATAAAACTTTATGAAGAGTGAGTTTAAGATGAAGTATTATTGTTCCTAGATAATTAACAATTTTATTAGGAAAGTGAATTATGGAAGCGGGTTTAATTTCTACAATATAAGTCATATGTTTACTAGAATAGCTCATTTGGTTTGTGGCTCTTGAGTCAATTACCCAAAAAAATACTACTATTATAATCAAACAATTTATTATTAAAAGACAGATTATACTTGCAAAACTTGTGAAGTTCATAGAAGCATTCTCAGTTGCTACTTTGCCTTTAAGATACCTTTGTACTTTCTTCTCAATAGTAGAGAAAATGATGGCAATTAACTCATTCTAATTAGGTTGGTCTATGCACACATTCCCTTCCTCTGTGGATTGTTCCACTTGGGCCACAAACTACCTTATTCCTTGCCTTTTTTTTTCTCACATCATAAAACTAGTTAGGATAACCTATGAGTTTAAAGCATCCTTCCTTTTCATGCCCCCTTATGTTACAATGTGAACAAAATTTGTCTAATTTCATATTGATGTAAATTTCTTCTGCCCATAAAACTTTAGGCAAATTCTTCTCAGCCAGCATATATCTTCCCACCTCAACTACTGTCATGTTCTTTCTCTCAGACACACCATTTTGTTGAGGTGTGTAACTGATAGAAAATTGATGTTTTATGCCTGCATTTTTTAAAAAATCAGCAAACTCTCTTGAGCAATATTCTTTTCATTGTTAGCTCTCAACATCTTTACCTTCTAACCAACTTAATTTTCAACTGAAGCTTTGAAATTCTTGAATTCATTGAAGACTTGAGATTTATAACTCAGAAATTCAACCCAAGTTATTCTTGTGCAATCATTAATAAACATAATAAAATATTTACTCTGGTTATGTGAAGCCACATTCATTGGTTCACATACATCATAGTGGATCAGCTGTAATTTTTCAGAGGCTCTCTATGCTTGATTTTTGGAAAATGCTAGCTTATGCATTTTTCCAAGTTGGCAGGAATTAAAGACTTCATTAACTTCATGGATCACAGGAAAATCAGACACATACCCATTCTGTTGCATAAACTTCAGAGTGCCGTAATTGTAGTGACCCAGCCTCTTATACCACAATTTAGATTCTTCACTTTTGCAAACTCAATGCACATTCATCTTTTGGTTTCATGTTCAATGGAAAACTATTCTCAATCATTTTAGCTCTAACTATCTCATAGCCACTAGGATCATTCATGATACAAATATCATCTCTAAACAATGAGGAATACTGATTTCTCATCATTTGAGCAACACTCAATATATTTTCAAAGAGTCAATGTACATAAAGCACATTTGAAATTACCTTAGTACCTTTTTTGGTTTGAATAACAATTGGGCCTTTGCCTTCAACTTTCACATGTTTTCCATCCCCAAACTTCACAGAAGTTTTGAAAGAATTATCAAGGGAAGTAAAAAGTGATTCATCTCTAGCCATATGACTGGTGCAAGCACTATCAACTAGCCAAGTCAATCTATTATTTTACTGAATTGATTGAGAAACCATGAACAATCTGGCTTCATCCAACTTTGGTTGTTCTTCTGTTGTATTTGTCTGCTGCGGTTGATTTTGCCTTTTTTGTCTCTATAAAACTTCTGTGTGGCCATTTCTAAAATTACAGTGAAATAAAGGCTTTCCTTTGAAATAACAATCCTTCTCAAGGTGATTTATTCTTTTGCAAATGGAAAAAGGAGGAAATTTTTGTTGGTTGTGAGATTCACCATAGTTTCTAGCTTTTTGCTTGTCCTTTTACGATGAACTTCTCTTGAAATCTCTTCCATTATTCTTTTTTCCTTTATGCCTTACTTGAAAGGATGTTTCAACTACTTTTTCACTTCTCATGGATGATCTTTATTCTTGAGCTTGTAGTTTACTAAGAAGCTCAGAAACAGTCATGATTTTAAAGTCACATGATTCATCAATGGAAAAAATCTTGGCTTCAAATTTTTCTAATAATGTAACCAGAATCTTCTCAATCACCTTTGAGTCTTCAAACTTCTCACCATACAATCTAATTTGATTAGCCAGTTGCATGATTCTAGAGGAGTAATCATTCACCAACTCTCCTTCCATCATCTTCAACATCTCAAATTCTCTTTTGAGAGTCAGTATTTTGACTGCCTTAACCCTCTCACTTCCTTTGAATTCTTCTTTTAATTTATCACATGCCTCCTTAGGTGTTTCACAAGCCATGATCCTACAAAAAATGACTTCAAACACTGTTGAATGAATGTAGGATAAAGCCTTTAGTTTTTAGCTAAATCTTCCTCATGCTTTTTTAGTTGTGGAATGGTAGGATTTCATCTCAACTGCAGTGGTTGCTCATCTGTCTCAACACCTTTTCCATAAAGACATTGCTCATAGTTAGCCTTTCATCTTGATAGCCCAAACTTGATAATTACCTCCAGAAAATATTGGAGGGGCAACTGAGGGGAAACTGGAACTTGACATGGGGAAATAATACACAAATCTCACAAGAAATTTTCTTTTATCAATTAAAAACTCGCAATATTGGATAAATTCCACAACCCTTAAAAATCAAGAGCTTTGATACTGCTATTCCAAATTAGAAAACTAAAAAGTATAAATTGTTAATTTAGGAAAATGGAAGAAGAAACTAAGAAGATCTTTTACTCTCATATATCAAAAATACATAAACTTGATCTATTTATACTAGTTCAACTAACTTAAAAACTGTAATACATTTAATTGTATTTAATTCCTAACATAACTTACAATAAAACTTTATTAGCACAGTTTATTTTATTAAGTTCATACATTAAACCATACACTTAATTAACATAGACATAAAAGATAATAAATGAGTAATTAATAAATCTATTGTTTCAAGAAAGTCTCATCAATTCTAACAATTGTAGCAAGAGACAGTAAATATCGCATCAAACAAAGCATTAGCTATATTGCTTGTAAAAGGTTACTCATGACTGTGACAAGGATATCACGATTGCAAAGTTCATATGATGTTGAACAAATTTGGCACTCGCTTGAAGACCCAATAGAAAGTATATGTTGGCAACCATTTGCACTAGCCATTGGAGCCTAAAGTGCATCATGATCGTGATTGAGTATCCATTAGGCATTTAATATCCTTACGACCACAACAAACCATCCTTCTCCATGATTAGTGGCTCGTGATAGCGACCAAGGCTCTTCCACTTTGACAGTGCATATAACATAGCAATTGGTAAGTGAAGGAAAATCTACCAAATCTCACATGCAATGAGAAAACTATGTTGAAGGGCTACAAATAACTCCTACCATCATTTATGAGTTGTTAATTCATCACTTATAACCAAAATTTTGCACTTTTAGTTTTGAGACTTATTATTTGTAAAATCATTGTACTTATTTGTTGGAGCATTGAATGCTCTTGTGAAGGTTTAAGTGTGATTTATAAAACACTTGGGATAGTTTGATGTGAACGTAAACATTATGTTTTAGTGTCAGCCTTATAAAATCTTAAGTGAGGTTTAAGTGTTCACCTTTTGGGAAAACACTTGTAAGGATTAGAGAATGAGCCATTAAAAAGTCTTGTATGAAATTTGGAGTAAGTTTTAAAGCCTTGTTTTAGTGAAATACCCAATTGACTTTATTGGGCAGACATAGGATTGAGTTAATTCAAACAACTATAAAAATCTTGTATTCTTTCTCTACCTTCCTTCTTACTTTTCAGTTTGAAAAAGAGTCAATTGTTGCTCCAATTCAACCCTCTTCTCGGTATAAACGACAATAATAGTAAATTAATGAAAATCATAAAAAATGTATGTTTGTGCAAGAATTTAAACTAACATTCTTTTTTTTTTGTGGCGAATCCTATATCACTGTGATAAAGCTAGAGGTGAAATACATGAATGAATTGGAAGCTAGTTTGCTTTGTCTTTAGGTCATATAAGAGAAGGAAAAAATGAAAGGAAACAAATATTAGAGGACCAAACATTCAGTCTGCCATAGGATCACTAATATTTAATTAATTCAATGATTAATTATATCTTTGAGTAAAGATTTGGGGGTACTTAGTGAGAATTATGATTTATCTTGTTTACCTAACCTCTCTTCCCTAAAAGAATAGCAGTGAGTGAGTGACGTAATTACTTATGATTCGGGCATGGGTTTGTGTCAAGTCATATTGTAGATGAACAACGAGATAAAGCTTTTGCAGGTTTGTCTAAAGCTTTGTACTAATTTGATTGAATTCTTTCACCCTTCTCTCGAAGGTGTTAGATATTGTCTAGCCAAGTGTATGGGAAAAGCTTGAAAGGGTTATAGGACCAAACTCTTCTTGTATGCATAGCAAAGAGCATCATATGGCAAGGCAAAGTATTACAGAGATGAGATGACTTTAGATAAAGAATCGGCTATTGAGGCAATCATTGACGGACAAGCAATATGTAGATTTATTGGTAATGTCTTGGGCTTGTGAGTCATTAGTAACTTGAGCCTTATGACTTTTGAGTTTGTGGCCCTATTATAGATAATTTTAGCCTAAAGTAGTCAAATTTAATCCTTATCATTAACAAAATTGCCTTTCTAATAATGAGGGTAGAATGGAAAAAGTAAGGGTATAATGGAAAAAATAAAGGGAAAATTTTCTCACTTTTTATTTTTATTTTTTTTAAAAAATACCCCATTTATTTTGATACTCATTTAATATATCAAATGTATACTAAATCTATATTTTTGAAAGTAGAGTATGAAATAATTTTATACTAAATATAGTTTATGAAATAATTTTATACTAAATATAGTTTAATTCCAAGTGCATAATATAGTTAACAAGTAGTATAGTAGTGAGTAGAGTATCGTTCCTACGAGAAAGGTAAATTCTAAGTACTAAACTACTAAATTATTTATTATTTGGAAGAAAAGATTGATTTTAATTTAAATTAAACTAATTAAAACTAAAACCGGAACTACTTGAATTTTTACTCTTATATTTTTGAACTTAAGGCTATACTCCCTTAATTGATTAACTGTGGATTTTCTAAGTTTTGACTTAATTTTATTCTTCCTTTGACTATTGGTTAGATTCTTCTAATTTAAGTTCTAGTCTCTCTCAATATATAAAATTAATATTAAAATTAACTCTTATGTCTACTTTTTTCGTGATCATAAAAAATCAAGTCAATTTACTAAGATTTATGAGAATATTTTGATCAACCTCCTAAATGTTCTCTTCTCCTTATATCTAAGTAAAAAACTACTTAAAATTATTATCTTATTGGATTAATGTTATGCTTTTATAAATAATTATTAGCTAGATAATTATTAGCATTAAGCAAAAAGTTGAAAAAAGAGAGTAAAAAATGATAATATAATTGAATCAAGTAATCATGAATTATTTAATTGAAAGGTCAAAATAAGGGTGTAACCCTAATTAGGATTTTAGTTTTTCATAATTGAAAAGTAAACAACAATGAAATTAAGGGAAACTAAAGAAGACATTGAATCTAAAAGAAAAGTAAATCAAACTCTAGATCTGCTTTTGGAATGAATGGAACTCTTTGGACTAAGCCTTCTTCTGTCATCAAAGGAAAATCTTCAATCTTCAATGAACAATGAAAGAGTAAATCAATGAATGAAAGGTGAATAATTTAAGAAAGATGCTTTGCTTTATATAGAGGCTTGGGAGGTCTTCAAATTTGATTAGGAAAATTTATTGGATAACTTCTAGGTCTTCTTGCTTGAATAGGAAACCAGAAAATACCATAATTTGCTCAAATTTGAACTTCCAACTATTTAATAATTTGCACGGGCGTGCAAATTGAACATTACGCCCGTGCATAACTGTACCATATCAGGTCTTCGAATTTATTTCCATCAGGTGATAAGGCTTTCGAAAACATGGTCGTGCATATTCGATGCACATGGCCGAATATTATATTTCTTTTTCGGCCTTTCCTTTTTCTTTTTCTTTTCTTTTGGTAGAATCGGTTTGATTTCCAAGGTCATGCACTATGAGTTTCACGGCCATGGAAATATAATTCCTTCTGTTCTTCAGTTCCTTTTTTTGTAAGCATCTCAGTGTCCTTGATTTTTCATCACTTCTTGCCCAAATTATGCTCATAACTCATATTTTTGTCAAGTTACACTTCCAAATAGAAGTATTCTTCATCAAAGAAAATATATTAAATTCCATTGATTAACAATAAAAAGTAATTAAAATAATAAAACATTTAAGTACAATATATGGTTTTATCACTGTTGCTCTTGTTCAATTATTGGCAAAGTTTTATAGCCTTCTCTTTTGGTGGTTTCCCTTTTTTTGCTGTTAGGATATGCTCTTTTAATTTTCATTGTTTTGGCTTTTCAGTTTATCTTTGCAGGGCTCTTATCTAGGGTTTATTATTATTTTAAGAGTTAATAATCAATTTAATCTTCAAAATATTATTTTTTTCAATTTAATCATAAGTTTTGTTTTGTGTCAATTAGTGACACACTTTTGCATTTTACTTCAATTCTATCTAGTAAGATTTGGATGTTGCCCAAGCCTATGTAATACGCTGGCTTGATATAAATGAAGCTGATTCTGCTGAAAGTATTAAAATACACCATTTTTATGGCTCGAACAAATCCTTTTTTGAATATCACCTTTTGTCAGTTTAATCCAAACTTATATAATTTTTTTCAATTAAACATTGAAGTTAATTGCAAATTTATTGACTAAAAATTAATATTAACAATTTCATATAATAATTATTTGGTCTAAAAATTAATATTAACAATTTCATATCAAATAATTAGTTGGTCAATAAAATCAATTTCATATAAAATAATTGTTTTCTAATAAATGTATAGAGTTTAAAATATTAATATTTTGATGTTTCTAACCAAAATTATTACACTAAAATCCAAGATCTTCATTAAGATATAGGAAAAATCCAAAAAAACCTTTTAACTTATTATATTTTACTCCCTCCGTTTCATTAATATAGGAAAATTTTCCTTTTTTGGTGTATCTTTTATATAGAAAATATGCCATTTTAGGTAAATTTTGGGGAGTGAAATGAGATAAAATACCATTTATACCCTTGCCTTAAAAGTTTAATTTGAGGGATATTTTTTTTAGGGGTATTTAAGTCAATAGAGATGGAAAAAGTAAAATTTTCTTAATTTTCGTGTCTATCTTACTTTTTCTATGTTAATGAAACGGAGGTAGTATATATTAAGTTCCTAAAGTTTTATTATTTTATATTAAAATATTTAATTTTTATATTTTTAATATTTTTAATTATAAAAGAAAAATTAATGAGAAATTATATATAATACTAATTTAAAAATATTCAAATATTTAAATATAATAATTTTCTAAAATTATACTAATTTAACTAACAAAAATTATTTAGGTTTAGATTAAATTGATAAAAAAAATGATATCTTGAGAATTTGTGTAAGCTACAAAAATGATGCATTTTAATGCCTTTAGCACAATCAACTTCATTCCTGCCAAGTCAATGTGCCATGCAGGTTTAGGCAACATCCAAGTCTAAGATGGATAAAATTGAAGCAAAATAGTAATGGTTTGTCACTAATTAATACGAAATAAAAGTTAAGTAAACTGAGAAAAGTCGATATTTAGATAATTAAATTGATGTTTAGCCCTTTTCTAATATATAGCTAGGTTGGCTAATCAACTTTCTATTCATAAAGTAACTTTTATTCGTCGGGGGACGATCCTTCCTCTTAGAAAGAGTTAAAGATAATACAACATCAAATCATGTTATGTAATTTTAGCCTTCTGGTCTCTTATTGTAATTTTTCCTTGTTCTAAGTGTCTAATGTTGTGTGTATTATTACAATTTGTCAGGATTCTTTTGGGAAATAATTTTGAAGGGAATCTACCAAAAGGAATTTTTAGCCTCGGAAAGCTTCAGATATTGTATATGCAATCATCACACTCTTTTTCATAATTTTCATTTTTTTAAAAAATAAATTAAAGATTTTTATTATGTGATTAATTCAATGGTTTCATGTGGGTTAGTGGCCTAAGAAATCGTGGTTTTGAATTCCCAAAGCAAGAAAATTTGACCACAAATTTATATTCTTTGTAAGTGGTATATATATATAAAGCAATTTTATATATTTTATATAGAAAATTAATTCATAAAATTTACAATTATGAATATATATGTATTCTTTTATATGTTAGACAATTATAAATTTTATAAGTTTTTTTTAAATCCCTATTAATAATGTTTTGGTAAGAAATTAATTGTTGATGTGAAAAATATATGACTTCAACTTTTCAGTAATATGGTGCAATAAAATTACTTTTGTTGCCATAAGTTTATAGTAATATTTTTCATATTTTTAGCAGAAAAATGGTTACTATCATTCAAAGTTAATTGGTAATAAATTCTTAATATTAGATATATAATTCAATAATAAAACAATATTTTAACAAACTTGACAGTATAAAATATAAAAAATTATCAGTTTTGATTTGGTAGACAGGAGTGTTATTGCTTCAGCTTAGGTCTCAGATTTGATTATTAAGTGTCCAACCTCTCCGACATATAATTAATAAAAAAAAGTCATAATTTATGAATTATGTCCCTCTTCAGGAATTAAGTAATAATTAATTCTCTTTATATTAGTCAAAATTTCATTTAAATTTTTATTTTTATTTAGAAAATAGAATTCCCTTTGTTTGTAATTAATCTAATTAAAGAAACAATTCTTGTAGCTAATTACCATTCTAATTAATAAGTTATTAGCTTAGGTCTCATATTTGATTCTTAAGTGTTCAACCTCTTCTACATGTAATTAATAAAAAAAAAGTCATAATTTGTGAATTATGTCCCACTTCAGGAATTAAGTAATAATTAATTCTTTTTTTATATTAGTCAAAATTTCATATAAATTTTTATTTTTATTTTGAAAATAGAATTCCCTTTGTTTGTAATTAATTTAATTAAAGAAACAAATCTTGTAGCTAATTACCATTCTACTTAATAAGTTACCAGATAGTTACCAACATCAATACAGAAAAGAGTTTACATTTATATAATAAAAGAACTATGATTAGTTATGCATTTAATAGTATAGTATACAAAAAACATTACGTAAAAGGGGTGTAACTTAAAAACCTATTTAATACTTTATATAAAAGCATATATCGCAATTTTTTTTATTAATAATTGTAAATTAAATCTAAACTTAATTAAGAGTATTAATATTAATACTGCATCTATGCCTCTAGAGAAGTTAATTTAGTTTATCCGCACATACACTTCCTTCACTATTACAATATTTCTGCAGGATACTGAGGAACTGCTCAATTAATGCTACAATACCTTCATATATTGCTCGATGGCCTTCATTGACATATCTGTAAGTTATTTTATTTTATTTTAGCTTAATACATAAATTCACACATTTACTCATAAGAAACAAACTTATTAGCGCTATATATTTTGAGAGCATTCTATGACACAACTCAAAATACTAAAAGTGGCAATTATTAAACTCTTGGCTCAATAATTTTTCAGGTCACTCTTGAGCGTGTATTATATACGCTCTATATCCCCTTTACATTTAAAACTCTCAGCTCATTAATCCAAAGTAAATTAAAATTGCATAACCCGATTATCTCCGAAAATCCTTAACCCAATCTGAACAAAGCCCTAATTTTTTCATCAAAATTCAATTTAATTAAGTTGTATGTCTTCTAAAATCTAATAGAGTTGATGATTCTCATTTTATAAATGAATGGACATAAAAATTCAGGCCATTTACTGGGTAGAGAACAAGAACTTTATCTTTGAAGAGAATATGGTCTTTGATTTTTTAAGGTCTGTAATTTCTTAGCATTTTAGTGAGCTACATGTTGTCTTCAATCAATCGGAAAACTTATTCAAGTCAAAGTATTTTAAGTCCTGCAAACCTACAACTTAAAAATAAATAGCATAAAGTAAAATTATTTTTTTTCCATGAAATGAGAACCTAAATTTAAAAAAAAATGAAGAAGAAAAACAAAAAGGCCTCGGATTTAGAACGTTCATATCAAGTTTCTTACAAAAAGAAGAAGAAGAAAATATCAATTGCAATACAGTGAAGAACAAGCAATTCCTTAGCTAATTGATGATAAGGAAGAAGAAAATACCAATTGCAACAAGGTGAGGAACAAGCAATTCCTTAGCTAACTGATGATGAGCATGAGCTTTAACATATGTACAAAATCAACTTATTTTCAGCGTACCAAGCTCCTAAAATAACCTCCCAAAAGACCTAATCTCCCTTCCTTTTGCAAATCAACAAAAAAAAAACCCATCAAAATTCACAAAGCTTTTCGTCCTTCACTTTTAACCCAAATATTGAAAATTCACAACAACAATCCAATGGTTAAATGGATATGTAGGCGAGCAAATAGGGAGGCTCATCTTCTAGCTAAACCTCTTTGTTTTATGCTAGCTTTATGTGTTGGGATGTTTATCCTCATTGCATTGTTTGAACTAATCTTTGTTTAATGAAGTTGTTTCTATTTGCTCAAAAAAAATCTAACCATTTTACAAATTAGGTACTCTCCAATCTACAAAATAAGGATAATAAATTTATACATACATACATACAACCTGGATTATTAGGTGAATTTCCACTACCGAAAGAGGCATAACTACGCCTTAATGGGCCTGCCCCACGCTAATGCAAATTAGTCTATAAGCTTTGGATAGTAGGATGTTGGATGACTTATAAAAAATTAGGAATATTTACATAATTATTCTAAAAAATAATTTTTATTATAAAAATACTATAAAACTAAAAATATTTACACTTTTATAAAAAATTTGTGCAAAATTTCAAAACTACATCATCCCTCAACAAAACAAAATTTTTTTTTATCAAAAATACTTCTCTCAATACAATCAATATTTTACGTCAAATTTTTATTTTTTTAATCAAACATTACTATTAAATAAAAAAATATAATAAAATAATAAAAATTAATATTTTAAATTATTTATCATCATATAAAATCATATTTTTTATTAAAAAAATTAATTTTAATTATAAAAAATAAATAACACTTAAAAAATAAAAAATAAAATAAAAAATATAAAATGCATTAATAAAAAAATTATTAAATTTATTTTTAAACAAATTTTATATATTATACATATGAAAAAATAAAAAAATATATATATAAAATTTCGTAGATGTTACGTAGATGTATTATAGATTTATTGTAGATGTGTTGTAGATATTGTGTGTATATTATGTTTTTACTATTAAATTATGTATATTTTATGTAAAAATTATTAAATGTTGTGTTAATATTATATAAATATTGTGTAAATATTTTAAAATAAAAAATTAAAATAAATAAATTAAATAAATATTAAAAATATTATGCATATGAATTGTAAATGTGATGTTGATACATTGTAGATATATTGTAGATGTTATTGATATAATTTATATTATTGAGCGAGTATTTTGTATATATTGTGTATATATTATGTATATATTTTTTATGTGTATATTAAAAATATGACATAAAAAAAATTTAAATAAAAAATATAAATAAAATAAAATTGCAAAAAAGAGAAAAAATTACAAAAATAAAAGAAAAAGAAAGTAAAATTGAAAAAAAAAGGGCGAAATTCGTATGATTGAAGAAAAAGTATTCATCCGGCCGTATATTTGAAAAAGTAACTTGAAAAAACGTGTACACTGTAAATTTCTCAAAAATATATATATCAAACATGAAAAAGCTTATTTATCAATCTTTTTATTTTTGCAGGGATTTGAGCTTTAACAACTTAATTGGTGAAATCCCAAAGTTTGGTCCATTTTAAATAAAATGTAAGAGAACAAATCTTATTTTTATTTTTCAAATTTTTCTGAAGTTGCTTTTCTACTAAAACTAAAACTAAATTTTGTTAACTTCTAAGATTGTAGCTTGGTGGTAAGTGGTGTGTTGCTCCCACAACTCGAAAATGAATTTTGTTTATTCTGGTTAAAACTAAATTTGATGTTCAATTGCATATCTAGTGGATTTATAATATTATATATATTGAGCTTAGATTTTTAGAGAGAAATAAGCTGAATGGGACATTACCGCACTGGAAAAGTAATGAGCATCAAGCACCAGAAAGAACAAACATTGCAGCTCTTTTGTAAGTATATATCATGGTTTGTTGGGTTGAATTTTCTGTTTGTGTAATACTGTAAGTATTTGAAAAGGTGAAAAACAATGAATTAAAAATTTTACTTTCCTCTTTTAATATAAAGGCTGATAGAATGTAAGTATATATTTCACTCGGCAATAACCCAGGATCGATTCATCTCTATATACCAATATTTAAAAAAAAGGCCTAAAAATCAAAATAGCTTAAATAATTCTTAAACTTTGCATTTTGTTTTTAAACTGTATTATATATGCAAGGTGTATGAGTGAGGATACATTACTTGTCTATTGAATCAACTGAGTCCTAAGGATTGCCTTGCAGGGATCTATCAAACAATGATTTTGCGAATGTGCCAAGTGAACGTGTGAATCATGAAAATGTAACACTTTTAGATTCGCCAAATACAATAATGTGAGAATTTAAATATAATCAGTCTCTTTCTTCAAATTAAGTATGGATCTTTTTAATCATAATGTTTCTAAATCTTACTGACTCCATGTTGTTGTTGGTAATATGCATGCACATATATATATATATATATATATATTCTCACAGTAAGCCACAAAGGTATGTGTTTTCATATCTTAAATATTACTTGCTTTTTGCAAAAGGGGCAGTCTTGTATTATTTCTAATTATAAATTGTGTTATTCTTCCAGTGAATTCATATCTCATAAAAGTAAAGAATGCAAAGATAAATGTACGTTTATCTTTCTCGCTCATAATTCATAGTAAAATATAACTAATCAGTTTTTGTTTTAATGACATTAAAGTCATATCTGTGATAAAAGTTTTCAAATTTACACTGCTAATATATGCTAATTGATTATTTTTGTTTCTTGCAGATCGGTCCTTGTCTATAAACAGTGGCGGTGATGAAGTGAAGTTGGGAAAGCAAAACTATGAAAATGATACTGCATTATCAAATTTTTATTTAAGTCCTCAAGGAAATTGGGCTTATAGCTTTTCTGGAGATTACATCTCAACAACCATCAATGCAAGTGGTTACATAAAAAACTCAGTTTCCCTTGCTGAGGCCAAGTTATACGTCAATGCTCGTGCTGTTCCTCTCTCTCTAACATATTATGCCTTCTGCTTGCATAAAGGCAAATACAGTGTTGAACTTCTCTTTGCTGAAACTTTATATTCCAAAACGGAAGATCATAGTAAAGTGGGGAAGCGCGTATTCGATGTTTATATTCAGGTAATTGTAAGGCTTTGCCTTAAAAGCATATGCATTTCAATATCTAATCCCTTTATCATCTTTGTTGTAAAGAGTAAAAGTTCATTGAAGCTTTTATAACCGGATGCAAATTAAATAAACACAAATCAATTGGTTTTGTTTACCGTATGTTAGGAATCAATCTATGAATAAAAAAATTAAGGAGAAGAATAAAAAAAATAATCAAACAAAACACAAAGATTTTCGTGATTCAATAATTTGCTTATGTCCACTGGAGGCTCCTCATTTTAGTTTAATTTCTTAGAGACAGAGAGTACAACTGAGATTTTCTTTTCTCATAATATATTATTTATCATATAGAGTGCTCTATATAGTTTTTACTTTACCAAGATATATAACGAAATCCTTTTTTCTATTCTAACCCCCTTTTCGACTCAAACTCTATTATAAAATTGATAATCATCCTCTTTGTTGAAACTTCTAGTACAAAACTAATTTTGATTATAAGCTATTATTTAGCAATCTTCACCTTGTCAAATAATCATCCCCTTTAGAAGACTCGCTCAATCTTGAAAACGTGTAGCTCCACTTGGAGTTCTAACATTTCCATAAATTCTTAGTTTGTGACTTGGTCAAGTCCAAACAATATTTGAACTTCTCCAAAGGTAGCATCTTTGTCAATATATCTATTACATTTTTCTTTGTGTGTATCTTCATCAACAAAATCTCATCTAAAGAAATTAACTCTCTGATTTTGTGATATCTCATATTAAGATGCTTTGATCTAGCATGATACACATGATTCTTGAATAACTCCATGACACTTTGACTATCGCAGTATATACCAAAAGCTTACTGCTTGAAGCCTAATTCTAAGACAAGTCCATTCAATGATAATGCTTCCATAGCTATGTATTATGCATTTGTGATAGATAAAGCTATTACACTTTGTAAGGTTGACCTCCAACTAATTGGACCATTTGCAAGTGTAAAAATATAATATGTAGTAGACTTCCTATCATCCATATCCCTAGCATAATCTGAATCAACATATCCAATAAGGGAGACTAAATTTTTTACTGCACCATAGTAAATCCCATAATCAAAAGTACCTCTCATATATCAAAGAATCCACTTTACAACATACCAGTGTTCCTGTAACACCCCTTCCCAGCCTACATGTGTAAGCCGAGTAGAGGCGCCACACTATCCTAATGTTGCTACCAATTTTACTTAATTCAAATTTTAGTTCCGGTTTTACAGAAATTTTGCCAGTGGTTCGCCTAGAAATTGGATCCCAAGTGTCGACAAAACTGATTTTTCTGATTTTTGAAAACATTTTTACACAAACCAATGCAATCAGTTTCAATACACTCCTAATGAATCCACCTTATACCCTCAACTACAAACCTGCAAGAAGAGTTCACACTTCTAATACAAAATAAGTAGAGGTTTATTATTATCACATACTACTAACGTACAGTATAACTGTAACATCCCCATACTCTATATAAGTACTATACATATACCGGGTATACATACAGTACGTATATAAAGTATAAGAATGTCACTTTTTGTTACAGTTTAAAAACCTATATCTGAGTTCAAATAATATTACATTAATTTAAATATAGAACATTTACAAAATCATTATACTTTCAATAATCTTACATATATATGATAATCTTGTCTTTACCAAAATTTCATTTATACATATGAATACATTCTTGTCAGAAATACAACATAACGAAATTATACATATATGCATCACCTTCTAGTTGGTCTCGAAATACTCTTACCCTTCTCGTGGCATAACAGTTTGACTTCCAGATCAACCACCTACTCACCTGCGCGATTTATACAACCGCGCTAAGCCCGAAAGCTTAGTAGTATAAATAAATATTATAAACATACATTACAGACAATCATACTTATATGTTAACTTCATATATTATTATTTTCTTATCATATTTTCCCATTTCAATTACACCTTATATATATTTCTACTAATCTCATAATTATATATATATGCACGTATTTCATTAATACAACCCACAATTCCATGACTTATTAAATCATTCATAAAATAATACTCACAATGTCCACAACCACATCCATATTATACATCATATTGTATTTTCATGTAGTACCTTCAGATCTCATCATTCAACATAGTTTTTTCAATCCACATTCACCTTCAATAATTTACTTATACATTGTAATCATCTCATTTCATAATTATCATCATATATCTCATAACATTACATCTTATTCCATAATTCACATTTAAACAAAAATAATCATTGGTCTCATTATTCATTCATTTCACATTTCATGAATCACATTTAAACAAAGACAAGCATGGGCCCAAAAGACACTAATATGCTATTCAAAGTTCAGAGTTACTGCTTTGGTCCATAATCACAATCATCAAGCCCGTAGGCGATATATATATCTCTATCCATGGATAGGGTAACAGACCCAGTCTCTTGGACCTCAACCCGGCTACCCGAGGAGATCCTCAACCCGGCAAGACTGTTACCAAAACAAATGTAACAGACCCAGTCTCTTGGACCTCAACCCGACTTAACTCGAGGAGATCCTCAACCCGGCAAGACTGTTACTATAATTCACATTTCACATTTATCAACTGGAATCGGCTTACGACCCGGTCTTTTCACCTATCCAGTACTTTATAGGCATGCCACCAAAAACAGAACTCTGAAAATTGAATTAACACATTAGGCACACAATCATTTCATTTATCTCTTTATCAGTCTCTTTTCATTTCATTTCTCATAATTAATTAGGCAACCATGCCTCAATTTTATATTTCATTTGCATTATCATAGCCAACAACCATGGCTTCATATCTCATATGATCTCAAATCACAATAAAACAACTCTTCATAACATCATATCTTTCACATTTTATTTCGTCATCACATCTTGCACATTTCACATTTCGTTATATTTCAAATCACATTAATCAATTCATTATTCAAATGGATATAATCAATGGCATTAACACATATTTTACATGCTCATCACAACATTCACATTATACCAAACATAACATTATTAATATACATCCACAATGCATTAGATTCCTTATCACATTTATAATCAAATATGTCTCAAGTCTCAATATCATATGAATGTATGCACTAATGTAGTTTGTATTTACCTTAAAACCAACTCACACCAATCTATACACTTACTCTTCCAAGAATCCTCAACACTTAGATTAGGGCAATTCAACCTCTTCACAACCTAATCCAAAAGGAATATTAGCAAAATGACCATATGAATAGTAAATTCTGGTTTTGGACTCAACTTAATCCTTATTTTGAAAAATTGTATAAAATAATCTACTTGACTAAAAACTCTAAAATTTTTACAGAATTTAGTTTTACATCTTAAAATCATTACTTTAAAATTTCAGATCAAACTGAACACAAAATCTTGGTCAAATAGTTACCCAACCAGACTGCTCCAATTGCCCTGCATCCTGGCAGCAGTTCTGAACTTTGTGAATTCCGTAAAATAAATTCAATCAACGTGGTTCCAAATTATTTTTCTCAAATACTAGACTCACTAAGCAACAACATATCCAAAATTCAATTGGATATTATTTTTCTACATTTTATTAAAAATCCCGAAAGATAGCTGTCTCAGTTAAGGTACCTGCTGGAACAGGTCTAATAAAAATAATCTTTCCAAAATCATAACCATTCCAAAATCAAATCAACATATTTTTCAGTCATTCTAGACTCATAGAGGCACAACATATCAAAAAATTCACTTCAAGAACATTTTTCTATATTTAATTAAAAATCATACAAGTCACAGCATTTACTAATTGTAAAACAGAAAAATTTCACTAAACACAACTCTTACTCTTCCATCACCAACACCAACCTAACTTCTTATCTTTAGTTCCATTTCAACACTTTTACACACACCATACACAAACACACTCCAACCATCAACAACACTCCATCAAACTCAAACAAAATTCCAAATAGAACAAGAGAAATCAAAAGAAAACTTACTTGAATATTATGCCAAATCTTCAACATCCATCTTCAATTCTCTCAAAATCTCTATGGATTTGATGTGTATATAAGCAAAATCACATCTCTCTCTCTCTCTCTCTCTCTCTCTCTCTCGTGTAAGAAGAAGAAGAAGAAGAAAAAATATCTTTTCCCTTCTTCTTTTCATGTTTATCATATATAATAATAATAATAATATAATATAATAAATTATTTCTAAAAACCTCCACCACACACTTTTCTCCCTTTGACTTTTCTTTCTTCTTTTTCTTTTATTATTATTATTATTATTATTATTATTATTATATAAACTTACTTTTCCTACATCACTTTATACATTATGTGTATGTAATATATATGTTGGTATATGTATATCTCTTTTATATTTCCTTTATATTTTCCATATTTTTCAAATACTACATAAATATATATCATCCCTCATATACATCTATTTCTTATAATATTTTCCTTACATATTTTACCAACATATCTTCTCACAACTACCATTCCAATGTACACCAAAATCGGGTATTAAATTAATTCATTTATCTTCTTTTGACTTTCATTAGTTTAACTTATATATGTTATATATACCTTCACTTCTTTTCTCCTTCCATTAAACATACTCCTTAAATCCAAATACCACAATAATTATTCCAAAACTTTTAGGGTATACCTTGGGATATTACAGTTCCTTTCTTGTATTAGTCATAAAATTGCTATCCATACTAACTACTTATGTTAAGTTTTCTCTTGAACACATCATCACATACATCAAACTCCATATTACATTAGCATATGGAACCTTTGCCATGTATTGTAGTTCTTCCTCTATGCTAGGACATTGATAGCTAGATAATTTGAAATGATTAGCTAGAGTAGTTAATGGTGCTTTGTCCATATCGAATCTCTCCAATAATTTTTCAATGTAGTTCTTTTGTGAGACCCACAGCTTCAAGTTATTCTTATCCATGTTAATATCCATGCCAAGAATTCTCTTCATAGCACCTAAGTGCTTCATGTCAAACACTTGACTTAATAAGAATTTAAGGTCATACACATCTTTCATGTCTATTCTAACAATTAACATATCATCAACATATAGATGAAGGATCCATTCTTCAAAGACTTAAGATATGGAAAACAATCATACTCATATTGGGTAAAGCCAATACTTATCATGTGAGAATCAAAATGCTTGTACCATTGCATTGGGGGTTGCTTCAGCCTATAAAGGGATTTATTGAGCTTGCATACTAGATGCTCATTACCTTGCTCCTTAAATCCTTCTGGTTGATCCACTTTATTATAGTCAATCCCTTTCTTATGTGAGTATCCCTTTGCAAATAACCATGCCTTGTATCTTACACCTTCTTTTTTTGAAGCTCCTTCCTTCTTTTTATAGACCCAACTGCATCTAACTGCCTTCTTTCCCTTAGGAAGATTTGCTAACTTCTAAGTTTAATTCTTGTATAGTGACTCCATTTCTTTAGCCATAGCTTCTAACTATCTCTCCTTTTCTAGAACTGACACCACTTCTTGAAAGAATTTGGTTCTCCTTTACTTGTTAGTAAAGTATAGGAAGCCAAATCATCGTATTCACAATATCTAGCTAGAGGTCTAATTATGTATCTAGGTCTATCTATGGTAACATTGTGCTCTTATTAATGATTCTACACTTTTGTACTCTCTGAATCACCATCCTTGCTTTCATATTCAACTACTGGCTGAATTGGTTGTAAAGGACTATTCAACCCAAGCCTTACATCCACCTTGCAAGTTGAACCTACAACTTCTTCAGATGATTCCTGCTCATTTTCTATAGCTCGCTCATCAAAGACTATATCTCTACTAACTATCGCCTTCTTCGTCTTAGGATCCCAAAGTCTATATCATTTTACCCCTTTTTCCATATCAGACAAAGATACATTTTCTTACTTTTGAATCCAATTTTGATCTCTCATCACCGGGGATTAATGAGTAGGCTAGACATCCAAATACCTTAAGTATAAATCAGTCAACGTCTTTACCTATCCAAGCCTTTTGTATGGACTTCCCCCTCTAACTTACTTAAAGATGACATGTTTAAGATGAAATAATAAGCAGCATTCACTACTTCTACCTAAAACTATTTGGGTAATCTTGCTTGTAATCTCTCTAACTCTTTCTAATAATATCATGTTCATCCTTTTTTGCTACCCCATTTGCTAAGGTGTCTTAGAAACTGTGAAGTGTCGCTCAATTCCTTCTTTCTAGTAGAAATTTCTAAACTCTTTAGATGAGTACTCATCCCCATTATCAAACTTACACTTCACACTTTCTCATGTATGTTTCTCAACATTGGCTTTCTACTTCTTAAACTTTAAAAATACTTCACCTTTCTCCTTCATGAAATATACCCAAACTTTTCAAGAGAAGTCATCAATGAATGTTATAAAATATCTAGCTCCAACTTTTGCTCTAATTTGTGCTGGACCCCAAACATTTGAGTGGACATACTCTAATACTTGCTTGCTTTTCTCTAAGGAAATGTTGAATTGAACTCTATTTGGTTTGTCATATATACAAAACTCACATAATCCAACTTCACATCATGTTATCTCATTCAATAATTTCCTTTTCTGAAATTCTTATAAACCTCGCACACTTATATGACCTAATCATATATGCTAGAGTTTTAATGCATCCAAACTATATTTTATTGATGAATATGCATAATTATTGTTCATAATTGTACTTCCTTTTAGCATGTACAAATTATTTCCTATCCGCTTCCCCTTCATCACATTCATAGCCGTTATAGATACCTTAAGAACTCCACTACCTGGAGCTGCTGAAAATTCACACAATTTATTCTCTAATAGGCCTAAAGAAATCAGACTCTTCTTCAATTCAAAAATGTGCTTGACATTCTCTAATGTTCTGATTATGCTATCAAATATTTTGACTATAACAGTTTTAATCCCCACTGTTTTGCAAGTATAATTGTCACCCAAGGTTATACTGCTAGCATCACATGCCTGTAACTATGGAATCAATCTTTGGGAGCAATATAATGTGATGAGAATGCTAAATCTAAAGTCCATATGTCTAATTGCGAATCATTGATTATCATCGAGACTACTAAGAGATCTTCACCTTTTGAAGTATTAGTAGCTACACTAATAAAGCTTGAAGGTGCTTCTTTCTTATTAGCTCCTTAATTCTTCAAGAATGGACAATCTTTCTTCTAGTAACTCTTCTAATGATATTTGAAGCATTCTTCATTTAACACTCTTGAATTAGAGTTTCCTCTTGATTTCCCTCTATTTTGTTCGTTGTTCCTTTCATTGCCCCTTTTATGTTATAAACTAACTAACAAACTCTCAGCTTAAGGATTTTCCATCTCTAACTTCTGCATTGAAATATGAGACCTTAGAGCTACCACCACTTTCTCATAGTCTAGCATCTCCTTTCCATATATAAATGTCATGTTAAATTGATTGAAAGATGGTGGCAATGAATATAAGAGCATTATCACCTTATCCTTATCAATCAATTTAACGTCTACATATAATAAATCACTAACCTTTTAATTGAATTGGGTTATGTGATTTCGTAGGTCTCCACCTTCTTCCATTTTAAAATCAGAATAGATCGCGCTTTATGAACAATTTATTGGTGACATTCTTGAACATGAAAAAAAAATCTCCAACTCTGTTCATAAAAATGTGGTTGTCTTCTTGTTGATTATGTCATACACTACTAAATCCGCCAAATACATCTAGATTGTACTAAAGGTGATTGATTCCGTATTTTGCTAATCCTCTTTATCCATGTTTGTTGGCTTTACTCCCCTTTAATGCTTTGTGAACCTTCATCTGAGTTAATAGATCATTCACTCTCATATGTTATAGAGAGAAATTCACATTTCCATCGAACTTGTCAAACTTAGCATGTATTCCAAACCCACTCATCCTAACTAAAAGTTTAGATACGACTGATAGAAAATCTTGCATTTTTAGAATATACAAAATAAGGAATTAATCTATGAATAGAAAAATGAGGGAGAAGAATAAGTGAAGTAATCACACAAAATATAAAAATTTATGTGATTTGACAATTTGCCTACGTCTATAAGAGGATTATCACGTTATTTCTTAGAGTGAGAGTACAACTGATATTTTCTTTTCTCACAATATATAGTTTACCATCTAGAGTGCTTTATATATAGTATTTACTTTACTCTAGATATATTAAAAAAAAATCTTTTTCCTATTCTAATCCATTTTTCTATTCAAACTCTATTATAAAATTGATAATTTTTCTCTTTGTTAGAACTCTTAGTACAAAAATGATTTTGCTTTTGAGCCATTATTTAACACCATGAATTGCAATTCTTATTTACCTCATATCTATATGAATCCATAGACTTTAATATAAAAATGTAGTAAAATATTAACTTGTTATATTGTCATTGATGTCGTTCTTTACCAACATCTATTGACTGTAGAAAAATATTGTTTTACGGGATTTCAACATAAAAAAAGAGGCTGCAGATGCCAACAAAGACATTATGAAAAGTTTCCATATTGAAGTAACCAAAGAGAATCCAGTATTGACAATCGAATTCTTGTGGACTGGTAGAGGATCTATATATAATCCACCTGGTCAAAATGGACCTCTTGTTTCGGCTATTTCAATAACTCGAGGTACAATGTTGCCTTTTTTATGATATATATGTGTGTGTGTATGATCTATTTGATTTCTCAATATTAATTAAATCTTATATTTTTAACTTCATATAAAATCAATGTTGTATTTGGGTTTTGCAGCTCCAAGAAAACTATCAGTTTGGGAAATAGTTGTAATTGCAATAGCTTGCGTTCTTGGTCTATTGATTTTATTAGCTTTCATGTGGAGAATGGGATGGATAGGAGACAGAGAACTACGTGGTAAGAAAAACTAAAAATTATTCTATTAAAAACCATAAATCATTTTCTTTCCGTAAAATATTCTCATCAATTGATAAGTGTGTTATAATTAATGTAATTACTTATTTAATAGTTACTTGGAATAGAAACAAGGATAGAGCTAGAAATGCAGGGTGAGAAGAAGTCATTCACTGTTAAAGAGATAATTGATGCCACTCAAAAGTTTAGCTCAAACATTATGATTATCAAGGATGATCTTCTTGGGAAGCTCTACAAGGCTGAATTTTCCCCCCTATCTATTACAATACATCTTGGGTCTTAGAGAAGTGTTAATTATTCTTTTCCTGTTTGTTCTTTGTTTTTTTCCTCCTTTATATATGCTTTTAGTAGCAAAAATTATATGCCACTAATTGTAGAATTTTTTTACTTACAATTTTGGTTTTGGATAAGAATAAGATGTTAAAATTTGTTAGGTTGCCTAATTTTGTTAGGTTGCCTAATTTTGTTGAATTTGTACCAAAAATTAGGTTGCCTAACAAATGTTGAAAATTTTAACATTTGGTTGCCTATAAATGGCAATGATCATGGAGAAAAAATATAATTACAAAATCCAAAATAAGGAGAATTGTAGTAAGAGGAGAGAAAAATAGAGAAAGGTAGAAAAATTTAATAGAATTTTTCGTTGTGTGTTTCTTTTAATTTTTCTTGTATTTTCTTAAGAGTGAGTGTGAGTAAAATAATTGGGTGCTCTTGTAATTGAGAATTTTTCCTCTTTATAGTGAAAGTCGGTAACCACAATGGATGTAACCTGTTAGGTCTAATTGACCGGGTGAACCACTATAAATTTTTGTCTATTTATTATTTTTGGTCATTATCTTTATTGCTCTTACTTAGAAAGTTTGGGAGTGAAATTTCAACAACTGGTATTAGAGCCTGGTTCACTCAATAGTAGTTTTATTCATCAGCAAGTCATTGGAGATCCACGTTAAGTGGGAGTAATGGGTGGAGATAATGCCAAAGATGTTGACAAATTTGATGGGACCGATTTCCATCATTGGAGAATGCAAATTACTGATTATTTGTATACAAGGGAGCTAGAAGTACTTTTGGAAGGAGTGGTTCCAATAGGCATGAGTCGATCAGAATGGGAGAAGCTTGACAAAAAGGCTTTAGGGATGGTCCAACTTACACTTGCTAAAAGTGTGAGTGCTCATGTCATAAATGAGACGACAACAGCCGGGTTTTTGAGTACTCTATCAGACATGTATGAGAAACCGAGTGCTATCCAACAAATTCATTTGTTAAGGCAACTTTTCACCTTGAAAATGTCAAAGGGATGCTCAATAAATCAACATGTGGTGTTGGTAAATGAAATCATTTATAAGCTACAATCCTTTGGGATCACATTTGAGGAACACTTAAAGTGTTTGGTTTTGTTAACTTCTATGCCTAATGATTGGAATACTACAGTAAATTCAATTTGTAACTCCAGCGGAAAAAAGGATCTTATATATAAGGAGGTACGTGACACCTTCCTTAGTGAAGAGTCAAGAAGGAAAAATACTGGAGAACTTCACACGGGCTCCGCTCTCAGCACCGAAAATAAAGGAAGAACTTTCAATAGAAATTTCAACAACCATGGAAGATCCAAATCCAAAAGGAGAGATCAAACCAAGTCTAAAGCCAAAAAATGGGCAGATGGATGTTGACACTGCGGGAAGCCAAGACACTTGAAAAAGGATTGTCGGGCTTTGAAAAATAAAGATGGTAGAGCCAATGCAATGAAAGAGATTAATAGTGATGCTTTGATCTTGAGTGCACATAATCCTCTAGAATCTTGGGTGATAGATTCCGGAGTATCATTTCATTCAACTTCAAATCGGAGTATCATGAAGAATTATGTATTTGGTAATTTTGGCAAGGTCCACCTTGCAGATGATGAAGCTCTTGATATTGTGGGTAAGGGTGAAGTCCAAATTGATTTACCCAATGGCAATATGTGGAAGTTGCATGGAGTAAGACATGTTTCAGGTTTAGCACAAAATTTAATCTCTGTGGGTCAATTGGACAGAGAAGGTTGTGTGACGAAATTCTCAAATTACTGTTGGAAAGTTACTAAAGGAACCTTGGTTTTAGCTCGTGGGAAGATGTCAGGAACTCTCTATACGATCTTGAATTCCAAATGCTTAGCAGCTACTGTTGAGGTTGATGATGCTAATCTTTGGCATCATCGGCTTAGGCACATCAGTGAGAAGGGGATGAAGGTTTTACAATCAAAAGGCAAGCTACATGGTGTGAAATCAGTAAAGATTGGACTTTGTGAATATTATATCTTTGGGAAATAAAAGATTGTTAGTTTCTCAAAATCTGGCAGAGCTCCAAAGACTACTAAGTTGGAGCTGGCTCATACTGATGTATAGGGACCTTCACCAGTTCAATCTCCTGGAGGTTCCAAGTATTATGTAACATTCATTGATGATGCCACAAGAAAAGTATGGTTTTATTTTTTAAAAAATAAATTTGATGTCTATGATACCTTCAAGAAGTGGAAAGCTTTGGTTGAGAATGAGATAGACTTGAAGATTAAATATCTGAGATCAGACAAAGGAGGAGAGTACACGAATAAAAAATTTCTCGAATATTGTGCACATAATGAGATTAGGATGGAAAAGACTATTCCCGAAACTCCACAACAAAATGGAGTGGCCGAGCGTATGAACAGAACTTTGAATGAGCACGCAAGAAGTATGCGGATACATGCAGGTTTACCAAACATGATGTGGGCCGATGTGATTAATACAACTGCTTATTTAATTAATCGTGCACCTTCGGTTCCACTGGGAGAGCTACTACCGGAAGAAGAATGGAGTGGCAAGAAGATAGATCTATCACATTTAAGAGTATTTGGTTGTGTGGCATATGTTCACATTGAGTCTGACGCAAGGAGCAAACTTGATCCCAAGTCCCAAAAATATATTTTCATTGGCTACGGTGGTGATGAATTTGGCTACAGATTTTGGGATAAACAGAATAAGAAGTTTATTCGAAGCAAGAATGTCATTTTTAATGAGAAGGTGTTGTACAAGAACAGGGTAGCAGCAGTCTCAGAAATGATAAGTCCTACAAAAGATAAACAGTTTGCTAGTCTAGATTATCTTGGCGATGATAAAGTGACGAACAAAAATCAGAGAAAGTTGAAAGTTGGAACTTCACAAAATGCTTCTGAAGTTACCAACTTTGAAGAACCAATTTCTATTCTGGAAGTTGGGCCAAGTACACCTATTTTGAGAAGGTCCAATAGAGAAAGGAAGGCACTAGAAAGGTACTCACCATCCTTGAAATATTTATTATTGACTGATTGCGGTGAGCCTGAGTGTTATGATGAGGCAGTGAATCATGAAGAATTTGTCAAGTGGGAGTCTGCTATGCAAGATGAAATGGATTCTCTCATAACCAATCAAACATGGAGTTTGGTGAATTTACCTCTGGGTAAAAGGGAACTACATAACAAATGGGTTTACAGAATCAAAGATGAAGGAGATGGTAGCAAAAGGTACAAAGCAAGACTGATGGTAAAAGGTTTTCAACAAAAAGAGGGCATAGACTATACAGAGATATTTTCACCGGTTGTGAAACTCACTGCGATCCGGTTGGTGCTTAGCTTGGTAGCGGCTGAGAATCTTTATTTGGAGCATTTAGATATCAAAACTGCTTTCCTTCATGGGGATTTAGAGGAGGACATCTATCTGAAGCAGCCAGAAGGTTTTATAGCACATGGAAAGGAGGATTTGGTATGCAAACTGAATAGAAGCCTTTATGGCTTGAAATAGGCTCCGAGACAATGGTACAAGAAGTTTGATTCTTTCATGTGCGAGAATGGCTACACCAGATGCCATGCTGACCACTATTGTTACTACAAGAGGTTTGACAATTCCTACATCATTCTTTCACTTTATGTAGATGATATGTTGGTTGTTGGGGTTGATTTAAGTGAGATTAAAGAATTAAAGAAACAATTATCAAACAAGTTCTCTATGAAAGATTTAGGTGAAGCCAAACAAATCCTTGGAATGAGGATTATTAGGGACAAAGAGTGAGGTACTCTTAAACTCTCACAAGAGAAGTACGTCAAAAAGGTGTTAAAGAGATTCAATATGCAAGATGCCAAACTAGTTAGCATACCTTTGCCGACTCATTTTAAGTTGTCCATGTAATATCCTCATTTATGCCCTAGAAGTTTTGCATATTGTTGTTGTTGTTGTTATACTAATTGGATTGAATGTTTATATTGTGCTAAGAAAAGAAATTGGGAGGAGAATGCTTGTGTGTTTGTGTTTTGGAAAGAAAATAGGGTTTAGAGAGAATGGTATATGTTGTGTATATGATATATATATAACATAGAAATGGGTCAAAGGGAGAGTCAAGGTGTTGGTTAGTGGAAGAAGATATTTTTGTGTTGAGTGTGTAATTACATATATGGGCTTATATAAGACAAAAGGTTAGTTATATGTTTGAGGGCATTTTGGTAATTGCTTGGATTAAATCACTTGGTGGAGATTAAAAGCAAAATTGACTTTGCTTCTTCATCATTTTCTTCTCTCTTTCATGAAGTGGCCGGCTCCTCCATTGACAAAGGGAAGCAAGTGGTGAAGAGAGGTTCTTGATGAGTTGAGTTCAAAATTGAAGGAAGATTAAGTGTTCAAGTGTTGATTCAAGAAGTTTTTGACTAAGGTAAGATCTTTCCTTTGATTTCTTTCTTTCTTTTGAAGTGGTAATGAAAGTTAATTAGGGTGTGATGATTTGATGAGGAGAAGTGTTTATGATGTGTTTTTAAGTGTTAAATTGATTTTAAGTTATGAGTTTAATTAGGTGCTGTTGTTGGAAGTGGTAAATGTTGATTTTGAAAGGTGGAGAAGGATGGTGATTTTAGTGTTTTGAGATGGGTTGTGTTTAATTGTTATATTAATGTGTTTTGAAGTAATTCTTGTGATGAATATGTGTTTAGAAAATTGATTATGTTCATTTGATACAAGTTATATGATGAATATTGTGTTTGAGTACATTTGAGAAGGGTTGGTTTTGGTTTTGGGTGACACGGCCAAAAGCAAAGTTGAGACACGGCCGTGTCATTTATTTGTGTTGGCTACTGTCTCTTTTATTTTTAGAGACACGGGCGTGTCCATCAAGTAGGCTGGGCGTGTCCTTCAAGTGAGCTGGGCGTGTCCCTTATATGAATTGGACATTGTTTGATTTCTTTGTTCTTTTTGCATGGTTTGGATTCTTCAAAGGTAGTTTGGTTTCTAAACCTAAACATAAACATACTTAAACTAAGGAATGACTTAATCAAACACTTGTGGATGATCCTAAAGCTATGAATAATATAAATTGTTCTTGCATTGTTGAGATTGAATAATGTTATGTTATGCATTGTGAATGGTAATGTGTTTCATGAGTAATGTGGAATGAAATGTTGATATTTATGAATGATGCTATGTGAGATATAATGTGATCATGGATGAGATAAATATACACTTGAGTAATGAAGTGTTATATTGTGAAATGAAATGTGAAGCCATTGTTAGTGGCTAAGGTGATTCAATGGAGATAAATGAGGCATGTTTGCCTAAATGATAATGAGAATTGAGAATGAAATCTAAATGAATTGTGTGACTAATGTGTTATTCCATTTTCAGAGGTTGTTGTTGGGGGCATGCCTAATGAGTGTAACAATCTCTTGAAGTTAGGTTGGATTGAATCCTTGAAGCCTAATTGAGATGTTATCACCCTTGAAGCTAGGTTGGGTTAGTTCTTGAAGCCAAGTTGGGTTGAAGCTTAGCATGCTTTGCTCCCCTTGAAGCTTGGTTGAACTTAATCCTTGAAGCCTAGTTGGGTTTGTGATATTGATTAATATGATGATAGAACCAAAACATTAACTCTGAAAATTGAATAGCATATTAGTGTGTCTTGGGCCCATACTTGTCTTTGGTTAATTTGAGTCATGAATGATAACTTGATTAACTAATGAAAGATGTTGAAATGTGGTATGTTTATATGATTATGATTTTTGATATGCAAAGGGTGATGTTAACTTTTCATCTATATTGTTACATGTATGAGATGAATTAGAATTGACATTGTATTGCATCTAAACATATCTATTGCATATTTTATCTTACTAAGCCCTTGGCTTAGCGCGATAGTGTTTAATCGCGCAGGTGATAGAACTGTTAGAATCGAACCCGAGAGCTCTTCGAGACCGAGTGAGAGTAGCCATTGAAGAGTTGATTTTGGGAACTTAAAGATCAGAGGAGATTTGCCAATCATGTATAACTCTTTTGTATTTTGTAAAGTTTTGTTTATAATGTACATATATGTATAATGGTAAATATGTATTCAAATGTTTCCTATATGTAAATAATTTTATAACTTCCGCTGTGTACTACTTAAATGTATTTATATATCTATTTTGTTTATATTACCAATTGATTACTTACTATCTATAATGTATATTGATAAAGATGATAGCATCATTTAAAATGTTTTAAATGTTGAAGAAAAACCGTAGCATTCCTATGTTCGGTGCACATATGCTACTTTGTGGTGTTGTAGTGTGTGTGTATTGAATGTGGGGGTGTTACAATTGTTTTGGTATCAGAGCCTAGGTTTGAGATTCTCAACCTAGGTAAAATGTAATAAAAAAGAATATTTTGATTTTAAAAAGTGGTTTTTGAATAAAAATACATGTTTGGGATTGGCAATCTCTGATCTTTAATAAGGTGTGTCCTTTTGTGTTTGCAGTGTTAGGTGTTGATGGATCCTCATTTGAGACAGTCAGTTGAGGGTAGTGAGGAGAGCGTTGCTCCTGATGATGGAGCTAGGGTTGATAGTGTTGAGGAGGCACCTGCTTCGGTGTCGGGTAGACCAGTAGGTGATGAGGTTCCGCCAGCTTGGTTTAGGCATATGATGGAAGCTATGAGACAAGCACCTGTGCAACCACAGCCATCACCCCCTCAACCTTCAGTACCAGTGAGGCACTATGATAAGCTAAGGAAATATGGAGCAGAGGATTTCTTTGGTACAGTTGATCCGGTTGTAGCAGAACAGTGGCTTGACAGAGTTCAGAGGGTATTTGTGCAGTTGCAAGCCACTTCAGAGGAGAAGTTTGATTATGCAAGATCTTTGCTACAAAAGGACGCCTACGACTGGTGGAAGACAGTGCCACATTCTATGGATGATCCTCCAACACTGTCTTACACTGATTTTCTGAGGGAATTCGAGTTGAAGTATACTCCTAGGGAGTATAAAGACATGAAGAAGATGGAGTTCTTGAGCTTGAAGCAAGACAGCAAAACTGTTACTGAGTATGAAGTTGAGTTTATTCGACTGAGTCAGTATGCTGGGGGTATCATTGCTGATGAGATTGATAGATGCCGGAGGTTTCAGGAGGGATTGAGGCCCTCGATCATGTGCTTAGTGGCTGGATCCAGATATCAGGATTTTTCACAGCTTGTGACAGCAGCTCGAAGTGTAGAGCGAGCTCAAGTTATTGCAGCTGCTTCAGAGGAAGAGGTTAGGGTTAGAAGGCCCCAATTCGAGGCAGGGTCTTCTTCTGTGAAGAGGGGTAGAGTAAGTTTTGTTCCTCGGAGTAGTAGGAGCCAGAGACCAGCGGGTAGGTCAGTGCAGTTACAGAGGCAGAGATTTAGACTTGCAGCTTCAGTGGCGAGTGCTCCGACCCCTATGGTTCAGAGATCTACCTTACCCATCTGCATCCATTGTGGTAGGCCGCATGGTGGTCCTTGTTGGAAGGCTGGTGTTGCAGGGGTATGTTTCAGGTGTGGGTCACCTGATCACTTTGTGAGAGATTGCCCTGAGAGGCAAGAGCAGATGTCAGTTGATACAGCAGCTTCTCGACCTAGTGCGAGGGGAGGCCGAGGAGGCAGAGGTGCCAGCCGAGGTGGTAGAGCAGGGTTCAGTTCTAGAGGTGGTGCTACATCCAGGGAGGGTAGACCAGAGGAGGTTGGCTCTTCCCAGAGGATGTATGTTATGCAGAGGAAGCCGGATGCATCGGCAGTCATAGCTGGTACTTTTTCTTTATTCAATACTTCAGTACTTGCTTTGATTGATCCGGGTTCCACCCATTCTTATATTAGTGCATCTGTATTGCCTGTGTTTGATGTGCATGCTGAGTCCCTAGGATTTGATGTTTTGGTGACAAATCCGTTAGGGCATAGTGTGATTGTGAGTAAAGTACACCGGGATAGTGCAGTGAGGGTGCAGGGTGAGGAATTCCTTGGAGATTTGATCGAGATGCCATTTAAGGAATATGATGTGATATTAGGTATGGACTGGCTATCTCGACATGGAGCTGTGGTAGATTGTAAGAAGAAGATTGTGACCTTGAGAACTGTTGATGGTAGAGAGGTGATAGTATCTAATGAGCAGGAACAGCTAGCCTCCTTATTTGTTTCAGCTGTTGCAGCCAGGAGGTTGATTAGAAAGGGATGTGATGCCTACCTTGCTCATGTGATAGATACTAGAGTAAGAGGTTCTCCTATTGATAGCATTGCCACAGTGGCAGAGTTCTCTGATGTTTTTCCAGAGGAGTTGCCGGGATTGCCTCCTGAGAGAGAGGTAGAGTTTGGTATTGAGTTGTTGCCTGGTACCACTCCTATCTCTATTACTCCTTATAGAATGGCACCAGCAGAATTGAGGGAGTTGAAAGTGCAATTGCAGGAGTTGTTGGATAAAGGATTTATTCGCCCCAGTGTTTCTCCTTGGGGAGCTCCTGTGTTATTTGTGAAGAAGAAAGATGGTACTATGAGGTTGTGTATCGACTATAGGCAATTGAACAAAGTGACCATTAAAAATAAATATCCGTTGCCTAGAATTGATGACCTCTTTGATCAGTTGAAGGATGCAGCTGTATTTTCTAAAATTGATCTGAGATCTGGGTACCATCAGCTGAGAGTCAAAGCAGAAGATGTTCCTAAAACAGCTTTTCGGACTAGGTATGGGCATTATGAGTTTTTAGTTATGCCTTTTGGTCTGACGAATGCACCGGCAGCTTTTATGGATTTGATGAATAGGGTGTTTAGGCCCTATTTGGATCAGTTTGTAGTGGTCTTCATCGATGACATTCTGGTGTATTCGCGGAATGAAGAGGAACATGATGAGCATCTGCGGATTGTGTTGCAGATTTTGAGAGAGAAGCAGTTGTTTGCCAAGTTGTCGAAGTGTGAGTTCTGGTTGGATCAAGTAGCTTTTCTTGGACATATAGTTTCAGCAGAAGGCATTAGAGTTGATCCGAGCAAAGTTGAAGCCATTTTGAATTGGAGTCCACCCAAGTCAGTGACAGAGGTTAGAAGTTTTCTGGGTTTGGCAGGCTATTACCGGAGGTTTGTGAAAGGGTTTTCTTTGATAGCTACTCCACTCACCAGATTGCTTCGTAAGGGAGTGAGATTTGTGTGGACTGATCAGTGTCAGGCTAGCTTTGAGCAGTTGAGAGAAATGTTAACTCAAGCGCCTGTTCTTACTTTACCTATAGAAGGCAAACCATATGTGATTTTCAGTGATGCGTCACATAGTGGTTTGGGGTGTGTTCTTATGCAGGAAGGTAAAGTTATAGCTTATGCATCTCGTCAGTTGAAACCGCATGAGCTTAACTATCCTACCCATGATTTGGAGTTGGCAGCCATTGTGTTTGCATTGAAGATTTGGCGCCATTATCTGTTTGAGGAAAAATGTTTTATTTACACTGATCACAAAAGCTTGAAGTATTTGGGTGTCCAGAAAGAACTTAATCTTCGACAGAGGAGATGGTTGGAATTGATTAAAGACTACGACTGTTTGATTGATTATCATCCAGGTAAAGCAAATGTTGTTGCTGATGCCTTGAGTCGGAAGTCTTTAGCAGGTTTGACTGTTTACTCACTCTCGTTGCTTGTTGAGTTGAGAGCTTTGCATGCCAGTTTTGTACTTTGTGATGATGGTGCATTATTGGCACAGTTGCATGTGAAACCAGTCTTATTGAATCAGATTAAAGAGGCTCAGTGGGTTGATGAGAAGATTCAAAGGATCGTGTCAGATTGCAAGAATGGGAAGAGTAGAGATTTTATTGTGAGAGATGATGGGAGTCTCTGGTTTAAGAGTCGATTGTGTGTGCCGGATGATGCTGATTTGAAAAGGGTCATTTTAGAAGAAGCACATCAGTCAGCATTTGCTATGCATCCGGGCAATACCAAGATGTATCATGATTTAAGACAACATTACTGGTGGATTGGGTTGAAGAGAGACATTGCTGGGTTTGTATCGAAATGTCTCACTTGTCAGAAGGTTAAAGTAGAGCATCAGGTTCCAACCGGGTTGCTTCAGCCGTTGTCAGTGCCTGAATGGAAGTGGGAAAGAGTGACAATGGACTTTGTGTCTGGATTGCCATTGACACAAAGGAAACATGATGCCATATGGGTGATTGTGGATAAATTAACTAAGACAGCTCATTTCCTTCCGGTTCGGATGGATTACTCTTTGGAGAGGTTAGCTGAGCTGTATATCCATGAGATTGTGAAACTGCATGGTGTTCCAACTTCTTTAGTGTCTGATCGAGATCCCAGGTTTACTTCAAGATTTTGGAAGAGTTTACATGGTGCTTTGGGTTCTCGACTGCACTTCAGTACTGCTTTTCATCCACAGACGGATGGACAGTCAGAGAGAGTGATACAGATTGTTGAGGATATGTTGAGAAGCTGTGTCATCGATTTCTCTGGAAGTTGGGATAGGTTTTTACCTCTTGTGGAGTTTGCTTACAACAACAGTCATCAATCCAGCATCGGAATGGCCCCATTCGAGGCATTGTATGGCAGACGGTGTAGGACACCTCTGTGTTGGAGTGAACTGGGAGATGGCAAGTTGATTGGGCCTGATTTGATTCAAGAAACTGAAGAGAAAGTGAAATTGATTCGAGGCAGATTGAAAGCAGCTTCGGACCGACAGAAGTCTTATGCAGATTTGAAGAGAAGAGATATAGAGTTTGATGTGGGAGATAAGGTATTTTTGAAAATATCTCCTTGGAAGAAGATCTTGAGGTTCGGTCGGAAAGGGAAATTGAGCCCTCGTTTCATTGGACCATATGAAGTTTTGGAAAGAGTTGGGCCAGTGGCATATCGGCTTGCTTTGCCACCTGAGTTGGATCGTATTCATAATGTGTTTCATGTTTCTATGTTGAGGAGGTATAGGTCGGATCCATCTCATGTGTTGCCGATTGAGTCAATTGAAGTAAATCCTGATTTGACGATTGAAGAGGAACCAGTTGCTATCTTGGCACGTGATGTGAAAGAGTTGAGAAATAAAAGAGTGCCATTGGTGAAAATTTTGTGGAAGAATCATGGAAAGGAAGAGGCAACTTGGGAAAGTGAGCAAACCATGCGAGAGCAATATCCTCAGTTATTTCAGACTTGATATCAGGTAATTTCGAGGACGAAATTTCTTTTTAGAGGGGGAGAATTGTAATATCCTCATTTATGCCCTAGAAGTTTTGCATATTGTTGTTGTTGTTGTTATACTAATTGGATTGAATGTTTATATTGTGCTAAGAAAAGAAATTGGGAGGAGAATGCTTGTGTGTTTGTGTTTTGGAAAGAAAATAGGGTTTAGAGAGAATGGTATATGTTGTGTATATGATATATATATAACATATAAATGGGTCAAAGGGAGAGTCAAGGTGTTGGTTAGTGGAAGAAGATATTTTTGTGTTGAGTGTGTAATTACATATATGGGCTTATATAAGACAAAAGGTTAGTTATATGTTTGAGGGCATTTTGGTAATTGCTTGGATTAAATCACTTGGTGGAGATTAAAAGCAAAATTGACTTTGCTTCTTCATCATTTTCTTCTCTCTTTCATGAAGTGGCCGGCTCCTCCATTGACAAAGGGAAGCAAGTGGTGAAGAGAGGTTCTTGATGAGTTGAGTTCAAAATTGAAGGAAGATTAAGTGTTCAAGTGTTGATTCAAGAAGTTTTTGACTAAGGTAAGATCTTTCCTTTGATTTCTTTCTTTCTTTTGAAGTGGTAATGAAAGTTAATTAGGGTGTGATGATTTGATGAGGAGAAGTGTTTATGATGTGTTTTTAAGTGTTAAATTGATTTTAAGTTATGAGTTTAATTAGGTGCTATTGTTGGAAGTGGTAAATGTTGATTTTGAAAGGTGGAGAAGGATGGTGATTTTAGTGTTTTGAGATGGGTTGTGTTTAATTGTTATATTAATGTGTTTTGAAGTAATTCTTGTGATGAATATGTGTTTAGAAAATTGATTATGTTCATTTGATACAAGTTATATGATGAATATTGTGTTTGAGTACATTTGAGAAGGGTTGGTTTTGGTTTTGGGTGACACGGCCAAAAGCAAAGTTGAGACACGGCCGTGTCATTTATTTGTGTTGGCTACTGTCTCTTTTATTTTTAGAGACACGGGCGTGTCCATCAAGTAGGCTGGGCGTGTCCTTCAAGTGAGATGGGCGTGTCCCTTATATGAATTGGACATTGTTTGATTTCTTTGTTCTTTTTGCATGGTTTGGATTCTTCAAAGGTAGTTTGGTTTCTAAACCTAAACATAAACATACTTAAACTAAGGAATGACTTAATCAAACACTTGTGGATGATCCTAAAGCTATGAATAATATAAATTGTTCTTGCATTGTTGAGATTGAATAATGTTATGTTATGCATTGTGAATGGTAATGTGTTTCATGAGAAATGTGGAATGAAATGTTGATATTTATGAATGATGCTATGTGAGATATAATGTGATCATGGATGAGATAAATATACACTTGAGTAATGAAGTGTTATATTGTGAAATGAAATGTGAAGCCATTGTTAGTGGCTAAGGTGATTCAATGGAGATAAATGAGGCATGTTTGCCTAAATGATAATGAGAATTGAGAATGAAATCTAAATGAATTGTGTGACTAATGTGTTATTCCATTTTCAGAGGTTGTTGTTGGTGGCATGCCTAATGAGTGTAACAATCTCTTGAAGTTAGGTTGGATTGAATCCTTGAAGCCTAATTGAGATGTTACCACCCTTGAAGCTAGGTTGGGTTAGTTCTTGAAGCCAAGTTGGGTTGAAGCTTAGCATGCTTTGCTCCCCTTGAAGCTTGGTTGAACTTAATCCTTGAAGCCTAGTTGGGTTTGTGATATTGATTAATATGATGATAGAACCAAAACATTAACTCTGAAAATTGAATAGCATATTAGTGTGTCTTGGGCCCATGCTTGTCTTTGGTTAATTTGAGTCATGAATGATAACTTGATTAACTAATGAAAGATGTTGAAATGTGGTATGTTTATATGATTATGATTTTTGATATGCAAAGGGTGATGTTAACTTTTCATCTATATTGTTACATGTATGAGATGAATTAGAATTGACATTGTATTGCATCTAAACATATCTATTGCATATTTTATCTTACTAAGCCCTTGGCTTAGCGCGATAGTGTTTAATCGCGCAGGTGATAGAACTGTTAGAATCGAACCCGAGAGCTCTTCGAGACCGAGTGAGAGTAGCCATTGAAGAGTTGATTTTGGGAACTTAAAGATCAGAGGAGATTTGCCAATCATGTATAACTCTTTTGTATTTTGTAAAGTTTTGTTTATAATGTACATATATGTATAATGGTAAATATGTATTCAAATGTTTCCTATATGTAAATAATTTTATAACTTCCGCTGTGTACTACTTAAATGTATTTATATATCTATTTTGTTTATATTACCAATTGATTACTTACTATCTATAATTTATATTGATAAAGATGATAGCATCATTTAAAATGTTTTAAATGTTGAAGAAAAACCGTAGCATTCCTATGTTCGGTGCACATATGCTACTTTGTGGTGTTGTAGTGTGTGTATTGAATGTGGGGGTGTTACAGTCCAAAATTCTTTCACCTAAAAATGAACAAGAGAAGGAATACATGAAGAAGGTGCCTTATGCTTCAGCTATTGGGAGTTTGATGTATGCTATGGTATGTACTAGACCTGATATTGCTCATATAGTGGGAATTGTGAGCCGATATATGAGCAATCTAGGCAAGAAACATTGGGAAGCAGTGAAGTTAATTTTGAGGTATCTTCGAGGCACTACTGATATGGCCTTATGTTTTGGTAGCAGTAGTGTGGAGCTGCATGGTTATGTTGATGCAGACTTGGGTGGTGACAGAGATACTAGCAAAAATACCACATGTTATGTATTTACTGTAAGTGGTACTGTTGTGAGTGGGCTTCTAAGTTACAGAAGATAGTTCCTCTTTCAACAACAGAAACAGAGTATGTGGCTATTACAGAGGCCGGAAAGGAGATGGTATGGTTAAGTGGTTTCTTGGAAGAATTGGACAAAGTGCAAGTTAATGGTATTTTGTACAGTGATAGTCAGAGTGCTATTCACTTGGCAAAAAATCCTGCTTTTCATTCAAGAACTAAGCATATTCGTTTAAGGTTCCATTTCATACGATTTCTTTTGGACGATGGAGCATTAAAACTACAAAAGATCGTTGGAAGCGAGAATCTAGCTGATATGTTCACTAAAGTTGTATCACTTGGAAAGCTTCGGCTTTGTACAGCTTCAGCTGGTCTCCAAAACTAAAATATGGAGATGGTGGTTATTGATAAATTTCAGTGCTTGAAGAGCATATGGAATGTTCTTTGCAACATGATGGTTGAATTGTCTCCAAGTGGGAGATTGTTAAAATTTGTGGAGATAATCTAAAATTAGGTTGCCTAATTTTGAACTTGAACCAAGAATTAGGTTGTCTAATTTTGTTAGGTTGCCTATTTTTTTTGAATTTGTACTAAAAATTAGGTTGTCTAATTTTGTTAGGCCTAATTTTATTGAATTTGTACCAAAAATTTTGTTAGGCCTAATTTTGTTGAATTTGTACCAAAAATTAGGTTGTCTAATTTTTTTAGGTTGCCTAATTTTGTTAGGTTGCCTAATTTTGTTGAATTTGTACCAAAAATTAGGTTGCCTAGTAAATGTTGAAAAATTTAACATTTGGTTGCCTATAAATGGCAATGATCATGGAGAGAAAAATATAATTACAAAATCCAAAATAAGGAGAATTGTAGTTAGAGGAGAGAAAAATAGAGAAAGGTAGAAAAATTTAATAGAAATTTTCTTTATGTGTTTCTTTTAGTTTTTCTTGTATTTTCTTAAGAGTGAGTGTGAGTAAAACACTTGTGTGCTTTTGTAATTGAGAATTTTTCCTCTTCATAGTGAAAGTCAGTAACCACAGTGGATGTAACCTGTTAGGTCTAATTAACCGGGTGAACCACTATAAATTTTTATTAATTTATTATTTTGGTCATTATCTTTATTGCTCTTACTTAGAAAGTTTGGGAGTGAAATTCCAACATAAGAGAACTAATTAATGATGTGGATATTCTTCCTCCATTAATAATTTTATAGGCTGAACTACCAAATCTTACTATAGCAGTGAAGGAGCTTCTTCCTCAATAAAAAAGAATTGCAGAAATAGGGTCAGAAATTTATGCTCAAACTTTTATTAAATTAGAGCATGACAATCTTGTCAAATTTCTGGCTGCTTATTCACAAAAAGGCCGACACTTGCTAATTTATGAATTTATGGGTCTTGGATCACTTGAACAAGTCTTATTTGGTAATTTTCTTTTATCCTAAGAGCTCAATTTAATTATTTTGTCAGTGATTTTTTGATTTAATTAGAGCTATAAGATTAAAAATTGGATGTTGATTTGCATTAGTGCTTATTCTCGTGACTTAGTGAAGGAAAATGTCTTCCAAGTTTCAACTTTGAGCCACTTAATTATATGTTAAAAATAAGGCTTAATACATCAATTGCCCCTTGAATTTGATAACTTTAGTCATTTTGCCCTGCATATTTATATATTTACTAGATTTCCTCTTATACTTATATATTTTGTTCTAATAGACACTTATATACAGGGGCTGAGGCAGGTGGGGTCGGGTGGGGGCTGACAACCCCCCCTGCCGGCCGCCGGACATGTAAATCCTTAGCCCCCTCAGCTTCCTTAGCCCTCTCAGCCCCTCAGTTTCAGCCCCCTCAGCCCCTCAGCCTCCTCAGCCCCCCAGCCTTCTCAGTTTTAGTCCCCTCTCTCAGCAGTTCTGGCTCCGCCACTGCTTATATAATCACATATTGGTAATACTTGTATATTTTGTATCAAATAAACACTTACATACATATGCAGCACTATTTTTATCTAGGTGTCTGTTGAATATGAAATAGATAAGTGCAAAGGGCAAAGTGAACAATATATGATTATATAAGTATCTATTGAAATAAAATAGATAAGTATAAGGGCAATTGGCAAACGTATAAATACATGGGATAAATTAATCAAAGCTGCCAATTTTAGGAGACTGCAAATGTATTATGCCTAAAAACAAATTATACATGAATTACGATAAAATGTATATTCAATAAATAAAATTTAAAGAGGTAGTAGAGCGCAAAATAAGGGGAATATTCATAATAAACTTTAAATATAAATATTTAATTGATTTTGTTAAAAAATAAAATAAAAATTGCAGGAACATCATATGGTTTCGTTCCTATTTATGCATGTAAATCATAGCAGATATTATAATTAATGTGGATAAATTGTAGATATCCCACCAAAATTTGGCTTAAAACAAACTTTGATTCATATTGTTTTAAAATTATAATTTTAATCTATGTATATATTACCATTAAAAAAATATTTAAGACTTCCAAAGACTAATTAAATAAGTGCAATGAAAATTTTATAATTATAGAGGATTAAAATGTAGAATCACCAACAAATTTTACTAACCAAAATTAATAATTTTATATTTATAAGAATTAAAATGTTGTCATAAAGAATCTCTGGGGAGCTTTTGTAACTAGGCCATTTTACATGTGAGATGTACCTCTTATAAATTAAACATTCAAGAAAATCCTATATGCTTGTTAATACAAAATTCATTATAGTTTAATGTACTGGATATACCTTAAATAATTTCATGTATTTTACATATGATATCCATTGTATCCATTTGAAGCTGAGAACATATACGTATGGCAACACATGACCTTTGGACTTGCTGCAGATCCCAAGTCTTTAATGCCAGTCAGATGGGAACTAAGATGCAGTATTTGTCAGCAAATTGCCCAGGGCTTGGAGAATTTGCATGCAAAGGATCCACCGATAATTCACAAAGATATCAAGGCCAGTAATATTATGCTTGATGAAAGTTTTAAAGCCAAAATCTCAGGCTTTGGATTGGCAAAGCTATACGAGGAGGATAATCCATTCATGTTCATTGCAGAAAGTGGCACACGGTAAGCTTCATTTTTAGCCCCAGAAAGCATAAGTGTGGAGGTATACTTTAAGTTTTCATTTTTATTAGAGGGAGATCTAACATGGATGACATTTAAATTTTAATGTGCTTTTAAAAAAAAAAAAAGGGTCTTATTTTATCACTAAATATTGCTTTTTTAAAATAAATTGACACCAAAACCTTTAAATATCGATTATGATGCGGTGGAGGATAAACGGATTCACTAGAAGACTAAAGAATATGTTTTATTTTCCTACTTTACCATTATACACTATTTTGCATTTTAATAACAATAAATTTTTTAAAATTTTAAACCTTATTTTAATAACTTTGTCTATATATGAACATCTTTTTATTTCCATTTTCATTTTCTCGTTTTTTTTCTATTTCATAATTTTTCAAAATTTCATTTTTTAATTTTTTCCATGTAAAAAAATAAAAATAAAAAAGAGTATATAAGAACCGAAGTGAGAAATAAATACATATAAAGATATTTAGTTATGAAAAATATTTTTTATTTTTATTTTTATTTTTTGTTTCTTGATTTTCCTGATTTTTCATTTTCGAATTATTTTCCAAATGGAAAATCGGAAAACTAGAAAACATGGTTACTTATTGTTTTCTAATTTTTATTTTTCATTTTTATATAATATTTAAATTAATATTCTTAAACCTCAAAACATAATATAAACAAATAAAAAAAAGATTATCATAACTAGGATTCGAAGTCAACATTATGGCATTGGATAATAGAAAATAATGTGTTTTTTAATTTGGATAATATAAATGAAAACTTAGAAAACATGTTATAGCAATTTCCTAAAACTCAACTATTAGCTAATAAACATAAAAAATTATTTTCTTTTTTTTCAAATAAAAATTATTTATAATTAAACAACAAATTCTATTTTTCATTTTCCTTTAGAAAATTTTCTAGAAAAAAAAATTTATTTTTCTCTACTAAATAGCCATATATATATAAATATTTAGAGTTGTTTCCGTTTAAAAAACAACAAAAAATGGTTTTTTAAAACTTAATTTAGCTAATAAATGTAAAAAAATTATTTTCCAATTTTTTTAAATAGAAAATATTGTTAACTAAACAACAAACTCCATTTTTCAATTTTTTTAGAAAACTTTTTGGAAAACATGGTTTATTTTCTACAAATAAACAATGCCTAAAATTTTAATATTCCTTTTTCTTTCTTGTCTTCCTTATTTTAGAGAGAGTTGGAGACTATTATCAGTTTTAGTTATTATAATAATGGGAAGTGCTAAAGGCTAGAAATCTTGACATTCATTTCAATAATAATTTTGCGTCGTTACTGTTAATGAATGGTTAAGAACTACATTTGACATTTGAATTCTTGAATGGTTAGGAAATAACATTTGATATTGGCTAAACTCTTGAAGTTTAATCAAGAATATTAATAAATTTTAAAAATAGAATAGTATTAAAATTCAAAAGTTCTGTTAAAAATTATAATTGAACACTGAAAGTTGTAATTTTAATTAACTCCTAATATTTAACCCTCTGTAATTACTAGTTGTCAGCCATCAACAACTAAAATCAATCCCTAAACCGATCAGTTCATGAATCTTTCACTACTTCCCAGCTCATCCAAGTACATAGTAAACTTGGATGGATAAATTAATATAATATAATATATATGGCTGAATGAATAAAAAATAAATTCATAAACAAATTGACTAGTGCAAATTGTGAGTTTGGATTGATATCGACCAAACATGTTTGCCTCTTTCAAACTTGACAATGATTTTTCATTATTTCTTGCAGGATGTACATTGCACCTGAGTATGCAACTTATAAAGCTGTAACAACAGCTATTGATATCTATAGTTTTGGGGTCCTTCTTCTTGAAATCATTACTGGGACAAAGAATGATCAAAATCTTTCAGAACATCACAGAACATCACGGCCAGACTCTATTTCTTTTGGAAAAGGTAAGAAATATGAAGCTCCCTTCTCTATAATTTAATATTTTTTTTCAACAGGATGATAGAAAGATTCAACAATAAAGTTTTGAAATATAATAAAAAATTACATAAAAACAGAAAACAGAAAATCATGACACCAGATTGTTAAATATACATATCCCATATTTTTGTAATTACGATGAGTATATTATCTATGAGTTGACGTAATAAGTATAAGTTTTCTTATAAACCTGTTTAGTGAAAAAATGCCCATGAGTATAGGCTCCAAACAATCTTTGATTCAGGAATACCAAAAGTTGGAAAGAGAAAAAACTTCTCTGCAATGTTTTATTGATTCAGCAGAGGTTAGACAACATACATTATATAGGAAGCAGAAAACTCCAGAAATTCTAATACAATCAAATAACTAAATTACTAAAAAAAGACCATAAAAGGAAATAAATCAAATATAAATTAGATATTCAATTAGGAAAACAAAATGTCATAAAGGGTGGCTCAATTTGATATTTCTATGAAAAATAATTAAGGAAAGAAAAATTTGACGAAACTTTCCAAGAAGGAATAACACATTTTTTAAGGTGCCGAAAAACATCACCAAAAGGCAATGAGTTTGACTCATTGAGCCATTTTCTATTGGCTTAGACCAAAGAAAACTTAAATGTCAAATTTGCAATATGGGCAGAATTACTAAACTACCATTAGTGCAATTTTTCTTCAAATTGCTCCATAAATGCTAGGACTGTTTGTTTTGCCTTCAATTTCACATCATGTGTTCAAAAAAAAGAGTTAAGAGTGTCAAATGAAAAATGTTTCAAATATCGTCAAAGGTGTCATTAGAAGAAAGATTGTCCATTGTTGAAGAATTAGAAGGCTGATAAGAAAGAAATGATTTCAACTTCAACTAGTATAGCTACTAATACTTCAAAAGGGGAAGATCTCTTAGTGCCCTCGACGACAAGCAATGATTCACAATTAAACATATGGACTTTAGATTCAATATGCTCTCCACATTATATTGCACACAAAGATTGGTTTCATAGTTATAAAGCATGTAATGATAGCAGTGTAACCTTTGTGACAATTATACTTGCAACACCGTAGGGATTGAAATTGTACTCAAATTATACAATTATACTCAGATTATTCTAAAAGAGGAGTTGTCACCATCATTGACATAGCAATGTTGTGCACTAACCAAATGGCTTCTCTTAGGCCTACAATATCGGATGTTATCAGTGTGCTTAAAGGAGAAAAAATTGTAGAGGATGTTTCTACAAATACGGTCAAAGACTCCTCCTCACATTAATATATGGAGTTCTACAATTTGGTGTTAGATTTACAAAGGTAGGGTATGGGATTTTTTTTTATTTTTTTTAGTGATGGGTTTGCTTGGTTTCGTTCACTTATTACTATTTTCTTTTATGTTTTAGTTTCAATGTCTTTCATTCTCTATATTTTGTGTCCTTCCTTCTAAAGATTAATGAAAATGTAATGTTTGATTGTGTGTTATATCATCATTGTTGTTATTGGAAATTTTTTGTTTATAACGACAAATGTGTTTCATGAATGTCATACCCCGATTTTAGAGCACGACGGTCCTAGGATTAGGGTCAGGTTAATACGTTGGAACCTCATAGAACCTAAATTCAGAACAGAATATAACAGTAAAACTTCACTAAGTTTTTTTTTCATATTACACATAAACAAAACATTTCCTAGTTGTCTTCTCTTTTTGCTACTCTTGGATACCACAATGCCGCTATACCAGAGTTGCATTATCTGTAAAACAATACTAAAACAACAACAAAGTGAGAAGTGAGACGCAACTCAGTAAGTGTTCAAGCTTGTTATGTTTGCTTTAATTTCCACTTCAAGTGTTTATTACAGTTTTAAATAGCTTCTTGTATCTTTGGGATTGATAGTAGGGATATTCATTTAAAATTCCTAGCATATTTAAGAATTCTTTTATTATGATATTGTTGCAGAATATTTATATTATCAGAGTACTTAATTAACCTATCAGAATGAACCTAATCCAGAATTTACTTAAACTATTCCTTAGCTGATTTCTCGTTTAATATCTAATTATTACAATAAATAATTTTGTATTTAACTTTCGGATTTTAAGATCCATATTCACTTATAATTTCTTTTTATATTTGCCTATCTTAAGGTAAATACAAATTGGATTATCGTTTCTCTCCTAAATTTTTTTTAGATTTTAGAAATGCAGACGCAACGGTTCAGAAATATTTTAGGCAATTTAGAAATAGAATTTCAAATAATAAAAGATTAACCTCAGTTAATTTCAAACACAGTATAAATTAGAATATAGAAGAAGTAATATTACTCATATTAAAGCATAATATAGAATTTATTTTCAGAAAGAGGTTCATATGACAAATCATAATAGATAGGTCAAAGATCATAAGTCAGAGAACACAACAAATAGGCCATAGGCCACAGTATTTAGGGCGGTAACTTCTTCCTTTTCACTACAAAAAAAGCGCAATCAGCGACGCATTCTGCGACAAATCTTATTTCGTCGTTGATTAGCGACTTTATCAACGATAAATTTACGACAAAGAATCAAGATAAGCGTCTTTCCAACATTTCGTCGCTGAATAGGTCGCTAAATGTGTCGCTGATTAACGACAAAAAATAATGGTCGTAGAATCTGTCGCTGAATAGCGATAAAAGGTCATTTGTCGCTGAATGTGTCGCTGAATTTTGCGCCAAATTTTGGTGCCAACAATCAGCGACGACGTTACGACAAATTTACGACAAATTAGCAGAGAATGTGTTTATTTTTTTTTTGGAAAGTGTTGCGTCGCTAATTCGTCGCTAATTGCGTCGCTGATTTGCGAGAAAAAAAATTAGTCGCAGAATTATCGTTGATTTGCGAGAATACAGCGACGGATTAGCGAGAAATTATTTTTATTTCTATTTTAGAGTGTTGGGTCGCTAATTGCGTCGCTGATTTGCGAGAAAAAAAATTAGTCGCAGAATTATCGTTGATTTGCGAGAATACAGCGACGGATTAGCGAGAAATTATTTTTATTTCTATTTTTGAGTGTTGGGTCGCTAATTCGTCGCTAATTGAGTCGCTGATTTGCGAGAAAAAAAATTAGTCGCAGAATTATCGTTGATTTGCGAGAATACAGCGACGGATTAGCGAGAAATTATTTTTATTTCTATTTTTTGAGTGTTGGGTCGCTAATTCGTCGCTAATTGCGTCGCTGATTTGCGAGAAAAAAAATTAGTCGCAGAATTATCGTTGATTTGCGAGAATACATCGACGGATTAGCGAGAAATTATTTTTATTTCTATTTTTGAGTGTTGGGTCGCTAATTCGTCGCTAATTGAGTCGCTGATTTGCGAGAAAAAAAATTAGTCGCAGAATTATCGTTGATTTGCGAGAATACAGCGACGGATTAGCGAGAAATTATTTTTATTTCTATTTTTTGAGTGTTGGGTCGCTAATTCGTCGCTAATTGCGTCGCTGATTTGCGAGAAAAAAAATTAGTCGCAGAATTATCGTTGATTTGCGAGAATACATCGACGGATTAGCGAGAAATTATTTTTATTTCTATTTTTGAGTGTTGGGTCGCTAATTGAGTCGCTGATTTGCGAGAAAAAAAATTAGTCGCAGAATTATCGTTGATTTGCGAGAATACAGCGACGGATTAGCGAGAAATTATTTTTATTTCTATTTTTTGAGTGTTGGGTCGCTAATTCGTCGCTAATTGCGTCGCTGATTTGCGAGAAAAAAAATTAGTCGCAGAATTATCGTTGATTTGCGAGAATACAGCGACGGATTAGCGAGAAATTATTTTTATTTCTATTTTTTGAGTGTTGGGTCGCTAATTCGTCGCTAATTGAGTCGCTGATTTGCGAGAATATTTATTTGTCGTTATACTGGTCGCTGAATTTTGTGGCGCCGTATTTTAGCGCCCAAAGAAAATTGGCCAATTTGAGAAAATAATGTAGTGAGACGGTATGAATTTTTTATTATTAATGATGCGGAGCAGATTGAATTGCAGTACATGGAGAATTTGGATCGCGGCAAGATTAGCGGCCGTTTGCGAAAATAGGTATAACTTTTGCCGCGGTAAGATTAGCGGCCGTTTGCGAAAATAGGCATAACTTTTGTCCAGGAGGTCCGAATTGAATCCACGATAGCTTTCCGGAAGCGTTTTCGCGAGCCGGACAATTTTGAAAAGTGCCACCCTGTCCTTTGGACTACAGTGGCAAAGTTTGGGGGTCAAATTTTGCTGTTTAGGGCCTCAAAATCGCCTTTTAAGTTTTTAGGGACTATTTAATTTTCTTTTATTATTTTCGGGTTTAGGGTTTTGGCAGATATAAATAGACCTGATTTTGCTTGTAACGAACCATCTTATTTTTTTAAACCAGAATTAATATTTGGCTTTCCGGAAGTGTTTTATTTTTTTTTAACCAGAATTAATATTTTTTTTAACCATAATATGCTTTAAAAAATTAAATATGATATTATTCTGAATCAACGAATAAAACATCAATAATAGAGGGCCTAAACAGTAATGATGGTTAAAAAAAATTTGACCCTAAAAAATACTTATTAATTTAGAAAATACTTATTAATTTATATTTTCTATACATATTGAAAGCAAAAACGGGACCGCGCAAATGAACCGCGCAAATGAAATTTACTTTCCCTAATCTACTGAACCTAGAGTCATAGTGACTCACACTTACACTCTCCCTCGCAATTCACAAGTCACCAGCCTTGCAGAAACTCCATTGCCAACGCCGAAAACACAGAAGACCAGCACAGCCGCGATTCTAGGTATTTTTCCGATTTCCTTCTTGTCTTTCAAGGTTTAATTTGTGTTAATTTGTTGCGATTTCATTATCGATAATCGATTCCTTTTGGGTTTTGCTTCGATGATTGAATTGATGGAAATGGCATTTTTACTCGTTCTTGATTTTGGCTTTGTTGGGGATTTTGTGAGGTGTTTCTTTTTAGCTTGGCTGCTGGGGAACTGACAGAGAAGGGCTCGATAGATTAGAATAAACTGAGTGTATATTTTTTTGCTGTTGTTGGTTCATGATAGATAAAATTGTTTTCTTCCGATTATTTTGATACTTCATTCATTCTGTGAACAGAATCCCACATTTATGCAGTGTGATAAGTGAATGACTTTCTGTGATAACTGATAAGAGGCATGGATATCCAAAATGAAATCACAAAATCTCAGAGCCTGAACAGTGAAGCGCATATACCAGCCAGCAAAAACATAATGAGAAATTTGCTTCCTCCTTGCTCTTTCCCTCCAAATAAAATCTTTTGACTTTCATCTGGGAATATCAACTCATCATAAATTAATGCTTAAATCATAGCAGTGATCTGTTTTTCTTACTGGCAATATTGTTTATTACTGATGTGGGAATGTGGATGTTTAATTTTCTGAATCTGGTAAAGAAAATATTTTTTTGTTTTTGTTTGGATTCATTTTTTCGTGTTAGATTTATCTACTACATCCCAAATGCTTGTGAATTCCTATTTGCTCATTGCCTTTTAGCTTTTCTTATTGAATAAAGATTATTTTTTATACAAACAATCTGTACACTATTTCGTGTTAGATTTATTTTCTTGTTAAATTATTTTCCTTTATGGTATTTTTAACAGATTAATCATAGATGCTCCTTGAATCTTGCCTTTTGGTAAGGGAAATCATGTTAGGAATTCCTACACCAACAATTTATATGTTGCCACTTGCCGCTAACCATCATGCTTAATTTTGTTTCTATTTGTACCTGCTTCTCCTTTTGAGCCATTGCTGATAATCTGAAACATTTACACTGTCAGTGACAAATGGTAGTTGCTAGATCTTTTAAGACTCATTATGCATATCCATTCTAAAAGTAGAAAAGGCTTGGCACTTTCGACCACAAAAGGTGGTGGTGTTCAGTTGAAATTGACAATAGGCTCTTTCTGCATTTCATGGCTTCATTCATGGCATGTATTCTCATTGTTACAATTAAAAAAAGAGATATCTATATTTTTTATACTTTTTCTTTGAAATTCTTGGCTTGATGAGCTTGTGCCTTATGAATTGATCTAAGAGAGGATCTTTGAAATTTTAATAGAGGAATATGGTTGTCATCTAGTCTGGAATTTTGAGGATAAATTCCATTGTTTTTAAGATTAATATGAATACAGGATAATGGGAAATGGTTTACAAGTCAAGTCTTCAGTCTTCTTTTTTCCTTTCTTTTATTGTAAGTTAGAAATCTGCTCCACTTTATCACTTTAGGGGTTTAGCTTTTCAATACAACAAATGACAATGGATTGTTTCTTTAAAATCTTTATTTAGACCCTAAATCACCAACCTAAGTTTTAGTTTAATGCTCTTAATTCGTTATTAATGAAGGTTATTAGCAGTGTTTTTTTTTTGTATAAGCCATTTTGTTTGTAATTTAGGGTCTATTAGGAATCTAAAGAGTGATAGTGGAACTTCTCCTTTATGCCTTTCTTGTTCTACTCCTCTTTCTCCTTCTCAATTAGACTTGCTCATGTTGAATTATTCCACTGTAATTTTTTTTCCATAAATGGAGATTAAAAATTAAATTCTGAACTTATCCATTCTCAATCATCAATATCATGATTTATATGCAAATTTCAAATAGTAATAATAATAAGAATGAAACATAATTATTGTCACCAGTAATCATCTTCTTTGAAAAACTTTTTCTTTTTTTTTTCTTATTTTAAAACGAATATTAAAGATCAGCTCAGTAATTCAGCTAATGTAATAGATTCATTTAATATAATTTTTATATTAAATGAATTTTTTAAATAAATTAATTATTGAATATGATATTTTTAAATGGATTTTTAAATATGATATTTTTAAATGGATTTTTCTAAACCATCTATTAATGTATTAGTGTTTAACATGTGCTTTGAAGGCACATATTAATAATAAATATCTTAATATTTATTAAAACATATTTCATTCTCATATTAATAAATATTTAATTATTAATTCGTAGGAAGATGAATTTTGAACGAGAATGGATGTACAAGAGGACAATTGATGGTTGGTTGAATGTGGATTTCGTACATGGATTAGAAGAGTTCTTAAGATTTGCCGAATCGCAACCCAACTTTATGGACGGAGATAAAATAAGGTGTCCTTGTTCTCTATTTAGATGTCAAAATCGGTCCTTCTTTCCAATTGAAGATGTCCGTTACCATGTTCTTAAAAATGGTTTTGTTGAAAATTATTTTGAATGGACATCTCATGGAGAACGTTGGGGTAATGATGGTTGTGCATTTATAGAGGAAGAAGACTCAAATGCCACAATTAATTTAATTCATGGTGACAATGGTGGAAGGTACCATGAAATGGTGATTGATGGGTTTGGAGTTCAGGAGGAAGCTAATTACATAGAGGAGGAACCAAATCCCGAATCAAAGAAAATGTTTGACATGCTACGAGCTGCAAATCAAGAGTTATTTTCTGGATGTGAAAAACATTCTCAACTATCAGCCGTAGCACGCATGTTTAACATGAAGGCTGAGCATCACTTTTCAGAAAGATGCTTCGACCAATTGTCAGAGTTTATTAAAGAACTTTTGCCAAATAATAATGTGTTTCCTGATAACTTTTACCAAACAAAAAGGTTGATAGATGGTTTGGGGCTTCTTGTTCAGCAAATTGATTGTTGTGTACATAATTGCATGCTATTTTGGGATGATGATGCAGAATTACAAGCTTGTAAGTTCTGCCAACATCCAAGATTTAAACTGATTCATAACAGTCGATCGAAGCAAGCTGTTCAGAAACCATATAGGAAAATGCATTACTTTCCGTTAACACCAAGATTACAACGTCTTTATGCTTCTGAAGCAACAGCAAAACATATGAGGTGGCATGCAGAGCATAAGTATGAGGAAGGAGTCATGCGCCATCCCTCTGATTCTCCGGCTTGGAAGCATTTCAATGATGCCTATCCCTCATTCCAATCAGATACTCGAAATGTTATGGTTGGGCTATCTACAGATGGGTTTCAACCATTTACTGGTCACGTTAGCGAACCTTACTCATCTTGGCCAATCTTTATCACTCCATATAATATTCCTCCATGGATGTGCATGAAACGAGAGTATATGTTCCTCACTGTTATTGTGCCCGGCCCAAGTAATCCGAAGTGGAAAATAGACGTCTTCCTTCAACCTTTGATTAAAGAACTACACCAATTATGGGATGTAGGCACACCGACTTATGATGTTAGTAGAAAACAGAATTTTGTAATGCGTGTTGCATTATTATGGACGGTTAGTGACTTTCCTGCAAAGTCAATGCTTTCAGGTTGGAGCACCGGCGGAAGACTAGCTTGTCCCTATTGCATGGAATATACTGATGCCTTTTATCTAACTCATGGTGGAAAACATTGTTGGTTTGATAACCATCGTAAGTTTCTATCACCAGAACATCCATGGAGACGAAATAAGACACGATTTAGAAAGAACAAAATTGTGAATGATGTACCACCTCCTTTAAAAAGCGGTCAAGATATTTTACATGAGATTGAAAGCTTAGGATTGATGAAGGTAACAGAGGTAGGTAGTGATGAAGTCAATAGTGCAATTGAAAAGAATGGTAACAAAGGTTGGAAAAAGCGGAGTATTTTCTGGGACTTACCTTATTGGAGTTCTCTTTTAATAAGGCACAATCTCGATGTCATGCATATCGAAAAGAACTTCTTTGACAATTTGTTCAACACAATAATGAACATTGATGGTAAAACTAAAGATAATGCCAAAGCGCGGAAAGATATGCAGGATATATGTCGCCGACCAGAGTTAATGATAAATGATGAAACTGGTAAGTATCCAAAAGCTATTTATTGTTTGGAAAAAGATGAGAAACAAGCCATTTGTAATTGGATGAGCAATTTGAGATTTCCTGATGGTTATGTTTCAAACATGGCGCGTCGTGTTAACATGCGCCAATTGAAACTTTTTGGATTGAAGAGTTATGATTGTCATGTATTCATGCAAAGGTTGTTGCCTATTGCATTTCGAGAGTTACTTCCAAGGCAAGTGTGGGAAGCATTAACTGAAATTAGTATCTTCTTCAAACAATTGACTAATACTGTTCTTCGAGAGCAAGATATGCGCAGGCTTGAATTGGAAATTCCTTTAATACTTTGCAAACTAGAGGGAATTTTTCCACCAGGTTTTTTTAACTCTCAGGAGCACCTTCCAATTCACCTTCCTTTTGAAGCTCGCATAGGCGGACCAGTTCAATATCGTTGGATGTATCCTTTTGAACGGTATGTATATGGTGTTTAATCAATTGGTGTTAACGCTTATAGTATTATATTGATCTTAAATTGCTCCTTTGACATTTGGCATAGGCGAAATGGTGATTTGAAAAAAAATGTGAAAAATAAAGCACATGTTGAAGGTTCAATTGCAAATGCCTATTTAGTGGAAGAAGCATCTTCATTTTGTTCACATTACTTTGAACCACATGTTGTGACAAGGCATGACTGTGTCCCGCGTAATGATGATTGTGGTTTTGTCGAAGGAGATGATACTATTGATATGTTGTCAATATTTAATTTTCCTGGTCGGCCGATGGGACAATGTAAGCGCAGAATGTTAACTAAAGAAGAAAGAGATGCAGCGCATTCATATGTATTACTCAATTGTGAAGAAGTATCTCCATTTGTTGAGTAAGTTATTTAGTAACTTTATCATTTAATTTTTTCAGCAATAAATTTGTCTAATTACTGATTATCATTTTCTTCTATACAAGAATATTCACTAATGAGATAAGGGCGCAAAGGCCTACTGTGAGTAGTGTAGATATTGATGCTCTATTGGAACATAAGTTTCCGGAATGGTTTTACTCGTTCGTAAGTTTCACAACACTTGTTATTGTTTTTTCTACTTAATAATAATAAGAATGTAACATAATTATATTTTTTAATATTCGCTATGTAATAGGTGCATATCTCTGCCAATCAAGTAAATAATGAAATTATCAAAGACTTTGCACGAGGTCCATATTATGAGTTTAAAGCGTATTCTGGATACTATGTGAATGGATACAAATTTCACACAGAAGGAAGAAGTGCAAATAGAAAAACTATTAATAGTGGAGTTTGCATCAAAGGGTCTAATTATTCTGAACAATCTACTGATTATTATGGGAAGTTGCTAGAGGTTCTTGAATTAGAGTATCCAGCAATGCCTATTAAGCGTACAGTTGTTTTTTTGTGTCAATGGTTTGACCCTTCTCCAGATGTAGGAACGATTGTTCATCCTAAATACAACCTTGTCGATGTTAATAGAAGAAGAAAGTATGACAAGTATGAACCTTTTATTTTAGCTCATCAAGCTCAGCAAGTGTGCTACATCCCATATCCATCAAAAAGAAGAGCTATTGGTGATTGGTTAGCGGTACTAAAGGTCAAACCTAGACATGTGGTTGACTTACCTGATGGTCTATCAACATCGAGAGGAATAGAAAGGGCAACGACGTTACAAGAGGATGATGAAATCACAGCTGCATTTGTAATTGATGATGAAATTGATGAAGTTAATGGAATTGATGAACATGGATATTTATGTCATCCGGATGGCGGGGAAGTTGTAATTCCTGATGGGTCCGATGTTGATCTTGATGAAGAATATACTTATTCTAGTTCAGAGGACGGAATCGAAGAAGATAATAACAACGAAGAATAAACATATTAACTATATGTACTTATTTCAGTTTATTTTTGGGTGTAACAAATGAAAACATAATTTTCTACTTGTATGTTTGATGAAAGTTAGTATAATTTATAGCTCATAATGAAATTAAGTGCTTATAATATATTTTCATACTTCATTTATTTATATAACATGTTAAATTTTGTTTTATAAATTGATATATTTCTAGATAATTCATAATTTGTTAATTTTAATTTATTTACCAATACATTTCAGATATGACAAGGGGAGGTGGTCGAGGTAATCGACAAAATTGGGGGCGAGGTCGAGGTACAACATCCAATGGTGGAGGCACAAATGAACCACCTACAAAGATGAAGAAAACTTCTTTTGTGGTCCCATCAAAAGCCACTGCAGGAGTTGCTACAACATCATTTTCAGCACAAACATCCCTTACTCCAGCTCCGACGGCCCAAACAGCCCTTACTCCAACTCCGACGGCACCAGCAGCCCCTGCTGCAGCTCCGACCACACAAGCAGCCCATGCTACAGCTACGACATTACCAGCTGCCCCTGCTGCAGCTCCGACAGCACCAGCAACACTTGATTATGCAGTTCTGAAATCACCTACAGCCCCTGATGCAGCTCCGACAGCACCAGCAGCCACTGCTGCGACTTCACCACACTCTGCATTGCCTCCAACACCCCCTGGTTTAGCTCCATTTATGCCATCGTCGTCTTCCACAGCCAATCTAAGTGGTGATGGGACTTTTGGAAATTCATCTCAAGCAGAAACAATGGTGAGATACAATGGGCAGGGAAAAAATATTATTAGATTAGATGGCCTTCAGTAAGTATTTACAAATCCATTATATTTTCTTATTGCTTTCCTTTTGTAGTCATAATTACTGAACATGTTTTCTTCTGTGGTTGCTGAAATTTCATGCGGAATAGTTTATCATTGGAGTTTTGATGATATATTACCAATACTATTTGAACATGTGAATGTGAGGTGTTGTATTCTAGAGACTTTCACTTGTGGTTGCTGAAATTCTGTTGGTCTCTTTGTTTTTCATTGAAGTTTTTTTTTATCCTTGTGGTTTATTTGAAATTGTGTTGGTTGGCCTCTTTGTTGTTTCATTGAAGCTTTTTTTTTATCCTTGTGCTAGCTGAAATTGTATTGATCTCTTTGTTGTTTCATTTGAGGGTTCATTTTTATTAACCTCATCAATGGAAGATGATCCTTCTTCCTCTCCTATTTCTAATGCTATAGTATTGGTACTGGATGTTGTGAAAATGAATATTATTAGACTTCCTTCACGGAATCAATACTTAGCATCCAATTCATTGAATAATCTTATTTCTCAGCCTTTTTTGATGCAGGGACATCTACTTCACAAGAAAAACCCTTCAAAGGAGAAAAATATTACTATTAATTTGAATTGCTATACTCAATTTCCCATGTTGCAGCACTTTTGGTAAAAAATTCAATTTGTAGTTCGTTATGGCTATGCAAAGAGTGATCTTAGTATGGCTACGCAACTAGATCCTTTGCAGACATACCCATACAGATACAGGGCAGCGGGAAAGTCATATTATTTCTATCAGATTTCTTTAAGATAATTCTGCGGTGCTCTATCTTTGGCAATATGAGCTCTGTGCTGTATCAGTTATGCTTTGTTGTTTAAGCTATCTATTGCTCTAATGCTTGACTAAGAATCCATAAATTATGTTCTAATCATTAGTTGGGATGACTGAATCAACTAATTCACTTGTTGAAGATTTTCTCTTCCTGTCAAGTTAGAGTTAGGCTTTTAGTCAAGGATTCTTCACGTCATCTGGAAATGCAAAATGTTAATTTTTCATGGATGAAATGCATTTTTAATTAGAGAGGCGAACAAATACAGGTATAAGAAGTGTGGGACATAAGCACCTTTGTGTTGATATGCTCACCTCTCATTTCTTATCTTCACTCTTCCTATGAGCTGGGTTACATTTGTGCATTATGGATTTTTATTCAAATTTTTGCAATCTATATATTCCAGAACGAGGTGTACAATTATTGTAGCCATGAGCTACATAGAAGATATGAAATGCAGTGATGCCTCTAGTTGGTAAATTACCATTGCTGTTCACCTTTTGAGCAATAATCATACGACAATGGAGTTATGTACTTTTGTGCAATTTCACTCGTCTGTTTGTCTTCAGGGTTGTGACAATTTATGCTAACAACTATGATCATCTATATTGTCGATGAAAATGTCAAACTTTGCTACTTTTCCTCTGTTTTCTTTGAGGAAAAATCATGTGGAATTTGACTATTTGGCTTCTCTTTAGAAGATAAGTATTATTTACATCATGCCTCAGCATGTTGCTTATAATGATAAGGCAATCTTTAAAAACAGCTTAATATTTAATAAACTATTGACAAGAGCTTTGCGGTACTTATTTTGGTTTCACCATTGGAATCACTAAATGATGATGTTCCTTGAGGTTGCTTTGGATGTATTTGATTCTAAGGTCTTTCATGGTTTATTTGGATATAAATATCTAACAGATTTGAAGATTCAGTTTCACATCTGAGTCAGTTGACAGGTTTAGATTTGCAATGCCTGCTATGCTACTGTTATCTGAGTAGTAATTAGAGGTTTACTCGATTTTCTTTGTTTTCTTTTTGCTAACACTCTGCAGGCCTTTCTACTTGGAATTTGCATTTCATCTTTGATACATTACTGAATTATTCATAGACTGACCTTTCTGTCGTGCATTACTTGATCTTTATTTATTGATAATTTTTGTTCTCTCCAATATATCTGTGTTACCATAAAATGATCTAAAATGTGAGTATTTCTAGTAGGATAATTTGGGACATCCTTGCTCCAGAACTGGCTTATTCTATGACCATTTCTGTTGCGCATTACTTGATCTTTAGTTATTGTTAATTTTTCTTTCTCCAAGGTTTGATTGAAAATCAGGAAAAAAAAAGGAGAAAAACTTAAAAGTGCATTTAACACACTACGTTTCTGTCAATATTGTTGTAGATTTAAGATGTGAGGCATCACTTTGGGTGGGGAGAGGCAACTGTCTTACCTTTTTACAGGATACTCTATGCCAAGCTTAGCTAAAATACATATAATAAATGACCAACTGAAAATCAGCTTATGACTATGAATTTGGTTGCGCTTATGAATTACCTAATTGTTCATATACTCATACATGGTTTGTTCAGTTTAGTGGGTCATTTCTTAGTTGTGATTGCTTTCTCCTAATCAGTATCAATGTCTTCTGTGCATCTTAAATTCCTATTTGGACTGATTTTATTTATTTATTTATTTTATTTCTGGAAATTTCTGAAATGTACAAAAATATGGACATAACACTTATCATGGTTTATTACTAAGATTTATCATATTATTTATTACACTTATTATAATAAATGAGAGCATAATTTAAATTTTTTTTTATCCTTGTGCTAGCTGAAATTGTATTGATCTGTTTGTTGTTTCATTTGAGGGTATCATTTGATTTTATTTCATTTGAGATGTCATTTGTTTATACCATTGTTAAAAGTAGATCCAATTTGTATGATTGGATGATTATACAAGTGCACCTTACTGAACTCATTTTTTATTCAGGTGCATGGATTCCAAATTAGTAGCTAATGCTGTGTGGAAAATTTTTCGGAGGTTGCCAAGTCTTGAGGGATCTTCATGGTCTAAAGTCACTAGAGAAACAAAAAATTTGTACTATAAAGAGTTTGAAGTACGTATTCTGGTTCTTTATAGTTCCTACTTAAATTGTTCATTTATTTTAAAGTAGAATGATATATTCAAGCATGTTTAATTTTTTTGGTTTTTGTGGATGTAGAAATATTGTCGATGGGACTCTAGAAATGAGATTTTGATGAGTAGCTACTTTGAGTCCAAATGTGGTGACAGGTATTCGGATTTTATTTACAGTGTTAAAAAAGAAAGCATATTCGTACCTGAAAATATACTAACTCAATGGAAAGCTGATTGGAGTACCGATAAAGCAAAACATCGTTCTTCCGTTGCTTCAAAGAATAGGTTTGTTTTTATTTCATCATTCATATTTATGGTATAATCTTACTGCTTGATGACATAACATGTGGTATAATATTATGACAATGTAGGCTAACAGAAAAAGCAGGGCCTGGAACTGGCCCTTCTAAGCACACATTTGGATCCATTTCCCAAGAAGCACATAGACAAAGATTGGTAAATTATTAAATTAGCCATTATTATTAGAAAATGTATGTTTTATATATGAAAATTTAATTACCAAGATATAATTTGACAGAGTCAAGAATTGGGACGTGAAGTTTTTCTTGGAGAGGTTTTCTTATTTGGTCACACAAGCAAAACCGATAGAAATAAAGTCTTCATTGATAAGCGCTCCGAGTTAGTTTATGTATGACTTTGTTTCTTCTCAAGTTAATTTAATTTTTTTATACTATTTTAGATTAAATAGTTAAAAATGTAATTTGATTTGCATATATCTTTGGCAGGAGAAATACCAAGAACTTAAGAATGCCGAGCCTGAGTTGCAGACACTTGAGGCTGAGGAGGATGATATGCCTTCATTAACACCAGCCCAAATAGAGCTTGAGCGACGCGTGTTTGTGGAGGCTGCTGGTGGCACCGGTAAGACAACTCGTATTTATGGGATGGGTTCTTCCTCATCCCATTATTCATGCTATGAACCATCTGGGTCATCATTTTCTGCAACGTCTGCTAATCGCAATGACTCTGAGGTATTGGAAACTATGAAAGTATTACAACAAAAGGTAGAAGAGCAAGCCAAGGTTATAGCATCAATGAATGAAGTTATAGCTAATGTGCGCTCGGTGAATGATGTTTTAGATGATATGCGCTTATTCTTATCTGAGCAACGAAGGAAAACAAATGCTCCTCCTGCTCCAGCAAATGACAATATGGAGGAAGACGATGTTCGTTTGTAGGATATACTTGATAGTTGGTGTTTTCTTTTGTTTGTGTTTGGAGTGTCGGATTATTAAGACCTTATGTGTTCAATATACTTTCTTAAGGGGTAAACTTTACATTCGAATTGTTTATGTATACTTATTGCCACAAATAACTTAATTATGAATGTTGTGTTGTTTGATTATTATTGTAATGAATGACTATTTTATAAACAGGTTTGATTATTATATTTGAAATTCAACAGGTTCTTGAAAATGAGTAGACAAAAAAAAATTGGATTACTGGAAAAATATAGCCAAACAATTAAAAAATTGCGACAAAATTGCGACAAAATCAGCGACCAAAGGTGTAAAAAAAAATATTGAATTCTGCGACGAATCAACGACTGAAACAATGAGAAAAATATTGCGACATATTCTGCGACACATCAGCGACAAACATTTAGCGAGCAAAATAGCGACAAATTCAGCGACCAAATTAACGACCCAAATAGCGATGAATTCAACGACTAAATCTAAATCAGCGACGACTTTCAGCGGGAATAAATAATTCCCTCCAAAAATGAAAATGTCGTTGAATTTGTCTCTGTTTTGTCTCTGATTTATCGATAATCAACGACACGCACAATTAGTCGCTGATTTGTCGTTGATTTTTTTAGCGACCAGGACATTACCGTCCGCTCGATTTTTCTCGCTGTTCGTCGCTGATATTGTCGCTATCGTATTTTGGTCGTTGATTTTGTCGTTGATTGCGTCGCAGATTGCGTCGCAGATTGCTGTTTTTTTTGTAGTGTTTGTGCATTTCAGAATATTAGTGTACATTGTCTAATAATTTAACTCCTATTATGAACTCTGTCAATATATATAAAAGAAAATTAGGCTAAGTCGTCGGATTAGTCTTAGAAGATATTACCCGAAAGGCTCAATTTAACAGATAGTGATTCTATTCCTTAAGTAAAATACTATGCAGATGTAAATATTTATATGGACTTTAATCATTACAATTCGGCCTTAGCTTCAATCCCAACTTTCTTTAACTAACTACATGCATATATATATATATATATTCAGCAAATTGGAAGGACCGTTCACAGGGGATAAAATAACTTTAAAAGAATTAACAAAAACAATAAAATAATTAAGCATAAACAACATAGATATAAACAGATTAATTAAAACAATAAATAAGAAACAGTAAAAATGAATTAAGAAACAGAATGTAAAAGAATATATTAAAATAAATTACAGAAATAATTTAAAAATATAAAGAATAATTATAATCTCTTTTAAATGGTACGGCGGCGTTGTTTCATACCTGGTGCAAAGGAGGACTTCAGACAAGTGCAAGTCTGACGTTGCTCCAATTTATATTTAGGTTTCCAGCCTTATATACCACTTTAAAGATTACAATTAAATCTTTAATTAAATTTGTATCTTAGGTCTAAAATATTTTATTTAAGTTTTATCAAAACACACTCTTAAGTCTATTTGTTTTAGTATTCCTAATTATACTATGTGTGGTATAATTATACGGATCCCGTATAAATATACAGCGTAGAATATAGAGAGAAGAAAGACAGAAAAGGATAGAATATAGAAGTCCTTTTCAGTCTGTAAGTAGTGCAAATATAATTTCTGATGTTTTAGTTCCAGATCAAGTTCAACTTGCACGTTTTTTGCTTGCAAGAACTAGAACAGAGCATACTTATAATGAATGAGAGATGAGATATATAAAAAATTAAATTTATTTAATTGAAATAACAATACAGAATAAAATAAAATACAATTTATAATTATAAAATATAAGTTATAAAATATGACTACCTTATACAAGGAGATCAATAGGTGTTGAGTACAAGAATGGAAAAATAATAAGTGAAAGAAGAGAGGGAAGGAAGAAGCTAAAACTAGGCTGAGAGGTTCTTGAATGTCTTCTGTGTTGAGAGAGAAGTGTTTTCGGATCCTCTTTTACCTTCAGAATGAGCTTCATTATATAGACAGAGGCTTTAAAATTCCACTGTTCTTGTCACATGCTTTGGCACTGGGATGAATAGTAACATATCGTTACTATTTGCTTTTACTGTACCTTCACGCGTCTGGAACTGTGGATGAATAGTACCTTGTCTGATGTACTGTTGGCTTTACTGTTGGGAACTGTAGATGAACAGTTCTTCTGACTTTACTGTTGGAATCCCTCTGGTGAATACTGTAGATGAACAGTATCTTGTCAGTGGGCACCATCTTTATTGACTTTATCAATCTGAGTGGAGAAATAAGGTTTCTCCTGCCTTTAATCAGACGAATCTGAGTCAGATTCAACTTCTGACTCAATTTTCTTTTTATTTTTCTTTTCTTTCTTCTTTTCTTTATTTTTCTTTTCTTTTTCTTTTTCTTTTCTTTTCTTTTCTTTTTTCTTTTTTCTTTTTTCTCTTTTTCTTTTTTCTCTTTTTTCTTTTCTTTTTCTTTTTTCTTTTCTTTTTCTTTTCTTTTTACTTTTTCTTTACTTTCTATTTTAATGGGGGACAATATACCATAGCAATCATCCTCGTTACTGGGACAGTAATCCGAGTCAGATGTCTTGGTGGAAGATGATGTCATGGATGATGTAGAGGAATCCGAAGAAGAGGAAGGAGATTTTCTTCTTCTGGATGAGGCTTTAGAAACTTTAGAATGGACTTTAGTTGAAGATCCAGCAGAGCAGGTTCTACTGGGCTTAATGGGCTCAGATGTTGAGGGAAGAGACCCAACCATCTGTTCCATTAAGGCTTTATAATCTTCTGCAGTCTTGGCAGCTGCAAGAAGGGCAATGTTCTGGGCTCTTTGAGCTCCAAAAGAGGCTTGTAACCTTGGATCAAGACCACCATGGTTTCTCTTAAGGAGCCATTCTTTAACAGTTTCAATAGTGGTAGAATTGCGAAAGGCAGACCACCACTTGACTTTAGATTTTCTCAATATAACAGGGATACTGGTACTTGACTGAAATGAATAGTCAAAATACCATTGATATACTCAAGGTATATTGAAATTTAAGCAAAAAAGAAGTAGAGGAGGAAAATTCCTCTCAAAAGGTGTAGGATTTAAGTGGTCTTTAAAATGCTGGTAAGCTAATAGTACATCTTGTGGAAGAGTTCTTTCATCATTTCCACAATAATGCCACCAATCAACGAACCAAGATGGGAGGTTATTAATCTTTAAATTGGTTTCATTATAGATGATCCAGGAATGGGTTTTACCCGGGTTTTGGAAAAACAGGGCTTTGGTCCAAGCTTCTATATAATCCCAATAGTTATATGAGGAGCAGCATGATAAAGAAGGAAGGGTTTTAAACTGCACAGGAATGTGCAAAGGTCTTCCCCATTCAGAAGGATGGAGAATTTTCTTTATTTTAAAAGAAGAATAGGCTATGACAGCCTTATCTTGCTGGAGGTAATTGTGCTTTAGAAATAAAGAGCCTGAATCCACAAGAATATGAAGATAATATTCTTGGGGCTTTGAAGATTCTTTTGGCTTGAAAAACCATCCTTTAGGATATACAGATTCAATTATAGACCATGGGTTCTGCTGAACAGTCCCAAAATCAGGAATTAATTCTGTAAACCAAAAATTTTTATTATACCAAAATGATTTTTGCTTTAAAGGAAAATTTGCTGAAACAATTTGAGTTGAAGGTTTTGAAATATCCAACTCATTTTTAGAAATACTCTGAGATAGAGTTTTTTGAAAAGAAGATTCTCCTATCTCAATTTGGTTTTTTAAATAAAGGATTAAGGAATCTTTACCTGGAACCCCTGGAGGAGGTTTGTGTCCCATCTTTAAGAGAGCTTTAATTACTTCTGGTGATTGGGCCAGCTGAGAGACCCAATGCTCTATTTTTGCTTTATCTTCTTCTTGGACAGCATCAGCCCAAGACTTTATAGGTTTAGGGTTTACAATACTATCTGAATGATCAGATAGGGCTTTAGGAGAGTCATCTTTAAGGGTTTCCTTTTCTTTATTGGTTGTTTTCTTTTTTCTCCCCATGATTCCTGAGAAGGAATTCACGAGTAAGGAAATCAGGTAAACTATTATTTTCTCCTTTAATAAATTCAATATCAAAATCAAAAATACTTAAAATAGCTTGCCATCTAGCAAAAATCTGTTTTGAGGCAAGGTTTTTAACATCTTTTTGCAAAACATCTTTAGCACTTTTACAATCAATTCATAATAAAAACTTTTGATTCAATAAATCAGATTGAAACTTTGAAATACATAATACAATACTCAAAATTTCTTTCTTTATAGTAGAATAATTTAACTGGGTTGGAATCCAATGTCCTGAATAGAATTGGACTATGGCTTCTCTACCCTCTTTAACCTGTTTTAAAATCCCACCAAAACCTATATCTGATGCATCAGTCTCTACTATTTTGGAGGCTAAGGGATCAGCTATATGTAGGCAAGGAATAGTTTTAACTAGGTCTTTAACTTGTCTAACTATGCCAGAATGGACCTCAGTCCATGGACCTGGGTTTTTCTTTAATCTATCATGCAGGGGTTTAATAGTTCTATTTAGGTTGGGAAAGAATTCTATAACATAATTCAGACAACCTAAAAATCTTTGTAACTGAGCTTTATTAATAATTTGATCAGGAAACTTATCCCCAAAGGCTAAAATTCTTTCTATAGGTTCTATGATTCCCTGTTCTATATAATGTCCTAAGAACCTAATCTTAGTTTGAAACAGAGACATCTTCGTTTTACTTAATACTAAACCATTATGTTTTATTACCATGAAAAATGTTTTTAAATGTTTAAAATGTTCTTCTATAGTTGTTGAATATATTAAAATATCATCAATATAAACAATACAAAATTTAGTGTATGGATTAAAAATATCATTCATCACTCTCTGAAATTCAGAGGGTGCATTCTTTAAACCAAAAGGCATAACATTCCATTCATACTGTCCAAATGGAACAGTGAATGCAGTCTTATACCTATCTTTAGGGTTAATCTGAATTTGCCAAAAACCAGATTTCATATCAAATTTACTAAAAACGTTTGCTTTATATAATCTTCCTAATAAATCTTTTTTATTTGGAATAGGGTACCTAATCCATTTTAAAGCTTTATTTAAAGGTTTATAATTTATTACTAATCTAGGTGCTCCTCTTTCTATTTCAGAGGCCTTGTTTACATAGAATGCAGCACAAGACCAAGGGCTTCTAGATTTAGTTATTAATCCTTTATTTTCTAAATCATTTATTTCTTTTTTACAAAATTCAATTAAATCAGGCGCCATCTGAATGGGCCTAGCTTTAGTTGTAATAGACTTTTCATCAAAGCCTATTTCATAAGGTAAATCAACCATATGTTGCTTTCTATTCCAGAATGCATTTGGAATATCAGCACACAAATCTTTTTCTATTTGAGATTTTAATTTATTAATTTTTTCTTGTGTAAATTTATTGTTTAACTGTTCATTTTATTTTTTGTAAATGATAATTATTTTTTAAATTACAAAGTTGTTCAGACTTTGCTTTTATAAGTGCATTTATTTGTAATTCATTTATTGAATGAGCCTTTAAAAGATTTAAATTCCTCTTTTTAGGTTTTTCTAAAAATGGAAAAATTATCTTTTGTTTTCTTACTTTAAAACTTATACTATCATCATTTACTGAATAAGGTGTTATCAAATTCATAAATGGTATTCCTAAGATTACCATATGATGAATATTAGTTAAAATAAATATATTCTTTATTTCTAAATTTTTATCTATAATTGATGCTTCTGTTTTACCAAGTATGTTTAATTTAGATTTATTTGCTGCTGATAAACTTTCATTAGTTTGTTGCCAAAATCTTTTTGGTACTAAACTAGGTTTAATGCAGTTTAAATCAGCTCCTGTATCAAACAATGCTATAGTTTCTATATTATAATTATCTAAAAATTTTAATTTTATTTTTATTAAATATTTCCTAGATGTTATTTCATGCAACATAAAAATTAAATTATCAGGGATTTTATCTTTACTAATTAAACTAATTTCATTATCAGTTTCTTTACCATTTATCTGTTCAATATCTTCTTTAGCTTCTTCATCAGAAGAAGAAGTTGAGTTCATTAAAGATTTTATTATCTGTGAATCTTGTTCTTGTTTATTTTTTAATTCTTTTAATTCTAATTTAATTTCTTTAATTTTCTTTTGTAAATCACTTATGGTCGGTTTATTTTTTACTGTTTTATTCTTGTTTAATATTGTGGTTAAATCATATGTTTGTTTACTAGTGGTAGGTAATATAGAGTTTTTAGGTTTATCATTTTCTAATATCTTATTTAACATTTTTTCTTGAATTTTAGGGTCACTTATAAATTTTATTGCTTCTAATATAGATTCTTGTTTTTTAGTTAATACATTTAATGATTTACTACTATATTCAGAACTTGATTCTGATCCTATATCATCTATTTGGTTTAATTCTTCATAATCTGAATAATCTTCAGAATCTGAATAATCTAAATATAATTCATAAATTTTATTTAATACAGATTCTTCTAAATTTAGTTCTTGTAATTTTTTTATCAAATTTACAAAATCTTGATGTGTGGCCTTTTCTTCCATATTTATAACATGTTAAATCTTTATATGATGTAAATTTCTTATCCTTCTGTTTATAAGGTTTTCTACTAGGTTTTCTATACTTATAAGGTTTATAAGGTTTCTGTTTTTTATAATAATCATCTTTTTCGAATTTTTTCTTATAACTCTTTTTGTGATATTTTTTATAAGGTTTTTTATATTTTCTTGTAGTAGAACATTGTCCATTACAATCTTTATGTTTCTGTGTTATGCTATAATCAAATTGTTTACAGAAAGAACCTAATTCTTGTTTAGTCTTTCTCATTTCGTATTTTAATGATTTTTGAAGTTTTATGTCTTGACAAAGTTTTAATCCTTCTTTTTGAACTATACTAAACAGTTGTCCATAGGTCAATAAGTCATAAGGAATAGGGTTTCCAAATTCCTGTTTTATATGGTTCCTAACTTTTTCTCCTAAGAAGAAGGGTAATCCTGCCAAGAATTTTTCTTTCCAGAAAGCCTGGTTAGAATCTTCTCTAAGCATTATCCTAGTTAGGAAAGTTGTTTTATAAAATTGAAAATCACTAAGTTTCTTACATCTGAGGTTACTTAGTAATTCTGCATTTTTATCTTTTAAATGAGTAGGATCACCTATAAAATGAAGTGATATAGTCAAGATTAGTGATGCCACAGCATCTTGAATAGTATCACCAAGCTCATCTAATATAGGTATTCCATCTTCATAAGTTTTTACGGCATTTAAAATTTCTAAATGTTGTTCATCAGTGAGATGATTATCCCACCAACCTTTAAGTTGTCCTGTAAAGCCAGCTATAAGGAGTTCAGCTATAGTTCTATTTGAAGTTCCTGTTTGGGTTCTATAGGCATTGGCAGCCATTGTCATCTGTTGAAGAAGACTCAGAATATTGTATTCTGATAGGCTATCAATGTTCCATTCATAAATAGAAGAGGCATTGTACTTATATTGTGATAGGACATTTGGTCTATCTGTTATACCTAAGTCTGGGGCAGACATTCTAGGTACTATAGATTGATTATATGTTATACGATTTATCTGTGGCTCTAGGGCTTTACTAAAGGTTTCAATATCTTCAGATTCAGGTTGAGAATTCTCAACTGATTCTGATTCTTGTTCTTGGGTGACTATACTAATGGTTTTAGAAGCTTTAGATTGAGGTGTTTCTTGAACTACCTGCTTTGACCCAGAAGAAGAGTCAATTTTACTTAATTGTTCTTTAATTGTTTTAACAAAATCAGAATCTTTAGATTTTACTTCTTTTTGTCCTGTTTTAGAAACTTGAAAAGGTTTAAAAACATGAGATTTAAGTTTTTTTATCTTTTATATCTTTTTCAATTTTTACTATCTTACTTTCTTTAATAGTATCTTCTATTCTGTTTAATTGTTGTCCTATACTCAATAGGTGTGCATTACTAAAATTATTTTGCTCTAAAATTTTTCTATTAGGGTCATCTTCTGAAACTATTTTAAATGGTGCTATATTTATTTCTTTGTCTTCATGTAAAAATACACTTGATGTTTTAGGTGGATGTTCACTCTGTATGATTTTATCTTTTACTTTCCATTCTGTATTCTTATTCCTAATAGTTACTGGATTTATTAGTTTTTCTGCTTTAAGTTTACCTCTATAAATTCTTTTAAACCAATCAAAGAATTTCATATTAATTTCATAATTTCTTATAAAGTCAATATATTCTTCTTTAACTGACTCAAAATCTTTTACCTTTTTTATTACATTTTCTAATTTATCTTTATTTTTAATTGCTGTTAATTCTTTATTTAATTTATCATAATTAAAAATAAATTCTTTATTAATTACATTTAATTCTCTATCTATATTTTCTACATTTCCTATCATGAAGGAAGCTGTAGGTGACATGGGTGGAGAAGGTGAGTGTTCTATATTCTGAGTTTGATTATAATTGGGGTTTGGTTCCAAAGGGTTCATTGTTCCTGTTGGATTATAATATAAGTGTGGAACTGTTGTACTATAATCTACACCTTTTAATTTATTACTAGACTCAGGTATATCTGATTTAGAATACCTAGGCTTTACTACTGTTTGCAATATAGGTTTAGGTTCATTTTCTTTATATGAAGCATATATTACAGAAGGTAACTGTGAGGCTCTACCTATATCTACTGTTGAAACAGAGGAGGAAGAGTCTGAATACCTACTGCTTACACTATGTCTACTGAATTTTAATTTAACTTTACCGTCTTCATACTGTTCAATTTTACTGAGTTCTATATTAGGTTTAACTACAGTTTTTGGTTCAGGAAGAGGAACAACATCCTCTAAAACCCATTCATCAGGGAGACTAATATCTTTCCACTGAATAGTCTTAGGAATTACTGTGTTAGCTTTACTTAAATCTGTCTGTAGAAATTTAGTTTCTCCTAATTTAGGTTGCATTATATATTTTGTAGCAAAAGCAGATATCATAGCTTTATAACTTATTTTATACATTAATGCTACAGGAATAGATCCTTCAAGCATTTTATAATTATGTGTCTTGATTTCTAAAACTACACTTTTTAATATATTTGGATCATTTAATGAAATTGTTATGTCTGGGAAGTAGTCAAATGAGATTGGACCACTACTCAAACTGTTTTCTATAGTTCCTAATAGTGAGTCATTAAAATTTACAAACCTAGCATCTCTGACCACAGCCAGAATACTAGTATTTAATCCTTCTCTAGTTAAAGATTTTATACCTATTTGTACTAGTCCTATGTGTATATACTTGTATTTTTTATTTTTATGATGCTTTATTGATTCTGCAGAAAGTAAAGTTATTTTCTCAAATGGTTTACTTAACTGTACATCTTTTTCTTCAGCTTTAATTATATAATCATTTTTAAATATATTTAATTTTGGTATTTTATAAATCTGTTCTTTATCTATCTTCGGTATTACCCAATTATCAATTGCTTTATTAAAATCTTCTAAAATTACTTCATTTCTGTTAACTATCCTTTTAACTTCTGATGACTCAGAACTATCTGATTTAGTTGTACTAGCAGATTTACATAGAAATGGTTCCATTTTTAAATTTTTGAAAAATAGATTTTTAAAGTTTATTAATGTTGGTTTTGGTAGCGACCACTGACTTACTGCCCTAAACGCCTATCCATCGGCTGACACGGGTCTTACTGCATATCCAATACCTAGACAACACTAAGTCCACTTCTAGATCTAAAAGTCAAAAATTTAACTATGTAAACAGTTCTATATCTATCTACTACCACCCCTAAAAGAAGATGGCTCTGATACCAGCAAAGTTATATATATATATATATATATTGTAAGGATAAATTTGTCCATTTCGTAAATTTACTTTGTATATGTCTTGTGACTAAATAATGTTAATCTTCTCAAGATTAACTTAAAGTATAATAACTTAAATTAAATTCTTATCTGCATGTGTGTGTGTGTGTGTGTGTATATATATCATTTTACTAATTATTCAAATTATTTATTCTCAGATGGAAACTATTTTTTTCAAAGAGTGACTTATTAGTGTTGATATTATTACTTAAATAAAGTTCATCTTAAGGCTTTACAATTGTATCACTTATCAACACATATGAATATACTATATTTTTCTTTTGCCCGAGTATAGCACCCTAAGAAAGTCAAATTTTTACATATTTTAGTATCTTTGCTTTCACATGTCAACCAATTAGCCTCTCCTTTTGGTACTATTCTTTCACATACCTAAAATTTATCTTTTTATATATGTAGACATCACTTATAACCGGACCTGGCATACTTTTAATTGTCATAAAACATCACTTACATATATGCATAAATACGTACATAACATCAAAGATTCAAATATAAGAATTCGGCCAACATATGTACCAAAATTTTATCAGCTTCATGGCTCTATTTCTTTTAATCTATACGTTAGAATTTGATTTAAACTTAATTCCCTCTTAAGAGTTAAATGTCCTTTATCCGACCACATAATTTTTGTGTATTATCATTAAAGTTCGGAACACTTATATTGTTTCTTTCTAGCCCTTTTTCTTAGAAAGTCTCTTCATTATGTTAAATTTTCTCTACCTCAATATATCTAAGCATTGATATCCAGCAGTTAACTCACTTTTAATGACTATGTTCCTAATATATTTTAATCATTTAAAATCATTTCTCAAACATAAGATCAACATGTAAACTCATCTTTTAATTTTGAACACTTTCTTTTTCTTTCTTCTTCTCAACTAAACCATAACTAGCTACTGGATGAAGATAAAATTCACATTTCTAGGTTTCTTCTTCGTTGAGGTTTTTGCTAAACTTCCATTTGCTTTTATCTTTTTATTGAGCTTTGGAATTATTTCCAACTTAACACCGAACCATGCTATTTATCATTTTTTTTACTATACAGCCTTAATTAGACTTTCCACCAAAAAAGCCTAGTTCCAACCTTTCTTTTATACATGTGACCCACTAATTTATTATTTATGAATATTATAAACTTGTGTTTAGGCCTTTGCATGCATCAACTTTTACATATACTTCACATACTTAACCATCACATACATATCATTCCTAATATTTTAAACTAAGAAGGAAGCAACTTCGGCCAACTTCAAACCAAGAGCAAAATTTTGACTTCTAAGCTTTTATCTCCAATTTCTATGTTGGAATTCAGTTCTGACTTAATATTTGGTTACAGCCTGATGAGGCCCACTCATCCATATAAATTTCATGAATTATCATAAAGGTTCAAGAAAAATTTATATCTTAGGTATATGGGATGTATATCTTACCTTAAAAATTATATTTCCTTCTAAAACTCTTTAACCAAACCTGGTCTTCTTTTCTTTAAGATGTTAATAGACTATTTTTAACAACTTATATCCAATTTCTATGAACTTGCTTCTCAAATTCCTGATTTAAGTTCAACTCTCTAAAACACCTCCACACACAAGCTTTGCTTCTGTGCCTAGATCATTTTCTTTCATCCTTTTTACTTGGGTTCACCATTTTTAATTACTGTAAAAGTTTTAAAAGTTCAGATTTAAAGGACTATATACCACGTTATCATCTTAAGACAACCATTTTCAAGTCATTACAAGTTTTCCTTCGAAGCAAATTCTTAAACAACCAAATAAGCATAAGGTTCCTTGTTTTAGGTGTGGAACATTCATCTTAAAAGCAGAAATTTCCAGCTTCACTATTGTCTCTGTGTTGTTCAAACCTGAACCAGCAACCTTCCTCCCTCTAGCTTTTCTATCTCAATTTTGTGCAGGATATTTGTTTTTTTTTTTTTACTACAACTACTAGAGTTCGGTGATTTTTGACAATAAATGGTGTTTTAGTATGAATTTTCTTCTTCATTCTGCTGCCCAAAAAATACATATTTTATTCCTAAATTTTTGTTCTTTTCTCTTGTATGCAACGCCACTTGTGGCATTCTTCTTAAACTTTCTTTTCCTCTTTCCATTTAGCCCACCAACTCATCCTCACTACTTGTCTATTATTATTTCTTTAACTCCTTCACACGACACATAGGCCCCTCCTCAATAATTGTTCTTAAAATTCAGCCTTAGTTGACTGCTAATAAAATCTTATCTTCATTCTAAAGGTCTTGATCCCATTTTAATGAGCAAATTATTAGGCCTTAGCTAATTCCTTCTAACCGAATTTACATTAATTAATAATTTTTTATTATTAGTTTATTTTTTTATTATTGATAATTATTTTAAATACGACTTTAGGTACATTAGCTAATTAAATATCTTAATCTCCATTTTTTTTTGTGTTACTTGAATTATTCAGTGACTAAATTCAATTTATGCACTAAAATTTATCCACCTGTATGATTATATCATCTGTCTAAAGTTTTGTCAGATATTTATCAATAATTATCTTAAATATAACTTTAAGTTCATTAATTATATAATTCTATTTATATATTCCTTGGACTTTGACTCGAATTATCTACATAATATAGCTACTAATTTAATTAAATTCATAAAGCTCCATGTATAATTATATTATAATCATTTACTCTATTTTTCTTTCTACATATTTACTCTAAATGGCAAATTAAACATCACTGCATTCCTTTATTTTGATCTACTGGGGATGGGATATTACAATGAACAATAAAATCTTGATTTAAATTAACTAATATTATTTATGTGACAAAATAAATATGCTCTTAGCTACAATAACAAAAAATTATGTGGCTAATATTTTGTTAGGTCATTTCTAATAACATAAATTTATATTATGACTAACTATTTTAGCAACACAATTTTATAGTTTTAGCTACTATTTTTGCCATGACTAAAGATGACTTTTCTTGTAGCTAGGGAAGAAAAAGGAAAAGAGCAAATTATTAATAAATGCATGTAAATGATATTTATAATTTTACTATAGTAGTAAGCCTAATTGATCATAAACTTCATGTCAATACCTCTCTAAGAGAGGTGAACAAATCATAAACTAGTAATAATTTTTAATAGAAATATTGATCTCACAAGAGGCTTTACCAAAGCTAGAATTTCTTTATACATTGTTTAGACGATTAAATATTTGAATGAAAGTTTTAACAAAATTAAACAAAATATAAAAATATATGTAAATTAAAGCTTGGATACAAATTATACTTAAAACAATAATATTAAAAAGCCTAGAGTTTAAATTTCATCAATGGACATCTATAAATTATCCATACAATATTGATTGGTTTGATATTGCTGGAATTAAATATTCATATTCCCAAAGATTTTTCAAATTTTCTCTTAATATTCTAACATATATATATTCACACTGAATTTATGTCTATTCTCGTTATTATAAATAATTAAAATAAATCCATTAAGTTTTATAAAAAAACTTATTATGATAATTACAAGGCAAAAAGAATCAATTGGCCCATGTACTATATTATTTATTTTTTATTGAGCCCATTTACTATAATTATGATCTATTATTTAAGCCTATTTATATTATTATCTCATATTAAATTGACTCTATTTTTAATAATCCATTTGTGCATGGAGCAGAAGCGCTGTGAAACTTGCGTAACCTGAACTTTTAATGTAAAAAAAAAATCATCAATTAACCCTTGTACTATATTACATTTTTTCCAATTAAGCTCATTTACTATAATTATAGTTAACAACGTCTTTATGCAATTTTTGACCAAAACAAATATGTTAAAAAAGGCTAATTTCATAAGACAACAATATAAAAGTGCTTTGATGGGTGTCGAATCCACAAAAAAAAAACTTATTCTTGGATAAAATATAATTATAAAAGCGTTGAATATGGTCGAATGCTCAGGGAATTGATCATTTAAATTAATTTTCTTTGAAAATCTAAAGTATACACTCAATAAAATTAAATGGGGAGTTTTATGATTGAAAGTTAAAATAAATTTAAAACTGAAAAATTAAAACTACAAATTAAAATAATTGTAAAATAAGATTGAAAAATAACAATAATGATGATTTCAGTCAAATAGAATAATTTTGGTTTCAATTCTTAGATTAGATCATTGATACAATCTTTAATTTTTCAATAAATTAGTTCTAGCTAATCGAGACACTCGTATTAGCCAATCATTCTTTAGTTGATAAATCAGTTAAGAGATGCTCTACAATTAACTTTTGTTATTAACTAACCCTATAAGGATATTTTTTAAGATTTAGCCTATTAACAGTTTTAAGATTTAGAATGACCTAATTTTAATTAATAAATTCTAACGTGAAATTTATTTAAATTAGATTGTGCATCTTCTTAGTGTTATGCGTAATTGCTATAAGTATCAAAAACTTAAGAACAATTCCAGATTCTAAGTATTAAATGGCGGTATATTATTTAGCTAATCAAGCAATGGATCCAATTGTTTAACTAGCAAAATAATAACAAATTTGAGCTACATAACATACACAAATACTAAAATTAAAGTAAATAAGTAAAAAGTTGATTAGATCTTATAAATCTTAGAGAATTGAAAATCTTAATTATCCTTTCAACTGATTAGAATTTAGTATACATGCTTGAAAGAAGAAAACTTAAAATAAAATAAAGAAAAATAATGGACTAAAGTCCTCAACCCTAATCATCTAGGGCTGCCAAACGTTTGGCTTTTAAATCCTTCAAATTTTCTACTCTAATTAGAAAAATAAAAAATAAAAAAAAATAAAAAATAACAACTATTAAAATTCCTTAATATTGTTTTCTTAATAAGAAAACAAATCAGTCCTAATATCTCTAAAAATCTGCCCAAAAATCATATCTCAAGTGTCCCAAGCAAATTAGAATTCCTAATTGGCCCATATAATCTTTCAGCATCAGACCCCCTTGTGCACAAGCCTCGCCCAAGGATTGCACCAAAGGTTTTTTCTAGCAACTTTTCATCAGTTTTTCTTTAATTTGTTTCTTTTCCTTCTCAAGCTATAACCTATGCAGAAATATCTCTCAGTAAAATCTTATAATATTAGGTTGAATTATTATTGCAAATATTAGCAAATTCTGCTCAATCCTATACTTGAATTGTACTTGCCCTCAAGCACTTTACAATCTCAAGCCATCATACTCACATTCATCCAATTATAATCCAACATGGAATATTTCAAAATCCAAATTGAATGGCAACCAAAAACTAACAATTCATTGCACAAGCTTTTCACAACTCCATAAGAATGAATGATCAATTTGATAAATATTATAAACATAAAATAAAAAAATGGTCTTGCAAAAAATGGTTAATGGGTATTTTAGTTTTTACTTGAAAGTCAATCAATACATAGCCAAACAACACCCAATCCACTAAGATACGTATATTTCATATATTAGACTTATGTTAATAACCAAGAAATTTCAATTTAGTTTACTTTGAGCACTTTTAAGGCTTACCTATAATATCAATAACATTTTGACGTGAGAGCAAATATTTATGATGCCGGCAATTGGTTACCGAATTGGTCATAGTTTCAAGTGGCTACTAGCTCTACTCATAGTCTTTTGGCCAGCGGAAAAAATTTTTCATTTGTGAACTTTTTATGCTCTTATTTTATTTATTTATTTAGTTCTCAACACAAGCCTTTTAAAATTTTAAGTACAAATCAAAGTAAATCAAGTGAAGTCTAACTATGCATTGATGACTATTTAATGTTGATTAATTAGGTTAGTTAGAGTAAAACTCAAAATATTTCATGTAAATAATACCTATCAAAAATAACCATTCATAACGGATGAAAAAGTAAAAATCAATCCAGAGAAGTTAGCTAAGGGTTTCCATAATAATTTATTTTTTTAAAACATCACATCTGAATTATTTCAAAGATAAAATATGATTTTTTATTAAAAATTATTAAATAACAAAGAGAGCAGTAGCAAAATTCAAGAAATTTTGAAACATTTTTTAACTAAAAAGTATTAAAGAATAAAAAAATTTTAAAATTTTAAAACCAAGCATTAGATACCCCTCCTCCACACTTAAATCTAATATTGTCCTTAATGTAAGAGTAAATATAAAAAGAAATATAAGAGCAGAGGACTCCCCTGAATTTCTTTGGAGGAATGGTATCTCAAAAAGCATATCAATATTGCTAGAGGGAAAAAGTTCCTTCTTCTTGTTGCATACTCATCATCAATTATTTCATCCTTACGAGTTGAGTTATTATTTGAGTGCCATTAATTTTCAGCTAGATTATCCTTTCTTATAGCCATTAATTGTATATGTATTGCAAAAGGAGAAGAACCAGCCTTTGTAAAGTGCATAAGAGTAGGTTCGACACTTTTTTTAGTATTTCTAAATACTCATTGATCTCTTGGTACAACTAAACCTGCTAAAGTTAAGCCAAAATCACCATTATTCTTGTACAACAAACACATCTCGTCAAAAAGTTTCAAATCCAAAGGCATAGATGTGCAAGATAAATACAAATCAAGATTAAATAAATTAATAACTCTTGCACAACCAAATTAGTTATAATGGAACCTAGGATTAATAGTCTTTTAAAAGAAATAACATTAACAAATAGCATTGCTAACCAAAATTTTACATTAACTTTCTTTTCTTGACTAATGCACCATATATATATATATATATACAATCAACTTTAAAAATAATATGCTGCATTTTTTTTTATACCTGAAATAGAGTAAGTTTAAGAACTTATGAATATTCAAAAGTTATTTCTTTAAAGTACATGTCCTTCGACTTACTATGGTCATATTGATCAAATATTTTTTTTTCTTATCATAAAGTTACAATAAAACTTAGCAGATTTAAATTCTTCAAAAATACCACAATAATCAATCTCAGTCAGAAAATTCATGGCCTTATTAAAATTAGTAATGGAGAGGCTAAATCTTTTACTTATCGAGAGAAATTTAAATTAAGAGTTTTCAAATTAAAATTTGCACATTTCATAAATTGAAAAGTTGAATAAAACTCCTTAACTAATTCTACATACATAGTGCAATAAATCACGAAAGTAAGATTTCCAACCTATTCATCTAATAAATTCAATCACTTCATTGATAATAATCAAAGACCCAAGAGTAGAGAAATTAACATACTTACGTGGAATGATTTGCAACCCACAAATATTAGTATAACAATTTTAACTTCAAATATCCATTCAAACCCAATTTTTTTTTAGTGAAGAAGGTATTTTTCTTTTGAATTTCAAACCTGCTCATTTTTCTTCTAACTTTGATGTAGATGTTAGAGAAAAAGATGAGTAAGAAAGAAAATAGGTGTTTTGAAAGAAAAAGAATTGAGTAAGTATAAATGTGGGTGAGTAAGAGAGATGAGCTTGTGATGTTTTTTTAGAGATAGAGAGGTGGAGAGTGTCTATGGCAGCTGAAAAAAATAAAAGCAAGACAAAGATGGGTAATTAGGGTTTGAAGCTCATTAAGGATAAATGGGTAAAATTACCGGTTGTCATACTAAGCCTTGGGCAAGGCTTAGTCTGTTTGCTCCTTAATTGAATAAAAATTACTGAGTTGAGTCATTGATTTACCATCTCCATTTTTCCACACTTTCAGACCTAGAAAAAAAAATATCAACAGTGATTCCCTTAAGAAGAAGATGAATAGTATAAATAAAATTAAAAAAATAAAAAATCTGAGACTTAAAAATGAAAACAAGGTTAGTTATAACAAAACAAAAGGAACTAAACAAACTTTAAAAATAAGATGAAAAAATAAAATAAGTAAGAAAAAAAATTAAAATTAAAATTAAATATAAAAGAAAATCCAAAAATATAAAAATTTTAGTTAGGTTGTCTCCCAATAAGCGCCTTTGTTTAAAGTCTTTGACTAGACATTATTATCATCATTTAGTGAAAATTCTAAACTAATCTATTTAGTATTGGACACATGAGATCTTTCATGACTGTTATACTAGAGTTTGTTACTTTCCATTTTGGCATATCAATTACACATAAAAGCTCTAAAATTTCCTTTCCCTCTTTTTTTTTTTGACTTAGTAAACCTTTATAGAAAATAGAGTGGATTGACCAATTGTACAGGCTGATCAGATTTAGACTTAATAGATTGTATTTTCTCTTGAATAACAATTTCGGATCGAAGGCTTATCCTCTTATGCAAATTTTTCAGCAACTCTTCTTCATTCTTCAAGGTAATTTCACTTAAATTTTACTCTAGATTGATCATCATTTGAGAGAAGAATTCTTCTTGAGACTCCAACTTACATATAGATGATGCTAATTGGCTAATTTGACTCTTCAAATTGTGAATACATACTCTTATCTCTTATTAAAATTGTTAAGTGTTAGTTATGAATAATTTAAATATTTAGTCAAGAGGCATACCTGGTGTGGGTAGCGACGGCTGCTGTTGTTAAGGTAACCATGGCTAAATTTGTTAAAAATTTAATAGCTCTACTCCATAGTTAAGTTTGGATGATCTCTCCATTTTGAATTTTAAGCATTAAAATGTGGATCATAATTTCATTGTGGTTGATCATATTAAAGTGTAGGATATCCCATATATGCGTAACTTTTATAAACTCTAGCTTACTACCTATTGCCTGCAATCAATCTTTGCACCCAAGTGGTTAGTTTAGAAATCTTGGATTCAAAAGAATGCATATTTACCCCATTTGAAATTTCTCTCTTCCATACAAATAGATGCAAAGTAGCATCCATAACAGACATGGTAATCAAAAGAAATAAAAACAAGTTAATATCAATTCCTCAGCAATGGCGCCAAAATTTGATGGGTGTCGAATATGTCAAAAATTAAAAAATTTATTCTTGGATAAAATAAAATTGTAAAAGCGGCGGATAGGGTCGAATCCTTAGGGAATTAATTACTTAAATTAATTTTCTTTAAAAATCTATAGTGTACGATTAATAAAATTAAATGGGGAGTTTTATGATTGAAAGTTAAAATAAATTCAAAACTAAAAATTAATACTAAAAATTAAATAGCAGCAAAATAAGATTGAAAATTAATAATAATAATAATTTCAGTCAAATGGAATAATCTTGGTTTTGATTCTTAGATCTGATCATTGATACAAAAATAATTCTTTAATTTTTCAATAAATTGGTTCTAGCTAACCGAAACTCTCGCATTAGCCAATCATTCCTTATTTGATAAATTAGTTAAGAGACGCTTTATAACTAACTCTTGATGTTGAATAACCATATAGGGAAGCCCTTCTAGATTTAAACTACTAACAACTTTAAGATTTAGAATGACCTAATTCTAATTAATAAATTATACCGTAAAATTTATTTAAATTATATTGTGTATCTTCTTAGTGCTACGCATAATTAACACAAGTATCAAAAGGTTAAGAACAATTGCATATTCTAAGTTTTGAATGGTGGTATATTATTCAGCTAATCAAGCAATGGACCCAATTATTTAATTAGCAAAATAATAATAAAATTGAGCTATAAAACATACACAAATACTGAAATTAAAGTAATCAAGTAAAGAGTTTATTATAACTCACAAATCTTGGTGAATTAAAAACTTTGATTATCCCTTCAACTGATTAGAGTTTAGTGCACATGCTTGAAAGAATAAAAATTAAAAAAAATTAAAAAAAATGGACTAAAGTTTGGACTAAAGTTCTCAACTCAAGTCATCTAGGGCTGCCAAAAGTTTGGCTTTTATATTCTTTAAATTTTTTATTCTAATTAGAAAAATAAAAATAAATAAAAATTAACAGCTGTTAAAATTCTTTAATATTGTCTTTTAACAAGAAAAAAATAAGTCATAATATCTCTGAAAATCTACTAAAAAATCGTATCTTAAGTGTCCCAAATAAATTAAAATTCCCAACTAGCTCATGTAATCTTCCAGCATCAAGCCCCCTTGGGCACAAGCCTCGCCCAAGGGTTACACCCAATGCTTTTCTTTGCAACTTTTCATCATTTTTTCTTCAATTAGCTTCTTTTCCTTCTCAAGTTATAACATATACAGAAATATATTAAAATCAGTAAAATCTCATAATATTAAGTTGAATTATTCTTGCAAATATTAGCAAACTCTGCTCACTATCATGCTTAATAGTTCAAAATTATAGTAGAGGGATTCAATAGAAAAAAAATAGTATAGGGCCAATTAATGCTTTTTGCCTAATTACAAATGAATTTTCATATCTCTATGCAATACAAATACTAAGTTCACTACTTTAATGAACCAGTACTATTTTTATCAATCACAAATATATTAACTTAATACAAATAATGGTAAGTCATTCACAAACAATTACTTCTAAGATAATATATTAATTCCAACAACCAAATCCCTTATTAATCAAATATATATAACTGTAGATAAATCTAGAGAATTTTCACTCAATCATTAAGAATTGATTAATGCATGTTGTTGTACCTCAAGTTCTTTTTTTTTCTTTTTTTGCATTCATAGTCCCTCAAACTCACACCAATCGTCCCTCAGCCATTAGAGCTGTGAGTTGTGGTGATGTGGTAATGCGCATTGGTGTCAGCATGCCATGCTAGCACATACTAATGTGACATAATATTCTCTTGTCATGTCAGCTCCTAAATACATATATGTGGTGCCATGTCAATATGTGGTGGCAGAACTAAGATTGATATAAAGTGAGGGGCAAAATTTTTTTAAAAAAATTATAGATGAATTTATATTCAATTTTATTTTCATATTAAAAAATTAATATAAATAATTGGCATTAACATTTATATTTAATTTGATTTCATATTAAATATTAAAATATTAAATTTTTTATCATTTTATTTTAATATTTAAATGTTACATTGAAAAATTATACAATATATATTAATTTTTAAAATGTTTATAATTTTTGAGATATTTTAAAGAAAGTGTTTAAACCTTTTTTATAAAAAGTGTTTAAACTAATTTTTTTTAATAAATTTACATGATAGAATATTTTTTATAAAATAATTAGTCTAATAATAAAATTTCTAAACTCAATTCATAATCAAATTGCAAAATAATTATTAATATCAATTTTAGGATACAAATTAAAAATTATTAAGTTAATAAATATATAAAGTAAATTTATCAATTTAATATACATATTGTAAAGATTTAATATATTATAGTATATATATATATACACAAATAAGATTGGTGTAGAGAGGCAATGGACCCATGCCCCCATAGATCCATCACTGATAGTATGTATGCTGATACAGTGTCACATCAGCATGCCACGTCAGCACCTACAAAATTAGAGTGAAAATTAGTTTAAAATTATTGTTGATGGTAGGATTCAAACCTTCTTTTTTATAGAAGGTCAAATTTTATTAATTATATTTGAAATGGGAAAAACATATTATTGGGATGGAAACTACCCAAAATAAAACCAAAACCCAAAAGGATCGACCCAGCCTAAAACATCCCAAAATATAAAAAAAAATCCCATGACCTCAATTACAATAAACAAAAGATTACCTCAATATAGAATAAGACAAGGATAACCAAAACTAAAAGCTTTTCTAGCAAAGCATTGCAACTAAAGCAGAAAAGGAGCATAAGAATGTGCCAGACCATCAAAAAGTTCAACACAATAATTCACATTATTAACTTCTAAAGGGACCTAGTGCCATATATCACAATGGAAGGAAGTGTATCGTCGGCCATGGATTTGTTGTTTGTTCTTCAAGTAGATGCAGGCTTGCAGATAAGCACTAAGGCACTGCTAGACCAGCAACTCTAATGATCATGAACATAGCTATATGATAGTTCGTGATGTTTGCACTAAGTAGAGCACCACTTTGCAGCTAATATTAGTAGATTAATGCATAAAAAAACAATGAGCCAAAAAGAGCAACCAAATACCAGAGGCAGCAACCAGTGTCAGCAACTTGATCAAAGAGAGCAACTTCCCATTTCATGGTTGAAGGTTGAACAAAGCTATTGAACAGAGAGGCATCTATTTAAAGTAGCCAAGAAATTAAATCAAATATCCTAGAGACTCTTACTTTGGCAAAGTGATCTGCTGCAGAATTTGACTCTCTAGGAACCTTAGAGAAGCTTATTGAAAGTAGTAGATTGCTTTTGCTCTTAAGGTTACACAAGATACCCTATAACTCCTAAGGTGCCTTATCGAAGCATCCATTAACACATGCGATGGCATTCGACGAATACAGTTCGATGATTAAACTTTGATGTTTAGCCCACTTATGGCTTGAATAAATCTCAAGAGCTTTCAAAATAGCAAGAATCTCTACCTTGTTAGAGTCTGTGACCCCTGCAAAACATGAGAAAATTGCAATGAAATTACCCAATGAGTCCCTTAAAACTCCCCCTACTCTTTCTGGACCAGGTTTCCCAAATACAGACCCGTCCACATTTCATTTTAAAACTCCAACAATTGGAGGTTCCCACATTGACAATGGATGACTCATTCACAAGGCATCCCAGTTTTTAACACAGGTGGAGGCTTCGAAGAAAGAAGAAGCGGAATAGGGGAAAGAAGGGTCAAAGGCTTTAACCCAGTTAGCCAGTTTAATTAACACCACATCGAAAAATTTGTCCAATGCTAGCACTGAGTTGTTGAAAACCAGATTATTTCCTTCAAGCCATATGCTCCATGTAATGGCAAGAAATGTAAAAAGTCATACCTGCTTTTGGAAATTTAATTCTATGCAGGATCCCCATTAGTTATATAGATCAATGAGCTTTTAGGAAGACACCAACTCATATCCCCCACCAAAAATTTAACCATCTCAACCACATCCTACTTTTTTTTAAAATAATTACTTTTTATATGATCAGAATTATGTCAACTAGATATTTAAACACATTTCATATAATTATTATCAATATATATATATATATATATATATATTTTACTAATCTTAAAATTAGATTTTTATAAATTATTAAATTATTAATTAATAAATTATTAATAATTATTATATGGCTAGTTAATATTGTATCACATCAGCATGTGTAATGACATGACATGTTGACATCAACATCTTGTTAATATGTCATATCAGCACACATGGTCACATCATCTGCCGTTAATATCTCTAACATCTATGGAATGACCAATGTGAATTTGTGGTACTGTGAATGCAAAAAACAAATTTGAGGGATAACAATGGACATTAATTAATTTTCGAGATATAATTATATGACAAAACAATAGTTCTTTATAGACAAATCAATGCTTCTTTTATATAACAAAACAATATTTTACAAAAATAGTAACTGTTTTTGCATTATAATTAATCTCAAGCAAAATATTAATTAGTAAAAAATTACTAATTTTATGGTGGATGGCAAATAAAAATTAATATTTTTATGTAATTTTCTTTTCCTTTGCTTCTAAATCCTTCTCTTTTCTCTTTCCTTTTTTTTTTCACTATTTCTAGGATTTGGCTTCTGCTTTGATTTTGGTCGAGAAATATCATTGTAAAATTGGTCAAAATACATTAGAAGTAATTTCCTCAAGAGGTTGTGGGAATTACAATCTTTCCTTTGATCTCTCCGTCATGTTTAGGGTTTATCACACTGCTGAGATTAGACACTTTTCTTAACACATGAGAATGCTTTGAATGTGAAGCAAACAAGGATTAGACCAGTTCTTTTTTTTTAAATGTCTTGTAAAGAACATATTATATATCTAATGCTTCAAAAATATGTATTTAGTTTAAACTTCCAAGAGTAAGATATTATAAACATTTTATAATTAAGCACCAGATTGTAGAGATTTTATTAAACTACATTAATAAATTAATTAATTACAGTATGATAAAATTAATATGAAGATCATCACAAAAACATTTTTAGATAGATGCTACTAATATGCCACATAAAACATATATTAATAAAGTTGAAACAAATCAATTTAGATAAGGCCGACGAAAAATCTTTATCATTTATTTATATTTTAATTATAATTTTATTTTTTTTCCAAACTGTAATTTATGGTTTCCATAAAAAATATTTATATAAATTAATTTGATAGTCACAAACATAAATTCCATTGTCGTCCAGCGGTTAGGAATATTAATTTTCTGGGCTTTTATTTGACTTTTTCCCTCCTTTAACTTAATTTAATTGAAAATTTAACTGCCTAAAAAAAAAATGGAAATTTTAATTTTTTGGACTTTTATGTCGACTTTTTTTCCCTCATTTTAAATATGGAAAAAAAGGCTTGTAAACTATTTTTCTATACTTTCATTTTAAAATTTAACCTAATAAAAATTATTTATATTTTTATATTTTAATTTTTTGGACTTTTACTTTCTTTTTCCCTCATTTCAAATATGGGAAAAAAGGGTGGTAAATTATTTTTCTATATTTTCATTTTAAAATTTAACCTAATAAAATTGGAAAATTATTTATATTTTTATTCTACATATTAGGAGCAAAAACTCGTTGATATGCTACTGGGAGTCTTATATTCATATTGGAATTATTCTTTTACAAAATGCCACTTGAAATGTTGTTAAGAAACTACTTTAGAAATATTATTTTAATTATTAAAAATTTATAACATTTAAAATTTAACTAACATTTTTTAATATAGCGTCAGGAAAAAAAAACAAAAAAGGAATTTTCCAAGGTTGGTTTATATGGGTTATTATTCTTCAATGTTTTTTTCCTTTATTAATGATTCAATTAGCAGAATATTCAGCAAATATATCAATTTCCAACATCAAAATAACATTGAAGTGCTAGTTCACTAACAATTATACCACACTTGCAAAGTAATTAAATTGGAAAAAAAAAAATTTGGCAATAGCAATATCAAAAGCAATTCTTAAATGATAAATGCTAGGTTCTAAAATCATAAGAATATGTGGAGTTACTATAAATATGTAAAACTATTATTAGTAAAATTAATAAAGTGGTGATTAATAATGCAACTCAACATTTAAAATTAAATTTTTTTATATAAAAAAGCAAAATTTTTAATGTTTAATTATTTTAAATTGTTTAATAATATTTATACTAAAAATATTAATTAAATTAAAAAGTATATAAAATAATAAGTCAATTTTTAATTACCAGCGTTCAGCACCTTAGTTTTACTCTTTTTTGAGAAAAGGCTCCAATTATATCAATCAAAACTTAGTAAGAAGTTCCATTATTACAACTTCAAAAGCCAGCTACATGAAAAGAAGAAAACCATATTACCATCTCTTCAGTGAACTGCTCTTCTCTCTTATATGACCTCTCTTCTTCCCTCATTGCAAACCGACACACCGGACAAGTTTTCCGGCAAGCATTGAACCATCTGTCAATGCATACCTTGTGAAACTTATGCAAACAAGGAAGAACACGCATGTTCTTCTCTCCTTTCAATCTTGACAAGCAAACACAACAGAATTCGTCCTCCATCTCAAGTTCAGTTGAAATGCTCGACCCTATTCCTTCGAGAGATTTAAATGCACTCTCGTTAGAGTTCTCCGAAACATCATCTAATGTTACGGTCCTGTACAATGTAACATCTTTAATTCTTAGCCGTCTCCTTAGACCAATAAAGTTGTAAAAGAAAGCAGCTAATTTCTTGAAAACCATTTGGTTTAATGGAGGATTAGCACTTCAATTACATCTTTAATAAGAGGACTTAAGCAAGGATGGAGTGTGCAAGTAATGGTTAATTTGAGTGGTTTGGAAGAATTGTTAGATATAGAGAGGAGATTTTGAGTTTCCAACAAAAAAGCTGTTGTACCTGAAACATGAATGATACTTATGACCATTTCATATTAGTAAAATACCCACTAACCTCTCAACCTAGTAGCTCAACTTCAGCTTCATTCATTCTTTCAGTAGGTTGTCTTCAAGTCGTATCCAGCAATCGAAGTACTAATTTAATCATCTTCTCATCTTTCGCTACATGAAAATTTCTCAACGAATAATTTTCAAGAAAATTATAATTAAGAATCCTTAGGCCCTATCAAAATAAAGTTTATTTTTCTTATTGACCATGCTAATATTTTTAATATGATATAGTTATTCAGACCATTACTACAACAATCACTTTGACAGTGAAGTATCAATCGGTTGTTGAACCTTGTATGAATTGTGTGAAAGTAAAGATATTTCGGTTTCAGGAGTCCAAGAGTTTTATAAAACATTATTGATAGAAATTGAAAATCTAAATGACAAATTGAATAGAACTGAATTGAGTTCATGAATCTAATAAATAGACAGAATTACAGATTTGTCTCAAAATCAAAATTTTATATTGACCAGGCTTCAATGTGATTTATGAAACTTAAATCCAAGATCTATCTCTCCTTCTCTTTCTAGCAAATGGTTCTCAAACATGCACAACTACACAACTTTTTGGTCAAGTTCTTATCAACACATTTAAAGAACAAGAAACTTAAGTAACTAACATACAAATCTAACAAATCAGGTGATCAGATAACTATCCAGGCAGGTTAGACATCATATTGGAGGGAAGGATCTCTTTCCAGTAGTTTAGCCATTAACCCACTTTTGTAGTTCTCAAAAGATGCATCATCAAGCCCTTCCTGCAATGCCAACATTTGCGCAGATTCACTAGAAGTAGCGGAAGTAAAAAAAAAAAAAAAGAGGACATTTTGGAAGCAAGATTATTTGCATTCAGAAAGAGACTCGAAGCCAGATCAGCCCCAAATTAATGGATTGTCAAATAAAGCCATTTAGCACAGTGAACATGCTGCTTTTGCAGTCTAATTTGGACCTTGACCTGGGAAAGGCATTTCCAGCTTTCCCCAAATCATGGTCTTCCAGTAAATTTTTTTTTTATTTCTTTTTTCAAAGAAAAATATCAAGCAGTTTTGATAAGCAGGTGAAAATATAATACCAAACTCACCCTAAGACAGAATTTTATCTTCCTTAAATTACCTCCTTTATATTTTCACATGCAGTCTCTTTTATTTTAGTAAAGGCATCATGGAATACCTGTTTTTCATTCTTGAAATTAAAAAAGAAGACAAACAAAAAGCATGGCCTAGCAAATATTATTGAAGTAGAAAATACAACAACAACTAAGCCTTAGTCCCAAACAAGTTGGGGTCGGCTGTATGGATCCTCAACAAAATAAGCTCAAAAGACACCAAAAAAAATACTCCAGCCTTAGGCCCCCTTCCAAAACACGGATTTTACGTCTCCATTCAAGTCTGTCATTAATCAAATCCGCATCAAGATCTAAGGCACGTTAGTCTCTTGCTATCACCTCATTCCACACAGTTCTAGGTCTTCCACGACCTCTAGCCTCCTCAATCAACAAATTCTCACACTTACGAACCGCAGCATTAGGAGGTCTTCTTAAAACATGCCCATACCATCTAAGTCTTCCTTCCCTCACCTTATCTCCGACATCGCTACTTGGATTTTTTGTCGAATATGAACATTCTTAATTTTGTCCAGTCTAATATGTCCACACATCCATCTTAGCATCCTTATTTCTGCCACACTCATCTTATGCAAATGTTGTCCCGTTGGTGCCCAACACTCACTACCATAGAGCATCGCAGGTCTAACAACCGTCCTATAGAATTTACCTTTTACTTTCAGAGGTATTTTCTTATCACATAGAACTCCAGTTGCACCCTTTCACTTCAACCATCCTACCTGTATTCTGTGAGTCACATCTTCATCTATACGGCCATCATTCTAGAACACCGAACCCAAATATTTGAACTGCTTGGTTTTGGGAATCAAAACTCCATCCAACTTAACCTTATGTTCTTGTTTCTTCCTTAGACTGAACTCACAGTGCATATATTCCGTTTTACTCCTATTTAACTTAAAACCCTTGTCCTCGAGGGTTTTTCTCCACACTTCCAACTTACGGTTTACACCAGCACTAGTCTCATCAATTAAAATAATGTCATCAGCAAACAACATACACCAAGGAACATCATCTTGTATGCTTCTGGTTAGCTCGTCCATAACCAGGGTAAATAAATATGGACTCATGGCCGAACCTTGATGCAATCCGGTAGTAATGGGGAAAGCCTTAGTGTCTCCACCAGGTGTTTTCACACTAGTGGATGCATTCTCATACATGTCCTTAATGATGTTGATATATTTGCCGCTGACTCCTTTCCTCTTCAAAACCCACCATAACACTTCTCTTGGTACTCTATCATAGGCTTTCTCCAAGTCAATAAATACCATGTGGAGATCTTTCTTCTTCTCTTGATATAATTCCATTAGTCTTCTTAGAAGAGAAATAGCCTCCATGGTAGATCTCCCAGGCATAAACCCAAACTGATTCTCCTAAACTCTTGTAAGCTTCCTCAATCTATGTTCAATAATCCTTTCCCATAATTTCATAGTATGGCTCGTAAGTTTGATGCCCCGATAGTTTGTACAACATTGAATGTCTCCCTTATTTTTATATATGGGTACCAGGATACTCTTCCTCCAGGCATTCGGCATCTTACGTCCTTTCACAATAGCATTAAAGAGTTTAGTTAACCAGGCAACTCCTACCTCTCCAAGGTTCTTCCAAACCTCTATAGGAATACCATCCAGGCCACAAGCTTTACCAACTTTCATATACTTCAAAGCTTCTCTTACTTCACTATGCAAGATCCTCCTAGACCAGCTGATATAACCATTTGTTGTATGAAAACCTTGAAAATCTTGTTCATGTTCAGGGTTGAATAACTGCTCAAAATAAGCCTTCCACCTTTCCTTAATCTCAACATCTCCTGTCAACACCCGTTGATCTTCGTCCTTTATACATTTGACTTGGCTTAAATCTCTGCTTTTCCTTTCTCTCATCCTTGCAATCTTATAAATGCTCATTACTCCCTCTTTAGTACCTAACTTTTGATAAATCCCTTCTAAGGCTCTGCCACGAGCTACACTAACAGCCTTCTTTGCCTCTTTCTTAGCTCCTCTTATATTCCTCAAAGGCCTCGCTATTAATCGCATTCTGTAACTTTTTATACCATTCCCTCTTAGCCTTAATAGCCTTTTGAACCTCCTCATCCCACCACCATGCATCGTGTGGTCGTGGCCCTGCCCCTTTAGAGATCCCAAGCAATTTACTACCTGCTTTCTTAATGCCACCTTCCATTTTTGTCCATAAGTCCTCTGCACTAGCCTCAAGGTTCCAAATGTCTTCCTTTAGTAACTCCTCCTTAAAGGTACCTTGAGCTAGGTCTTTCAATTTCCACCATCTTATCCTTGGTTCCAATACTTTCTTATCATTCCTCCAGTTACTTTTATTCTTAACATCTAAAACCACAATACGATGTTGCGCCGTCAATGCTTCACCCAGAATGATCTTGCAATCCTTACACTTACTTTTGTCCCGTCTTCGAGTAAGTATGAAGTCTATTTGACTTTGGGTTCGTCCACTCTTAAAGGTAATCAAGTGTGACCCTCTCTTTTCAAAGCAGGTATTTGCCAGCACTAGATCATAAGCCACCGCAAAATCCAAAATGCTCTTTCCCTCCTCATTCCTGTTGCCAAAACCATAACCCCCATGGACCCTGTCATAACCATTACTGTCCTTACCAACATGCCCGTTAAGGTCCCCACCAATGAAAATTTGCTGATTATCTGGAATACCTTGCATGATTTCATCCATATCTTCCCAGAACTGAACCTTGGATGCTCCGTCCAAACCTACTTGGGGAGCATAAGCACTAATAACATTAATAGTGTCATCTCCCAAAACAAGCCTTAAAGAGACCATGGGAACCAAGTAACTACATTGCACCCACAGGAACTAGGTTGCATTTGGAAGCATTAAACTAGCTCATTCAACACATTTCTTTCCACAATAAAAATAAATATTAGGTAGACAAAAGAATATGACTCCGGTCTTGCATTTGTTGATATTGATAAAGAGACAAATATAAGAGAAGTTTTTATTTCAAGATTGATTAAACAAGTTTACCAAATTCTGAAAACCCAAATAAAAGTAGTTCTTTCTAAAGCAAATATGATTTCAAATCACATCTATTTGAGCTTTATTGACTACCTCATGATTGCTCCTTATTCATTACAGCATTAGGTTTTGTCTCATCACCAGCTTCAAGTATCTTGCAATCTCTTGGAACCAAACAAGGGATCCCATCCTTTATCTTTGAAAAAGAAAAGAAAATCTAAGCAAGAAATCAATCATAAAACAAACAAAATGGAAAACCCAAAAGGGTTTTCTCACAAAATCTTCAGAAAATTTAGAACTTACAGGATAAGAGACACCAATAGCATCACTAATCAAAGAATTGGTCTCCTCACAATACCTACTCAAAAGAAAATTCAACAATTATATAAAAGAACCATGAAAAAAGGTTCAAAAACAAATTTGAGAGACTAAAAATAGAGCACCTCAAGGGCTGCTTGGAGAGTGGACAAACAAGAATTTCTGAAAGAGTCTTGTTAATTCCATTTCCAGCTTCTTTGAGCAGCACTCTGCTCAATTTCACCATTTTTCTTTCCCAAAGCTTTGGACTTTTGTAGGGAATTTTTTTTTTACAATTGTCCCAGTACAAAAACGAAAAACTCTCTTATATCTTCAAAACGCGACACTTTTGTTTCTTAGGTTATTAAATACGTTGTCGTTTTCTTCTTCTTTTACCTCTTTTTTCAGCTTTTCGCTTGAAATCTTCATCGCCTCCATAGGCTTGGTGCTCCCATGAAACGTAGAAAATAGAAAGAAACAGAGAGGACTATTATGCGTTAATGGCTCAGATCAAATCGAGTTCAGATTTGAATCAAATAAAATCCCAAATGAATGGCAAGAATTTCAATGCGAGATCTCTTTAGAATCAGACTTGGAAACACCATTTTCACCCACCATCGCCCTTTAATTCTTGTTCCTCCCAATAAAAACACTCTCTTTTCAACTTTTTATTCCTCTTTTTTTCCTCATATTGATGAAAATAGCTCAATCTCTATCTATCACCCGAGTATTGAGCTTCTGAAATTATGTCAAAACACTAAACATCTCTTTCAAATCCATTCTCAGTTGACCATTTGAGGGCTCTTCCCCTTTTGGTCTGCTAAACTTCTGAAGCATTAGTCAGATTTTGGTGCTATTGATTACACCATTTTGGTCTTTAGATACATTGATTCGCCAGGCACTTTTGTTGTAAATAATTTTATTAAAGCATACTCACTTAGTTCTACTCCACAGAAAGCTGTAGATTTTTATTTTGAGATGTTGAGAAATGAGTTCTCTCCAAATAGCTATACTTTTGTTCCATTACTTGGTTCTTGTGCAAAGATGGGTTGCGCCCGGACCGGAAAGAAGCCAAAGGAAAAAGGGAAGACCAAAGTGATCATTGATGATGATGATGATTGGGCTCAATACTACCAAGATCCTCAAGATAAGAAGAAAGAACCGAAGATTATTGAAAGATCAACTATGGAGAAGACTGAAATTTCTGATGTTGAAAAGATGATTGCTGATTTGGAAAAAAATTTTAGAAGAAACTAAAAACTGAAGAAATGTCCCAAGTTGACAAATTATTAGATGAAGAAGTCCCGTACAAGTTCAAGATGCCATCTTTCACGAAGTTTGATGGAATCGGAAATCCTCATCTCCATGTGAAGCAATATATCACTGCCATGCAGTCCGCCCGAGCTACTAAGGATCAAACTCTAAGGTACTTTATGCTCTCATTGGACCCAGTTGTCCAAAATTGGTTCAATACCTTAGATGATGGAACACAAAAAAGTTGGGATCTGCTTTACAAAGCCTTTATCCAACAATATGGATATAATGTCGAGATGGAAGTTACCTTAATGGAAGTTGAGTCCATTAGGCAACGGCCAAATGAAAATTTTGTGGACTATGTGAAGAGATGGAGAAACAAGGTTGCTTTGCTCAAGAAGAGGCCCGATGAATCCGATCAAATTAGGATGATTGTGAGAGGGGTGTTGCCTAGTCTTCGTGAGAGGATGTCTCATACACTCATCCGTGATTTCAAAGATCTTCTCCAAGCCGGTCTACAAATTGAAGAATGGGAAAGAGAGAAGAACCGTTTTTCAACAAGAATGAACAAGAAAGGGAACTATCAGTCCAATAGCCAAAGCATGCAAAAGGCAGTCGGTATCAATGCTACTGACCAAGGAACAAGGAGAAAATTTTCAAAATTGGGAAAACCAATATCTTGGGTTCTCAATAAGCTTCAAAGAAAGGGGTTGCTATAACCCTTGAATCCTCGCCGTTTGCCTAACCCTCTCCCGCCTAATTTTGACAATAAAGCATTTTGTCAATTTCACCAAATGCAAGGGCATGACACAAATAGATGTGTGAGGTTGAGACATGAGATCCAAAATCTAATTGATAATGGGAAGCTACTTGAGCCCAATAAGCCAAACACCAAAGACAACCCATTACCAAAGTTCAATAGAGTACCACCACCGGCAACCTTCATGATTGGAGGTGGTTTGCATGAGGATTTTGTCATGTCTTCTTTTCAAGATGTGGGGAAAGAAGCAACCAAAAAAGAAGAGGTATTTGATGGAATTAAACAAGCTATGGTGGCTAAAGAGGTAACGATTTGTGTTGTCAATGGGTTTTGGGATTCAAGCGATAGTGATGATGATCTTATATCCAAGAAGGAGGAGTGGACTTTATCCAAGCCCGAAGAAGATGAAGTAATAAACACTAGATCCGGTAAGCCTTATGCAAGGCCACCACCTAAGGAGGTAGAAACTAATAAGGATAAGGAAATTGAAGTAGGAAATAAAGTAGAGGAAGATGATGTTGTGCTCAAGCAATTGAAAAGAACCCAAGCAAGTGTTAACATTTGGGATTTATTAGCTACTTCTAAAAAGCACCGAGAAACTATGGCCAAAGCCTTAGCTAGCATGCCAATTTCTACCTCCACAACACCGGAGGAGCTGACCAACTTCATAAAAATTGGAGGGGTAATGAAATATGAAGAGGTTCAAGAAAAAAGTGAAGTTAATATGGGAGCAGTTTCTTTTTCGGATGCGGACTTACTAAAGGAGGGGAGAGATCACATCCGCCCTCTCTTTATCAAAATAGAAGTCAAAGGGAAGAGGAATCCATGTGTAATGATTGATAATGGGTCCGCCATAAATGTTTATCCACTTAAGATATTGCCAAAGCTAGCCATGTTAAAAAGAGATCTAAACCCGACCGAGGTAACAATTCGAGCTTATGACAACACTAAGAGACATGCTGAAGGGACTTTCAAAGCTGCCGTCAAGGTTGGTCCAATTGAATCTATTGTTGAGTTTGTTGTTTTAGACATACCGGTTACCTTCGCTTTACTCTTGGGGCGACCATGGTTTCATCTTCTTGGTGGAGTTCCTTCCACCCTTCATCAAAAGATCAAGTTCCCTAATGGAGATGAGACAGTGGTCATTGAAGCTGAAGATAATGAGATCGCTAACACTCTAATGATTGAGATGTCTCTCAATGGTTTCCAAGTAGCTGCAATTTCTGATGATGAAGTAGTGGACTCCAAAGTTTTGAATATGATGAAGAACATGAACTACCTTCCCGGAGCTGGTCTTGGAAAGGGTAAGGCCGGTTTGACAAAGCTGCCAGACTTTAGAACTCAAACTTCCAAGAAAGGGTTGGGATATGATGAAGACAACGATGTCCAGCTAAAGAAGGATGAGAAGATGAGCTTCCCACCACTTGAAGAAATCTTTGTCAAAACTCCAGATATGGGACCACTCCAAGGAAAGCCCGAGCCAATCTTGTTCATGGGTAAGTTAATCCCGAGTTTTGAAATTTTTGCAGATGTGGCCGAGCTAGTGGACCAAGTGAAGAAAGAGCTCACCTTATCAGCCAACAAAGAATCCAATCCAAAAGAGAAGAATGAAGTTATCCTGAAAGCCGAGAAGACTCCGGAGGAGATTGCCGCCCTAGTTGAAGAAAAGTTTGAAGACATCCTGCCTTATGATTTTGAGAACAATGATTTTGATTTTGATTTTAATTTATCTGCTTTGTATGAGGATGATGATGTTTTCTTTTCCAAAATGAATGCAATAAAGTCTGATTTTGCTTACTTGTGTGATGTTTCTCCTGATGGTTGCATACATTCAAATAGCAGTTACATGAGCATCTTTAATATTAATTCTGTTAACACACAATCATTAAATTTGGGAACAACCGAAAATCCTAAAAATATTAGCATGGCACCCGACCTTACTCCTGATGAGAGAAAGAGATTTGAAAAAATATTCAAAAAATATGAAGAGGTGTTTGCTTAGTCTTATGAGGATATGCCTGGTATAGATCGAGACATAGCCGAGCATCATATTCCTACTCACACTCACATGAAACCTGTCAAACAAAAGCTTAGGCGATTAAGACCTGAGTGGGCTGAATTGTTTAAAGAAGAGGTCACTAAGCAAATACAAGTGAAGTTCCTTAAAGTGATAGAATACCCAGATTGGCTAGCCAACATAGTACCCGTGCCAAAGAAAGATGGAAAGATAAGGGTCTGTGTGGATTATAGAGATTTAAACAAGGCTTCCCCTAAAGATGATTTTCCTTTACCTCATATAAATGTCCTCATTGATAGTGCAGCCTCTAGCATGCTACACTCATTTGTAGATGGATTTTTCGGATACAATCAAGTGTTAATGGCCCAAGAGGATAAAGCCAAAACTGCTTTCATTACTACATGGGGTATATTTCTTTATAGGGTAATGTCGTTTGGCTTAAAGAATGCTGGAGCAACCTATCAAAGGATGGCCACTACACTATTTCATGACATGATGCACAAAGAAGTTGAAGTATATGTTAATGATATGATGGTTAAATCGGACACAAGGGAACAACACTTCCAAAACTTAGAATTATTTTTCGATAGAGCTTTGAAATATAAGCTAAGATTGAACCCGAAGAAGTGTGTGTTAGGGGTTACCTCAGGCAAATTATTAGGACATGTGATTGGTCCAAATGGCATTGAGATTGATCTTGACAAAGTTAAAGCAATCAGGGATATGCCAGCCCCTAAGATGGAGAGAGAAGTTCGGGGATTTATTGGTAAATTACAATACATTAGCAGGTTCATAGCAAAACTCACAACAATTTGTGAGCCTATCTTCAAATTACTTAGAAAAAATAACCAATCATATGGAATGAAGAATGTCAAAAGGCCTTTGAGAGAATAAAAGAGTATTTGTTGAATCCACCTGTTTTAAAACAACCTAAACCCGGCAAACCTCTATTACTATACTTAGCAGTAGAAGAAGAGTCAATAGGAGCCATGCTAGCCCAAGCAGATGAGTCAGGGATTGAGCATGCAGTTTACTATTTGAGTAGAAAGCTCCTACCTTATGAAATTAAGTATAGTATCATTGAAAAGACTTGTATAGTCGTGGTTTGGCCTTCTAAGAAGTTGAGGCATTACTTTCAATTGTATAGTGTGCAAGCAATTTCCAGGTTGGATTCAATGAAGTACTTAAGGGAGACACCTTCTTTGATTGGGAAATATGGTCGATGGTTGATAATATTAGAAGAATTTGAGATTGAATATGTAACCAGGAAAACAATCAAAGGTAGAGCGGTGGCAGAATTCTTGGCCCAACAACCATTACCAGAAAGCGAAGAGGTAATCTTGGAATTTTTGGATGAACATGTAGAAGCAATTGAAGTACAAGGGTGGAAAATGTATTTTGATGGAGCAGTAAACAAGAAAGGAGCAGGTTTGGGAGTTATACTAGAATCGCCCGAAGGGGAACTTATCCCTTTAGCCAAAAAGTTGAAATTTAGGGCAACCAATAATAAGGTGGAGTACGAAGCTTGTATTTTCAGTTTAGAAACCCTAATGATTATGAAGGTGGATAAGGTGGAAGTTTTTGGCGATTCATTGCTGGTAGTATCCCAAGTAAATGGAGAGTGGGAGTTGAAAGAGGAAAAATTAAAACCATACCACCATTACCTGACCATGATGAAGAAGAACTTTAAGGAGTGTAGGTTTATACACCTATCAAGAGAAGAAAATCAGATGGTTGATGCCCTAGCCACATGGCTTCGGTATGGGAAAATTCTGTCAGCTTATTTCTTAAGCCTCTGATTTTGACCAGTTCATCAACTCCTTACTATGAATATGAGACAATCATGGAAATTGATACAGACCATGATGCGTGGTATGATACTATAAGGCGATTTTTGGAAGAAAGGGAATACCCACCGGGGACAACAAAGAAAGAAAGAAGAGCCATAAGACGGTGGTCATTACAATACATCACCTTCCATGGGGAGTTATATCGAAGATGGCCTGATGGGGTGCATTTGAGATGTTTAAGAAAGCCTGAAGTGGAGCATATCATGTCAGAAATACATACAGGAAGTTGTGGACCACATATGAGTGGTTTGGCCATAGCTAAGAAGATTATTCGACAAGGTTACTACTGGTTGACCATGGAGAGAGATTGTATTGAGTTTGTAAAGAAGTGCCAACAATGTCAGATGTATGGTAACTTGAATCACATGCCTCCTGAAGAACTGCATTCTATGTCTTCACCCTGGCCATTTGCCACTTGGGGTATCGACATTATAGGAGAGATACATCCGACAGCTTCAAACGGTCACCGTTTCATTGTAGTAGCAGTAGATTATTTTTCAAAATGGGTCGAAGCTGAATCCTTTAACAAACTGGGTGCAAGTCAAATGGTTAGATTTATTGAAAAGAACCTCATCTATAGATATGGGGTCCTGCAGAGTGTGATATCAGATGATAGGGTACAGTTTCAAGGAGCAGTTAAGGATTTATTCTCGAAGTACCGAATCTATCATCATAGATCCTCTCCTTATAGACCAAAGGCTAATGGTGTAGTAGAAGCAACAAACAACACAATTAAGCAAATTCTGTCCAAAATGACCAAGACTTACAGGGATTGGTCAGAAATTCTTCCCTTTGCTTTATGGGGATATAGGACAAGTGTGCAGACGCCCACTGGAATGACACCGTTATCTTTGGTTTATGGGATGAAAGCGGTATTGCCAATTGAAATTGAGATCAAGTCATTGAGAGTAGTCTTGGAAGTTGAACTGCCTGAACGGAATGGGTAGCGAGCAGATACACACAGTTAGCTTTACTAGAAGAGAGGAGGTTAAAGGCACTGTATCATCACCAATTGTATCAAAAGAAGATAGCTCGGGCCTACAATAAAAGGGTTAAGGTCTGAAAACTCAGAGTCGGGGATTTGGTGTTGAAACAATGTAAGCCTAATATATCTTATCCGAGAGGGAAGTTCAAACCTAGCTGGAAAGGGCCATATGTCGTGAAACAAGTCATGAACAAAAGCGTGGTGAAGCTATCGGACATGGATGGGAACGAGTTTAGTGAGCCAGTAAACATTGACAAGTTGAAGAGGTTCTATGTATGATATAAAAAGATAAAAAGAAAAAGAGAGAGCTCGCTAGGTTGAAAACCCGAAAGGGCAGGCTAGACAACAATTAGGGCTAAAAGAGAAAAAATCGTCAATTAGAAAACTCAAAAGGGCCGGTTAGCAACAGGGGTAATCTTGTGTATGCTGGCTTTATGTTTGGTTGTTCCCTAATTTAATAAAATAAAATTAATGTTAAAATTATTCTATGTGCACTGTTATAAGTATTTGACTAGATACGATGAAATAAATAAACGCAATAGCAAAAGGTGATGACAAATTTTAAATGGAAAAGAAGCATCTTTATTACTTCAATTATTTTTCATCTTAACAATACACTTTTTGAATTGACAAGTGTAAAATCTATGGCAGACGATAAGTATAATGTGCAGGCCAACTTTGCCTCAGCCGATCCAAGTAGGCTTCAGTCAAGCAAGGCATGTCTAAATCGGGAGTAAAGTCAGAATCGCGAAGCTTAGCTCCATACTGACAGCCAAGTCGGCGAGGATCATAGCATGTACCTTAACGAAGAGCAGCAAGGGGAACATACATCAAATATGTCCGCATGGTGATATGAGAAATTTTCCACCAAGGTACCAACCAACGGATATGAAGAAGCAGGATGGAGTAATTTTCTAGCTGAATGATGACGTGGCAGGTATCTGGAAAAATCCATGGATGGAGTATCAAGTAAACAAAGACGCTCCTGAAGCTAAATCTGTGAAGAAAGAATTAAATTAAAAAAAAGAAGGAAAAAAAAAAGAGTCCGCTAAGTTAAAAACCCGCAAGGGCAGCTTAGGCAAAAATTAGGACAGCTCGCTAGTTTCGAAAACCCACATGGGCGGACTAGGCAAAAATTAGAGCAAAGCAAAAAAGGAAAAAAGAAAACCTAAATTGAAAACCCGAAAGGGAAGTTTAGGTAAACCAGAAAGGGAAGTTTAGGTAATTACCTGAAGCCGCAACAGACTCCCATTCAGTCTCTTTGACAATCCTAATTTAAGTCGGTCTAATCCAACTAAGGTCTCGGCTAAGACAAGCCTCCTTCCATTTGGTCCATAATATCCAATACTCGTGGATCAATATCGTTGTCGGAAGAAACAAGAAAGAATTGGCCAAGGAAGCAAAATCAAAGCATGCATCCCCATGCCTTAGTAGGGGCCAAATGGGAGAGACAAAAGTCAATCAAAGGAGCAAGTAGAATTTTTTCACCTCTCATCAACCGAAGAACTTCAGGTTTGGAATTTGAAATAACATCTGTATCTTTTGTTGAGTCTTGGAAATCAATGTGGGTAACGCCATTTGTTGATTATTTGGATATCCAAGGATGGCCTTAAATTCCTCAATCAAGGGACATATTTAAAAGCCATTAATTTTAAAAACCCTAGAACCTGTATCCCAAAAGGAAGCCACGACATGTAAGAAGGAGTGGTCCAATTTAACATTTTGAAAATACTTTAAAACATCAAGTTTTGACCATGAAATTTGCTTCCAATGAATGGCATCCATATTCTTAAATAGAATTTTTATCTTCTTTAAATGATGCTCGGTCATGGTTGATGAATGAAGGAAAAATCAAAACTGTTAAAGGGGTCTTCATGTTGAATTGGAAAGAATTTTGAATTCTGTATGAAATATGGCATGAAAGGTGATTTATATAAAGGAAATAACCTTTTCCAAAAGGGAAAAGGAAAAGGTGATGGGAAAGAATAAGATAGTATGGCATAAGGAAAGGAATTAGCAACAAATTTCCTTTACCGCATTGGATTTGATTTAGCAAATGGTGCGGCTGTGAAAAGGGAAGTTGTGATGCATTGTTTATGATGTGATTAAAAAAAAAGTGGCGCAGTAAAAAAAAAGTTACAGTAAAGATGGAAATTGTATTTCTTCATTATTGTACAACATTTTACAATTGCTACAATATTTACATATCACTAAGAGGGTGGTGGTAGGTCATCATATAAAGCCTTGAAAAAGTCATTGCCTGTTGGAGGAGGGGACAAATCACTCATCCCGAGTCCTCCCGAAGCGGGAGCACCAAAATCCGGCAAATTACTCGTCCTGGGATCACCCGAAGCAGGAGCACGAAAATCCCTATTACCTTGAAGTTTCGATCTATCACGGTCCTCATCAGAAGCAGACGAGAGGATCTCATGGTCATCAGTCTGAGGGCCTCTTGATGAAGAAGCATCGGGATCCCTCATCCCCTGAAATCGAAAGTCTTAGAAATTTTGTTCAGATTGATGATATAAACTTTCAAAATGAGAAGCCTGTTGGCGACTTGCAGCCAACTCTTCTTGAAGTTTTATATTTTGTTCTTCTAGCATCCGCTGTGAGCCAGGAAGGAAAAAGGTAAGAGCATACATAATCATGCATACATATAGCATAAATTACCATGAAATAAGGAACTTACCAGGTAATTCATATCAATACTCTGTGGATGAGATGACATATTTGGCGGGCTAGAATGAGCAAATAAAGGGGTAGTAAAAAAAGGTCCAGCCTCATGATCAAAAGAACCAACAGCCTGCAACAATCATTAAAGAATAAAATACAGGGAAAATGTATATAATATAAAGAAAGAAGCAATTGCAAGGGAAAATGGTAAAAGTTTTACCTGAGAAGTACTAGTCCCGAAATGTGGAACAAACTCTCCTGCATCTTCATGATGTTCCTCTTCATCTCTACCCTCATTTTCTTCAGGAATCCTCCGCCACACCAACAGGAGATACATCAAAGTTTATGAGCCACCTTTGAATAAAATGGGCATAAAATCCACTGGGTAGATGAAGAAATGACTCAGCACCAAAACCATACCGAGCCGGCCACCATGCATCCTCCGGCATCGACATAATATTTAAAGTATATTCTGGGATATGCATCAGGACCCTCCGCTGCTCTAGACCGAGAAACCATTCATAAACTCTCTCCCCGAGAAACCAGCCACTAGACACTGGGCCAACGATGACTCGGCGACAATGTTGGAAAGATAGCGCAGCCCTCATCAAAGGAGACCAGTTTGCTCGCTCTTCTGGGTTCCACCAGGCCAAATTCACCTGCAAAATAACATAAGGTAAGTAAACTTTCACATGAAATTTAAAGTATACTAATGTTATTTTACCTGGTCCTAAGTTAAGCGGCTCAACACAAAGCGATGAGTATGCACATGGCGAGAGCCAGGAACGTCCACACGATCGGACAACCAGAAATTTAATCTCGAATAACCGACTCTCTCTCGGGAAACACCGGGTACCCTCACAAGATTGTGTTCATATGCCCATACCTATAATAACAATAAAGATCAAATTCATGCAAGAAAAGAGTGGAATTGACATTGGTAAAAGAAAAATACCTCGACAACCGCCATCAAGCCGACAAAAGACTTCTTGTTTCGACAAAGTTTATCAAGACCATGGTAAAGACACGCGAGACCAGCTTCACCCCAGCCAGAAGATGGTACCATTCTGAAATAAGAAAGGGCACTCAACACTGACAAGTGGATGGAGGATTCAGTGCTGCCTAAGATGGTCGACCCAAGCAGATATAACAAAAATCCTCGAGCATACTGTTTGGCCGTGTCTCTGCCAACCCGTCCTTCGTTGTTCATCCAATAACTACGAATTGGCTCGATTTTTATCTTAAAAGGCCCTTTATATGATGGTTCCATACCAATTAATTCCTGAATTTCTTCAAATGTTAAAATATCATTGGTTAAGAGAACCGGAACGCCATCATATCGAAGGCCGGTTATAGTAGTAAAATCGACCGGACCAATTGTCATCTGTCCAATGAGCAAGTGAGAAGTGTGGGTTGTGTCCAACCATCGTTCTGCAACGCCTAGACTATGCTCCAGTCAATCTGATACTCCTCGGATGGCAATTGTAAGATGAATTGCTCAAAGCCGCAATCTCGGATAATCTACCTTACCCGAGAAGGCACTACATCGTACTATTGTCGGGCTTTGTAAATACACCCTCCAGCCCCAACAACGCAACGATTATGCTAACACGGAGCCAAGTAAGTTAATGCAAGGTAAGTACATGCTATCCTAAATTAATTTATTTTTTCTAAATTTTCTAAAAATTATAATAAAATAAAAATAAAATAATAAATAAAGGCAAACACAATAATAATAAAAGAGCATGATATAAAAACATAAATCAAAAAATCAAGAATAATAAAAAAATAATAGAAAAAATATAAATCAAAAAAATCAAAAAAATCAAAAATAAAAATAATAAAAAAAACATAAAAAAAAGATGAAAAATCAAGAGAAAAGAAAAAGAAAATAATTACCTCACTCTTTTAGATTGAACTTCGGTGAAGCAGCATCCCGGCTAGTATATATATATTTCCATCTTCATGATGCCGAATAAAGTCCAATAACTCGGCATTAGAATGAGTCTTTGACCTTGAAGCATGCATTTTTTTTTTAAAAAACTATGTACTAAAATTAAAATAATTTGAGAGAATTATAGAATTGAGAAATCTTCTGTGAATTGAATGAAAGAAATCGTGGGTTTTTATAGAGAAATGGCAAGGAAAAAACAAAAATTCAACATTAAGTTTTACTGTTCATGAATAGTAAACTTCACTATTCATGAATAATAAATTTTATTATTTATAAATAGTAAATTACTATTTATGAATAGTAAATACTATTTTTTACTATTTATAAATAGTAAATACTATTTAATACTATTTATGAATAGTAAATTTACTATTTATAAAATAGTAAATAGTATATGAACAGTGACTACACAGTAAATTCAATTATTCACTGTGATAATTCAAATACTTGCGTGTATAAATATTTTTACACGCATGGGGCAAATAAGAAGACATATGCATAAAAATTAGCCAAAATTTTTGAAATAAAAATTATTATTAGCTCGGGTCCAGAACCCAAATTTTCCTTAGGTCCAGAACCTAGAATCTTTTTTAAGTCCAGAACTTAGCTCGGGTCCAGAACCCAAATTTTTCTTAGGTCCAGAACCTAGAATTACTTCTAATTCCAAAACTTACGGGTCCAAAACCCAAATTACCCTTAGAATCTTTTATAAGTCTAGAACTTAGCTCGGGTCCAGAACCCAAATTTTTCTTAGGTTCAGAACCTAGAATCTTTTCTAAGTCCAGAACTTAGTTCGAGTCCAAAACCCAAAATTTTCCTTAGGTCCAGAACCTAAAATTATCCTTGAGTCCAGAACTCCAACCGGGTCCATAACCTAAATTTTTCTTAGGTCCAAAACCTAGAATCATTTCTAAGTCCAGAACTTAGCTCGGGTCCAGAACCCAAATTACCCCTAGGTCCAAAACCTAGAATCTTTTATAAGTCCAGAACTTAGCTCGGGTCTAGAACCCAAATTCACCTTAGGTCCAGAACCTAGAATTACACTTAGGTCCAGAACCTAAAATTTATCCTTGAGTCCAGAACTCAAACCGGGTCCAGAACCCAAAACCTCAACCATCTCAAAAATTAAGTCTTATTGTTTTTCACTCTCTTTCACTAAAATCTCAGATCATTCAAGCAGGAGGCAAACTGTAGACCCTTAATTTTAACCCAGTCCGATCCAATATATTTTAATTGTCTAAAATAATTTTGTGTATTCCAATATATTTTAATTAGTCTAAAAATATGTTTGTTATCTTAAATAAATAATTTTTAATTTAGTATCTAATTTTTATTAATAAAAATAAAAATCGGTGACGAAAAAATCGATGACGAAAAATTTTGTCGCCGAAAGGGGCTGCGGCGAAATGGCCAGCAGGCCAATTCGCCCCCGCTGCCGCAGCCAGCTGTGGCAGATTTTTCGCCAGCGTATTTTTTCCGCAGCAGTTTTTTTTGCCAGCAAAATTTTTTCGACGCAAATTTTTTGAAATCTAATGCAATTAGGTTTCGGTTTCCTTTTCTTAATCAATATTAGCTTCCGTAAATAACTAGAATTATACATAAAATTCTTCTATAAATAAGGACTAAACAACACAAAAAAGAGAGAGGAAAAAAGGATCAGAAAAATCAAAATTTGGTGGAGAAAGTTGAGACCGAAGTTGAGAAGGAAAACCTTGAATCAATCTGATTTTTTGAGAGAGTAGGAAAACAATTGAAGCAATTCAAAGACAACAAAGCTTGTCTTTGACCTTGTTCATCCAAGAAGCAATTTTTGGTGTAACCTACGAACGAAGGTTTGAACTCTTAATTTCTTTTTATTTTTTCACAGTAGCTTAATCATCTAATTGTTTCTTTTAATTCAAAAACCTAAGAACCCTAATTCACCTTTTCTAAGGTTTAAAAATATTAATTCGTTGCTTTGTTTTCCAAATAGCTTCAAATTATTATTTTGTTTCTTCAAAATCTCAAAACCCTAATTTGCTTTCCAAAATTTCAAAATCCTAAATTGAGTTCTGTTTCTTTCCAAAAGCCCTAAAAATATTTTTTTTGCTTCTATAAACTTTAAATCATTTTGTTTTTTTTTTCAGAAAACTTCATAAAAGTATCAATTGTTTTTCCAAATTTTAAAAACTAATTAATTCCCTGAAACCCCAAATCAAAAATTCTAAAACCATAATTCAATTCCAAAACTCAAAACAGTGAACCCTAATCCCCTTAAAACCTTAAACCCTAATTTTTTCTAAACCCTAATTCTTTAAAACTTTAAAATCATATAGATCTAATTTTACACAGTAAGCTTAAAAATATAATTCAGTAGTTAATAGTCATAATCTAAATGTTTTGAAGAGTCCAAACTCTAATTTCATGATTTTACATCACAAACCCTAATTTGGTTAATCAAAGAATTTTACCAACTTCTTAAATCATAAAACTTTAATTCATTTTAATTCTCTTAAAATTACAGTAGCTTAAACCCATAAAATTTCAAAACCCTAAACACATGGTGTTAGACAAATAATCTCAATTTTGATCCTTGACAACTCAAATTGAATGATCCATTTAACATGTGTTTGAAGAATCTAGTTGCAGGCTTAGGTTGCTTCAAAATAAAGCTGAACAGAACACTTATAGCGGTCGCACAAGACCTGAATACGACCGCACCATTCAATTAAAGGATGAAACCTTATCACAGTAGGTTTCACGGTCAGAAACCCGACCTCAGTCGCGACCGCACTTAAAGAAGAGCGACTGTCCCAAGTTATGGACGACCGCTACACAAGGAACTCAAATCATTCTAATCACAGTAAGGTTCACGGTGACAAGAACGACGAAGGATACGGCCTCGCTTATCACTTTAGCAACCGCCCGTTTACATTCTCGACCGCTCTGCCAATTCAGGAGAAATTTGCTTAAAGAGACAGTAGTGTTCGCGTCCTCAGGTGCGTCCAAAAGTTCGACGTGAGTATATCAACTCGACCGCGATATGTCACCTAGGGCGACCATGAAATTCATATTTAGGCGGACATCATTTTTGCCCAGTCAAAGAATGCCACGTGTGATGACCGTTATAAACCCACTTCAACATTCAAAAAGGGCGACCGCACCTTTATTATGGGCGACCGTCCCGACAACCACAGCATGGGCAAGATTCCTACTGTAGAGCACTCAAATTAGACCGTTGAAGCATATTTTAAATTCAGCGACCGTACCTTGACCAAGAGGGTATTAAGACATGGATGGGAATGTGCAGACCTATAAAGCAAGGCTTGTTGCAAAAGGTTTCAAGCAAACTCATGGTATAGACTATGATGAAACCTTTTCACCAGTTGCTATGCTTAAGTCTGTTAGAATTCTCATTGCCATTGCAGCATACTATGATTATGAGATATGGCAAATGGATGTCAAAACCGCTTTCCTTAATGGAAACTTGCTTGAGGATGTGTATATGACACAACCTGAGGGTTTTGTAAATCCTGAGAATTCTACAAAGGTTTGCAAGCTTCAAAGATCCATTTATGGATTGAAGCAAGCATCTCGAAGCTGGAATCTTCGTTTTGATGAAACAGTTAGGAACTTTGGTTTCATCAAGAATGAAGATGAACCTTGTGTTTACAAGATGGTTAGTGGGAGTGCAGTAGTGTTTTTAGTCTTATATGTGGATGACATATTACTCATTGGGAATGATATCCCTACCTTGCAAAAGGTTAAGACTTGGTTAGGGAATTCTTTCTCAATGAAAGACTTAGGTGAGGCTGCCTATATCCTTGGTATAAAGATCTATAGAGATAGATCTAGAAGGATAATTGGCCTGAGTCAAAGTACATACATAGATAAAGTGTTGAAGAGGTTCAACATGCAAGATTCCAAAAAGGGATTCTTGCCTATGTCTCATGGCATTCATCTCAGCAAGAGTCAATGTCCTATGACATCTGATGAGTGAGATTGAATGAATAAGATTCCTTATGCTTCTGCTATAGGATCTATTATGTATGCCATGTTATGTACTAGACCAGATGTCTCATATCCATTAAGCGCAACTAGTAGATTTCAAGCTGATCCTGGTGAAGGTCACTGGACAGCTGTCAAGAATATTCTTAAGTACCTTCGAAGGACTAAAGATGTATTCTTGGTTTGTGGAGGTTTGGAAGATGTGCTAGTTGTAAATGGTTACACAGATGCTAGTTTCCAAACTGACATAGATGATTTTATATCGCAGTCAGGTTTTGTATTCACATTGAATGGTGGAGCTGTTAGTTGGAAGAGTTCAAAACAAAGCACTGTGGTTGATTCTACAACAGAGGCTGAGTATATAGCAGCATCAGATGCAGCTAAGGAAGCAGTCTGGTTGAAGAAATTCATCACTGAGCTAGGAGTGGTGCCTAGCATTGCAAATCCTGTGGACATTTATTGTGACAACAATGGTGCCATAGCACAGGAAAAAGAGCCTAGATCTCATCAAAGGTCTAAGCATATACTCAGGCATTTTCACCTCATTCGAGACATTATCGATAGAGGAGATATCAAGATATGCAAAGTTGACACAAATGATAACATAGCAGATCCATTAACTAAGCCTCTCTCACGGGTCAAGCATGATCAGCACACTAGATCTATGGGTCTTAAAAATTTGTAGGCCTAGTGCAAGTGGGAGATTGTTAGTGTATGTGCCCTAGGCCATTTATTTGGATCTTTATGTTATATATTCATTATTAATAAATGATGTTTTATTATCATTATTGTTTGTTTGCATGTTACACAATTTTCATATTTGTCCCTGGTTTATTATTGTTATAGAGATAAAAAAAATAATTCTTAACTAGTATGAACATTGATTTGATAATCATCAGATGATTATGTGTATAGTGATACAAATCAATTTCATAGATACTTGTTAGAGAACAATGTATTGGATAGACCCATCATGAGATTACTACATGGGTTAGTGTCATAAGTAAATCTCATGATAGTTATGTATTAATTCTTTAACTTGAGATTGTCATAGTTTCCAATATAAGGACTATTATATTTTGACATGATCAAACATTATCCGTAACTGGATAGTAATAAAGGTTATGATCATATATGATAGAAATTATGTAGAGGATAATGAACAATCAAGATAGAATTTGTCCCTCTCTTTGAGAGAGATATCTTTTGGGCCCCTTGATAAGTGAGACTGTGAAATGCATGGCCGTGCTCAAATGAATTGATAGTGTGATCAATTTCATTTGTTTTTATCAGTCTACTTGGAGATCGAGTAATCATAAGTTTGGACAATATAAGTATGACGTTGACCATGACTTATGTTCAAGCTAGATATCGTGTGACAAAGGGATTAATGCATGTACTATTATTAGGCAAATTGGACATTCCTTATATTAATTGGGTAGTTGTAACGCCTTGCTAGAGGCCAATTATGACTTGTTGGTTTAATAGAGATTAAATTGACTGCCAATTAATATGGGCCTATCGGGTCACACACAAGAATGCGCTTTGGGCTGGATATAATATTAATAATATTAATATTAGATATTAATATTTATTATTATTATTATTATTTTCGTTTATATATATATTATTAGATAATATATTCAGAATCCTAATTAGATTTGGATTCTGAATTTGACTTACCTTATCCAATTATATATATTATTAGATAATATATTCAGAATCCTAATTAGATTTGGATTCTGAATTTGACTTACCTTATCCAATTTCGAATTGGATTCTGGAGTGATTATATTCACTCCAGACGTTAAGTCTTCATATAGGTAACTTTAGAAAATAAAAAAAGAACGAAATAGAAACCCTAATACGTTTTAGAGAAAACATTTTTCAGCCTTCGCCGTTGCAGAGAGCTAGCACTCCAAACGGTAGCATTCGTGTGGATACGCGATAGAGGGTGTTTCACGATCGAGGCATCTCTTCCAAACTGTGATTTCGAATCATCAACAGGTTAGTTCTTTGAACACTTTTGTCGAATTAAACGAACAGCATGGATCCTGATGGGAAATCAAAGATCAAATTTTTTTTTCTGCTGCGTGTTTTGTTTGCAGTGATCTCCTTGATTTCCTAACACAGGTCGCAACTCTTAACTTTCAACAGTCATAAACGGCTATTTTTTTAATTTCTTCTATTTAAGAGTATGATACATCAAGTTCTTGGATATTTTGCTTCTTACAACATACAAACTTCTCTCTGAATCTCGAAAATCCTCTCAAAATCATCTTCTTCTCAAAACACCCTTTGTTTTACAGTTTTCTTCTTTTTCTTCCTATCCTGATGGCTTTCAAAAAGAAGATAACCTCCAAAGTAAAAGGAAAAGGAAAGAGATCTTCAGGAATCACAATTAGAGAACCAATAGATGATCCTCCATCTCCTCCACAGTCTAGAAGAGGTGAGAAAATTCACAAACCTCACCACCAAACCTCTGAGGAAGATGTAAGATATGCCATGCTGAAGAGAAAGAAAGTAGAAGGAACCAAATCTCCTTTTGGTGAGATGCTCTCTGCCCTGAATATCAAGGACGAGATTGAAAGATTACTGGATGTCCTTGGATGGAGAAAATTTGTATTTCCTGAGGAGGTAGGTTATTCCATTTTAAGCAAGGAATTCCTTATGTCTTTTCAAATTGAGAAGAGTGCTAACTCTGCACTGGGATGGTATGGGGTTAGATTTAAGCTATTTGATCAATACCAAGCCTTAACCCTAGAAGACTTTGGCAAAGTCTGGGACTTTCCTGCTGATGGTATAACCTCCTACAATGATCTAACCTTCTCCAACCAAACACTCTCTGCATTCTGGCAAGAAATTTTTGTGGAAACATCTTTTGAAAAAGAATCAAAAGCCAGATACATCAAATCCCTCACCCATTGGATGTTTCATAGGATTATCACCTACACCATCCATCAAAGAGCTGATGGGAATGAAAAGGTAACAAAAAGAGACCTCATATTTTTATATGCTTTCACCCACAACATCCAAATGAACACAACCAAGTTCTTGATTGACACCCTCAATCATCATGCAGTTATAAGAACTGGAACCTTCTTCTTATCCTCACAAATAACTCAAATAGCTAGGCACCTGAACCTACTAAATGATCTGAACTTAGCTACATTGAGAAACCCTTTCAATCTTGCCTCTAGTGCCATCACTATTGACTATCTAGAACATGCTGGATGTGTAAGGAAGATTGAAGGTACATGTGTGTAATATTTTGGCAAAAAAAGGAGTTGTGGATAGACAAAAGAAAAGGCCAAGGTACACAATTGAGGAAGAGGGAGACTCTCTGGAAGTTGCTGTGGAATTACCTCCAAAAGCTGCTTCATCAAAAGCTACTCAAGAAACTACCTCATCCTCTATACAACTCATCCTCAATGCTATCAAATCTCTCTCCAGGAAACTCTCTAGATTCAAGAAAAGTGTCTCCAAGAGATTCCATCACTTGAACAAGAGAATTAACCTTATATCTCACATGCATCATGATCTCTATGATATGCAAGACAAACTGGACTTGCCTCAATGCAATCTTGAAGATTGGGATATAAGTGATCATACACAAAGTCTTCCTGAAGAAGAAGAGTCTATTAGTACTAGCTCTACCTCTTTTGCTCCTCTTGACAAAGGAAAAGCTCCTTTAGTAGAAGAAGAGATAGATGAGGATGATGATTCTGAATAGTTTACATTTTCATTTTGTGTTATGTCTTGATATGTTTGTTGCTTGATATGTTTACTATTTATTTGTATCTTCCTCTATCTTTTAATAAACAAGATGTTTAGTAGCTTAACTTCTTGCTTTCTGTTATGCATTTTGCCTATGACAATGGGGGAGAAATAGCAAACAACTTGGAACTTAGAATGATTGTTTAACTAATGCAAGATAATCAAATAATATCAATGCACCAAGATATACTTAACCATGATTCATGCATATGTTAAGGGGGAGCATTAAAACAAATTCATACAAATTCATTAGACCTGTTATATTTTTTATTATCATTCCATTTGAATTGTCAAAGTCAAAATGGGGGAGATTGTTAGACAAATGATCTCAATTTTGATCCTTGACAACTCAAATTGAATGTTCCATTTAACATGTGTTTGAAGAATCTTGTTGCAGGCTTAGGTTGCTTCAAATAAAGCTGAACAGAACACTTATAGCAGTCGCACAAGACCTAAATACGACCGCACCATTCAATTAAATGATGAAACCTTATCACAGTAGGTTTTGCGGTCAGAAACCCGACCTCAGTCGCGACTGCACTTAAAGAAGAGCGACCATCCCAAGTTATGGACGACCGCTACACAAGGAACTCAAATCATTCTAATCACAGTGAGGTTCGCGGTGACAAGAACAGCGAAGGATACGGCCTCGCTTATCACTTTAGAGACCGCCCATTTACATTCGCGATCGCTCTGCCAATTCAGGAGAAATTTGCTTAAAGAGACAGTAGTGTTCGCGTCCTCAGGTGCGTCCAGAAGTTCGACCGAGTATCTCAACTCGACTGCGATATGTCACCTAGGGCGACCGCGAAATTCATATTTAGGCGGACATCATTTTTGCCCAGTCAAAGAATGCCACGTGTGATGACCGTTATAAACCCACTTCAACATTAAAAAAGGGCGACCGCACCTTTGTTATGGGCGACCGTCCCGACAACCACAGCATGGGCAAGATTCCTGCTGCAGAGCACTCAAATTCGACTGTTGAAGCATATTTTAAATTCAGCGACCGTACCTTGGCCAAGGACGACCGCGTATAACAGTAGCGTGACCATCCTTATATGAAGGACGACCACGAAATTCTTCGGACAGTTTTCTGAAAAAGGTATAAACTGCCAAGACTTTATTCTCACTATCAAAAATGGCTAGTAAGACCACATTGGCTATAAATACATTGCTTCTATAAGAAAAGAAGTAGAGAAGCAAGAAAAAAAGAATTTCATAGCCAAGCAACAAACTTTCTTTTACTTAAACTTACATTTGAATTGTAATGAATGTTAGGTGTAAGCATTGAAAACACCATTGTATAAGTTTGAGTGTGAGCTTGGAAAACACTTGGGTTGTGAGAGTAAGCCTTGTAAAACTCTTGTTTAGGTTGTGAGAGTGAGCCTTAAAAACTCCTTTAAAGGTTCTTGAGTGTAAGCCTTAGCAAAACACTTGCAAAGTTAGGTGTGAACTTGTGAAAACACCAAAGTTGGAAGTGAGCTTGTAAAAACTTCAAAGATTAGTGGAACCTTAACAAGTTGTTAAGGAAGTGGATGTAGGATTGAAGTAAATCCGAACCACTATAAATCTTGTGTGTTCTTTCTTTCTTTCATTACTCAACCATTTCTCTATTCCGCATTTCTTGTTTGTTGAGTTTTTTAAATTGTCATTATTTCTTGAGAAAACCAATTCACCCCCCCCCCTCCTGGTTGCTATCTTGGGACAACACATGGAATAAAGAATCTTAAATAGAAACAGTAGCCCTAATTTGAATCTTTATTTGCCCTATTCAATTTTATATTTGATTATGCTTTGATTTATTTTATATGCTTTAATTTATTTAAGTTCAATGCTTGGTTTATTTAATTTATCATGGATGGGTGTTTACTTTCTATTGATATTTAATACCTTTGATGAATGATTTATTTATTATGAATGGTTATTTACTTTTATCGATTTATTTAGGTTTCCAAATGTTGTAAGAGGTATGTTTCCACTTGGTGGGTACCTCATTAGTTAAATATCATGTAATTTAAATTGATTTTCTATTTTAGAACCAATGTAAAGGGCATGTTTCTACCTTTCGGTGGGTGTCCTATTTAGGCATGAGATGTAAGGACAAGTTTCCATCCTTGGATGGGTGTCCATTTATTTGCTTTGTTTGGACATTGTTTTGATTTTTAATATATCGATGCTTTATTTCAATTATTGTGTGTAATATGGATAATATTGTTATACTTAAGAATTTTATAATATTAAGACCTGTAAAGGAGGCCAGTTCTAATGAACTGGGCGTTGTGGGGGTGCTGGGCCATTTCTCACCTTCCCCAAACGTACCCAACTTTTCGAACCCATTAGGGGGTTGGAGATTCCTTAGGAATCGAGTCATTCGCCCCTTTCTTTTTTCCCGGCCCGTCCGGGTGGCGACTCCTTTTTCTCCTGACTCCATTTTCTTTTTTCCCGGCCCATCCGGGTGTTCTCTAAGGCCCTGAGCCTAAACAGTGCCGAAGTCGCAAGAACCATTCCACCGGGAGTGGGGGCAAAAATCCCCGCTCACAGATTGTTGAAAGATCAGCTATGGAGAAAACCAAAACTTCTAATGTTGAAAAGATGATTACTGATTTAGAAAAGAAATTTGAGAAGAAACTGAAAATCGAAGAAATGTCTGAAGTTGACAAATTGTTTGAGCTAGATGAAGAAGTTCCATATAAGTTCAAGATGCCATCTTTTGCGAAGTTTGATGGAACCGGAAATCCTCATCTCCATGTAAAGCAATATATCACTGCTATGCAGTCTGCCCGAGCTACTAAGGCTCAAACTCTAAGATATTTCATGCTCTCATTGGACCCCGTTGTCCAAAATTTATTCAACACCTTAAATGAAAGTACTCAAAAATATTGGGACATGTTGTATAAGGCTTTCATTCAGCAATATGGGTATAATGTCTAGCTGGAAGTAACCTTGATAGAGGTGGAAGCCATTAGACAAAGTCCAAATGAGAATTTTGTGGACTATGTGAAAAGATGGAGAAATAAGGCTGCTTTGCTCAAGAAAAGGCCTGATGAATCTAACCAAATAAGGATGATTGTGAGAGGGATGTTGCCTAGTCTTCATGAAAGGATGTCTCATACACTCATCCATGATTTCAAAGATCTTCTCCAAGCTGGTCTACAAATTGAAGAATGGGAAAGGGAGAAGAATCACTTTTTAATAAAAAGGAATGAGAAAGGGAACTACCAGTTGGGCAATCAAAGCACGCAAAAAGAAACTGATGTTAATGTCACTAGTCAAGGAGGAATGAGGCAGTTTTCAGAATTAGGGAAGCCGCTGTCTTGGGTTCTCAATAAGCTACAAAAGAAGGGATTGTTACAACCCTTGACTCCTCGTCCTTTGCCTAATCCTCTTCCACCTAACTTTGGTACTAATGCATTTTGCCAATTCCATCAAAGGCCTGGACATGAAATGGACAATTACATGAAGTTGAGGCATGAGATCCAGAATTTAATTGATAATGGCAAGTTGCCTGAGCCGGATAAGCCCAATACCAAAGGTAATCCATTTCCAAGGTTCAACAGGGTGCCACCACCAGCATCCTTCATAGTAGGAAAAGGATTAGAAGAAGATTTTGTTTTATCATCCTTTCAAGATGGAAATATTGAAGATGTGAAAGGAAAAGAAGCTTAAACTCAACAAACTTTCCTTAGCTTGAATGTTGCTTTTCAATTTTACTTTCTTTAATATTTTGGAACTATTGTGTTTTTCAAATTTAAAGTTGCTTGAAATAAATTACTTTCATCAAAATTATTGTTGGTCTTTGTTCATTTTGGTGCTCAACCAATGAGGAATCTAGCTTGATATTTATAAATTAATGTATCTAGGCATCATGACTTGAATGACCTAACTAGGTGAGGGAATTGCTCTATAGTATTGAGTTGTGTATGCTTACTTAGAGAGGGCTCCAGCATAATTACCTTTGTCTAGGTCCTAGTCAGTCTTAGAACATGCTTTGACAAACTTTCGAGGTGAAATTGAACTCTGCTTATTTAAGAGAGAAATGATCTAGGCATTGTTTGGTTAGCCAACAACTTGTACCCACCCTATTAAATATCAATCCCTAGTGGTCCCTTTCAGCCTTCATAAAATTTTAGCTTTCTTTTCATTGGCTTACATACCCCAATAATCTGCCCTGAGCTGTTGTGATACTTTTGACAAGTCTTATGATCACTAAGATGAAGAGGCAATAAGATCAAAGAAAGTAATGATTAGTCAAGATCATGAGGATAGTTGAAGTTCTCAAGACCATGAAGATAGTTGAAGTTCTCAAGACCATAAGGGTAGTTGATGTTTTCAAGACAATAAGAGTAGTTGAAGTTCTCAATACCATAAGGGTAGTTGAAGTTTTCTTAATATTTCCAATATGTCAAGACAACATCAGGGTAACAAATGATTTATCCCTGTTAAAGAAGATTTATGTTACTTAATAAGAGCATTTTTATACTTGTTTTTAGTATGATTTCTATGTGTTTTTAGTTAATGTTTCATTTGATTTTTGTTTAAAGTTTGTTTTAAGTGTTTGTTTTAGGTTAAAGTGGAAAAACTCCCTTGGATGGTCAAAACAATGAAGAAAGAGCATGAATCAAGCAAGACATGGCCAAGCCAAAGCAAGCTTGGCAGTGTCAACCAAAAGAAGAGCAAGACAGTAGCTGACACGGGCAGGAGACATGGCCAAGCCACTGGCCGTGTCTCACCCAAGGAGCAAAACTAAAGAAGATCAAAAAAGAAAGGAAAATGAAGGCAGAAGCTGACACTAGCAGGTGACACGCCCAAGCCAGTGGTTGTGTCTCAGGATGCGGCCACCAGCTTGGCCGTGTCCCATCCCTAGCCAAAGAACCAAGCAAAGAAGAAAATGAAGAACAGAAGGTGACACACCCAAGTGACATGGCCAAGCCACTGGCCGTGTCACCCCATGAGACCAAAGAGAAAAGAAAGAAAGGAAGGAAGGCAGTGATGGACACGGCCAACTAACTTGGCCGTGTCCCAAGGAGAAATGAGAGACATGGCCAAGCCACTCATGGCTTGGCCGTGTCACCTATAAAAACCTTGATTCTTTTGCACGAATTGGGAGACAAGTGGGTGACAAGGACTTTGCTTTTGCCTTTAAAGAAGAGAAAAGCTTGCCTAGTTGATGGAAAGAAAGATTAAACAAAGAGAAAGTGGGAGATAATGGAGAGTGGTGTGAGTTAGAAGCATGGGCTTGAGCTTTGGAGGGAAATAAAAAGAGAAGAGGCGGAAGAAGAGAGATGGGGAGGTTTTGGGAGTTCTAGAGAGGTTTCTGCAGAAAACAGAGACCGAAAGCATAGAAGAGAGACGTGGAGAGGAGGAGGCTTGGGCATACACGGTTTGGGCAAGGAGGGAGTGACACTTTTCTTGACTCTTCATCTTCATCCTCCATTTCCATCCTCTCCACCATCTCCATCTTCCATTATCAACTCCTGGAGATTGAAGAAGATACATTGAAAGGGGTTTTTCTATTTTCTCCTTTTATGTATTTTAATGTTATTGTTATTGTTGTTGTATTAAAAGTATTGAATATGAACTAATTCATTCCCTATCTGGATATTGAAGAACCCTAGCTTATTTATATGATTGAATGATTTTAATTGATGGAGTTGTTTTATTCTTGTGATGCTTAATGATTTATTTCCAATTGATAATATCATGCTTATTGATTGGTTGCAATTTTCATATTATTGACTTGAGAAAGCTTGATATGAATTGATTACTCATAAGGGTTGAGGATTGATTGGGGTGCTAGAGATAGACTTACAAGATTCTTTGGTTTATAGTTCCTTGTTCTTAATGCAAGATCTATTTAATTGTGTTTGAGAAGAGATTCCAGCACTCTACTTAGTGATTAGGAATTAATTCACTCGAGAGAGGTTTTAGTCTAATTTAGAGGAATGCCAATTCAACTCTATCATGTAATGTAATTGAGGCTAGGGGGATTCAATATCTGGATAGTATCATTATCATCAATCCTTTTTACACAACACACAATTTATCTTTATGTTCATTTATTTAAGTTAATTGCCTTTAATTACAAAACTTCACAAAAATATTAATTTGCTAAACAACAGTTAAGATTTGCACTAGTACTTGGCCTTGTCCTCAGTGGAACGATAAATCACTCACTACTTAATTACTTGGGCGACCCGTGCACTTGCGGTATTGCTATAGCGTAGTTAGCGCTTACCAAGTTTTTGGCGCCACTTCCGGGGACAATGGTTTCTATACTAGTAATATAATTAAGACTGTTGTTTTAGTTTTATTTTTTTTATCAAGAATGTTTGTTTGTTTTTCTATGAATTGTTTGTTTGTTTTCTGTAAATTTGTTTGTTTGTTGTGTTTGAATTTGCTTTTAATTTAATTGTTTGCTTGTTTCCTTTAAATTGCTGAGTGCCTTTTGTAAAGATGCAGTTTTCAAGGCACGGGGGAGTTTATTATTGGGATGATAATTCTGAAACGGCATGGTAACTCGCAGAATTAACGAATCAAATTAAGATGTTAAATGCAACTCTGGATTGTGGACAATACCAAGAGAGGAAAGAGGAAAACTATGCCTATGAAAGTTTCCAACAATGGGATGGGAATGACCTACATTCCAATTCTTATAGTCCAAGTTGGGGAAGCCCACCAAATTGTACAACATATGGCAATGCAGGACATAGTGCCAATCCATGTTCATTTGGTTTCGAACGATACCAAGAATGACAAGAAGAAGAATATAACTACCAAGGTTTCCAGCAAATGGGTGGTAATGACCCAAGGTTTCCAGCAAATGGGTGGTAATGACCCATATTCTAATTCTTACAATCCAAGTTGGGAAAGCCACCCAAATTTTTATGGGGAAAATCAGCAGTACATTCCACCTCCTCAAAATTTTCAACCTTGCCAAAGAAGTTCTTACTTTCAAGAATAATTTTCAAACCAATACCACCTTAAGGAACCCACATTGGAGGATAAGTTAAATGCCTATATTCAAAAACTCACGATGAATCAAGATCACCTTGAGGAACCCACTTTGGAAGAGAGACTGAATGCCTTCAATCAAGATACCGAGAAACAGCAAGCTTAATACGAGCAATATATAGTGGAAGATGAGTTGAGGTTTGAATCTTTGCAAGAAACACAGAAGAGGTTGGATGCTCTATTTGAGCAGTTGGCACATCAATCCCAAGCACACCAAAAGGAGGAGTCTCCTAGCCAATTGGAGCAAACCCAGGTAATCACAAATTTAAGGAGTGAAAAGGTAATATATAACAATTTTTGTGATTTCTTTGATGCAGGGACCAATCAAGAAGAAAATGGCGAGGAGATCCAACCCAACATTGAGGAGATGAGTTAATGATTTATTTCCAATTGATAATAGCATGCTTATTGATTGGTTGCAATTTTCATATTATTGACTTGAGAAAGCTTGATATGAATTGATTACTCATAAGGGTTGAGGATTGATTGGGGTGCTAGAGATAGACTTACACGATCCTTTGGTTTATAGTTCCTTGTTCTTAATGCAAGATCTATTTAATTGTGTTTAAGAAGAGATTCTGGCACTCTACTTAGTGATTAGGGATTAATTCACTCAAGAGAGATTTTAGTCTAATTTAGAGGAATGTCAATTCAACTCTGTCATGTAATGTAATTGAGGCTAGGGGGATTCAATATCTGGATAGTATCATTATCATCAATCCTTTTTACACAACACACAATTTATCTTTATGTTCATTTATTTAAGTTAATTGCCTTTAATTACAAAACTTCACAAAAATATTAATTTGCTAAACAACAGTTAAGATTTGCACTAGTACTTGGCCTTGTCCTCAGTGGAATGATAACTCACTCACTACTTTATTACTTGGGTGACCCGTGCACTTGCGGTATTGCTATAGCACACCTCGCGCTTACCATTACTCCACTCATCCATTATTGGAAGCCCAAGTTAGTACAAACAAGACAACTCTTTTAGAGCTAGAACCAAACAAAAAAAACAAAAAAAAACAAACAAACAAAGAAAAAAAAAAGAAAAAAGAAAAAAGGACAAAAGAAAAGAAAAGAAAAGAAAAAAGAAGAAAAAAAGAAGAAAAGAAAAAAAGAAGAAAAAAAGAGAACAAAACCTAAAAAGGCAGTTTAGAAAGCCAACTAAGTTCTCTTTTACCTAAAGCAGCAAAAAGCTTCCATTTGGTTTATAAGGACATTTTGACTTGAATTGGCCCAACCCAACCAAAGATTCGATCAAAATTGAAGGAAAAAAAGGAGGAAGACCATCCAGTTCTTGAAAGTTCTGTACTTAACAGTCCTACAAGGAAGAAGGATAAAATGATAAAATGCTCAGAGAAAGGGAAGAGTAAGAAAAATAAAAAGAAAGAAAAGGGAGAAGAAGAAAAGAAACAAATTTGGGTACCAAATATTTTGCAAGGGCAAAGACTGTCCTAATCAAGATCCAGATTAATGCTAAGAAGATAGAAGGAATTTAGAGTCTAGTAAGATTGCTGCCAGCTGCCTAAAGTTCAAACAAGAAATTTGCAGTGTGAAGGTTTGTCCATTGTGTCACATCTGCTCCAACTTACAAATGGCCTTCATTTAACCCATGTCCATTATAGACCCCTTTTCAAGCCTATCAAAGACCTGTTGATCTCTCTTGGTAGATAGAGTTTATTAGTGGAGATAGTTTGAATAAGCATGCATATGAGATAGATAATATTTAAACTCAATGAGACATTTGGCCAAGTAATGTGTACGTGCCTATCTGAAGTGCAATAATTCTTGCTTAAATAGGAATGATTCCCGAGTTTAGTACGGTAACTAGGGTTGTCATGTTATAGATATATTAATTTGGAAAATCAAGTCCTGAGGTACATTGACATTGATTTGGCAAAGCCAACATTTGATTTCAAAATCAAAATTCAAAAAAAAATATTTTGTCATACGAAGCCTTCAAGTTAAGGGAAGTATGTTGAACCTCCAAAGGACACATTGGGCAAAGGAAATGACAATTGGCAAGGTCATGAAGAAACTACCAACTGACATGCCGAAACATAGTTTGAAATGGATGTATCTCCGCTGCTTGGGTCTCATCACTCATGGTTTCAACATCTTGAAGATAAAAGCCATAAATGTGAAGCATCCTGTAATTCCAAGTGCAAGAACTGAACGGGCATCTGAAAGAAATGCATGAGAACACTTCTACTGATCATCTCGGTCTATGAGTCGATGGAACCACTGTAAGTATTACTCATGCATATCATGCATACATGAGCATATCACATTGCACTTTCTTGTCTTTGTCTATTCCTTGTCAAGATGAACAGCAAACACCCTGTGAAGTAAACAATCAAAAGAAGATATAAAATCAGGGGGGCATGGAAAGCCCATTGCTTGAGAAAGCTCCAGCAATTTTACAAAGAGAAGAAATGCGTGCTTTTGTGAAGAACTAGACAACAAAAACATCAATCAGAGCCCACATAGAAAAATCATGGGTTTGAGCCTACACAGGGGGCAAAGTTTCTCCTTTTCAATTTTTTTGAGTTTATATATAAAACATTTTCAAACTCACTTGCAAATATCTCGCCACGCAGGGGGGCAAGGAGGGGATATGAAGGCTAGCTAAAAAGGGTTGAATTTTATGCAAAAGTGCAAAGGAAGAACAAAAAGAATGGAATAAAAAAAAATTAGAATTCTCAAAAGAATGAAGATGCAAAAGACAAAAGATCAGTCCAGCTAAAAGAGTTAAAGCAAGGGTAAAGACCCGATTTCCAATGGCTAAAGATCCATGTTTCAAGGGTAAAGATCCGATTTCTAATGGATAAAGATCATTTTTCAAGGGTAAAGACTCAATCTCTAATGGATAAAGATCCATGTTTCAAGGGTAAAGACCCGATCTCCAATGGATAAAGATCCATGTTTCAAGGGTAAAGACCCGATTTCTAATGGATAAAGATCCATTTTCCAAGGGTAAAGACCCAATTTCTAATGGATAAAAATCCATGTTTCAAGGGTAAAGACCCGATTTCCAATGGATAAAGATCCATGTTTTAAGGGTAAAGACCCGATTTCCAATAGATAAAGATCCATGTTTCAAGGGTAAAGACCCAATTTCCAATGGATAAAGATCCATGTTTCAAGGGTAAAGACCCAATTTCTAATGGATAAAGATCCATATTTCAAGGGTAAAGACCCGATCTCTAATGGGTAAAGATCCATGTTTCAAGGGTAAAGACTCGATTTTTAATGGATAAAGATCCATATTTCAAGGGTAAAGACCCGATTTTCAATAGATAAAGATCCATCTTTCAAAGGTAAAGACCCAAAGTCCAAAGAATAAAGATCCATGTTTCAAGGGTAAAGACCCAATTTCCAATGGATAAAGATCCATATTTCAAGGGTAAATACCCAATTTCCAATGGATAAAGATCCATGTTTCAAGGGTAAAGACCCGATTTTCAATGGATAAAGATCCATGTTTCAAGGGTAAAGACCCAATCTCCAATGGATAAAGATCCATGTTCCTAGGTTAAAGACCCAATTTCCAATAGATAAAGATCTATTTTTGGTGGGTAAAGACCCACAATTCATAAAAATGAAACAACCAGTTATTTCAGAATTCTCAACTAATAAAAGGACAGTCAAATCAAATTCAATCACGGGTCCAAATACCCAATCCCGGGTCCAAGTACCCAAAACAAATTCAAGTAACCATCTCATCAAAATTAAGTCTTATTGCTTTTCACTCTCTTTTACTAAAGTCTCAGATCGTTCAAGCAGGGGGCAAACTGTAGACCCTCAATTTTTGTCCCAGTCCGGTCCAATATATTTTAATTAGTTCAAATTAAGAGAAGTTTGTTGCATCATCAAAACTCGAAGGACACATTGGGCAAAGGAAATTACTACTGGCAAGGTCATGAAGAAGCTACAAACTGACATGCTGAATCATAATTTGAAATGGATGTATCTCTACTGTTTGGGGCCTCCATTATTCATATTTTCAACATCTTGATAATAAAAGCCATAAATGTGAAGCATTGTGTCATTCCAATGCAAGACCTGAATGAGCATATGAAAGGAACCAATGAGAACACTTCTGCTGAGCACCTCGGTCTGTGGGTCAATGGAACGACTGTAAGTATCATTCATGCATATCATGCATACATGAGCATATCACATCGTACTTTCTTGTCTTGTATTGTCTATTCTTTGTCAAAGTGAACAGCAAATACACTACAAAGTAAAGAATCAAAAGAAGATATTGAATCAAGGGGGCATGGAAAGCCTATTGCTTGAGAAAGTTCCAGCAATTTTGCAAAAGAAGAAATACATGTCTGTGTGAAAAGCTAGACAAGACAAACATCAATTAGAGCCCGCATAGAAAAATCATGGGGGGCAAGGAGAAGATATGAAGGCTAGCTAAAAAATGACTGAAATTTTTTTGCTTTGCAAAAGTGAAAAGGAATAACAAAAAGAATAGAACATTGGAACTATCAAAAGAATGAAGATGCAAAAGACAAAAGATTAGTCCGGATAGAATAGCTGAAGCTAATATAGGACAAATTTCAAGGATAAAGATCCATTTTCAAGGGTGAAGACCCAATTTTCAAGGATGAAGATCCAATTTCAAAGGGTGAAGACCCGAATTTTAAAGGATAAAGATCCATTCTCAAAGGTGAAGACCTGATTCCAAGGATGAAGATCCAATTTCAAAGGGTGAAGACCCAAAGTCTAAAGGATGAAGATTCACTTTCAAGGGTGAGGACCCGATTTCCAAGGATGAAGATCCATTTTCAAAGGTGAAGACCTGATTCCAAGGATGAAGATCCAATTTCAAAGGGTGAAGACCTAAAGTCTAAAGGATGAAGATCCACTTTCAAGGGTGAAGACCCAATTTCCAAGGATGAAGATCCAATTTCAAAGGGTGAAGACACGAAGTTTAAAGGATGAAGATCCACTTTCAAGGGTGAAGACCCGATGTCCAAAGGATGAAGATCCATTTTCAAGGGTGAAGACCTGATCTCCAAGGATGAAGATCCATTTACAAGGGTGAAGACCCAATCTGCAAGGATGAAGATCCATTTGCAAGGATGAAGACCCGATCTCAAAGGATGAAGATCCATTTTCAAAGGTGAAGACCCGATCTCAAAGGATGAAGATCCATTTACAAGGGTGAAGACCCGATCTCTAAGGATGAAGATCCATTTTCAAGGGTGAAGACCCGATCTCAAAGGATGAAGATTTATTTTCAAGGGTGAAGACCCGATCTCAAATGATGAAGATCCATTTTCAAGGGTGAAGACCCGATCTCCAAGGATGAAGATCCATTTTCAAGGGTGAAGACCAGATCTCAAAGGATGAAGATCCGTTTTCAAGGGTGAAGACCCGATCTCAAAGGATGAAGGTCCGTTTTCAAGGGTGAAGACCCGATCTCAAAGGATGAAGATCCATTTTCAAGTGTGAAGACCTGATCTCAAAGGATGAAGATCCATTTTCAAGGATGAAGACTCGATCTCAAAGGATGAAGATCCATTTTGAGGGTGAAAAACCACAATGCATAGAACAGCTGGAGCAGTCAGACTTCTCAACTGATAAAAGGTTAGTCAAACTCAATCTCGGGTCCAAGTACCCAATCCCGAGTCCAAGTACCCAAATTCAATCTATTCTCGGGTCCAAGTATCTAATACAAATTCAAATAACCATCTCATCAAAAATTAAGTCTTATTGCTTTTCACTCTCTTTTACTAAAGCCTTAGATCGTTCAAGTAGGGGGCAAACTGTAGACCCTTAATTTTTTACCCAGTCTGGTCCAATATATTTTAATTAATCCAAAATAATTTTTGTATTATATTGATTAAATAATATTTGTTTTAGTAATTAATAAAAAAATAAACAAATAATAATAATAAACAAATAAATAAAAATAAAAATCGGCGACGAAAAATTTCAATGCCGAAAAGGTCGGACGAAATGGCCTTGGGCCATTTTGCCCGTAGGATTTTCCTGCGGGGGAAATGATCCGCAGCCAATTTCGCTAGCCCGATGCTCGTAGTTCCATGCAATTTCCAGCAGCAATTTTTTTTGCCAGTGAACTTTTTTTCTTCAGCAGTTTTTTTTCGCCAGCAAAATTTTTTCGACGCAATTTTTTCCGAACCCAAATTCTATTTGGTTTCGGTTTCCTTTTCCTATTTAATGATAAATTATGTAAACAATTAAGATTAATGATCTAAATTTCCTATAAATAAGACTAAAAACAACACAGAGAGGGGGACTTTTTGGAGGAAAACTTTGGACGATCGGACTAGATTTTGAACTTTGGATTTAGACTTGAATGTTGGAACTTCATATTTGAGAGGGATAAGCAAGCAAGCAATCAAGCCATCAAAGGCAGCAATCCTGCCTTTGTCTTTGTTCATCCAGAAAATAACTTTTTGGTGGAACCAACAAACGAAGGTATGAATATCTAATCTCTTTTTTTCCTTACAGTAGTTTCCATCATCCAATTGTTTCTTTTGATTCTAAAAACCTTAATTCGTTTCTTCGTTTTCCAAAAATCTTTAAATTGTTATTTTTGTTTCTTCAAAATCTTAAAATCCTAACTTACTTTCCAACTTTTCAAAACCTCAAATCGTTTCATTAAGTTACCAAAACCCTAATCTACTTTCCAATTTTCCAAACTCTAAATTGAATCCTTTTCTTTCCAAAAACCCTAAAAAATATCTTTTCTGTTTCTATAAAACTTAAATCGTTTTGTTTATTTCCAAAAAAACACCATAAAACTCTAAACTAGTTTTCTTCTAATTCTTTTCCAAAATTCCAAATGTTTTGTTAAATATCCAAACTCAAACTCACTTTACAGTTTCTAAAAGTCACATAAAGCTTCATAAAACTCATAAAATTATAAATTATTTTTTCAAATTCTAAAATCAAACGCATTCTCCGAAACACTAAAAACCCTAATTCAACTTCAAAACCAAGACAGTAACCCCAAACTAGCTAACCTTAAACCCTAGTTTTCTTAAACCCTAATCCCCTTAAAACCTTAAACCCTAGTTTTCCTAAATCCTAACCCTTTAATCCTTAAAACCTTAAAACCTTATAAACCTAAAACATTCAAACCAATATAGTAAATCCAAAATAATAATCCAGTAACCATAAATCATAAACCTAATGTTTTAATATACAAATCCTAATTTCATGATTTTACCCCTCGAACCCTAATTTGGTTAATCAAAGAATCTTATCAATCTCTTAAATTATAAAACTTTAATCCATTTCAATTCCTTTAAAACTTATAGTAGCATAAACCTTAATATATTAAAATTCCAAAACCCTAAACATTAAATAAAGAATCTTAAATAGAAACAGTAGCCTTAATTTGTATCTTTACTTGCTTTATTTATTCTTAGATTTGATTGTGTAGTTCATTATATGCTTTGATTTATTTTATATGCTTTAATTTATTTAAGTCCAACACTTGGTTTGTTTAAGTTATCATGGATGGATGTTTATTTTCTATTTTGATTGATGTTTAATATCTTTGATGAATGATTTATTTATGATGAATGGTTATTTACTTTTATCTATTTATTTTGATCTCCAAATGTTGTAAGAGGTATGTTTCCACTTTGTGGGTACCTCATTAGTTAAATATCATGTAATTTAAATTGCTTTTATATTTTTTGGACTAATGTAAAGGATATGTTTCTACCTTTCGGTGGGTGTCCTATTAGTTTAGACATGGATTATGTAAGGACATGTTTCCATCCTTGGATGGGTGTCTATTTATTTGCTTTGTTTGGACATTGCTTTGATTTTAATACAACGATGCTTTATTTCAATTGTTGCGTGTAATATGGATAATATTGTTATATTTAAGAATTTTATAATATTAAGACCTTTAATGGAGGCTGATTCCAATGAACCGGGCGTTGTGGGGGTGCTGGGCCATTTCTCACCTTCCCCACGCATACCTAACTTTCCAAACCCATTAAGGGGTTAGGGATTCCTTAGGAATCGAGTCATCCACCCCTTTCTTTTTCCCGGCCCGTCCGGGTGGCGACTCCATTTTCTCCTGACTTAGGTCCGTGTTCTCTAAGGTCCCGAGCCTAAATAGTGCCGAAGTCGTAAGTACCATTCCACCGGGAGTGGGGGCAAAAATCCCCGCTCACAGGAAAAAGATTGAAGTTGGGATGGTTTCTTTTTCAAATGCTGACTTACAAGAAGATGGAAGAGACTACATCTGCCCACTTTTTCATTAAGGTGGAAGTCAAAGGAAAGAGAACCCCTTGTGTCATGGATGATGATGGCTCCGCTATAAATGTTTGCCCACTCAAGATTCTGCTAAAGCTTGCTATGTTAACTCATGACCTAAGTTTGTCTAATTTAACAATCCGAGCCAATGATAATACTAAGAGACAAGTTGAAGGGACCTTCAAGACCCTATTGAAGGTGGGTCCTATTGAATCCATAATAGAGTTTGTGGTTCTAGATATATCAATTACCTTTACATTATTGCCAGGTCGCCTATAGTTTCACCCTATTGGTGGAGTTCCTTCAACACTCCATCAAAAGGTCAAGTTTCCAAGCAGTGATGGGATAATAATAATAGAGCCAGAAAATAGTGAACTAGTTAATGCTCTTATGGGGGAAAGGCCTCTCAATGGTTCCAAGTGGCTGGTATCTCTAAGGACATGTAAGTAGCCCACACAATATTGAGATTGACCCTAACAAGATTAAGGAAATTTGGGATATGTCGGCCCATAAGACGGAGAAGGAAGTTAGGGGATTTATCTAAAGGCTGCAATACATAAGCAGATTCATTGCAAAACTCACAACAATCTGTCAACCCATATTTAGACTGCTTTATAAAAACCAACCAATTGAATGGAATGATGAGTGTCGAAAATGTAACACCCTTATACCCAATATACGTACACTACATATACTTATATATGTAATATATGTATACAGGATACAAGAATGTCATAACCATTTAAAAACAAAACAATTCTTCATAGTAAAAAAAATGTGTATAAACTTAAAACGTTTAACTTATTTTATATAAATAATAGAGGAAACATTTCTTATTAAAATACATTTGTATCTTCATTACCCAAAAGTTTATCCAAAATATTTTTAATAAGCAGTAGAATATACATATTTATATACATCAAAATCAATATATACAAAATATGAAATTTATACATACTAGCAGTTTGTCTCTGATCTTGATGTTCCACTAATAACTCTGATCTCAAAGTCTCAAGCCTAGACTCGACTCGAGCTAGACGAGCTCTCCGATACAACCGGATCTACCCTGTCACCTGCGTGATGAACCACAATCGCACTAAGCCAAAAGCTTAGTGGTACAAACTTTGATAACATTATAGTTCAAATGCAATGTCAATGCACAGCACATATGAATATCACAATAAATAACATTATATCTCATTATAGTACTCAATTATATCTCAATTTATAATTCACATTAAAGAAAAGACAAGCATGGGCCCAAAAAGGATCTAATATGCTATTCAAATTTTAGAGTTACTGCTTTGGTCCATAATGACACCTTGTGTCTAGCCCCGTAAGCAATATATCCATGAATAATCCAACTAGATCTGAGCTTACGACCCAGTCTTTTCACTCAGTCTAGCTTCAAGGATTTATTTTTGAGGCTTATAACCCAGTCTTTTCACCCCCAAAAATATCATATTTATTAGCTAGGCCTGGCTTACGACCCAGCCTTTTCACTAGCCCAGCGTCTAGCCCGTAGGCAATTCATAGGCATGCCGCCAAACCCAGAACTCTAAAAATTAAATAACATACTAGGCACACAATTTATTCATATTTCTCATTATCAAATCCTTTCATAATTCCATTCTCAAATCCTTTCTCATTTTCTGATGATCAAACTAGGAACATTGCCTTATTATATCATCTTTTTCTCACTTTTCTCATTTTTCTCTTTTATATAAATATCAATTTATTACATTATGTTTTCACATATCTCATCACATTATTCCACATTTCTTTTCAATTACAACACATTACTTTGATGCATCAACATAATTCACATTATGCATATCATAACATATTTTTCATTCATCAACAATATATTAAGTAACTTAACACATTTTTCCAACCAAATGTGTTAAGTCCCAATGTCATCTAAATGTATGAAATCATTCAAAGTTTGTACTTAACTCTAAAAGCAATAACACCACTTCAGCCTCCTCTTCCAAGATATCCCTCAACACTTGGATTGATAACTCAATTCTCTTCAAACCCTAAACCAAAGGTGATTATAAATACTCACTTAGTGATACACATAGGAAATAAGGAAAAGCACTATCTAGGAAAAACTCTACACTTGACACGCTCAACAACACAGGCGTGTCCATGACCATGCCCTAAATCCATAAAACAGAAGCTTTGACATGCTCAGTGATATGGGCGTGTCACTGCACGTGTCATTTCTCCAACAATACAGTAGCTGTGACATGCTCAGTGAATGGGCGTGTCACTGCTCATGTCACCAACACTGAAAACAGAACCATCAACATGCCCAAAGACATGGCCTTGCCACTAGACGTGTCAGGCCAAAAATCTGATATCGACACAAAAATTGCCACATCCAACTATCATCTTTCATTAATCTTTTCAACTCCAAACCAACACAACCAAAACCATCATAATACCACAATAAACTTGTATGAACATCAATACAACTCAATTAAAAGCACAAATATACACAATCACAACCATAAACACAACTACATCAAATATCCAACAAACTCATAAACACACTCTCAAAGGAAATCAAAGAAACAAGTTGGAAACTTACCAAATATAAAGAAAAATCCTTAAAACTCCAACTTGATCACTTGAAATCCTTCAATTTCTTGAGTTAGCAAGAAGCAAAATCTATTTCCCCTTTGATGAACATGGTGATGGTTGGCCCTCTTGGAGAAGAAAGAAGAAGATGAAAATAGTCATTCTCCACTCAAACCAACTACTTCTCTATTTAACCACACAAATATCCTCTTTTAATCTCCACCAAGCATTAATAATATTATATTATAATATCATCTTCCACTATCATAACATATTAACATCTTAATAATTTAAAAATCATTTGACCAAATGAACATGTTGACTTGTATATAATGTATATATCTTCATATATACAACATATACAAACTTCCCTTTTTCCTTTTTCCTTTCTTTTTACTTAATTAAATATATACACTTATAAATTCTTCAATTAATTTACAACAATTAATATTTATTTTCAAATTTTTGGGATATTACAAGAAAGCTTTCGAACACATAAAGAATACCTGTTGAATCCACCTGTTCTAAAACTTTTCAAACCAGGTAGATCATTGATATTATACTTAGCAATTGAAGAAGGATTAGTAGGGTGTGAGTGGGGATTTTCACCCCACCCTGGTAGAATGGTTCTTGTGACTTCGACACTATTAGGCTCTAGGCCTTAGAGAATAGGGCCTAATCCCGTAGAAATGAAGTTGCCACCCAGACGGGCCAAGAAAAAAAAAAGAAAGGGGTGGATGACTTGATTCCTAAGGAATCCACAACCCCTATTGGATTTAGAAAATTTGGTACACATGGGGAAGGTGAGAATGACTCAGCACTCCCATAGCGCTCGGTTCATTGGAATCGGCCTCTTTTTAGGTCTAGTATTATTAAATTCTTTATTATTATCCATATTACATGCAATTTGAAGGAATAAAACCATTCATCATATTATTGAAATAAAATAAACAAAATAGGCACCCATCCAAGGATGAAAATATGCCTTTATAAAGTGTAATGTCCACAAAGAAAGTAAAATAAATAAAATAGGACACCCACCATAGGTGAAAAAGTATTCCTTACAATAGTCCCAAAATCCTTAAAATAAATTGGGTTGCATAATCAAAATAAGGCACCCACCAAGTGGAGACATGCCTTTTACATCTTTTAAAAATACAACCAATAAATAAATATTAACATAGTTTAATCATTCATAATAAAATATGTAATCTAAACATATATTTCATCATAAAAATTGCAACCACAATCATATCTTAGTTTTAATCCCTGAATGAATTATAGTGCACAACGTACAAAACTGTCCTACTAGCTGGTTAGCAGGTGGGGTCAAGGGGGTAGTGCTCCCGAAAGGTAAACAAATTACAAGATAAGTTTTATTGTGGAATTAGGGTTTTATTATAGAAACTATGATTAAAACATGACAATTAGGGTTCTAGAAAATCAGATAATAATATTATTGCGAAATTAGAGTTTTAGATTTGCGAGAACATAATTAAAGCATGCAATTGAATTCTGAGTTAATTTTAATCCTAAACTAAAACTAATCATAAAATTTGAAGACTCATAAGTATAATTTGGAAGCATAATGGATTACATATTGAAATGAATTTAATTGGATTAGTTAGTAAAAATCATACCTCTATTTGTTGGCTCCACCAAATTTAATCATTGAACCAAGCTTGATTTAAACTCTACAATCTTTCTGTTTAATAGTGCTTCTACCTAGATAAAGTTGTGTTTTGGCCGAGTGAAACAATCCTGGTTTTTTAGCTACCACCTTTTTTTCTTGCTTTTATCTTCTGTGTATTGGTAACTACAGCTGGTAATCACTCAAGCTTCTCTCTCTGTTTATCTTTGTTTATCAATTGTTGTCCCCCTTTTTTGCTCCTTTCATCTGTGTATTTATAAGCCAATCTTATGGTTGAAGTCGAATTAATTTTCCCAAACTATCTCTACTTATTCGAGTATAATTTGAGTTTAAGCCAAAACTGAATTTGGCTTCGATTAGGTACCAAAACAAAGACTCATATCAAATTGAACCTCTGTAAGTTCTATATGAACCAAAGCTCATATTGAATTGAACTGTGGTCAATTCGATATGGGTTTTATGTGCATATTGAATTGAACATTATTCAATTGGATATGAGCCTAGCTCATATTGAATTGGTTGTCCCAATTCGATATGGGCCTAAGCCCATGTCAAATTGGTATGCCCAATTTGATATGACACAGCCCATATCAAACCGAATTGTCCATTTAGGGTTTTAGGAGTTTATCCGACTTATTTTGGGCCTTTTTAAAATTGGACTAACCTAATTTAGGGCTTAGATTTAAGCTTTTAAAATTATATTAAATTTAACTTGGCCACTATTAACTGGGATCGAACTTGCTTAGGGCCAAAATTAAGGGCTACATAGAGGTAGTGCTTGCCTAGGCATATGAATTAGGAGTCGAATATGCAATCTACTACTTAAGTAGCAAACTTCTGCCTTATGAAATCAATCATTGAAAAGACTTGTATTTCCATGGTTTGGTCATCAAAGAAATTACACCATTACTTTTAATCTATAGTGTGCAAGCAATCTCCAGGTTGGATCTAGTGAAGTACTTGAGAGAAATGCCTTTGTTAATTGGGAAGTATGGCCAGTGGTTAATAATTTTAAAAGAATTTGTGATTGAATATATAACTAAGAAAACAATTAAAGGAAGAGCAATAGCAAAATTCCTGGATCAATAGCCACTGCCTGAAATTGAAGAGGTGACCTTCGAATTTCTAGATGAACACTTGGGGGCTATAGAAGTACAAGAATGGAAGATGTACTTTGAAGGAGTTGTGAATAGGAAGGGAGCTGGATTGGGAGTCATATTGGAATCTCCTGAAGGAGAACTCATCTCCTTATCTAAGAAATTAAAATAAAAGGTAACCAAAATATGGTAGAATATGAGGCGTGCATCTTCAACTTAGAAACCTTGATGATTTTAAAGATTAATAGAGTGCAGGTTTTTTGTAATTCATTATTGGTAATATCTCAAAAAAATGGATAATGGGAGTTGAAAGAAGAGAAATTGAAACCATACCATGATTACTTGACCATAGTAAAGAAAAGTTTCAAACATTGTAGGTATCACATTAACCATAGAAGAAAACCAAATGGCCAGTGCCCTAGCTACACTAGCTTCGGTGTAGGAGGATCCTGCCAAATTATTCCTTAAACCTCTAGTTCTAACTAGCTCATCAAATCCTTGCTATGAGTATGAAATAATCATGGAGACTAACACAGACCATGATGCATGGTATGATATAATTAAGCAGTTCTTGGAAAGTCAGGATTATCCGCCGGGGGCAACAAAAGAAGCAAGAAGAGCTATAAGGCAATGGACTTTGCAATACATCACTTTCCAAGGGGAACTGTATCGAAGATGGTTGGACAACATACATTTGAGATGTTTAAGGAAGTCTAGAGTTGAACATATCATGTCAGAAGTACATGCAAGGACCTATGGGCCTCATATGAATGGTTTAGCTCTGGTTAAGAAGATAATTCAGCAAGGCTACTACTGGTTGACCATGGAAAAAGATTGTATTGATTTTATGCAGAAATATCAGCAATGCTAGATATATGGGAATTTGAACCATTTACCTCTTAAAGAGTTACATTTTATGTTTTCACCTTGACAGTTCGTAGCTTGGGATATAGACATCATTGGGGAGATACATCCAACTGCTTCAAATGACCATTGTTACATAGTAGTAGCAGTTGATTACTTTTCAAAGTAGGACGAAGCGGAATCTTTCAACAAGCTAGGTGCAAGGAAAATGGCTCAATTTATTGAAAGAAATCTTATCTACAGATATGGAGTTCCATACAATGTAGTGTCAGAAAATGGGATGCAGTTCCAATGAGTTGTTAAAGATTTTTGCCAAGTATCAGATCAATCACCATTGATCCTCTCCATATAGATCAAAAGCCAATGGTGCAGTGGAAGCCGCCAATAAGACAATTAAGTAGATTCTCTCCAAGATGACTAAGACCTACAAAGACTAGTCTGAAGTGCTTTTGTTTGCTTTATGGAGGTTCAGGACAAGTGTTCAGACTTCGACAGGAATGACGCCATTTTCTTTGATTTATGGGGTGGAGGCGGTACTACCTAAAGTTGAAATCAAATCTCTAAGGGTAGTTTTTGAAGCCAAGCTGCTAGAGATGGAATGGGTATTAAGCAGATACACACAACTAGCTTTATAATAAGATAGGAGGTTGAAGGCATTGTATCATCACCAACTTTACCAAAAAAAAGATAGCTCGAGCTTATAATAGAAGAGTCCATATCAGAAGACTTAAAGTTGGTGACCTAGTACTTAAACAATGTAAAGCCAATGTCGCAGACCTAAGAGGAAAGTTCAGACGAATTTTGGAAGGGCCTTATGTTGTGAAAGAAGTAATGAAGAAGGGTGCGTTCAAGTTCTCAGACATGGATGGAAATGAGTTTAGTGAACCAGTAAATATTGACAGGTTAAAGAAATTCTATGTTTAGAAAAAAATAAAAAAAGGAAGCTCGCTCGGTTGAAAACCTGAAAGGGTAGCCTAGTCAAAAATTAGAGCAGCCTTCTAGTTCTGAAAACTCAAAAGGGAGGACTAGGCAACAATTAAGGCCAAAAAAATGAGAGAAAATTTCTAACATGAAAAGCTGAAAAGGCTAGTTGGCGACAGGAGTAATTTTGTATATGCTTGCAATATGTTTTTTATTATTCCCAATTTAATGAGACAGAGTTAATAATAGATTATTCTATATGCACCATTTTGAATAGCAACATGAAGGATAAAATAAATTGCATAACAGCAAAAAGTGATGAAAAATCATTGATAAAAAAAGAGAATAAAATGTCTTTCATTCTAACATAATTTTATTTATTTAAAAATTGACAAATTGCAGAATTTATGGAAATTGATAAGTGTAACGTGTAGGCCAGCTCTACCTCAGGTGATCTAAAAAGGCTTCAGTCAGCAAGGGCATGTCTAGGTCAGCCGTAAAATCAAAATCTTAAGGCTGAGCTCCATACTGGTGACCAAGGCAGTGAGGATCATAGCAAGTACCTCGACGAAGGGTAGCTAGTGGAACATACATCAAATATATTCGAGTGGTAATATTGTTGATTTTTCACCAAGGTGCCAACCAGCAGATGTTGATAACGGCTCTCAAACAGATCCACTCAATTCATTTGGCATATGAAGAAGCAAGTCGAAGAAGTTTTCTTGTAGAATGATGTCAGGGTAAGTACCTTGCATGATCTACAACTGGGGTGTCAAGCAAACAAAAGCGTTCCTACAGCTAGAACTGAGAGGAAGAAGGTATATTAAAAAAAAGGGCCCTCTAGGTTAATAAATTGCAAGGGTGGCCTAAGCTAGCAAGGGCGAGCTAGGAAAAAAAATAGGACTAAAATAAAAAATAATAATAAAGCTCGCTAGTTCTGAAAACCCGCAAGGGCAAGCTAGAAAAAAATTAGAGCAAATAAATAAAAAATTCACCTAAATTGAAAACTTGAAAGAGCGGTTTAGGCAATTCCCTAAAGTAATAAGAGACTTCCAGTCATCCTTTGAGAAGAACCCGCTTTGAATTGATCCAATCTAACTAGTGTTTCAGCTAAAATCAAAGGTACTAATGAAAATCCTCCCTCCATTTAGTCCATGATATCCAGTACTCGCAGATCAATATCACCATACAAAGAAACAAGCAAGAATTGACCAAGCAGACATAAGCAGAACATACGCCCCTATGTTTTCGCGGGAGCCAAATGGGATGCACAAAAATCAATCAAAAGGCCAAGTAAAATTTTCTCACCTCTGGTTAGTTGAAGAACCACATGTTTTGATATCTGGAATAGTATCTACATTTTTGTATGAAAGATGGAAGACAACATGGGAAATTCCATTTGATGATCATTTTGATATTTAAGTATGGCTTTAAATTCCTCAATCATGGGACATAGCTCGAAGATGTTAATTTAAAAGGTCCTAGTTTCCACATTCCAGAAGGAAGCCACGGCATGAAAGAAAGGTTGGTTCAACTTAATATTTTGAAACCACTTCAAAATGTTAATTTGAAAACAAGTTATTTGTTCCCAATGAATAGCCTAAAGGGTCTTAAGCAAATTCTTCATCTTCCTTAAATTAGCTTCGGTCATAGTCGCTTTTGTGAGACTTGAAGTTGTTTACCTTGATAAGAAAATGATCTACAGTATGTTGGTTTAAATGGATTTAATGGCTCCGGTGGAGAAGGAAGGGATGAAGTGTTAGTGTGTGCAAAAAGAAATTTGAGGGGACACAAGGAAAAGCAATACGCATTTTGATTTTGTAATTGGTTTTGGTTTTATAAAAGGTTTAATCCATGTGAAATTCACTAGAATTTGACATGGAAACTATTTATATATATAATTAAAAAAAAGCATTATAGGAAATAGTGCCAAAAAAGTGAAAAAAAAGAGAAGAAAGAGAGTCAAAAGGTTAAAAATTTATTTATTTAATTACAGTGGTCTTAGTCATTACATGCCCAGAACAAGATAATTAAAGATTAGTGGGGTGGAGGAGGTGACCCATAATCAAACAGTGCTCTAAAGAACTCATCACTCGAAGGAGGGAGAATGTCATGGTCATCGGTGTAGGGTCCCCTTAATGAAGAGGCGGCACCAGGATCTCTAAAGCCTTAGAACCAAAAGTCCTAGAAGCTTTGTTTTGACCGATGATACAGATCCTCAAAGTGCACAGCATTTTGATGACTGAAATCCAGTTCTCGATGACTGGCAGCTAACTCCTCTTGCAGCTTCATATTTTGTTCCTCAAGCATTTGCTATGAGCCAAAAAAAGAAAAGGTATGAACATGCACAATCATGCTTGCATATAGCATAAATAATCATAAAACAAGACTGCATACCAAGTTATTCAAGTCAAAGCCTTGAGGACATACCGACGTACCAGCTTAAGGAGGTAGAACCACAAATAGAGCAAATGGAGAAAACTGTTATTGAATCGGAGTAGCATTGGATGGTTTAGCCTCATGATAAAATGAACTACTAACCTACAACATTCATAAAGAGTCAGAAAAAATTAAGAAAAAGCAGTTGCGGATAATATATTTGTTATCACCTGAAAAGTGTCACCCCTAATGTCACTATAAGAATGGAAGAAGACCTTTCTCTCTCAATTTCCTCTTCAACATTTTCTTCCTCTTCTTCTTCCTCTTTATCCTCCTCATCATCTTCTTCTTCTTCTTCATCATTCTCCTCTCCTTATTCTTTAATACCTTTCACACCAAGAGAAGAAACTTGGAAATTTAAAAAGTTAATCCCGAATGAACTGGACATATGACATATCCAGTGGAAGTAGGAAGAAGCTGATATCAAAACCATTTTAAGCATATCTTTGTTGCGCTCAAATTAAGTTCTACTATAAGCGTCACTCGCAAGTATACGAGGTAGCTATAGCAAAGGTGATCGCCCCAAGGTTGTCTCTCAAGGAAGCTAGATAAGTTAATTGATTATCAGGTTGCAAATAACAAATTATAATAAATTTAAATTGCTAACAACTAAATGAAAACAGATCGATTGGAGTTTAAAACAATAAAAGTAAATTGAGCTGATATATTGATTCACTTAATAGAAAGGTCTAGGGTTTGCACTTCTCTACTAACTTATATGTATGAACGGTTATTCCTCTCAACCAATTTTATTTCAAAGATTAGATCTCAAGCAACTTAATTAATCGAATCAAGGAAATAAGCTCTCACATTCAAACCTCTTTCAAATAATCTTCTTACAATTGAAATAATCCTTTTCTTAGGTTATATTTCTAATTCACCTAAGTCCCTAATTGAATTATTCCAGCATTAGACTTCATCTCTCAATCCTTCACCTAACACCTCAAACACATAATTGGTGGCCAATCAATTATATATTAACAGTAATCCATTCAATCAAGGCTAAAGAAATAAATTCAGTTAAGAGTAATAACCAATTCATACAATCATAGTAGTTCCATACAAACCCTAGACTAGATCAAATTAGTTCATAATAATGTTATCAAACATATTCATCTCATTAAAATTCAAAGAAATCAATTTAGACATAATAGAATTCATGAATACAATTCCAAAGAAATTTAAGAGATAAAGTTTGAGAACAAAACCAAATTACAAACTCCCTATTGCTTCTGAAGAATCTCTTTATCAGATCTTTGCTAGAAGAATGTTGCAATGGCCAAAACAAATTTAATCTAGACTGTTTTAATCAAAGTGTAATCAATAATCTCAAAGAAAACAATTGGAAATCCTAAGTTATTCTCTGACGGCTGATCAAAAATCTCCCCTTAAAAAAACCTAATCGTATTATTTATACAAAACCTCACTTAAAACTCCGCTCTTTTAGTCCATGGAGTGACACGGCCAAGCTGCTGGCCGTGTCATGTGACACGGCCAGTGGCTTGGCCGTGTCTACTGAATGTGTCAGCTTCTATGTGATTTTCATCTCTTCTTCTTTGGAGTTAAGTGTGACACGGCCAAGCTTGGGTGAGCTTGGCCGTGTTTGGTGTGTTTGGAGGGACACGGCCAGTGGCTAGGCCGTGTCCCCTGAGTGTGTCACCTTCTGATCTCTTCATTCTCTGCTCTCTTTCCTTTTGGTCTTCTTCCTTGGCTTAGTATGGGACACGGCCAAGTCTCATGTCCGTGTCATGTGACACGGCCAGTGGCTTGGCCGTGTCCTCTGAGTGTGTCAGTCACTGCCCAAATTTTCCTTCTCTCTTGGTTCCTTAGTTTTGCCCTTAAGATGATGTTTGCATATTAACCTAAAATAAACACTTAAACAAACTTTAAACAAGAATCAAATAAACATTAACCAACAACAAATAAACACCACACTAAAAACTAGAATAAAAACGACATAAACACTGAAATAAATTAAAACTACCAAAATTGATGAAAACACTAAATAAACAGATTAAAACTACCAAAATACCTAAAGAAAACAATAATCATCATAATAAATAAGACACAATTCTATGACAAAAACTAATAAAACAATCTTCAAGCATTTTCTGGCATGGACATGTTGTTCGCTGTATATGTTGGAATGTCTGCTGGTACTCTCTGCTGGTCAGGACTAAGGAACTAATTATACACTCGTTCACCAAAGAACTAGCCACTAGATACTGGCTCGACTATAATTCGATGAGAACTTTGTAAAGGCAGTGCATTGTTCATACATGGAATCCAGTTAACCCTCTCATTAGCTCTCCACGAAGCCACATCCACCTGCAAAAGAGCAAATAGGTAAGTTGTTTTTCTCATAAGTTTTAAATATTAATATTTCTCATACTCAGTCCCAAGTCAAGTGACTTATGCGGTAGTGATGGGTACATACGTCATGGCTACCAGGCACCTCTCTACAACCTGACAGCCAAAAATTTAATATCAAAAACCTAAGCCACCGTTTGGTAATTTTGGGTGCCCTAACAAGGTTATGTTCAAATGCCCAAACCTAAAAAAATGAGAAGGGGTGGTCAAGTTCATACACGCACATTATTTGGATCAACAGTTATGAAGAGTGATACCTCAGCAACAACCATGAAACTAATGAAGGATCTTTTACTCCTACAAATCTTATCAAAACCATGATAAAGGTAGGCAAGGCTAGCCTCCCCCATGCATAAAGTGGCGTAAGGTCAAAATCAACAAGGGATCGTAGCACTGACAGGTGGATGGCAGACTCAGTGCTACACAGTATGGTCAACCCTAATAGATATAGTAAGAACCCTTGTGTATATTGTTCAGCTCTTACATTGTGCACTAACTGGGTGTAATCCATCCAGTAATCTCAGATAGGCTCATATTTAATTTTACAAGTTCCTTTGAACTGAGGCCTCACAACAATCAGCTATCGAATTTCATCACCGGTTAAAATATCATCAGCCAAAGGGACGCGTATCCCATGGCATTAGAGGACTATTATGGTAGCAAAATTGACTGGACAGATGGTCATCTCTTCTATGGACAAGTGAAAGGTGTGGGTGGCATCCATCCATCACGCTGTAAGCACTTGGATCACACTCCTGTCAATCTGAAATCCCTTACATGATAATTAAAAAATGAAATCCTTAAAGCCACATTTCCAGATCATACTCTTCATTAAAGGCGGTGCTCGATCATACCCTTACCGAGCTTTGTAGACATTTTCTCCATCGTAAATCACACAGCTATCATACTACCATAAAATAGGTAAGTTAGGCAAGGTAAGGAAATAGCTCTTAAATTTTCTTTATTAGCACTTCGTTATACATGTTTTAAATTTTTGCTCATAAATAAATTCTTTTTCTACATTAATTTGCCTATTTTAACACTAAAATTTATAAATAAAATCATAACATTTCCTAAAAGTTAATTTTCATGCTTATTTGTTGTAAACTAACATTTGTCAATAAATTATACTAATAAATTTTATGTCGTTAAGTAATTAAATTGCAACAAAATGACACTTACTCGAGTTTTTTCCTTCCCACTGCGGTGAAGATGCATTCCGACTAGGAGAGGGACTCGTTCATATTCGGCATTCTGAAGATAATTGAGCAGCCCGGCATTTGAAAGTGGTCCAATCCTAGAAGCATGATGAACATTTGCCATTTGTAAAAATTGGTAGACAGTTTTGAGATGTTTAAAAAAAACTGAGAAACAGAGCGAAGATCTTTGAAGGTAAAAGGGAATTGTGAATACAGAACAATGAACTATGTTTTTTTATATAGAGGAATGGCCATGGATAAGAACAAGTTGGAAAAGTAAATTGAAAGGAATAGGGTCAAATCAAGCTTCATCAAATGCATGATACTTTCGCAAATAATTGATATGAGATACAAAGCACCAGTCACACGTGCACAATAAATTGATATTTATTATTGGTCTAAATTTATGAGTGTCTAAAAATATTTTTTTCACAGTAACAATATTTTTTCACGTAGGGGGAAAGGATATATAAGGAGATACTAATTAAAAATAACCAATTTTTTTGCTGACTTTTAAAATTTATTTTTTGCAGATTTTGGGTTCAGAACCCAAGTCGCTGGTCAAGAACCCAAATCAAACCGAACTAATCTGACTCCATAACCTAAGTCAATTCACAAGTCCATAACCTAAACTAAGTCATTTTGGGTTTAGAGCCCAAACCAATCCAAGTCCAAAACCTAAACCAATCTTGGTCCATAACCCAAACCAAGACATTTTGGGTCCATAACCAAAACTAAGACATTTTGGGTCTAGAACCCAAATCGAGATATTTTGGATCCATAACCCAAACCAAGACATCTGGGTCCAGAACCCAAACCAAGATAATTCGGGTCTAAAACCCAGCTTATCAAGACAACTCGAGTTTGCTTTCCAAAATACAAAATTGCTTTTCACTCTCTGAATAAATTTAAGATCATTCAAGTAGGGGACCAGACTATAGACAAATTTTGGCCCCAAAAAAGTTCAATCCCAAATAAAAGAGGCCAAGCCAAATTTGGTTAGATTTTAAAAGGTTAAACTTAGTTTAAAGGGTTGAATTAGATTGGTCTAATTTTAAAAGGCCTAAATTAAATCCGATCCATTTTTTTAAAGTTTGAATTAGGTCCGATCCAAAGTTAAAATTAATTTGGTTTGGTTTTATTGGATATGGGCTACGCTCATATCTAATTGGACACTCCAATTTGATATGTGTAATATCCCAAAGTGTGCCCTAGAAGTTTTGATATAATTGTTGTTTTATTTAGATTTAATGTCTATGTTAAATTGAGAAGAGAAAAGAAGTGAAGAGAGTGTATATGTTGTATATATGGAAATATACAACATATACACAAGTCAAAGTATAGATAGTCAAAGAAGATATTTATTTGTTTTAAAATAATTAAGTAATTAAAGGGAAATTAAATAAGTGGATGTGAGAAATTGGATTATTTTATTATTTTTTTTGCTTGGAGGAGGTTTAAAGAGAAGAGTATTTGACTTTTCTTCTTCATTTTCTTTTCCTTTTCTTTTCATTTCCTTTCTTGGCCGGGCATCTCAAAGCAAGAGAGCAAGAGAGGGGTTTTGATTTCCAAGCTCTAAATTGAAGGAAGATTCAAGTGATTAAGTTGGAAATTCAAGAAGTTTCATCAACTTTGGTAAGTTCTCTCTTGATTTCCCTTGTTTTATTTGAGTTGTGATTGAGTTTGCTTGTTGATTTTTGATAGTATGATTAGGTTTGTTTGTGGTGTGTTTGAAAGTGTTGAAAATGAATTAAAGATAAGAAGTTAAGTTGGTGTTGGTGTTGGAAATGTATGAGATGTGTTGTGTAGGGTTGTGTATTGGTGATTTTTGTTGTAGATGTTAAGTTTAGTTAATTGTTTTTGTCAATCTTCATGGTAATTGTGTTTGATGGAGTTAGAAGCATGGAATATGTGAATTTGGTCCGAAACAGAAGCATCTTGGATGCCACGCCCGTGGCCCTTGGCTGCCACGACCGTGGCCATTGGAAGCCATGGCCGTGGGGGTTTGAGCAAGGGAGGCAGAACCTTTTTCTAACCCACGCCCGTGGGGGTTGGGAGGCCACGACCATGGGGTCCTAGAGAGAGATGTTGGTTTGTGAATTGTGATCTAAGGGTCTAGTATGAGGTTAATAAGTGAATAATTGTATTGGAATTGATGGATTTTATCATTTTTGGATTAGGTCTTGAAGAAGTTAAATTGCTCTAATCCAAGTTGTGAGGATTCTTGGAAGAGGAGTTGGTATTGTGTGTGAATTTCTTTTAAGGTAAGTACAAACTACATTATTGCATACCTTTATATGATCTTAAGACTTAACACATTTGATTGTAAATGTGTTAAGTAATCTATTGCATTGTTGATGCATATTAATAATGTTATGTTTTGCATAATGTGAACTTTGTGGAATGTATGTTGAAGACTCTAAAGATATAATGATGTAATGAAATATGAAATATGGAATGTGAAAGATATGATGATCATTCAAATGGTATGGGCAATGCAATTGGTAATGATGAATTGCTTTAATGTGATTTGATCTTAATGAGATGTAATGTCTTATGATGAATACTTAAATGATGAATTGCTTTAATGTGATTTGAGCTAAATGAGATGTAATGCCATTGTGGTTGGCTATAATGATTCAAATGAAATAAGTGGGGCATGTTTGCCTAAATGATGAGATTCAATACAATTGGTTATATATACTCTATTTATGAGATGTGAAGCCATTGTTGTTGGCTATAATGATGTCAATGAGATGATTGAGGCATGGTTGCCTAAATGATGATGAGAAAATGAGAATGAAATTGATAATGAAATAATAAATGAATTGTGTGTCTAATATGTTATTCATTTTCAGAGTTTTGTTGTTGGTGGCATGCCTATAGTAACAATCTCTTGAAGTTAGGTTGGGCTTGATCCTTGAAGCCAAGTTGGGTTGAAGTTTAGCATGCTTAACTCCCCTTGAAGCTTGGTTGGGTCTAGTCCTTGAAGCCTAATTGAGATGTTACAACCCTTGAAGCTAGGTTGGGTTTGGTTCTTGAAGCCAAGTTGGGTTGATACTTAGCATGCTTTGTTCCCCTTGAAGCTTGGTTGAACCTAAATCCTTGAAGCCTAGTTGGGATAATGATAATGATAAATGAGATAATTAAACCAAAACATTAACTCTGAAAGTTGAATGACATATTAGTGTCTTTGGGCCCATGCTTGTCTTTGTTTAAATGAGATACATGTTTGTGAGATATAATGTTATGAGATGATTATTGTACATAAGTAATTTATGGAAAATGAATGTGGTATGGAAAGCTATGCTGAGTAATGAAACTATGAAGATACAATATGATGTGTAATATGTTTATGGATGGAGGAATTATGAGTGTTACTTCATGAATAATTTGATATGTTATTGAACAATGTAAGGTTTTGAAATATAATATTCTTTTGAATTGTGTATGAAACTTGATTGTGTGACATTGGCATTGCATTGAAGCATATTATTATTGTAATTTGTACCACTAAGCCGTTGGCTTAGCGCGATTGTGGTTAATCGCGCAGGGGACAGGGTAGAACCGGAGGGTTGTTCTAGACCACGTTGAGTTTAGGTTTTGAAGAGTTGATTTAGGACTTAAAGATCAGAGAAGAGCTGCCAACCATGTATAAATTTTATGTTTTTTGTAAATTTTGCTTTTTAATGTATATATATAATTATAAATATTTCTATATTTTCCGCTACGTACTAAATGAATGTTTTATTTATTATACTCTATAATATAATTTGAAAGTTTTTCATGAAGTTATTACCGCTGTTTAATAAATGGACATTATATCTATTTTTTTTCTATATTAAAAGTTAAATGCTTTAACTTTTCTATATTGTATAATGAGAAAGATTGGCTTGGAGTTTAAAAGATTGGGTTGTTTAACATAAATTGTGGCACTCTTATATCTAGTATACGTATATTACAGAAGTAGTAGTGTATAGCGTACGTATATTGGATATAGGGGTGTTACAATTAATTTGGTATCAGAGCCTAGGTTTGAGATTCTCAACCTAGGTAAAATGTAAGAACAAGAAATATTTTAATTTTAAAAGTTGGTTTTTAAATAAGTTATATATTTTGGTATGGCAGTCTCTGATCTTTAATGAGATATATTCTGCTGTGTTTGCAGATATAGGTAGTGATGGCATCACAATCACGTCAGTCCGTAGAAGGTAGTGCTGAGAGCGTAGCTCCTGAAGAGAGTAGAGATGGAGCTAGACTTGAGAGAGTTAGTGAGGCACCTGTTTCTGTGCCAGAGAGATCAGCTGCTGGTGAGGTTCCGTTGGGTTGGTTACGGCATATGGTAGAATTGTTGAGGGGAGCTCCTGTACAGCAGCCACCACCACAGCCTCAAGTGCCAGTGAGACATTATGATAAGTTGAGGAAGTATGGAGCCGAGGATTTCTTGGGCACTACAGATCCAGCAGTGGCTGAGCAGTGGTTGGACAAAGTGCAGAGGATATTTATCCAGTTGCAAGCCACTTCTGAGGAGAAATTTGATTATGCTAGATCCCTTCTGCAGAAAGATGCTTATGATTGGTGGAAGACGGTTCCTCATGCTATGGATGATCCACCTACATTATCTTATAATGATTTTCTGAGGGAGTTTAAGCTGAAATATACTCTGAGGGAGTATAAAGATGTTAAGAAGATGGAATTCTTGAATTTGAGGCAAGACAACCGGACAGTGACAGAATATGAGATTGAATTCATCTGGTTGAGTCACTATGTCGGGGGGATTATCTCTGATGAAATTGACCTGTGTAGGAGATTTGAGGAGGGGTTGAGGCCCTCTATTATGTACATTGTTGCTGGTTCTCGGTACCACGATTTTTCTCAGCTAGTTGCAGCAGCTAGAAATGTTGAGAGAGCACAGAGTATTGCAGCAGCTGCTACTGAGGAGAAGACCAGAGTAAGGAGACCTCAGTTTGAGGCAGGGTCTTCGTCTATGAAGAGGGGCCGAGGAAGTTTTGTTCCAAGAATCAGTAGGAGTCAGAGGCAGTCGGGCAGATCAGTTCAATATCAGAGGCAGAGACCGAGACCTACAGTTTCTGTAGCTAGTGCTCCGACTCCAGTGGTTCAGAGGTCTACTCCACCTGTATGTGTTCATTGTGGTAGGACCCATGGGGGTGCTTGTTGGAAGACGGGTGGATCAGGAGTATGCTTTAGATGTGGGTCACCAGCTCATTTTATTAAAGATTGCCCTGAGATGCAAGAGGATAGGCAGACTGATACTGCAGCTTCTCGACCCAGTGTTGGCAGAGGTGGTCGAGGGAGCAGAGGTTTCAGTAGAGGTGGTAAACCTGGTTTTAGTCAGAGAGGAGGATCTTTATCCAGAGGCAGTAGGCCAGATGAGGCCGGATCTTCTCAGAGAGTATATGTGATGCAGAGGCAGCCGGATGCTTCAGCAGTTATAGCGGGTACATTTTCTTTATTTGGCATTTCAGTTCTGGCTTTGATTGATCCAGGATCTACTCATTCATACATAAGTGCATCCATATTGCATGTGTCTGAATTGCATTCAGAGTCCTTAGGATTTGATGTCTTGGTGACAAATCCTTTAGGACATAGTGTGGTTGTTAGCAAGGTGCATCGTGATAGTGCAGTTGTGGTGCAAGGTGAGGAGTTTCTTGGTGATTTAATTGAAATGTCTTTTAAGGAGTATGATTTGATCTTAGGCGTGGATTGGTTGTCTAAGTATGGAGCTGTGGTATATTGTCAAAAGAAATATGTTACTTTGAGAACCGGTGATGGTAGAACTGTGATAGTGTCTAGTGAGCAGAGACAACTTGCATCCTTGTTTGTTTCAGCTTTTGCAGCTAGAAGGTTGATTAGAAAAGGGTGTGATGCTTATCTTGCTCATGTTGTGGATACCAGAGTAGTAGGTTCTCGACTTGATAGTATACCCTCAGTTACAGATTTTTCAGACGTGTTTCCTGAGGAGTTGCCAGGGTTACCTCCTGAGAGAGAGGTTGAGTTTGGTATCGATTTGTTGCCTGGTACCACTCCTATCTCTATCACTCCTTATCGAATGGCACCTGCTGAGTTGAGAGAGTTGAAGGTGCAATTGCAGGAGTTGTTGGATAAAGGATTTATTCGCCCTAGTGTTTCTCCATGGGGAGCTCCTGTTTTGTTTGTGAAGAAGAATGATGGTACTTTGAGATTGTGTATCGACTATAGGCAATTGAACAAAGTGACTATCAAGAATAAGTACCCTTTGCCTAGAATTGATGATCTCTTTGATCAGTTAAAGGGAGCAGCAGTGTTTTCCAAAATTGATTTGAGATTAGGGTACCATCAGTTGAGGGTTAGAGCTGAAGATGTTCCTAAGACAGCTTTCCGCACAAGATATGGGCATTATGAGTTCTTGGTGATGCCTTTTGGGTTGACGAATGCACCTGCAGCTTTCATGGATTTGATGAATAGGGTATTTAGGCCCTATCTGGATTAGTTTGTGGTGGTTTTCAATGATGTTATTTTGGTGTATTCACGTAATGAAGAGGAGCATGACAAGCATTTTCGGATTGTGTTGCAGATCTTGAGAGAGAAACAGTTGTATGCTAAGCTGTCGAAGTGTGAGTTTTGGCTTGACCAAGTTACTTTTCTTGGTCATATAGTTTCAGCAGAAGGTATAAGAGTTGATCCAAGTAAAGTTGAAGCTATTTTGAATTGGAGTCCACCAAAGTCAGTGACTAAAGTTAGAAGTTTTCTGGGTTTGGCAGGCTATTATATACGCTTTGTGAAAGGTTTTTCTTTGATTGCTACTCCACTCACCAGATTGATTCGGAAGGGAGTTAGATTTGTGTGGACAGATCAGTGTCAAGCTAGTTTTGAGCAGTTGAAAGAGATGTTGACTCAAGCTCTTGTTCTTACTTTACCCGTGGAAGATAAATCATATGTGATTTACAGTGATGCTTCACATAATGGTTTAGGTTGTGTTTTGATGCAAGAGGATAAAGTTATAGCTTATGCTTCTCGGCAGTTGAAGCCGCATGAGCTTAATTATCCGACGCATTATTTGGAATCGGCACCTATAGTTTTTGCTTTGAAGATTTGGTGACACTACTTGTATGGGGAGAAGTTTTTTATCTATACAGATCATAAAAGTTTGAAATATTTGGGTGTTTAGAAGGAGCTGAATCTTCGATAGAGACGGTGGCTAGAGTTGATAAAAGATTACGACTGTTTGATTGATTATCATCCTGGCAAAGCAAATGTTGTTGCTGATGCCTTGAGTCGGAAGTCTTTAGCAGGTTTGACTGCTTATTCGCTTTTGTTGCTTGTTGAGTTGAGAGCGTTGCATGTAAATTTTAAATCATGTGATGATAGTGCATTGTTGGCTCAGTTGCAGTTGAGACCGGTATTGTTGGATCAGATTAAAGAGGCTCAATTGGCTAATGAGAAAATTCAGAAGATTGTGTCAGAATGCCAAAAAGGAGAGAGTTGAGATTTTCTTATGAGAGATGATGGTAGCCTTTGGTTTAAAGATAGACTGTGTGTTCCTAATAATGTTAGTTTGAGAAAGATTATTTTGGAAGAAGCACATCAGTCGGTTTTTGCTATGCACCCTGGGAGTATAAAGATGTATCAGGATTTGAAGCAACATTATTAGTGGTCAGGTATGAAGAGGGACATAGCGGAGTTTGTATCCAAGTGTCTCACTTGTCAAAGAGTAAAAGCAGAGCACCAAGTTCCAACAGGGTTGCTTCAACCTTTAACAGTGCCTGAATGGAAATGGGAGAGAGTGACAATGGATTTTGTCTGGGTTGTCATTGACTCAGAAGAAGCATGATGCTATTTGGGTGATTGTTGATCGGTTGACAAAGACAGCTCATTTCCTTCCAGTTAGAATGGATTATTCTCTTGAGAAGTTGGCTGAGCTATATATCAGTGAGATAGTGAAGTTGCATGGTGTCCCAATTTCTTTAGTGTCTGATCGAGATCCTAGGTTCACTTCGAGGTTTTGGAAGAGTTTACATGGTGCATTGGGTTCTCGGTTGCACTTTAGTACTGTTTTTCATCCGCAGACAGATGGGCAGTCAGAGAGAGTGATACAGATTATAGAGGATATGTTAAGAAGCTGTCATTGATTTCTCTGGAAGTTGGGACAGATTTTTACCACTTATGGAATTTGCGTACTACAACAGTCATCAATCCAGTATTGGTATGGCACCATTTGAGGCATTGTATGGTAGACAATGTAGGACGCCTCTGTGTTGGAATGAACTTGGAGAAGGCAAATTGGTTGGTCCTGATTTGGTTAAAGAGACTGAAGAGAAAGTGAAGATAATTCGGGATCGGTTGAAAGCGGCTTCAGACCGACAGAAATCTTATTCAGATTTGAAGAGGAGAGACATAGAGTTTGATGTTGGAGATAAAGTTTTTCTGAAAGTATCTCCTTGGAAAAAGATTTTAAGATTTGGTCGAATAAGGAAGCTGAGTCCTCGTTTTATTGGACCGTATGAGATATTAGAAAGAGTTGGACCATTTGCTTATCGTCTTGCTTTGCCGCCTGAATTGGATAGAATCCATAATGTCTTTCATGTTTCTATGTTGCGGAGGTACAGATCAGATCCATCTCATATCTTGCCAGTTGAATCCATTGAGGTAAGTTCGGATCTGACATTTGAAGAAGAACCAGTTGCTATTTTGGCACATGAAGTAAAAGAGTTGAGAAATAAGAAAGTGCCACTGGTAAAGGTTCTTTGGAAGAATCATGCGAAGGAAAAGGCAACTTGGGAGAGTAAGCAAGCAATGCGAGATCAATATCCTCAACTGTTTCGGACTTGATATCAGGTAATTTCGAGGACGAAATTTCTTTTTAGAGGGGGAGAATTGTAATATCCCAAAGTGTGCCCTAGAAGTTTTGATATAATTGTTGTTTTATTTGGATTTAATGTCTATGTTAAATTGAGAAGAGAAAAGAAGTGAAGAGAGTGTATATGTTGTATGTATGGAAATTTATACAACATATACACAAGTCAAAGTATAGATAGTCAAAGAAGATATTTATTTGTTTTGGGGAGTAAACTATGATTGAATCATCTCCTCCTGAGCAATGGGAAAGGCTACTTAATGGTCTGAATTGGGGAGTAAACTATGCAACAAGAAATATATTAGCAACAGTTATCCAGGACCAAATGGTTGAGGGAGGGGGGACTGTAACATGCATTTCTTTCACTTATGTACCACTATGAGAAGGAATTACAATAGCATCACAAACTTGTAAAGCAATAGGGGTCTACTATATGACTCAAATGATATTAAGCTTTAAGTGTTAAACCACTTTACGGAGACCTTCTCAGAAAAAGCTAATCTGGAGGCCCTCACCTTCTAATCTGTCATTCTTTAAGCCGTAATGTTCTTTTATGGATTTTCTTGAAAAGCCTTTCACTGAGGAGGAAATTTTAAAGGTAATCAATAGCTGTAAAGGAAGCAAAGCGCTAGGGCCTGATGGGTTTAATTTTAGCTTTTATAAGAAGTTTTGGACTATGCTAAAATCTGACGTTCTTTTTTTTTCAATTTTTCTTTTCTACAATATTTATGCCAACTGATTTGTGCACATCATTCATTACTCTAATCCCAAGTGTGAAGGTACTGCCAACCTAAGTGAATTTCGACCAATCAGTCTTGTTAATGGTATCTATAAAATAATTGTAAAAGTCCTTTCTATGAGGATAAAATCAATAATGGGAGAAGTATTTAGCAATTTCCTATCTGCTTTTATTCATGGGAGGAGCATACTAGATGGTGTACTAATTACAAATGAGATTATTACTCCTACAAAAGGAATAGTTTTTACAATGGGCTTTGAAACGAAATTATTTTTCACTTCATTCAAATTACAACTTTTCTTCTTAAAACGAGCTTACAACTATTTAGGTCAATTATGGAATACCAAAAATCTATTGTGGGCCTAATTTGTACAAAGAATTGTTGATCATGGGCTTCTTTGTGGCATGAATCATTGGTTATTTTTTCAAATAGGAAATTTATTTATGATTAACTCTTTAATTTAGTTTTAATCCATAATATAGCATAAAAGCTATTTTTTAGTTGATCCAATGGATTAAAGCTTAATGAATGAGAATTATCATGGATTGATTTCTAAATTTAAGAATGTAACTATTGGTTGAACCGTCCGAGTGAATTTTTCAAAAATAAGATATCCCATATTGATATTTTTTTAACCATATACCTAGGAAAAGAGACTCACCGCTCGTGTGTGAAAGGTATAAGGTTGGAAGGAACGTCCTAATTATCTTTGTTTGCTTGTTACTTGTGCATACATGCATATATGCATTGCATTACATGTCATTGATCCTTTCTGGGTCAAAGACATAGAGTATAGCAGTTCAAGAGCGTGCGACAATTCGACCGATGCTAGTGACATAGAATCCAGTAATGATTTGGTCAGCTTCTCACTAAGATCAATGGAACCTGAACAGATTCAAAGGATGGTAGATGATACCCTCAATGCCAAGATGGAAGAACTAAAGAAGACCCTGGCTGAGACTATGAAGAGCCAACTGGCTGCACTTTTAGGGAACACTGTTGAGACATCTTCTAGTACTAAAAAGCATAAGGACAAAGGAAAGCCTAAGGTTGGCGAAGTGGCCTCTAATGAGGATAAAGTAGTTGTTGATGACGATGATGACTGGGCCTAATACTTCCAAGATCCTCAAGATAAGAAGAAAAAGATGAAGGTTGTGGAAAGATCAACCATGGAAATGACTGAAACTTCAAATGTTGAGAAGCTGATTACCTATTTGGAAAAGAAATTTGAAAAGAAGCTAAAAACTGAAGAGATGTCAGAGGTGGACAAGCTGTTTGAGCAAGATGAGGAGGTTTCGTACAAGTTCAAAATGCCCTCCTTTACCAAGTTTGATGGAACTAGGAATCCTCATCTCTATGTGAAGCAATACATCACTGCTATGTAATCTGCTTGAGCTACTAAGGCTCAAACTCTAAGGTACTTCATGCTCTCATTGGATCCTATTATGCAAAACTGGTTCAACACCTTAGAGGAATGTACCCAAAAAGATTGGAATATGTTGTATAACACCTTCATCCAGCAATATGGGTACAATACTAAATTGGAAGTAACTCTTATGGAGGTAGAATTAATAAGGCAAAACCAGAATGAAAATTTTGTTGATTATGTGAAGAGATGGAGGAATAAGGCTGCACTGCTTAAGAAGAGGCTTGATGAATCTGACCAGATCAGAATGATAGTGAGGGGTGTCCTACCCAGCCTACTTAAATGGATGTCTCACAACCTTATAAGGGATTTCAAATATCTTGTCCAAGCTAGTTTACAAATAGAATAATGTGAAAGAGAGAAGAGCCATTTTTCTGGAAGAAAGAAATATCAGTCTAGCAGCCAGAGTGCACAGAATATAGTAGATGTCAATGCAACTGGTCAAGCAAAGAGAAAACATTTTTAAGAGTTGGAAAAACCTTTGTCTTAGGTTTTTAACAAGCTGCAGAAGAAAGGGTTGTTGCAACCATTGGTTCCTAGACCCTTGCCGAATCCTTTACTACCAAACTTTGATACAAAAGATTTTTATCAATTTCATTAGACACAAGGACATGAGGCAGATAAATGTACTTGATTGAAGCATGAGATCCAAGATCTGATTGACAATGGTAAGTTGCCCAAGCCTAAAAAACTCAACACTAAGAATAATCCTTTGCCTAAATTTGGAAGAGTGTTACTGCCAGCAACCTTCATGATAGAGGGAGGATTGAAGGAAAGTTCTGTCTTATCAACTTTTCAAGACGCAAATGGAGGAACTGCGAATGAGGAAGTGATGATCATTGCCCTTGAAATGTCCAAATAAATGAAGCATCTTTGACTTCAACTCAACAACTTCTCTTAGCTTGTTTGGTTTTTGTTTCATTTTCTTTCTTTGGTATTTTCTAGAACAATTATGTTTTTCAAATTCAGATTGTTTGAATAAATTACATCTATTAAATTTATAATTTTTTTATTTTTGACATTATAGTATTCAACCAATGACGAGTCTAGCTTGATATTCATGAATTAGTATATCTATGCATAATAATTCAAATGACTTTACTAGGCAAAGGAATTTTTCTATTAGATTGAGTTGTGTATACTTACTTAGAGAGGGCTCCTGCATAATTATGAATGTCCAGGTCCTAGTCAATCTTAGAACATACTTAGACGAACTTTCAAGGCGAAATTGAACTCTGCTTATTTAAGAGAGAGATGATATAAGCATTGTTTGATAGGCCAAGAACTAGTATCCGCCCTATTAACATCAATCTCTAGTTTTTCTCTTTGAGCTTTCATAAAAGTTTAGCTTGCTTTTCTTTGGCTTATAAACTCCAATGACCTGCCCTGAGCTATTGTGATACTTATAGCAAGTCGAATGATCACTAAGGAATAAAAGGGAAAGAAGATCAAAGAGAAAGATATATAGTCAAAACTATAGAGATAGTTGAAGGACACCTAAATTAGACTTAATATCACATACTTATTGAGATAAAGTTAGGAGTGAAGCAGACTTATGGCACTTCTGTAATATCCCAAATTTTTTGAAAATTTCTAATTTTTGAAAATTTGATAAAATAAATTCTAATTTAAATGGATAAATTAAATTAATGGTTTTAAAAGAAAAATGAAGAAATTTTAAATGAAATAAGTGGAATATATATGTGATATATATACAAAATATATACAACATATAAAAGTCAATAAAAAAAGTCAACATTTTAAAAGAAAAGTCAAAAGTAAAAAAGTAAAAGGGTACTTTAGTAATTAAATCTTACAAATTCAAAATTATTAAATTAATTCAAAAATAAATAATTTTTGAATGGAAGATGAATTTTTGGACCTTTAATTTATTAAATAAATAATTAAATAATTAATTATTAAAATAGTATAACATATATATATATGGTTTAAAATGAAAGATGAAAGGAAGGAGAAATTAAAGTTGTCTTCATTTCTTCGTCTTCTTCACCAAGGCCGAACCACCATGGGAGCATAGACTAAGATTTTGATTCTTCCATACTCCACAAATTGAAGGATTTAACAAGTTTAAAGTGGATTTTTTGTGATTTCCATTAAATTTGGTAAGTTTCCAACTCCTTTCTTTGAATTTCATGAAAATTTTGATTATGTGTGATTTTGGAATTTTAAGTAGTATGATATAATTATTGGAATTGGTGTGTATGATGTTATTTTGGGTAGTTAACAATGATTTTAAGGTTGGATTGAAGAGATGGTGGAGTTTGGAAAAAGAAAGGTGAAGAGAGAGAATTTAGGGTTATGGATTTTTGGGGTTTGAGTAATCATGGTTTTTAATTGTGCAAATTGGTTCTAAATGAGTTGTTTTGATGCATAAACAAGTATTTTAAAGTCAAATATTAGATTTGATTGTGTTTGGTTGGAGTTTGAGAATGGAAGTGGAGATTTAGGGTTTTGGAAAAGTGATTTTCCAAAGTTGTTGAATTGTTTGATTTTCTTTGTTTAAGCATGTTGTTTAGTGTTAAAAGTGATGAATATAAGCTTGAAATGATTAATGGATTGTGTTGGAATGGAAAACCTTCAATGAGGGAAGGTTATGCCATTTTAGGGTTTTGTGTATAAGAGTGTATTTTTATAATGTAAATGGTTTAAATATATTAAAATATGTTTTTAATAATATAAATAAACTTAAAACACTAATTTAAATGGAATAGAATGGTATTCTAATGTTAAAGTAAGGAAAGGCTAAATTTTTAGAATTTGTAGGAGTGATGTTTAATTATGGTTTAATATTGGAAGTGTCATTAAATGTGATACTAAATGATTATTTGCTATCACATTTGGTTTAGGCATTGAGGGGTTGATTTGCTTCATCCAAGTGGTGAAGGGAAAGTTGGAAGGATAGGATTGGAGGTTGTTTTAAGCTTGTTTTGGTTGCTATTTGAGGTAAGTACAAACTTTAAATACATTATTTATGTTTGCATGACATTTGGACTTAACAAATTTTGGTTGAAAAATGTGTTAAGCTACTTGATACATTGGTTGTGTATGAATAATGTGCTATAACATTTGTAATGTCATATATGTGTTAAATGCATTGTAAAAAGACATTGATGATAACTAAATTATGTAATATGTGTATTATGTGGAAATGACCCAAAGTGTTTGGGTAATGTCATTTGTTGTATATGCATTAAGTGCATTGTTGAAAAGCCATTAGTATTGGCTAGATTACATTAAATATGATTAATATGTGAATTATATTGAAATACCCAAGGTAATTGGGCAATGTGTTGTAAATGCAAAAATGTGATATAATGTAATGAGATATGTGGAAACATAATGAAATGAATTGATATCGATAGAAATGAGAAATATGAATAAATTGTGTACCTAGTATGCTATTCAATTTTCAGAGTTCTGTGTTTGGCGGCATGCCTATGATTTATCTACGGGCTAGACGCTGGCGTCATTGTGAAAATATTTTTGAGGTGAAATGGCCGGGTCGTAAGCCTCAAAAATAAGTCCTTGAAACTAGGCTGGGTGAAATGACCGGGTCGTAAGCTCAGACCTAGTTGGATTATTCTATTGATATATTACCTACGGGGCTAGACACATAGTATCATTATAGACCAAAACAGTAACTCTAGAATTTAAATAGTATATTAGTTATCTTTGGGCCCATGTTTGTGTTTGTTTTATGAAAATTGTGAATTGTGAAATATTTGAAAAGTATGAGGAAATGAATGATGTGATATCCATATGCATTGTGCATTGACATTGCATTTGATTTTATTATTATCAAAGTTTGTATTACAAGGCTTTTGGCTTAACATGATTATTTACATCGCGCAGGTGACAGGGTAGATTCGACTGAGCCGGAGAATTCTTCTGGACCAGGTCAGGTCTAGACTTGTGTTTGTGCTTGTAGAGTTGATATCAAGATCAGAAACACTGTCAGTAGCATGTATATATTTTATGTTATTGTATATTTTGGGTATTATGCATGGTATATTATATTTTTGGATTTTATGTATTGTAAACTATAAAGAATGTTTGGGTTAAGTTATTTGAAATGGGAGTGTAAATGTGTTCTAAATTATATATATATATATATATAAATGTTTGAGAAACTTGGTGAAATTGAGGAGTATGGTTGAGATGGTGATTTGAAATTATTTGGGAGTGTGTTCTTTTTGCAGGTTGTGTAATTGATAAATTTTGGGATGTCCAAATTACAGACAAAACTCTATCAAATTTTTTTCAGAGATTTTCATATAAAATATTTATTTTGGGTTCCTATAACAAGTAAAGAATATTTATATACTATTTAATTTTATATATTTAGTATTTGAAATTTTAAATCAGAAATGTGAAAAAAAAATTATTAAACTGGTCTTTGACATTTTTATACCGTATATGCGTATTTTACATATGCTGAAAATATATATTGCACTATTTAAGGTATAAGGGTGTTACAACTCCACTCATCCATTATCAGAAACACAAGTTAGTACGGACATGACAACTCTTTTAGAGCTAGGACCTAAAAAAAGTAAAAAAAAGAAAAAGAAAAGGAAAAAAAGAAAAAAAAAAGGAAAGAAAAAAAAGAAAAATAAATGCAAGAAAGAAAGAAAAATTAAAAGAAGAAGGAAAAAAGAAAATAAAACCCAAGAAGGCGGTTCCAAAAGCCAGCCGAGTTCTTTTTTACCTAAAGCAAATAGAAGAGTTCCACTTAGTTTACAAAGACAAATTGACTTGAATTGGTCCAGCCCAGCCAAAGACTTAAATACATAGGGGAAAGACCATCTTTTATTTTATCCAACAAAGCTCCAAGTTTGCAATCTTGAAAGTCTTAGACTCGATATTCCAAAAGGGAAAAGGATGGAAAGAAAGAGTAAGAAAAAGTCTGGTCTAAAGATCAAGATAGTACTAATTGGATCTAGATTTCTGCCAAGAAGATGGAAGGACATTCAAGCTTTGAATTTTCATGAAGTCAAAAGAAAATGCTAGCCAGAAGGTGAAAATCGAATATCTAACAGCATATGGCTCCTCTAGAAAGTTTGTAGTGTGATGATCTATCAACAATGTCACATCAACTCCAATCTAAAAATGACTTTCATTTAACCTGTGTCCCTTATAAATCCTATTTCAAGCCTATTAAAGACTTGTTGATCTCTCTTAGTAGATAGAGTCTATTAGTGGAGATAGGTTGGATAAGCATGCACATGAGATAGACAATATTTAAACTCAATGAGACCTTTGGCCAAGTAATGTATATGTGCATGTCTGAAGTGCAACAGTTCTTGCTTAAATGGAAATGATTCCCAAGTTTAGTATGGTAACTATGATTGTTATGTTATAGATATGTTAATTTGAAAAATCGAGTCCTGAGGTACAATGACACAAATTTGACAAAGTCAACAATTGATTTAAAAAAAAAAAGAAACATTGTTTTCTTGTTGCATAAACCTTCATGTTAAGGGAAATATGTTGCACCATCGAACCTCAAAGGACACATTGGGCAAAATAAAGGATTATTTTCAAGGTTATGAAGAAGTTACCAACTGGCTTGCTGGGTCATAATTTGAAATGGATGTATCTCTAATGCTTGAGCCCCCACCACTCATGTTTTCAACATCTTAAAGATAAAATCCATAAATGTGAAGCCTTCTGCCATTCCAATGCAAGACCTGAATGAGCATCATGAAGGAACCAGTGAGAACACTTCAGCTGACCACCTTAGTCTATGAGTCAATGAAACCACTGTAAGTATTATTCATGCATATCATGCATACACGAGCATATCACACTGCATTTTTTGTCTTGTGTTGTCTATTCTTTGTCGAAGTAAACAATAGATACTCTATGAAGTAAACATAAAGCAGATATGGAATCAGGGGACATGGAAAGCCCATTGCTTGAGAAGATCCAATCACTTTATAAAAATGGAGATGTGTGCTTGTGCAAAGAACCAGACAAAATGTGAACGTCAATCAAAGCTTGCATGGAAAAAGAGATCAGTGGTTTGAGCCTACACAGGAGGAAAAGTTTCTCCTTTTAATTTTTTGAGTTTATATGTATATAAAATATTTTCAGACTCATTTTCAATATTTTGTCACGCAGGGGCCAAAGAGAGGATATAAGGGCCAGCTGAAAAATAGCTGAATTTTTTTGCAAAAGAATAGAACAAAAAGAACAAGACAAGAATGAAGATACAAAAGACAAAAGATCAATTCAGCTAGAAGAGCTGAAGTCAATGCAGGACAGATGTCCAAGGATAAAAATCCATTTTGAAGGATGAAGACCCGATGACCAAGGATGAAGATCCATTTTGAAGGGTGAAGACCTGATGTGCAAGGATGAAGATCCATTTTGAAGGGTGAAAACCCAATGTTCAAGAATAAAGATCTATTTTGAAGGGTGAAGATCCGATGTCCAAGGATGAAGATCTATTTTGAAGGGTGAAGACCCATAATCCATTGAAGAATGGAATAACCAGCTAGAAGAAAGCCAAAACTCTCACCTGACAGAAGCTCAGTCAACTAGAAGAGCTGAAACCAATTGACTAGAAGAAAGCCAGAATTCTCAAATGATAAAGAGATGATCAAGCTAGAAGAGCTCAAATCTAATCTTGGGTCCAAAACCTAAACCAATCTTGGGTCCAGAACCCAAATTATTTTCTAATCCAGTCTGGGTCCAAGTACCCATACCAACTCCAGTCTCGGGTCCAAGTACTCAAATCAAATCATATCTCGGGTCTAGAACTCAATCCAACCTCGGGTCTAGAATCCAACCAATCAAGTTTTGGGTTCAGAACCCAATCCATCCTCGGGTCCAGAACCCAACCAATCCAGTTTTGAGTCCAAAACCCAATCAATTTTAGGTCCAGAACCTAAACCAACCTCCGGGTCCAGAATTCGATCCTTATCCAAAATCAGCTCAAAGTCATTTTGCTTTTCACTCTCTGAATAAATTCTAGATTGTTCAAGTAAGGGGCAAACTGTAGACCCTATATTTTATCCTAAAAACCTTATTTTAAGATGTAAACCCCTATATTTATATATTTGTTACTTTATTAAAATTTAAATATGATGAATGATTTATTAATGTTTTATTTTTATGAATGATTTATTTTTTATTTTGCTCATGGTGAATGATTGAATGATTTAATTTGGTCGATTATTTAAGTTTTGATGATGTAAGAGGTATGTTTTCACTTTATGGGTACCTCATTAGTTAAGTTCAATGTAATTTAATTTATTTTGAGTTTTAGATTAATGTAAAGGGCATGTTTCCACCAAATAGTGGGTGTCCTATTTTATTTATTTTGAACATTGGACATTGTAAAGGCATGTTTTCATCCACGGATAGGTGCCTATTTTGTTTGCTTTATTTTAATAAAGATGATGGATGCTTATTTATTTTGATAATTGCATGTATTATAGATAATATTATAATATTTAAGAATTCAATAATATTTAGACCTGAAAAAGAGGTTGGTTTCAATGAACCGGGCATTATGGGGGTGCTAGATTATTCTTACCTTCCCCATGCATACCCAACTTTTCAAACCCATTAGGGAGTTGGGGATTCCTTAGGAATTAAATCATCCACTCCTTTATTTTCCTAGCCTATCCGAGTGGCGACTCTATTTTCTTCGGGTTTAGGCTCGTGTTCTCTAAGGCCCTAAGCCTAACAGTTTCAAAGTCGCAAGAACCATTGCATATGAGAGTGGGAGTGAAAATCCCAGCTCACAACCTTCAATGAGCTTCTCTAAGGTTTTTAAAGAGTCAAATCCTGTAGCAGAACACTTTTCCATGGTAGGAGTTTCTAGGACATCTTATTTTGTTTCTTGGCTATTTTAAATAGATGCCCCTTTGTTCATTTGCTTGTCCATCCTTTAATCATCCAATGGGAAGTATTTTTTGTGGTTCAAGCCATCAATGTGATGGTATCCTAGGTTCTTAGTGACTTCAATCAAGTTACTAACACTCATTGTTATCTCTTGTATTTGGTTATTCTTCTTGGTTCACCCTTTATTTATGCTTTAGTCTATTTATAGTAGCTACAACTTGTTGCTCTAATTGTTACAATTTTGGCTGGAATTCATCCTGAACTGATCTATAAATATGTTAATGATCATTGGATTGTTGGTTATGGCAACTCAGTGTTTATCTACAAGCCTAAGACTGATTGAAGAATGGCAGTAAAATTATGGCTGACAACACAGTTTCTCCCATCTCTATATATGGCAGTAGGTCCCTTGGGAATTTAATAATGCGATTTATTATGCTGAAGTATTATATGGTTTTATTCAATTAGATTCAAAGAAACTACTGCTAGATTTCACGGAAGGCATGCTCTTGTAGTTCTTCTCTGCTTCAGTTGCATTACTTCCATGGAAAATCTCTTAGTCATGTTTAACCATGTCTTAGTTTGTATTGAGTTGCTCTTTTGATTCTTCTATTTCTAGGTTTTGGGGTTTTTTTACATATTTTAGGATGCTTTAGACTGAGCAGGTCTTATTGGGTTTTGTTTGGGTAGTTTCCATCCCAATAATATGTTTTTCCCCATTAAAAATTAAATTAATAAAATTTGATCCATCTATAAAAAAAAATGGAGACCCATAATCAAAATAATGCAAAAGAAAGAATTACATTCACTGGTTCCTTGTAATTAGATTTTTGTTCTAATCATATATAACACTTAAGACAAATTGATGATAAGATAAAATAGTTTTTTTTTCAAAATAAATAAGTAAAGGGAGAACAATAATTCTTTTGTTATGTTTGTTCTAACCTCATTTGGGAATTTACATTTAAAAAATTTAGGTGAATTGAATTTTATTTTGCCAATTCTTATATTTAGAAAAATATAATTAAGAAACTTTATTTTTTTTTTAAATTGAAAAACCACATTTAAAAAAATAAAATTATATTAATAAAGTTTGTGACTACTGAAATTTAATACAATTGATAAAATTCACGTTACTAATGAAATTCAATTCAATTTTCAAATATGAAAATTGATATAATAAAATTAATTTAAACTGAATTTTTCTAAAATTTAAATATCTAAATAAATATTGATTAATGAAATTATATTTAATTTGCGCTAAACCTCAATGTTACATACATATATATTTTATCACATAAATTTATTCAAAATAATTAATTTAAACACTTTCTTTAAAATATCTTAAAAATATAAAAAATTATTTAAAAATGACATATATGATGTAATTTATTAAAGTAGCATTTGTCTGTAATTTTTTTTAAAAAAATTTTGCCTCTCCTTTGTATAAATCCCAGTTACGCCACTGCCTATATCCACTCCCTAACCTCAATTGAAAATTTTCACTATGCTTGAAGTTTTATAGTTTACTCTCACCTTTGTGTTTTCTAGCTCACACTGAACTATTACAATAATTTTTCTAAGTTAGCCAAACAATTGGCTTCTATTTTGATCTTAGACAATCAAATTAAATAAGATTAATATTTGCACCAAGCCACATTTTGCAAGACTTAAATTTGATGAAGTATTCTCCAGAGCCTAACCAGACCAACTGGACTCAGAGAGCAGCTCGCTATACCGAGCTACTGAATGATGATACCAAGCAAAGCTTGTTGTTCCTAACTAAAGCCTACTGAAAGTCAGTGCACCAATTGTAACACCCTTATACCCTATATACGTATAATACATATTTTCAGCATATGTAAAATATGCATATACAGTACAAAAATGTCACAGACCGGTTTAATAAAAAAATTTTCACATTTCCAATTTAAAATTTCAAATTCTAAATATATAAAAATTAAATAGAATATAAATATTCTTTACTTGTTATAAGAACCCAAAATAAATAATATATATATAAATCTCTGGGGAAAAATTCGCCAGAGTTTTGTCTGTAATTTGGGCATCCCAAAATTTAGCAATTACTCAACCTGTAAAAAGAAAACACTGCCAAATAATTTCAAATCATCATCTCAACCATACTTCTCCATTTCACCAAGTTTCTCAAACATTTATATATAGATATATATAATTTAAAACACACTTACTCTCCCATTTCAAATACATTGACCCAAATATTTTTTATAATATACAATACGTAAAATTCAAAACATAATATATTATGCATAATACTCAAAATGTATAATAACATAAAAATATATACATGCTGCTAGTAGTGTTTCTGATCTCGATAGCAACTCAATAAGCTCAACTACAAGTCTAGACCCGACCTAGTCTAGAAGAACTCTCTGGCTCAGCTGGGTCTACCTGTCACCTACGCGAAGGAAACAATCGCGCTAAGTCGAAGTCTAGTGGTACAAACTTTGATAATAACAATATAACTCAATGCACAATGCATTTAGATGTCACATCATTCCACTTTCTTATATTTTTCAAATATTTCATAATTCACAACTCATAATATTATATTGCTCAATTGTATCATAATTCATAATTTACATTAAAACAAAACAAGCATGGGCCCAAAAAGGATCTAATATGCTATGCAAATTTCAGAGTTACTACTTTGGTCCATAATGACATCATGTGTCTAGCCTCGTAGGCAATATATTCATGGATAATGTAACAGCCCTAGTCTCTTGGACCTCAACCCGGCTAGACCCTTAGACCCCAGTATCTTGGTCCTCAACCCGGCTAGACTGCTACAGTTTTTGAGGCTTACGACCCAGTCTTTTCATCCCAAAAACATCATATTTATCTGCTGGCCTGGCTTGCGACCTAGTCTTTTCACCATTCCAGCGTGTAGCCCGTAGGCAATCATAGGCATACCACCAAACCCAGAACTCTAAAAATTGAATAACATACTAGGCACATAATTTATTCATATTTCTCATCATTAATCTCTTTTTTATTTTTACATATTCAATCTAGGCACATTGCCTTATTTTCACATTTTTTTTTCTCACTTTTCTCATTTTCATGTCTTCCTCATTTTTCTCACTTTACTCACTTTTCTCATTTTTGTCAATATCAATTCATTTCATTATTCCACATATCTCATTTTTGCATTCACAACACATTATCCAATTACTTTGGGTATTTTCACATAATATGCATATTTCACACTTTACATAATTTAGCCATTATCAATGGCTTTTCACAATGCATTTAACACATATATGACATTACAAATGTCATAGCACATTATTCATACTCAATCAATGAACCAAGTAACTTAACACATTTTTCAACCAAAATGTGTTAAGCCCAAATGTCATGCAAATATAAACAATATATTCAAAGTTTGTACATACCTCCACTAGCAATCCAAAGCAAGCTAAAAACAACCTTCAATCCAATCTTTTCAACTTGCCCTTCACCACTTGGATGAAGTAAATCAACCTCCCTCAAAGCCTAAACCAAATGTGATACTAAATAATCATTTAGTATCACATTTAATGGCATTTCCAACATTAAACCATAATTACACATCACTCCTACAAATTTCTAAAAATTTAGCCTTTCCTTACTTCAACATTGGAATTCCATTCTACTATAATTAAATTAGTGTTTTAAGTTTATTTATATTATTAAAAATATATTTTAATACATATAAAAATACACTCTTATACACAAAATATCAAAAATGGCATAACCTTCCCCCATTGAAGGTTTTTCATTCCAGCACAATCCATTACTCATTCTAAGCTTATATTCATCACTTTTAACACTAAACAACATACTTAAACAAATAAAATCATACAATTCAACCACTTTGGAAAATCACTTTTCTGAAACCCTAAATCTCCACTTCCATTCTCAAACTCCAACCCAACACCACCAAATCCAATATTTGACTTTAAAATACTTGTTTATGAATCAAAACAACTCATTTAGAACCAATTTATACAATTAAAGTCCATGTTTTTAAAACCCCAAAAATCCATAACCCTAAATTCTCTCTCTTCACCATTTTTTAACCAAACTCCATCATCTCTTCAATCTAACCTTAGAATCATTGTTAACTACCCAAAATAACATCATACACACCAATTTCAACAATTATAACATACTACATAAAAATTCAAATTCTCACATAATCCAAATTTCTAAGGAATTCAAATAAAAGAGATGGAAACTTACTAATTTTGGTGGAAATCACCAAAAATCCACTTGAAACTTGTTAATTCCTTCAATTTATAGAGTATGGAAAAAGCAAAATCCTTGGTCTTCAAGCTCTCATGGAACACGTCCTTGAAGAAGAAGAAGAAGAAGATGAAGATTTTTATATTTCTTTTCCTTTCATCTTTTTTTTAACCACATATATATATATATTAAAATAATTACATATTTAATTATTTAATTATTTTTTTAATAAATTAAAAGTCCTAATTTCCCTCTTCCATTCAAAAATAATTTATTTTTAAATTATTTTATTAATTTTGAATTTATAAGATTTAATTACCAAAATACCCTTTTCTTTTAAAAAGTGTTGACTTTTATATATGTTATGTATATTTTGCATATATATCACATATATATTCCACTTTTTCATTTAAAATCCCTTCATTTTTTCATTTAAAACCATTAATTTAATTTATCTTTTTAAATTATAATTTATTTTATCAAATTTTTTAAAAATTAAAAATTTTCAAAAATTTTAGGATGTTACACCAATACCAAACTGTTGAACAATGAAGTGAAGAACAAATATTCCAAAACCGAGCTTACTGAACTGGAGCATGATACAACTATAGAATAGAGGATGAGCATAACAGATAAAGCACAAGTTGAACAAATAGAGCATGGACAGAGCCTTAGCTAATAGAACAGAGGACAAGCAGATCAGACTAAACTCAAGCCAAAGTATCCAGAAGAGCTCACGCTCAATGTCACTTCCACTTTGTGAACGGACTACATGTTCTAACAGGACCATCAAGCAGTCCGTCCATACCAGAGCCCAAGCTAAATCCTCAAAGAATCTAGTAGAGCTTACGGTCACTAAACACTCTAAAAACTTCAGCATGATGTAGACCCTTAATTTTTTACCAAGTCCAGTCTAATATTTTAAAATAGTCCAAAAATAAAATTTATTATTTATTTATATTATTTATTATTTATTTCAATAATAATATAATATTTATTATTTTAAATATTTATTTTTAATAATAAAAATAAAAAATAAAAATTGGACAGATCTGCGAGCGACGCGCAGCAGCGCTGCCGAGCAGCAAGCAATTCGCCACAGGCTTAGGCCTGCAGTGAATTGCAGCTTGCCCAATTCGCCACACCAGCAGCCCACAGCTTGCCCAGTTTGCCACACCAGCAGCCCGCAGTAATGGCCCAGTGTCCCGCGCCCAGCTCTCCAGATCCTCGAGCAGCACATGCCCAGCCTCGCAATTGGCCAAAAGCCCGCACCCAAGGCCAGTTTTTGCCAAAATCCTTATTTAGCTTGGTTTTAATTTATTTTCTTTAACAGTTTAATTTTCCTTAACCAACTAAGATTAGGTTTTTGATTTTTTTTCTATAAATAAGGCATTAAAACACGGAAACAATGACGGCACAATTATTCAAGAATTATTGAAGGACTTTTTTTTTCTTTTCTTTTCTTTTCTTCAGGCGGAAACATAGGCAGTAGAAAATATTGAGGATTTTGGGCTTTTGGCTGAGAATTAGGATTTTTGAGAGAATTAAACACAGGAGGACTTTTTTCTTTCGGCTGGATTTTTAAAAAATTATTGAGGGACTCTTCTTTCAGACTTTGGAAATGGCAATAATAAAAAAAAAAAAAGGCAGGGAGAAACTAGGAACAAAATTCAAATAGCAATTAAACTCCAGTTTTGACTGGAATTTTGAATGAAAATAGAGACAAAGAGCAAGAGAGAAATCAAAGGCTTGAGACCACCAACTAGAAGGCAGTGCTATACGCCTGTCTTCAATTCGTTTCAACCAAGATTTACAAGATAAAATATTGGTGAAACCTACAACGGAGGTTTGTAATCTTTTATTTAAATTGTTTTTAAGGTTACAGTAATTCAATTATTATTTTTCATTGTTTTATTTTCATTTTTGTTTCATTATTTTGTTTTATTATTTTATTTAAATTGTTTCAATTATTCTTTAAGCCCTCAAATATCATAGTAACAAAAATATATTTTTAAAACCCTAAAATATTAATTTTCAACACCAAAACCTACAGCCCTAATGACCAATTTTCAAAATTATTTTAACCAAGCGCAGTATGACCATGCCAAGCCCGAGCCGACCGGACTAAAGGAATTCCAACCATGAACTTGCTCGAAAAAGTGAAAAAAATGGGAGACAAGAATCAAACATATTGGCTCCCACTCCAAATGGCTAGTTGAAGACTTGAAAGCTATAAATACCATAAGAAATCACATTTCCAGTAAGATTGTGATTATAATAGCCAAGTTTAACATCTTTCATTTCTTTGCATTAAAATTTATACTTATACTCTTTGAGTGTTGGGTGTGAGCATTGAAACACTATTGTAAGTTTGAGTATGATCTTTGAAACACTTAGGTTATAGAGTGAGCCTAGTAAAACTCTTGTTGGGTTGTGAGAAAAATTCTCAAACCTTCTAAAGTTTATCACTCTTTTCCATACTTTTAACACATACACATGAATTTGCAACACAAAAGTAAGAAATATTAATATATTAGCCTCATACTAGGGCCGTATATCACAAAATACAAGCCAAAAATATGATCCAGGTACCCCACGGCCGTGGCATCTCAACCCCACGCCTATGGGATACAAAATGAAGCTGTCAAATGCCTTTGTAGACCCCCACAGTTGTGGCATTCAAGGGCCACGACCATGGCATTCAGAACGGCTCTGTTTTATCAAAATTTTTAAAGAAACAGCCTCACTCTCAAATCTACGGTCGGGGCATTCAATTGCCACACCCGTAGCATTGGTTTTGGGTTTATTTTCAGAGTAATTCTTCCTCCAATAGTCCTGACTTCGATACCACGCCCATGGAACCTTTAAGCCACACCTATGGCACCTTTAAGCCATGTCCGTGGCATCCCAAAATCATGTATGTTGCACTTTTAACTTCATTAAACACAAATATATTGAAGATCTAAGTTAAAAATGTATCAAAACTAAATTTTTGACATAAAAAGAGTTCATATCAAATAATTTACTAAAACTTTACTTAATCAAACTTTCAACCATCTCATATGAATAAAAACAACATCAAACCACCCAATTCTCATAAGGGTTGAATTAACAATCAAACTCATCACATAAAAGTTATTTTTCACTCATCAATCTAGTTAATTAATACTTTCAAGAAATATTTTATTATAAATAACTCAATCAATCAATTCAAACATTAAAACTCATAAAAATTCATATATTTGCAAATTATAATACATAAGCACTTACCTCCTTCACAATCTCTCTTCTTCTCTCTTTTCCCTCTTTTTCTTTAATCACTTGTTGATAATCTCACCTAATCTAACTAATTGTCTTAAAAAGATTATTGGAAAAGATATATTTTCCCTTGATTCTTTTATGAAAGGAAGAAGAAAATAGAGAAGATGGTGGTGGTGGTGGTAGATGGCGTGGAAGATGGGAGAAAGGAGAAGAATACTCTACACGCACACATATACATATATATATAGTTTAATCAAGTGAGGGAATGCTCATAATAACTATAGTTTACCCTCATTCTTAACCATTGATTCTAAATCGAGTTTTAGTCCCGTAAAATTGTAAAAATAATTTCTTCAGTAAATTTTGAGAAATACTATTCACTATTCTCTACTTATAGCATTTATCCACATTACTTTTATCACTATACATTATCAATTATCAATATTAGTTAAAAAGTTTCAAGATTAAAATCTTGACTATTACAGGGAACTTATTCTTAGACCCAAGGATCATCCAATTATTGATTGCAAATAGGTATAAAAGTAAGCTTGATGAAAATAGTCTCGTTACTATAAACAAAGCTAGATTGGTAGTCAAAGGCTATAACCAAGAGGAAGGTATTGATTATGATAAGACATTTTCCCCTGTAGCAAGATTAGAAACTATTAGAATTTTACTTGCATTTTCATGTCATATGAATTTTAAACTTTTTCAAATGGATGTCAAAAGTGCTTTTTGAATGGTTTTATAAATGAATAAGTCTATGTTGAACAACCCCCTCATTTTGAAGATTACAAATTTTCAAATCATGTTTTTAAATTAACCATGGCATTGTATGGTTTGAAACAAGCTCCAAGAGCATTTTATGGTTTGAAACAAGCTCCAAGAACTTAGTAAGATATACTTAGCTCTTATTTGTTGGAAAATGGTTTTACAAAAGGCAAAGTTGACACTATATTTTTTGTTAAAAAGAAATTGCATAACATCTTAATAGTGCAAATTTATGTTGATGACGTTATATTTGGTGCTACTAATAAATTTTTCTGCCAAGAGTTTGCATCTTGTATGACTAGGAAATTTGAAATGAGCATGATTGGAGAACTTAAGTTCTTCCTTGGTCTTCAAGTAAAGCAATGCAAGTATGGAATCTTCATTAATCAATCCAAATATACAAAGGAACTTCTCAAGAAATTTGGCATGGATGGTTGTAAAGCAAGCAAAACTCCAATGAACACATTCTTAAAATTGGACAAAGACGAAAGTGGTAAGAAAGTTGATGAGAAGAAATATTAAGGTATTGTCAGATCACTTCTTTATTTAACCACTTCTAGACCAGATATAATGCATAGTATTTATTTGTGTGCTAGATTTCAATCATGCCCTAAAGAATTACATTTGAATGCCACTAAAAGAATTTTAAAATATTTGAGTGGAACATTGTATTTAGGCTTTGGTATTCTAGAAATACATCATTTAACATAATAGGATTTTTGGATATAGATTTTGCCAATAACCTATTGGATAGAAAAAGCACGAGGATGCATTCTATGTTTTGGTGATTGTCTAGTTTCTTGGTTTAGCAAGAAACAAGTGTCAGTTGCTCTTTCTATTGTGGAAGCTAAATATGTTGCTGCATGTTTTTGTTGTAGACAAAATTTATGGATGAAGCAACAATTGCTAGATTATGGTAAAAGTCTTGATACATTCCCATTAAATGTAACAATATAAGTACCATTAATATATCAAAAAATCCTATCCAACATTCTAGGTCAAAATATATAGATATTAGGCATCATTTCTTAAGAGATAATGTTCAAAATCAAAATATTGTTCTAGAATTTATAAACACATAAAATCAACTTGCTGATATATTTATTAAACCCTTGAATGAAGAGAGATTAAATTTTATAAAACAACAAATTGGTATGATAGATGGTCGCACTTTTAATTAATTTTGTTTTATATGCATATCAATGATGGAATTAGAATTACTTGCAAAAGTTTACTTTAAACATGACCTAATTTCTCATTTACATATATTTTGTTCATACATAAAAAAGCCACAAATTTTGATCTACAATCCTTTCTTTTTCATTGAAAAATATCCTTAGCCCTCACGGAATGTGTCTCAGTATGATCGGACTACCACTGGGCTGACCATACCACAGCTCGTTCCACACATCCAAGCATGCTGAGACCCAGTCCGACCGAGCTCCCTCAAAATTTTTTTCAATTATAAAACAGTTTGCTCGGTCTGCTCGGACTACCTTGTGCATGACCAAGCACTCTCAAATTATTTTTTTTACCGTTATGTTGCAAGTTTGCTCTGTTCGTCGGGACTCCTCTGTGCACACTCGAAGAACCAAATATCTGGCTCTATCCTACCGTACTAACAGTAGTATGCTCGAAATTGTGCATACATCACTCCCTTAACTTTTTGCCCTTTTATTCTTTTTGTATGATCTCTCTTTCTTTTGTTGGCTTTTAATGAAGATGATCATACATATATGTTTACTTGTCATTTGATTAATCTTAATAAAAGTTTATTTTTAATGATAATTTGAATTCTTTTTGTCTTTGTCAAAGGGGGAGAATTTATTATTTGAATTGCATAGCATATGGGGAGCATTTGAACATTTGTAAAACTTGATAGCACATGTTAAGGGGGAGCATTTACTTGTCATAACTTTCTTTTGTCAAAGGAAGAAAATGTGTTAAAGAAAGAACGCTCATTACACATGAAAACTTTTTGTGTTCATTTTAAATCAATTCAATTTAATTGCCAAAGACAAAAAGGGGGAGATTGTTAGCCAAACAATTGGCCTCTATTTTGATCTTAGGCAATCAAATTGAATAGGACTAATATTTGTATCAAGCTACATTTTGCAAGACTTATATTTGTTGAAGTATTCTCCAGAGCCTGACCGGGCCAACAACCAGACCGACTGGACTCAGAGAGCAGCTCGCCATACCAAGCTAAGGAATGATGATATCGAGAAAAGCTTGTTGTTCCTGATCGAAGCCAACTAAAAGTCAGTGCACTAATACCAAACTGCCGAGCAACGAAGTGAAGCATGAATGTTCCAAAACCGAGCTTACCGAACTGGAGCATGCTACAACCATAGAACTGAGGATGAGCAAAACAGACAAAGCACGAGCTGAATAAACAAAGCACGAATAGAGCCTTAGCTAATATAAAAAGGGACGAGTATATTAGACCAAACTTAAGCCAAAGTATCGACAAGAGCTCACGCTCAATGTCACTTCTACTTTGTGATCGGACTACATGTTTCGACCAGACCATCAAGCTGCTTGTCCATACTAGAGCCCAAACTAAGTCCTCAAAGAATCCAGTAGAACTCATAGTTACTAAACACTTCAAAAACGTCAGCATACCATGCTCGATATGACTAGACCTGATGCAGTACGACCATACCGAGCTAGAGCTAAAAGTTTAATAAGTTTCAGTAGAGCTCACGGTCATCAAATACTCTCAAAATCTCAGCGTTCCAGATGAAGACCGACTGGACCAAACTAGTCCAGAGCATACCACTAGTAAGGAGTTTAAAAAATATAGTTGTTGTTTATCCATTTAATTAGTGGATGCTACATGTACTAGCCGTTGAAGAACTTTTGTCAAAAAATATAAAGAGCACGGCCGAATCGAGCATAGTCCGACCATGCCGAGCTCGAGTTGACCTGACCAAGTGCAGTTCGACCATGCTGAGCCTAAGTCGACTAGACAAAAGGCAGTCCGACCATGAACTTGTTCGAAAAAGTGAAAAAAAAAATGGGAGACAAGAATCAAACATGTTGGCTCCCACTCCAAACGGCCAGTTGAAGACTTGAAGGCTATAAATACCATAAGAAATCACATTTTTCAATAAAATTGTGATTGTAATAGCCAAGTTTAACATCTTTCATTTCTTTACATCAAAATTTATACTTGTACTCTTTGAGTGTTGAGTGTGAGCATTGAAACACCATTGTAAGTTTGAGTGTGATCATTGAAACACTTATGTTATAAAGTGAGCATGAGAAAACTCTTATTGGTTATGAGAAAAATTCTCAAACCATGTAAAAGTTCGGTTTGAGCTTGTGAAAACACCAAGCTAGAATTGAGCTTATAAAACCTCAAGGTTAGTGGAACCTTAACAAGTTATTAAGAAAGTGGATGTAGGATTGTGGTAATCTGAACCACTCCAAATGGCTAGTTGAAGACTTGAAGGCTATAAATACCATAAGAAATTACATTTTTCAATAAAATTGTGATTGTAATAGCCAAGTTTAACATCTTTCATTTCTTTGCATCAAAATTTATACTTGTTCTCTTTGAGTGTTAGGTGTGAGCATTGAAATACCATTGTAAGTTTGAGTGTGATCTTTGAAACACTTATGTTATAGAGTGAGCCTGGGAAAACTCTTATTGGGTTGTGAGGGAAATTCTCAAACCTATCTTTCATTTCTTTGCATCAAAATTTATACTTGTACTCTTTGAGTGTTGGGTGTGAGCATTGAAACACCATTGTAAGTTCAAGTGTGATCTTTGAAACACTTATGTTATAGAGTGAGCCTAGGAAATCTCTTATTGGATTGTGAGGAAAATTCTCAAACCTTGTAAAAGTTCAGTTTGAGCTTGTGAAAACACCAAGCTAGAATTGAGCTTGTAAAAACTTAAGATTAGTAGAGCCTTAACAAGTTGTTAAGGAAGTGGATGTAGGATTGTGGTCATCCGAACCACTATAAACTCCTTGTGTTCCATTTTAAATTTTTTAATTTTTCATCACTTCTTCAAACTAACCAATTTAGCCCCTCTCCCCCCTCTTGGTTGCCATCTTGGGACAACATTTCAAAGCTTACTAAGTTAGGAGTGATCTTACAAAACTTCAAAGTTAGTAAAATACTCAACTTGTTTGTTGAGGAGCGAATGCAGAGTTAATTAAACCCCGAACCACTATAAATCCTTGTGTCTATCTTTCTTTCTTTAAACTCCTCTTATCTCCTTAGCTAAAAAATTTTAATTTCCTATTGCATATCCAATAGCACCAATTCAATCCTTTCTTGGTGCCATCCATATAGGGCCAACATGCTTTAATTCTCATTTCAAAGAGATATGTGGGCTTACTTGGAATTTCACTTCAAGTACCAAGTCTACTTAATTTTAAAACTTACCCTCTCTTTCTTTCCTTCTTTACATATGTACTTTGTCTATACTTTGCTTATTTTCATAACTATTATAAGGCTGAAGTTGAGATCCCCTGTTTTAGTCTTTTGAGATGTAAAGTTTAATTTATCTTTTGCTTTATCCTTACTTTTATTTGCTTATGAATGGATGTAAGGATACAATACTTGCCATATCATAATTATAACTGTTTTTCTCATGAAATATATTTTGTAAGTTTTTATTTAATTTTAGGTCAAATTATTTTAACTTAAAATAAACCAAAATTTAGCCTACAAATCCATTATTTGGTTCGAGGCTAGTGATTTTATCATTGGGATATAATTGAAGTTAACTTTAAGCATAACCTACGAGCGGTCGAGTGAGACTTAGCCTAATTTTACTATTTTGTCTCACATCCTTTGGCGAGCCGGACTCGGTATTTGGACAGAGCCTAACAGTTATTAATAAGTCAGTGATTACCGACAGTTATGATTTTCTTCCAACAAAATTTTTTTCCCAATAAATTTATCAAAAACTAAATTTTTTTTGTTAGAAAGTCATTGGTATATTGTCTTACTGACAATTTTTTTTTTATTACCAACAAAAAATTCAATCCATAATTCACGTGTTTCACATGGAAATCATTTTAGGAGAAAAACTCGAATTAGATTATTCTAAAGACAAACTTGCAAGCCTTTTAGAATCTGCTAAAAAATATGGATACTCAAGTTGAATCAAAGTGCATAGTTTGTCAATCAGTCAGCAGCATAATTTGACATGCAATAAACACGTATAAAGTGCTTTTTTTCACATAGTTATTAAATATTTTTGTAACTGCATAAAGTTTATTATATTTTAATTTTGGCAGCACAAATTTAAAGCATATTAAATAAATTTAATTAAGTCAAACTTTATATTTTTTGTAATTATAATTTATATTTAAAAATATATAATTTGATTATAATAATATACTAAAATTAGAAATGATAATAAAGTTTATTGGCCTGCTGAATAAATTTAATAGCTAAAAAGATAAATTCAATTAGATACATTTAGTTTCTTAAAATATTAAAAAGATAAAAATTAAATTATGCTAAATGGAGGGGAGTTGGAGCGCCATTCCATATGTTCCACTTAAGTATTGTATAAGAATAGAACATAAAGACCAAGATAATAATTAATAATTATAAATTTTAAAAAAATTATAATAATTTTTTTAATTACTTCCATATCCAGCTAAAATTATCATTTTTACAAAAAAAAATTTCCATCAAATTGTTATTTTGTAAAATAATAAAATTAATTATTTTTTTCAATTATATCCTCATCATTAATGACTTAATTAATAAAATAAAAATATAATATATTTTAATCTATTTAAAATATTTTTATATAATATTCTAAAAATTTAATAATTTTTTAATAAATGTACATTAGCTAAATACAATAATTTTAAAAAAACAGAGAGACTAATATTTTTCAAGTATTCTTTAAGCATTAATTATTAAGATTGGGGACATATAATAAATAAAGATAAATCTGAAATTTTATAATTAATATTATTTTAAATTAATAAAAATAATATTTAAAGTGAAATAAATTTTTTTTACTAAAATCACACTTAAAGTGTAACTGTGAGAATATTAATTAATCCAACCACCTCTCTTAAGCTAAAAGTACAATAAATTTATCAGTTAAAAGAAAACAATAAATTTATCGAGGGAAATGGAAGAAGATAATTAAATAGAGAGTCTTTTATATTTCAAGATAATCAAGGTTATTTTAGTATTTAACGTTTCAATTTTGTACAGTTTCTACAATTTCTTTTTGTACAAATAGCTTTTACTTTCTTTTTCTTTTTTTTTTTAAATACTAAACATTTGAACGTTGAAAAGGCTGCCCGTTCATTTCTAATTTCTAAAACCAAATAAATGGGCACTAAATGCTTTGTTTATCCGATCTGCTTAAAATGAGAAACATAAAGGGAACATAAATTGTGAAAAACAAGGCTTTTGATAAAAATATAAAAAAAAAATTAAAAATAATTTTAAATTTATTATATTTATAAAATATTTATCAAAATACTAAATTTTTATTAGTTTACAAAGAATTTATAATGAGTTTATAATGAGTTTATCGTGAGTTTATAATGAGTTTATAAATTTTATACAGTTTATTATGAGTTTATAATAAAATAACTAAAATACCCCCTTATAAAAAATAAAAAATTTTAAAAATATAGTAAAGGGTATTATTTTCCCAAAAAAATTGGTACAAGAGGTGGATGTAATGCTTAAAAAATGTTAAATGTGACAATTTTGTTGATTAACAATAACAACAAAGCCTTAATTCTAAGCTAGTTGGAGTCAGCTATATGAATTCTTCTTTTTCACTCGATTCGATTTGGGGCTATTTTCTCTGATAAATTTAAAACAACAAGATCATTTGTACCATTTTTGTTCAAGTTAATTTAGGTCTACCACTACCTCTCTTAAGTATTTCTACTTTAACTAGTTCAATTTTTCTAACCAATACATCCATAGGTCTACGTTTTACATTGCCAACCATCTCAATCTATGATCTCTTTATCTTATCATTGATAGGCGTTACCCCTACTTTTTCTCCAATGCTCTTATTTCTGATTCTATCTATTATAGTGTGTCTATACATCCATTTTATTATTCTCATCTCTACAATATGCATCTTACTCACATGTTTTCATTTCACATCCCAACACTCACTACCATACATTATCGCAGGGTGTATGGTAATACAGTAGAATTTTTCTTTCAATTTGTTGATATTTTTCTGTCTCATAATACTCCTGTGACACTCATCCACTTTATCCAACTAATTTTAATCATGTGACTTAACCGCCATCCGCTTGAATAATAGAATCAAGATATTTAAAATGAGTACTATGAGGTACTGTTACTTCGTCTAAAATAATTTTGCCTCCTTCTCTATTCGCGTTATTAAATTTATAATGCATATATTCAGTCTTAGTTCTACGAAGCTTAATTCGCGTTATTTTGTTGATTGAAAAAAAAAATTAAGAGTTATTTATTACTTTTTTCTGAATTCTCTTCGCTTGAAATTCTCTTGAAGTGACTCCGCTTATTATAAAGTAGTAATTGGATGTCAATATCCGTGCCAAAGGAAATTATTTGCCTTTAGGTAATGGTCCACTAAATGGCTCCATAAATAAAAGGAATTTCACCAATAAGTGCTTAGCGTAAATAGTTTGACATTCTCGTTTATTAAGCAAGAGATCACAAATTCGATTTTTATTAATAGAGTCACTATTTGTTGAAAATACTTTACTATTTAATAGAGCAACCCGGTGTAAATAAGATTAATCATGATCCAGTTGATTCAAAGAAACCTGTGAGTATAACAAAAAAAAAAAAAGAATTCCCTCCGTAACTAGTTTCTGATTTGCATGAGGCTCTTGCTCCCTACTTATGTATTTTATTTTCCTTCGGTTAAATAATTTAAAATTTACCCCAAAATAACTAGAGTTTATATATTACCTCACAAAAAAATGTATGAATTCTCAATCATGTCGATGGCTACAAGTCCTCAATTTTGCCAATTTGTTGACATGGTGCTAGGCTTCTAGCTTGATGAAATCTTGTAGATTGGATGTTGTTCTTGTAAAGTAATTGATTCATTGAATTTGGGCAGTGGCGGCCAACCAATTTCAAAACCCATCAAGGAAGTCAAAATTGGACATATATATTACTCTACAGGTTTGCAAGCTTCCAAATTGGATTATTAGGTGTTTAATAACATTTCACCAATAATAAGCTGTTTCATAGATTAAAAGTTAAGGAGGTAAACTGAGTTTTTGATATACGTTCAAAGTTCTATATATATATATATATATATTACATATTTTTCCTACATTTTTTAAATATTTATATTATTATTACACGCCTTATATAAGTTTTAATTGGTAGGGATTAATTATAATAGTAAGGAGAAACAATGAAATTAATTTTTTTACTTTCTTTATAGTTTTTAGGCATAATATACTTGCAGTCCTATGTACTCATCTATTTTTGTCAATTTACCCCTTTGTATTTATGCATTTATAAAATTATTCCGTGTAATTATCTATTTTATTCTAATAGATAATTATATAATAACTTATTGATTGTTTTGCCCATTGTATTTGTATATTTTGTATCAAATAAATACTTACGCATATATATATAGCACTATTTTTATCTATGTGTCCTTTGAGTATGGAGTGACAAATACAAACGTCAAAGTAATCAATATATAATTATATAAATATCTGTTAAAATAAAATAAATAAATAAAATGGATACTCTAGTAAATATAAAAATATATTGGATAAAATAACCAAAATAAATACGTATAGAGGCTTACAAATGTATAAAACCTTAGTTTTAACTTTTTATTAGGTTGGGGATTAGTGGCCAACCTAATGTTCTTTGGTATACTGATGGTTATATTTTATACATTAGATAGAGTCAATTATCATACAAGAATTAAAATATGATTTGTGAGGTAATAAGCTGCGTTTTGTAGTCAGATTTTAACAAATTAAAAGTGTTATAATTTCAATCTCATTTTTTAAATCGTGATCACATTGGATAAATTTAAGTTTAAAGGTTTTAGTATTGTTTTTCTATTTGATTAGTGAATTTTATTTCTCTTCACCGGTTAATGCTAAATCACATAAATTTATTATCTTTTTTATTTTGCTTTATTATTACAACTTTTCCACTATACCAAAGAAATTTTAAATTCATCCAACTATATATCATTTTTAGATAAAAAAGAATTCATAAAACTCAAAAAGTTTTATTTTAGATAAACCTAAAATAAAATCTTTCGGAAAGAAAGGCCGGAAAAAATGCAAACACTTGTTCTTAAAATATTCTAAATGCAACTGAAAATTCAGTTGAGTTTAATTATATGTAGATGGTGTGGTTCATGTGAATATGTTATTAGAAAATACTATAAATAATAAATGCAATTGTAAATTCAGTTGATGAGTTAATTATATGTATATATAGACTAAGACCATGAAGGATTGGAAGTGGCTGCCTTTTTCTTGACAAACAAATATGGGTTTGCTCTATCTGTCCAAAATTTTGAAATAAAACTTTGAAACATTGTGTTGGTATATTTATACACACAATTTCATTAAACACATGATATGTTTTTGCTTTTAGAATCAAAAGCTATGGAGATCTTGGGACTTTTGTAGATTCTTCTATGAACTTTAGGGCACTTTGACATTTGTAGGGCATTAACTTATGCTTCCCTTTTTATATTTCTTCTTCTTGTTCTTCTTTTTCTTATTATTATTATTATCATTATCAATTAGGGTTACTGGTTAGGTGAGTAAAATTTTTATTCATAAACTCTAGTTGTTTTAAAAGATTAGAAAAAAAATTATTGGTAAGATTTATTTTTTTAATAAAAATTAACTGCTCTTATATATCACCTAATCTTCTTGTTTTTTAGGGTCAAAATTGTGTTCTCCATGATTTTTTGATGTAATAATTTTTTTTATCAGTATTTTCTCATGTTATAATTTGGTATACAGCCAATCTGTAATCAGTCGGTTTCAAAATAAATTGATATAATCATTTTTTTTATTAAAGCCAATCCGATTAAGAAATTAATAAGCTTATTGTCGGTTGGCCTTTATTTCTATTAACTAGTACAAAATTTGATACGCTTTAGAAAAATGGAGATATGGGCTTTGAATTTAAAGTAATGTTTTAAAGTCAATTAATTGAATAATGTTAAGAGTACATTTAAATAAAATAATTAAATGTTTGTTATTTGTTACCAAAATTATAAATAAATTATTTCATTTATAATTAATTTTTTATAAAAATCAAGAGTCGTGTATTTTTTGAAAATTTTTAATTTTTTTTAAAAAATATGTAAATCAATCAATATTATTTAATTATATTAATGTTTAATTAATTTATAGAAAATTAAAAGTTACAAATATAATTTACTTAATTTAATATTATAAAATTATATTAATATATAATTATTTAATAAAAGATTAAAAGTTACAAATATAATTATTAAATTTTATATAAAATTTTAAAATTAATCAAAAATTAATTAAAAGAATAAAGTATCAAATATTGAATCAAGAAGAGAGAAAGTGAAATTGAAATTGAGAAATTATAACATTGTAGTATTATTAAAAATAGATGAAATGACAACTTTAGAAGAGTTTTCTTTCTTTAGCTTTTATATATTTATATAGATAGTGTGTGTGTGGGTATAAACATATATATTAATAATTTAAAATCACCTTAGTTACAAATAATGATTTCCTTTTATTATAATTTGATTATTTGAGTATAAAGTTCACTTAAAAATAATATTGTTGATTTAAATATATTATATGAAAAGGAATAAGATAATAATTTAATTTATTAATATTTTATTTTAATTTATCAATTTGTAATTTTAATATAATTATTAAAAATTTTATTAAAAATTAATATGGTGAAACTAGTAAAAATATACTTTATTTATATGATTATAAAATAAATATTAGATTTAAAAATTATATATGATAATTGATATAAAAAGGAATAATATAATTATTTGTAATTAATAGAAATATTACTAAAGGTATAAAACACACTGAATTCCACAAAAATAATTGTATATTTTTAAAAACTTTTATCTTTGAAACATTAAAAAAAATATTCATTTCAATTTTATTTGACGATAATTAAATAAAATTATATTAAAAATTGAAATTTCTAAATAAATATTACAAAACTAATAAAAAATAATATAGAGAAAAAAATTCAATTTTTCTTTTTTGTCCTCACGTTCTTTTTCTCTTTTCTCCCCGTCCTTTTTTTCTTTTTATTTTTCCCTTCCATGCCATCTCTCTTCTATGCATTTCCTTGTGGCTTCCTACTTTTTAGTGGTGTACACGGGCCGGGTTTGACCCCGGCCCAAAGCCCGGCCTGAATTTTTTTTGGGCTGCAAGCCCGGTCCGAAGCCCGGTCGGGCCGGGCAACTTCGGGCCTGGCCGAGTTTGGGCTGGGTCGGGCCGGCCCGATTTTTTTAAAATTAAAAAAAATAATTTTTTTTAAAAAAAATTTAATAAAATTTACCTATAAATATTACTTTAAAAATTTATTATACTAAATTATATCTAATAATATATAAATTATTATATCATTTTTTATATATAATATTTTAAAAAAATAAATTATCAAAATATAAAATTAAAAAAATATAAAAAAATTAATATCTCGGGTAGGGTCGGGCCCGCCCCTAGATTTTTTATCCCAACCCGAGGCCCGACCCGAGCATAGCTCGGATTGGATTTTGAAGCCCGTGGCCCAACCCTAGTATGGGTTCTGGCCGGGCCGGGTTGGTCGGGCCACGGGCTGCATGAACAGCCCTACTACTTTCTTCTTGAGGTGGCATATTGTTTAGAGTTGGAATGGAAATAAAGATCGATGACTTTCATTGCTACAATTTGTTTGATGAAATAAATATTGAGAATGTGTCACTCACCACTACTCTTATATTAATCAATTTTAATTTCTAACTAGAATCTAAATTAAAATATACTTTTTTTTTACAAATAAAACTGTAAAATTCTTGATTTTTTGGGAAATTGGAGCCTAGGGGCAAAATGGTAATTTTACCTTCAATTCATATTCGAGTATATTTTATAACGTTTGGTGCTTATTTTCATAATGTGGGTGTTGAGATGTTTGTTTTGAGTATAATATTGTATTTTTGGCTTCGGGGGTATTTTGGTCATTTTGGTGGTCGAAAAATTTTCGGGTTTCGTTTTACTGTTTTTGATGTCATTTTGGTGACCGTGGTGTCATTACGGTTATTTTAAGTATAATTTTGCTAGAGGTTGTGTTTAGGAAATTTTTCGGTTATTTAGTAATTTATTAATTAAAATAAATTAAATTAAATAAATAAATTAACTAATTAATTAACTAATTAAAATAATTCTGAAAATAATTGAATTTGGGGTTAGTTGTGAATTTTTATAAGTTAGTTGAGTGTTTTTTTTTGAATTTTTAAAGAGTTTTAGGGTATTTTTAAATTAAATAAATTAATTTAGGGGTATATTAGTAATTTATCACCTAAAAATTGTATAAATAGGGGGTGTTAGGGCACCCAATTAAGTGTCTAATTGCTTGTGCCGTCGAAGAGAGAAAAGAGGAAGGAAAATTAAATTTTTTGGGCCAAAACAGAGTGTTATCGTTTCGTCAGTGCGCGCGCAGGAGTGCCAGTGTCGATCGGCGTGTGACTGTGTCGTTCGGCACGGAGCTGCGGGCTGTAGGTGTTGTGGTTAGGTGAGCCACGCGTGTCGTTCGGCGTGGCAGCGTGGATTCTCGGCCTGTCGTTTTTGGCTTCTAATTTCTGGCAATTTCGAGATTTTGAGATTTTCTTCAATTTTTTTAATTTCTTCCAAACTCATGGCATGATTTTTGTTATTTAGTATTAGTATAACATATAATATGTTTAAAAATAAAATTTTAAGGTTGATTTTGATTTTTAATGAATTTAAATAGATTAAATTGTTTAAGGGTGTTATTGGTGTTATTGAGTTTGGATTTGATATTTATGAAAATAGGCTTATGATTTGTAACCAAATTTGATTTGGATATGTTCTAGGGATGTTAAACTTGATCTAGAAATTTATTTTGGAATTTTCATGTTTGATTTATATTTTTAATTCATTAATAAAGTGAAAATTTATTACTGCCTGTGATTGCTGATATTCTCGTGACTTTGTCGAATTTTTAAAACTTATTGGTAAATGATCTAGGTCTGAATTTTTGATATGTTTTATGATATGATGTTAGGTATTTATAAAAAATATTTTGAGGTCTGGTTCAAATGTTTGTGTTTCGAAATAAATTTATTTCTCAACTACTGCCAGTATGGTAACTGGTTGTATGAATCTGATTTAAAAATTAAATTGAGGGACTTAGAGGTTTCTAAAAATTATGAAATTTTTATATGTTGTCCATCCTGATGTCTATAATATGAGAAAATTATTTGGATAATTTTGTTGTAACGAAATGTGAAGGATTTATGATGATTTTTGTTGTACTGATTTTTAGTAGTTCAAACAGGACCAGAATGTTGTAAATTATTTTTGGGGGATCAAATAAATTTGGATTAATTTGAAATTTTGCACACACGTTATTTATATGTTGGAGAAGCTACTGAAATTTTTTCAGAGTTTTTGAATGATGGAATTATTTTCTGGAAATTTTTGAATTATAGGGACTACTTAAGAATTTTTATCGGTTTTGGGTGTTGGTATGAATTATGATTTTTGCATAGGGACTGATGTGATATTATTTGATAAATGAGTTATAAAAATTGAGTTGAAGTTCTGGTTCTAATAAATTTTAATTAATTAATTGATTTTATATTTTGAGGTGTGATTGGTTTAACCATTGGGTTGAACCATAATTTTGAGTTGAGTCGGGTTGGTTTTTAATTTTGGATTATCTTGGTTAATTGTTGGTTAAGTATTGGTCTTTTTGCATTCATAGCATGCATTGCATCCCTCATGATAGATGAGATAGTGGGATTGATTGTTGGACTATGTAATTATTTTTTCTTAGGCAATAATCCAGTTGAAGCTCAAGGTTAGTAGGTTGTGAGGATTTGGCTAAGCTTTCTTTGGATACCAAGTAAGTTCATGGGTGTATGTGTATTATTTGTGATGTGCTATTTGCTAACTAAACTAATATATATATATATATAAGCCCTTCGTATATATTATCCTTTCTAATTTCGATATATTATCCTTTCTTGCCCTAGCATCGCATGTGAATAGGAGACAGAGAAACTTATATGCTATTTGCTAAATGCTTTGATATGATATTGAATATTCTTGTGATATGCGATGGTGTGTCTAATGGGGACGGAGGATATGGATTGTGATTATGGAGATTATTTTGTAAATCGATATCGATCTTGTTCTTGGGGCTTATGCCTACTTGCTCTTGGGGCCACGTGCCTACTTGTTCTTGGATGTGGTTGAAGGAGGAGGATGTTATATTTTGTAGACCCGATACACCATCATGTATGAAATTATTGTGGATGTTTACTTGATATATATTACTTTGTTAAATTGTGTTAGTGTTTCTCTGCCTCTCATGAGCTTACTGAGCGTCTATATATAACGCTCACACCCTTATAGATTGACTTGCAGGTTGAAGTTATATTCCTTAGTGAGCTCGGTCGTTCTCCTTGTGGTTTTTCTAGTTGGTTGTGGATTTTGGTTCGTCTGCATATTTTCTTTACTCCATAGAGATTTCTGGATATTTTTTGGCGGACCGTGTTCGAACCCTTTTTCTTGTAATAAGGAGTAGACTGTTTCTTTGCATCTAGTTTGAGTTTTAGTTATTGAACTTGACTTTTAAATAGTATCATTTTTATTGATGACTTGATTATGGAGTAAATTTATTGAACTTAGTAATTTTGCACTATAATAATAAATTTGAATTAGGCTTGTAAGATTGTACTTAGATATAGCATTACGCCGGTCCCGGCTCCCCAGTTTGGGTCATGACAAAAACAGATCAAAAGAAATTACACCAATTCTCTTCATTTATCTTCAAAATTAAGTATTTATTTATTAATCATTTATATTTTTTATTATATTTATTTTTTCTCGTTAATTAACAGAACATGCAAAATCAAAAAACATATTTTTTCCATAAATAAAATAGAAAACAAAATCAAATAAATTCTTTTCATCCATCTTCAAAAGTGATATTTATTTTTTGAGTATTTATATTTTGTAATGCATATTATTTTCACATATTATTAATTTATTACAACATTTTTCATTAAAATCCAAATATTTTGTGATTTTCAGATTGAATCAAATAAAAAGAATAAATTATCATCTTGAATCCAATCCATTTTATTTCGATTTCAGTGTCGATTCCGTTTTTTATTCTGATTTAAAAATTTGAACTAAATGCCCTAAAAATCTTCTCTCAATACTTCTTTTTTATTTAACTAAGCTTTTATTATATTTTCTAAATTAAAAATTAATTATAAATAAAAAATGATGTTTCATCATTTTATTTTTTAATTATATTTATGATAATTATGATATTTTAAAAAATAAATATAAAAATGAATTAATTATATATTCGTTTCAAATATAAAATTAAATTAAATTACATATGTTAGACTGTATTTTTCGAAATATATATCAAAATGAATTTTATTTATATTTTATTCATTTTCAAACTGAGCTGTAAATAAAAAATTATTTTATTACTAGATCCTGACAATAACATTACTTTTTTTATTTTTTTCAAAATAGATTAACTTATTGAAAGAATATGTAAAAATACTTTTAAAATTTATGCAAAAGTAAGAATTGATCCTTAAATTTTATTTGAGCTCATTTATGTAATTAAAGTTTTAAAACACTAATAAATTAATTTTTCTTTTAATGAAAAACAAAATATCGTTAACTATGTATTTAATTTTTTTATTAAAATATGTAAATAATATTTTGTACGAAAGTGTGTACGTGTATTTAATTAAATGTGCCTTAAATTTATATGAAAGTATGGATTAGTAATATTTTTTTGCAAAGTTATATATTAAAATAATATTTTTATCTATTTATAAATAAATTAAATATATTTAAGAGTATTTTATACTAAATAATATTTTAATTAAATTAAATTTTAATATTTTTCTAATGAACCTTTAAAATCATTAATTTATATTATATATATATATATTATATCAGATGTCTTTTATAATTAGAAGAATATATTTAATAGATTTTTCTAAAAATATCCAAAATAAAAATATTTTAAAAATATTAATTATTTTTAAAAAATTATTTTTAATTTTTATTTTTAAAATTAAAAATTAATATTTTTAAAATAATAATTTCAATTGATTAATTATAGAATATGTTTTTAAAGCTAATTAAAATTTGATTTTTTTTAAAAAAAAATTAATTGAAAATTAGGAGCAATTTCTTTTTAGAGAGTAGCAAAGAGTGTCCTCTTGCATAATTATGCTCAGATTTGCAACAAAACCCTACAAGCTCAACGAAAAATTAAAATCCAAATCTGATTACCTCATTTTTCTTCTTTGTTTTTTTATTTTCAAGTTTTTAATTTTAATTTTTTATTATTTAAATATATTTGTGGGTCCTATTTCATAATTAAATCTTGCCAATTCAACGTTTACATAGCCACAATAAATTTATCATTAACACAGGAGCTCAAGTAGTTGATTTGTTTTGAAAATATACGTTTAATTGAGGCTAAAATTATTAAGAACGCTTATTATTGAATTGTTTGCTATATTACTGAAAAAATTATTATTGAAAATATATTTTACATATATTATTAATATTATATTTTATTAAAAAATTATATTATTATATTTAAATATTGTAATAAAATATTAAAAATATAAATTAAAAAAATTAACATATTTTATTATAATAAAATTTTATTGAAAAAAATTTAAGTAATATCTAAATTGTCCTTATAATATATATTTTTTATTTTATTATATCTTAAAGCATAAGTATAATTGACTTTTGATATGAGATTGCATAATCTCTATTCTTATTAAAATAATTTTTTTTACTCATTTTAAATAAAATATTTTATTAATTAATTGGTAAAATTTAATATGCCTAATATTTTATTTTATGTAAATTATTTATAAATAAATATAATATTTTTTTTATCAAAAATAGTAATTTTTATTAATTTTTTAAAAATTATGATGTAACTAAATAGATACTTAGAGGGTGTTTATCAAAACTGGAGCTTTTCAGCTTATTGTTAATAAGTGATTTTTAGATTATAATCAGATTAAAAATAAGCAGTTAAGCGTTTCTATAAACTAGTTAATAATCAACTAATAATCAGTTTATAATAGTTAAGTGTTTCTGTAAAATCAGCTTATAATCAGCTTTTAATTGCAGAAACTGTCAAAATGACCAAACTGTCCCTGAATTTATTTATTGTATGAAAATAATTTTTTAAATGTCAATTCAAAATTTATTTTGCAATAATAATAATAATAAAATTTATTTAATAATAATAATAATAATATTGGTGTTATCAATAAATTATACAAATAAAAAACTACCATGTAAATATTACCAAATTAATTAGAATCCTAAAAATATTTTTAAGAGAGAAGAAGAAACGTAAAAGAATTTTGATAGGAACTAAAGTGTATATGGTGCTTAAAAAAAACTGCTTAAAAAATAAAAGTGCTTAAAAAAAAGTAGCAAAACCCAACTTTTAAAAAACTGATTAAAATCATATTATAATCTACTATTTAAGTTTTCAGAAACACTTAAATAAACAACTTATAATCTAAAAACTGCTTATAATCAGTTTTGACCAGTTTTTAAGTTTTAAGAAACACCCTCTTAAACCTTATGCCTTTCAAGAAGCATATACACCTAATATGATCGTTTAAACTATATAATATTTTTAATTTAAAATAATTTTATAATCTTAAATAATCAATTAAAAATTATTTATATAATAAAATTATAATTAAAATAATTTTAAATATAAATATATTAAAAAAATTTAAAAATACATAAAAAATAAAATATAGAATATAATTAATATGAAATAAATAGTGATTATTATATTTTAATATTAGAACTTAATAAGAAAAAAAAAGTTAAGGAGATAATATATAGTTGTCAATATAAATTTTGTAACAAATTTTTTTAAAAATTTTATTTTATTTTCTATTTATTTTTTCTATTCTATTTTCATTTATAAATTATAAATTAAAAAAAATTATTTGATATAAAATACAAAATATAAAATTATTTAAATTATGCAAATTATTTTTTTTAATATTTGATTTAGAAAAATGATTTATAAAATTCATAAAGAATTAAATTTAAATTAATTAATAACTAAATTAATAAAATAAATAAAAATAATTTAGTAATTATATGAAATTAATAAATTTTTAATAAGAATAATTAAAAAATTAAATATACTATTTCTAAATAAATAATAATACATTATACAATGATAAAATTATAATAATATAATAAATATATAACATTTATTTTTATTTTTTAGAGCAAATAATAATAAAATGACATAATTTTGAGTTATATAAAAACTACATCATTTTAGTTAAATATGATTTAGCGGATTCGTATGCTAATTCGCTACATGGTCTGTTTAAAGTTTAAAGTCGTATTATAAACGAGTTGATCCATTTCTGATATTAACCCATTTAAAGTCAATAACAACTACCTAATTTTATATATTTTATTTGTCGTGTTCGCATGTTATGATCTATTTTGACATCCATAATTAATATTCATGTACTTATATACATGTATATTATGCACACACATATAGCTTTAGGATTTGCTATATGACTTATTTTATTAAAATTTAGCGCCATTTAAAGTGAAAAATTCTCAAAAAATAACTCAAATATTATTAAAATAAACAATTTATTGATATTAATAAAATATTTAAATATAAGTTTATTATCAAATCATATACAAAATAAAAACTTATTAATATAATAATTTAAATATAAATTAAATATATATATTCATACTGATAAACTATGTTTGAGTATACTATCATTGTATTAAAAAAAATAAAATTACAGACATGCACAAATTAATAAAGGAAAACTTTATTTATATTGAGTGTATAAACTTTATTTATTTAATTTTTTTTATTAATTTGAGTGTATTACCTATAAAATTTAGCTTAAATGGTTAAAACTTCTCAAGTTTAAATCCTATTAGGGCTGGACACGAGTTATATTTGGTCAAGTTTGGGACATTTTGTAAACTGACCAAACCCGATCAGTGAAGCCAAATTTAAAAATGAATTTGATTGAAAAATAGTAGCATTTTGATTGACCAACCTATACTCATTTAAAGCCAAATGAAAGCGGGTAGATTCATATTAAATTTGTCAAAATAACCTTATATCATAAAATTCCTAATCATAACCCAAAAATCATAATTGAAAATATTATAAAATAAAATATAATAAAACCCTAAACAAAAGCCTAATCATAACCCATTAACCATAATTGAACATGAATGAGCATATACCCAAAATAAACTCCGACTGATACTCTTTTTTATAAAATTAAAAAAAAACTTAGTTTTTTTTTTATCAATCGAAAATAAAAACTATATAATCAAACTATTGAACTTAAAATTCCAAACAAAACACAAGAAATAAAAACTCTAAAACTAAAAATTATAATAAAGTTACAAGAAAACAAAGGTTTCAATTTCGAAATTTATAAACTCGCAAAAACACATTAATAAACTCAAAAAATCATAAAAATTGTTAGATTGATGAAGTAATTAGAAGATATTAGTGGAGAAACAGAAGAAATTGATGGAAAAAAGTGAGATGTAGAGAGAAAATTAGTGAAAACTGAGAGAGAGAGAGAGAGAGAGAGAGAGAGAGAGAGAGAGAGAGAGAGAGAGAGAGAAATTTTAAATGGAGAGAAAAATATGAAGTAAAATGTGCGACGGTTATCCACAGTGAAGTATAAGATATCAATATATGTATCAAAAACTACATCATTTTCTTCAAATAAAATGATGTTGTTTAGTATATTATATATGTGTTGTAATATATAGTCTGTCGATTATAGGTTATTGTGAAAATTTAAAGCTTAATTTAACTGATAGAGAAAAAGTTGAAAATTTTGCAAATATTTACGTGTTGTTAATTGAGAAAGAATCATCGACCGATCAAATTCAGTGTAAAAATTTTGAGCGGAACCAGCTGCTCAGAAAGAAGGGAGTAAAATTTCACTTCAACTCATGTAAAAAGGAAATGGAGAAGCTGGGGGGCTGGGCCTCCACCTTTACTACTCTGGCTGGCAGAAACTCATCTTAAAAATATATATCCGTGACCGACTAGAAGGGGTCTTCAATTTCTATCCAACTCCACTTGATTTCGTCCCTAAATATGAGTGATTTTGACTGGGTATAAAGATTTTACGTAATCCTAAATCCTACTTTCTTGAAGGGATTAGTGAAGTTTTTATTTTTATTTTTATTTAGTTGTATTTGATTATTTGTTGACATTATTAATAATATTTATGTTATGTATAATTTAAAAAAAAATTTGAGCATCCTAAATAAAAATATATTTATAAATCAATATATTTAATTTTGACATCTTTATATTAAAAAATATATATTATAATAAAAAGAGCAAAAGGGATTCACTAGAAACGATATACCTATCTCTCTATGTCTAGGGGGCTACAGTACTTAGGGCGACCTTTAACAATGGAAAGACTAAAAGACAGAGGAGCTCAATCATCAAAGGTATTTTTTTAATATTATATAAATTAAATTTATTCATATTAAAATTATTTATATATTAATAATTATTTTAATTTTATATTTATTATTAAAAATAATAATAAATATAAAATTAAAATAATTATTTTTTTAATATAATTAATACATAAAATATTTTTAATTTAAATTAATTGAATCCGTCTAATATTATTATTATTATTATTATTATTTTTTTGTAAAAAAACACCGCCCCTTCATTTACTGATCTTTTCCATACGTGAATTGGATTATGATATGTGGTATATAAAGCGTCACTCACTGTTTCACACAGAACCCCACTGCCACTTTTATTATTATTATTATTATTATTACTATTAATTAAATTTAATTTCATATTTCCCTTTTCCAGGATTATATGTGTGTATATACTGACCTCCCCAGCAACCCTCTTGCAGGAAAGAAAAAGAATAGGAAAAACCCAAATCAAACTTTCATTTTCTTGTTTCTGGTTTATTTTCTTTCATGAAGAAGAAGAAAGGGTTTTAATTGGCAGATTTGTAAAGAAAGAAATCTTCAAATATCGCTTTCTCTTTTATTTGCTCTGACTCTCATGGAGACAGTGACATTTCCTTTTCTTCTTCCTCTGCTTCTTGCTGCAATTTATTTCTACTTTTCTTCCGTGTTCTTTGCATTTCATTTCCATTTCTTTTCTTATTCTACTTGCTCATAATATTTCTTTTATAGGAATAAAATTAATATTGCTACTGTTTTTCAACAACATTCTCATATTGTTTTCTTCTCCCTTTTAAACAGTGCAACTCAACTGATCCTTCTTAAAAAATCTGGAGATCATCAAATATGCAACAACAATTTGCCCTTTGCTTATGGTAAGTGACGTATAATCTCTTTCTTGTTTTCTTTGTCGTCTCTTCCTTTTTGTAAAATGTGGATCTTTCAAAGCAGTAATTGAAATAATGGATATGCTATTGATTATGACTTTTAACTTAATTTGATTTCATATTAAACTTGTTTTTTTTATGGGTTTATGCTAGTTTTGGTAATTGGATTGGATATGTCTTTGTTAACTTTCTTGGACAAGTAAATAATCAAAACTCATCACTTAGGGTAAATGGATATTATTATGAATTTTTAACTATTTGATCTCATATTAAGCTCATATTTTTATGGGTTTATGCCATTTCTGTGTTAACTTTCTAGAAGTAAATAATTAAAATCATTTAGGGTTTGGTATCATGTAAAAGCTTCATTATCAACTATGGAGTTAATCTATTATACTTCTAAAATAGCATCCGAAATATTGATTTAGTACCATTTTATAACATTCCCTGCTGATTTGATTTATAAATCTTTCGCTCTTTAATGAATACTAGCTTGGTTAGTTGACAGGATTCTATGTTTTAATAGAGCTTCAAACATAATTTTTTTGAGAAATGCTAAGTTTTCTTTCATGATAATTTTTTTTTCTCGATTAAAACCTCATAGCTCATTGATCAATTTTGGCTGATTTATGAAATGGAGCTTGGCCTGCAAACCAGAAGATGGATTGATTGAGATCTCATTTTAAATGATCGTTTGCTTTTCTATTTTCTAAACAGTAACAGATCTTAGAAATATCAGACAAAATATAGAGCAATTAATTTTGTGCTCATAAGAGAATTTAACTTCACCTTTTGTTATTTTGGTATAATTTGTTTTTTCAATTGAGAAATTATTGAATTTGACTCATCAAATCATCATAGTGTGATTCAAATTGGTGTTGTGATTATTTTTTTCTTGTAATGCAATAGTTTATGTTTGATTTCAAACTTAATTTTCTAAGAATTAATTATAATATGTGAGATCAAAATTTGGAATTTATTTGTACAATTTAAAAGTATTGTGAGAAATGGTTTAAGAGAGCTTCCTTCCGTCCACTCATGGATGGGTGAAGGGTTTGAATTATCTGCCGACTCATTCATTCAAACGCAATAGAAAGTGATCAGATAGTAGTTGCTATTGTGAATGTGTGAATGATGCGGGAGATAAAATTTCATCCTTCTTTTCTCTGTGCTTGGACTGAAGGGAGCTCCCTTTTAACCATTAATTTCACAATTCCTAATTTCATTTTACATTACTTGTCCAATCATGCAAGTTCTTGTTTTGGTTATTTACTCATTCTTCTCATTTATTCAGAACAAATCAATGCAATTAAGTAAAAACCTGAAATGCTAGATCATTTCTCTTTGTTTATTTTCATTGCATTCTTTCTTTCTTTTGTTGTTTGATTTAATTTATCTTTTAACTGGGGTTTCCAAAACGATATTTCTGAACTCAACTATGCAACAACTCTAGTGTTGTTGATTAAAAATCTAATACTAAAAATTACTATTAATTTTTATCTGTGATGTTTCGTTTTTTTTTTGGCTGGTTTGTAATTATTTAGCAATCTGACATTGTAATGGGTATTCTCTGCAACTGCACATTACACCAGTAGTCTGAATGAATGAAAATAAAAGAAAAAGAAAAGAAAGACTCTTGTTTTAACCTTTTCTTTACTATTTACATTGGAAGCCGCTGTGCATTTGAATGTTTTAAGGTTTTAGAAACCTCTTTGGTCCAATGGTCCAAAAGCGTTTTACTGTATTTATCATTCAAAGGGCAAAAGCTGGCCACATGTTATGAATAATGAAATGTTTTAGATTTTAGTTGAAATTTGGCAATGAACAATGATTTTGTTTTTTCTTTTTATTTCTTTTAACTTCTTTTGTACCTTATCATCTCTCTCTCTCTCACTCACAAATGTTTAATATCAATGGAGATGGAGGATAACTAGTGAAAGAATAGGACTAGTCATTTTCTTACAGTCTTAGTAAGTACTTTGTTGATGGATCTTTATAGCCTGGATTCTTTTATGGCTAATGTTACAGTGCTGTATGCTAATATTGAGTAAACCTACCGACTCTTAACATGTTTACCAATATATATGTAGCTACAAACTAACCCTGCAACATCTAGGACTAGACCACATTTATGACATGATATAACGAGAGAGACTTCTCTTTTTCTGGTTTCATTTACCCTAGTTTTGCCCCTACTTTTGTCTTCAGTAAATGATAGTAATACATAAAAGGAATAAATTCTGAATGTATAAGTGTAGTATTATATAGAGTAGGAAGATTAGTTGTAAGTTCTACTAAGAGTTCTCTATTATGTTTATGGCGTTGAAGTTTGATTTGGGTAAAAGGTTTATGCAATTGTTTTAGACACTGATATCACAATAAAAAAATTTTGCTTAAAAGTGTATAGATTTATGTTATACAGCAACTTAACAAGTGGCGATATGTTTGAGTCAGTATATATTTTCTTGCTTTTTTTTTTCTCTCACTGAAAAGACAATAGGCCTAAATGTAATCTTTAGTTAAATTTTCAGTAGTGCAAGTTTAATTGTTTAAGGTAATATCTTAGCTTTTTCGTGAGTAAAATAAATATTAAATTGAAAAAGAAAATGAAACTTGTTAAATCAATGTATTTAATATTATCAGAAATAATATTAGGATCATGTTTGCCTTTTGTGTTCAAGTAGTTGAAATCTTATTATTTTTTTTAGAAAATTTATCATTTCAAACCTTAATAGACAAATTTATGAGTAAAGTTCTCAAATTTTTATTATTGAAATGTCAAAAGTAACATTTAATTTTCTTCTACCAATAATATATTTTTAAATTGTGATATAATAATTTTCGCTGTTTGAGCTATAATTCAAGTAAATGGAAAATTGGAAATGTGAAGTAGAGATTTTAGTTTAGTTGTTGTCTTTTTTCTTTTGGGAAGGCTTCTTATGCATTAAATGCCCCGCCGATTGTCCCTGTCCAGTTATATCAAAGCTTTTCGTGGTTGGAACTTGTATCTGTTCTTTTATTTTTTTTATGCCCTATTTTCATTGACACTCGTGACGTGAGAATTACTTAATTATTATTTAATTTAATTCTCTTGTAATTTACAGTTTTCGAAAACATCCCTCTTTCAGTTTACTTATTGACTTTGTTTTACTTGCATTTTCAAATGATCTAGTTTAGTTATATATATATATATATATAAATTGATACTCCCGGGAAAAATTTTCTTTTTATGTGTATCTTTTATATAGAAAATATGCCATTTTAGGTAAATTTTGGGGAGTGGAATGAGACAATACCATTTATACTCTTGCCTTAAAAGTTTAATTTGAAAAATATTTTTTAGGGGTATTTAAGTAAATAGAAATGGAAAAAGTAAAATTTTCTTAATTTTTATGTCCATCTTACTTTTTCTACGGAGGTAGTATTTGTTACGAACATGTATTTTTCATAATTAATAATCTTAAATTCATAATGACATTATGATATTTTTAATTACACTGCAATGAATAATGTTTTAGATAATGTTCAATTTTGATTTATAAAGTCTTAAAATTATTTGTAATTTATTTTTGGAACTATATTTTATAACACTAATTTAGTTTTAATAAAATTTCATGCACGTTGTAGAGTACAAGAACTTTCAATTTAGAGTCTTTTGGCCTTAAAATTAAATTCATCTTTTAAAGAAAATTATTTTAAATACTGTTAAAAAATAATATAAAAATAACTTTAGAAAGAAAACTTGAAGTGTTAAAAATAACTTAAATAATTTTGTACATTTATAATTTTTCTGTTAAGAAAGAAAACTCGAAGTGCTTTTTTTTTTTTTCCTTACAGGGTACTTTTAAGTGCCTTTTAATTAGTAATTGGCCTTATTGTTTACTCTACTGATCATATAAAAAGGCTTTTATGCTTAATTTAGAAAGGAAATAAATTTTATTAAGAGTTCCATATATAGTTGTAATAATATGATCTTATTGGCGTGTATAATCAATTAATTAATTATAATAATTTAAAAGTATTCTGAAAGGAAAAGCAAGGAAGTACGGTTTCTTGCAGGAATTGCTCATAAGTTTTCTTGATTCTTTATTTTTGAAGGGAACACTGTATATATAATATTAAATTTAATTATAATTAGATCCTTTTTAAGGAATTTTTATATTAATATCTACCTGTAACTTTCCTGCAAATTTGTAAGTGTGAGAGGGAAAGAAACCTGAAGCTAACATAAAAAATTGCAGTTTCTTGGGGAGTTGCGAACGGAAGTACAAATGAACTCCATTTTTTATACCATTAATTCCAACTGACAAGGCATCCTGTTTTTCAATTTCTTATATATTTATGACGAACTGCTGTTTCTATAATTTTTTTTTTCTAATGAGCAACTTTATGATTGCACGTGCATAAAGTCTCTTTTGATGTTAGTAAAGTTTTAATTTAGTTAACTCTTATCAAAGTGTTTAGTATTATTAGTAGAAAAATATATTTTGAAAATTGAAAATCCATCTTGTAATTTTGGTATGTTATGAGTTTTGATTTAATAATATTAGAATGGCGAATTACATACCTAACTTTTCTAAATTTTAATCATTCAATAAATTTATAAATAAATTTTTAATTTAATCATATAACTTTTTAAATTTATATATTTTTTAATTTATAAATAAATATAATTAATTATTTATGTTGAATATTATAAAATATTTTTTATATATTATAAAAAAAATAAATTAATTATATTTCGAGTAGAAAAATTCAAGAACCATTAGTTCAACAATAGAAATATAAAAGTATTAGAAAAAAAAAAAAGATGACTTAGAAATGAAACTTAGGAAATTGATTTTAGTGATTAGATTATAGGGATTAGGATTTAGAGATATGATTTTAAGGATTAGATTTTAGGTGGAAAGGGTTTTAGATAAAAAGAAATTTAGAGATGAAAAAAATGTTTAAAAGTTAACAAAAATATGAATTTAGGGTGTATTTGGTTAATTTAAAAATTTAATGGTTAAATGAATTAAACGATTTGTAAGTTATATATGTATGGAGAATTTACATTGTTTATTGGATTCCAAATCCCAGAATTCAAATATAAGGTTTTGAACTACTTTTATTTATTTTATTTTATTTTATTTATACATATTTTTTTATCTCTATGTATTTTAGCTTTTCTTTTTCATTTTTACGGCAAAATGGCATTGCTTTTTTTTTTCTATTTTGTTTTTTTTTTTTTTACTTTCTACTTTTTGTTTTTATTTATGTTTTTTTATTCATAAATAATTTTTATGTTGTCACATTTTTCATATATATATATATAATTCATAAATATATACATAATATATACAAAATAAACATAACAAAAATAGATAAATACACAACATATACTAAATATTTATACAAAATGTACACAATTTATTTAATATTTTTTAACTTATTTTTTTTATTTTACATACATACAATATATATACATGTACAATAAATATATAACATATTTAATATCTACACAATATCTACAAATATCTATATAACAAACACATAATAAATGTAATATTTATACAACAAAATTTAATTTTTAAAATATTATTTTTCATGTGTATATTGTAAAATTTATTTAAAAATAAATTTAATATATTTTACTTTTTATATTATTTTGTGAATGTTATTTTTCATTTGCAATTCAAATTAAAAATTTTCTTTATAAAAAATTAATATATTTTATATTTTAAAAATATAATTTAAAATATTAATTTTTATTATTTTATTAAAATATATTTATCTATCAGTAAAGTTTGAAAAAAAATAAAAATTGAAGTAACTATTGTTTGTAGTGAGAAAGAAAGTATTTTTGATTTTTTTTTATTTAGTGAAAAGTAAGATTTTTTTTTTTAAAAATTTAACTTAATTTTTTATGGAAGTGTAAATATTTTTTTTGTAATATTTTTGAAAAAAAATTATTATTACGAATAGTTTTATAAAAACACCTATATGTATTTGGCCCGTTGCAATTATTTTTAAAACTAGTAGGCTGATGGTTGGATTTCTATTTTAGTTTAATTATTATTATTATTTGATAAATTAGTAAACATATAAATATTACAACAACTAATCACTTTCTGAAATACAAATTATTTGCAACGACCAGTTTCATACCTTCATCCACCTATTAATTACACAATCTAACATACCAATATTCTGTGTTAGAAATTTAAATAATGGTAATATTCTTTTTAATTTTTTTTATATTTTGCATAGAATAACTAATAATGTTTTAAAAATAGTTTGAAATTACTTTCTAATGATTTTAGAGTTAATTTTAATTTATAGAGATAATATATGAATTTAGTGAATTAAACTCTTGAAAATATGTAGATATGTGCTTATCAAGTATATGAACTCTGGTAATTTATTGTTTAAATCGGATAATCTTCCTCCTATTTGTGTCTTCCTCTTATATATAGATAATCTTCACATGTTATAAGTGGTTTATACGATAAGATAATGTCGAAGAAAACAGAGAATTTTACAATAAGCTCTGGTAAAATATCTATAATTACCACAAGTTCTAATTGGAAAAAAAGGTACACAATTGTTTATGTGGCATGGAAATTATGTTTGATAATAAGGTGGATTCTAAGGACTCCTAGTTCGGGTTTAGATTATGCTTCAGTTAGCTCTTCTATCTGCAAAACAAGAGGAGGGACCGAATTTCAATAGAGAGATTCCGATTCCTGAGTCAATAATCCGTTTATTTTCAAATAGACAAGCTTAAGAAGTTGTAAAAAGATTTTTTACTTGCTGAGATCTACGCATATTTATAGTTGAAGAGCAATAGACAATATTGACATGTTTCAGTAGATATTTTGGATATATCAGTGTCGTACACCTGCAGTGTCAGAGATCTGTCTGTCGGACACTCAAGAGCTCAATAGATATAGTAAAGTTCGGAGTCCAGGTCCAATCTTCAATGAGAACTCGGTCATGAAGTTGTAAAGGTATCGGGTTCGGTCTATGAGCTCAATAAATAGAGAGACCGAGCTCGATAAATAAGGGTTAGTACCAATGTTTATTGAAATTTTATTTAAAAATTATGAGATTAAGATGAAAAAAAAATTGATGAATTAAAATTCAATCTGCTAAGAAAAAAAATTGATGAATTAAAACAATTATAGATTGTGGAGCGAGTGAATCTCTAGTTTGGTATGCAAAGCTGGTTTTCCATAGTGAGAAAAATGGATATTTGTTAGGGTCTAGCCTAGTCATCTATAAGTGCACAGGTCATAATTAAGTAATAAAATATGAGTACAATATCATTCTCATGAGAAAAAATATCTTAAGTACTAAATAATTAAACTAATTGTTATTTGGATGTTAAATTAATGTGAATTGAAAACTAAAATTATCTAATGATCAAGCTAAACTGAATTTTAAAATTAAATCTAATATTTTTGACATTAAGGTTAAATATATCCTCATTGATTAACAATAGATTTTTTAAAGTATTGACTCAATCTAAATCTACTCTTGATTATTGGTTGAGTTCTCCTAAATTAAGACTTAGTCTCTTTCAAATACTAAACTTAATATTGAACTTAACGCTGTGTCTACTCTTGTGATCACAAACAAATTAAGGCAACTCATTAATAATTGTGAGTAACATTTGTATCAACTTCTTAAGTATTTACCGTATCTCTAGGCGCAAACTTAAACATAAGTTTGTTACATTCTTGAACTAATATTGTGCTTTCACTCTCATTCTATCATATAATATATTAGATCAATCAATTATTGGCCAAATAATCAAAGCATTAAGATCAAAGATAATAAAATAATCAAGAGTAAACTTAAATTGAATCAAATTAAAAATAATTATTTCACAACTGAATCAAATAGAAAAAAGTTTAACGCTAATAATGTTTTTAGTTATTGAAATAAAAACTAAAAAAAGAGAGTAGAAGATTGAAAACATAATAGTAATTGAAATTAAAAGAAAAACAAAAGAAAACAAACTAGAAAGATCCAACTTTGAAAAGAATGGAGACTCTTGAACTTGGATTGCTCATGCAATAAAATTTTCTATTCTCTTCAAAGTTAATTCTAAACTAAAATCTGAAAAATTGCTCTCTAAATTGATGTACCAGTTGCGAGGAGGATATAGGATATTTATAGGGGGCTTAGGGAACTTCTTTTTCAAGTAGAAAAATATTAGGATTGGTTTAGAAGAGTTTCAATTGAAAAAGAAGTCAAATTTTAATTGAAAGAAAATAAATCCTAACAAAATTAGAAAGCTATAAAATTCATGCAAAAACTTTGAAGCAATTTTTCTATCTAACTAATTTCAAATCTAGGCCTGGGCTCTTCACAAGAATTGTATCTCTCAAAGTGTAGATAAATTTAGGCTATTGAATCATTCAATTTGAATTCGTAAGCTCAAGTTATGAGCTTTTGAAATAAATTGGTTTGGACAGAATTTCTATTCCGATTTGGATTCATATTGTAACATCCACATTCCTAAGATACATTTAAATAATTAATATGGAGGGTTAATTAGGTATATTGGAAGAGATGTGCATAATATATATCTGAAGCATACATAATATATACTCAAGATATACCTGATATATACAGAGGGTGCAGAATATAAACTTAACATATACCTAACATATACATTTGCACTAAAAGACAAAGAATGGTAAAAAAGTTAAAGTTCAATATATATTTAATATTAAATAAAAAAGAAAGTAAAAGAGGTTAAAATGGGATTTTTTTTGGATGGGAAGAAGAAAGAAAATATCTAAATAATTAATTAATTAATTATTTAATAATTATATAATTAAGGATGGGGTAAAATTTTAGTATATAAAAAGCCATCTTCTTCTTCCTTTACCATACTTGGCCGAATTTATCAAGAGGGAGAGGGAGAGGGAGAGGGAGGAGTTATCTCACAAGAATTCCAAAGGATTTAAAGTGATTTTGAAGTTTAATCAAGAATTAGGTAAGTTTCTTTTACTTTATGTTTGTTTTGTTAAGTTTTAAGGTTATGTGAGTTTTAGGTTTTTTAATAGAAGAATCTATAATTGTAGTAATGTATGGTTTTGAAATAGTTTTGATGTGGGTGTTATGATTGTAATATCCCAAATGATACCCTAAATTTTAGAAATGTTTATTGTTGAAATTGAATTAAATGATTTAAAGTGTGTATATATGATTAAGTGGGAAGAAAGGAAAAGGGAAGTGTGTATATGTTGTATACATCAAGATATATACAACATATACAAGTCAACATTTATTTAAGGTCAAAAGATATTTGAATTAATAAAATAGAAATTAATTGTGAGTGGAAGATGATATTTGATATTTATAATATTATAATATATTAATACTTGGTTGAGATTAAAGAGGGTAATTTTGTGGTTAAGAGAAGAGGTTTGCTTTGACTTGAGAATAACTATCATAATCTTCTTCTTTCTTCTTCAAGAGCAGGCCATCATCATTGCCAAAGGGAAAGAGAGGTTTTGTTGATTCCTAACTCAAGCAATTGAAGGATTTCAAGAGATCAAGTTGGAGTTTTAAGGATTTTCTTCACTTTTGGTAAGTTTCCAACTTGTTTCTTTGTGTTCTTTTGGAGTTTGTGTATTTGAGTTTGGTGAATGGTTGTTGTAGATGTGTGTATGGCTGATTTTGGTATGTTTGAAGTGTTTGGTCTTATTAACTTTGATTTTTGGGGTTGGATTGAAGAGAAAGGGTTAAGTTTGGTGAAAAAAACAAGAGTTGTGGATTGTGTATGTGTTTGTGTTTTGATGCATATAATTAAGTTATTTTGATGTTATGCAAGTTTATTACGATATATTGATGGTTTTAGTTAAGTTTTTTTGGAGTGGAAAATGGTAAAAGAAAGAGGTTTGTTGGATGTAGTGTTTTTGGTGTCGATTTCAGGTTTTTGGCCTGACACGCCCAGTAATACGGCCATATCTTTGGGCGTGTCATTGGTTCTGTTTTCAGTATGGGTGACACGAGCAGTGACACGCCCATGTCACCGAGCGTGTCACAGCTTCTGTGTTGGAGTAGTATAGACACGTCTAGTGACACGCCCATGTCATTGAGCGTGTCATAGCTACTATGTTGTTGGAGGATTGACACGTGCAGTGATATGCCCATGTCACTGAGCGTGTCAAAGCTTTTGTGTTGTGGATTTAGGACACGGCCAGGGACACACCCGTATTGTTGAGCGTGTCATGTGTGGAGTTTGCCCTAGTTAGCTCTTATCCTTATTTTCTTATGTGTATCATTAAGTGAGTGTATATAATCACATTTGGATTAGGTTTTGAAGAGAATTGAGTTACCAAGTGTTGAAAGATATCTTGGAAGAGGAAGTTGTTAGATTAGTGTTTGTTGCTCTTGAGGTAAGTACAAATCTTACATGATTGCATACATTTACATGACTTTGGGACTTAACACATTTGGTTGGAAAATGTGTTAAGTTACCTACCATATTGTTGATGTATGAGTATGGTGCTAAGTTTTGCATTATGTGAAATATATGTTGAGAATTCAAAATGTATGATTAATGAAATTTGTTATGTATACCCTAATGATAAAATGTGAAGCCATTGTTGATGGATATATTGATATAAATGAAATATTTGGGGCATTGTGCCTAAATGAACATGAGAAAATGAAAATGGATTTGATAATGAAATAATGAAAGAATTGTGTGCCTAATGTGTTATTCAATTTTCAGATTTTTTTTTGTTGGTGGCATGCCTAAAAGTAATAATCCCTTGAAGCTAGGTTGAGCTTGGTCCTTGAAGCCAGGTTGGGTTGATGCTGAGCTCCCCTTGAAGCTTGGTTGGGTCTAGTCCTTGAAGCCTAGTTGGGATGTTACATATGAGGTAATCCTCATTGTGATAATGATTCGCCTTCGGACTTGATAAATGTGATTATTGGACCAAAACAGTAACTCTGAAATTTGAATGGCATATTAGTTTCTTTTTGACCCATGTTTGTCTTTGCTTTAATGTGAATTATGAATAATGGAACAATTCAATGATATTTAATGTTATGAAATATGAGATCCTTATATATTGTTTCTAATTCTTGAAAGTGTGACATTCGCATTACATTTGAATCATATTATTATCAAGGTTTGTACCACTAAGCCTTTGGCTTAGCGCGATTGTAATTTATCGTGCAGGTGACAGGGTAGATCCGGTTGAGCCGGAGAGTTCAACTAGACCGAGTCGAGCCTAGGCTTGTGATCCCTTGTGAAGTGTTGATTATTGGACTTCAAGATCAGAGACGAACTGCCAAGCATGTATAAACTCTATAATTTTGTAAATATTGATTTTGATGTATACATATGTATATTCTGCTGCATTTACCGCTGCTTAATAAACAAATGTTTTGGATAAACTTTTGGGGTACTGAAGATATATGTATATGTATTTTAACAAGGGATGTTTCATCTATTACTTTTTATAATATAAGTTAAATATTTTAAATTTACTCAGATTGATTGATAATGTTTTAATGTTTACGTCGAAAGATTTGTTTGTTGAAGATGAACTGTGACATTCTTATATCCTCTATTAGTATATCACCTATAGTGTGTATATGTAGTGTATGTATATTGGGTGTAGGGGTGTTACAATTATTTTGGTATCAGATCCTAGGTTTGAGGTTCTCAACCTAGGTAAATTGTAAGAAAAAGAAAATTTAGATTTTTAAAATATGGTTTTTAAATAAGATACATGCATTGACATTGGCAGTTTTTGATCTTTGATGAGGTAATTTACTATTGTGTTTGCAGATATAGGTACTGATGGCATCTCAGTCACTTCAGTCTATAGAAGGTAGTGCTGAGAGTGTAGGTCCTGATGAGGGTAGAGAAGGAGCTAGGGTTGAAATAGCTGGTGAGTCACTTGTTCCTGTGCCAGAGAGACCAGCAGCTGATGAAATTTCACCGGTTTGGTTACGGCATATGGTAGAGCTATTGAGGCAGGCTCCAGTGCAGCAGCCACCACCACAACTGCAGCCACAAGTACCGGTGAGGCAGTATGATAAATTGAAGAAGTTCGGAGCTGAGGATTTCTTTGGTACTACAGATCCTGCAGTAGCTGAGCAGTGGCTTGGTTCAAAGGGTATTCATTCAGCTGCAAGTTACTCTTGAGGAAAAGTTTGATTATGCTAGATCACTTCTGCAAAGAGATGCTTATGATTGGTGGAAGACAGTTTCACATGCGATGGATGATCCACCGACTTTGACTTATGATGATTTTCTGCGGGAGTTTGAGCAGAAGTATACTCCGAGGGAGTATAAGGATGTGAAGAAGATGGAGTTTTTGAATCTGAGACAGGATAACCGGAAAGTGACAGAGTATGAGATTGAATATATTCTGTTGAGTCATTATGCCGGTGGGATTATTTCAGATGAGATAGACTTGTGCAGGAGATTTGAGGAGGGGTTGAGACCCTCTATTATGTGTATTGTTGCTGGTTCCCGATATCAAGATTATGTGAAATGGAGGTAATCCAATTAGGGTGCTTGGATGGAGATGGATATCAAGATGATATTATGTTGGAGGTACCAGTAGGGTGGTAGCACCAGGAAAACTGGTGGTGCAGTGTTGCAGTGGTACCAAATTGTTTATACATAGCTGTAGGCTGTTAATTATAAAAATTAATATTTGACTAAAAAACTATTTCAACATTGTGCTTTTTACCAAATTCTGCTGTCTATCTACGAAATTATATTGAAGTGCAAAAGATAGTTTTCTGTAAATTGAGAGGAACTTTCTGTGGGGAGTGTATATTAGATTCTCCTATGTTGATGGCCATGCTATTGCATAATGCAGAGTCTCTGGACATCCTTGAGAGTTGGGTTACAGAATTATTTGCTAATGCCAGAAAAGGTCCTCAGGAAAAGCCAAAGTTTCAGGTACAAGGTTCTGTGTGGACAGCTGGTAAACTTTTTAGATTAGAGGCAGTTAAAGATGTTGAAGATGTTCACATCCTCGACTTAACATGGATACTGCCATGTCTTCGTCAAGATTATCTGAAGAAATCTGAGGATTATTTGGCACACATTTTGGGGCATTGTAAGATAAGTTATTGCATTGTACGTTGGTCATTCACCTTATGAAGAAAATTTCAGTAAATAAATTGTGTGGGCAATTGCAAAAGTGCTTTAATGGGAACTTAATACTAGTCGTTAACCTTGTGTTTTATCGTAATTTTTAAAATTATATAGTTTGTATATAATATGATGTCCGATCGAAGGCTTTATAAGATAAAAAAATAAATTACGAAAGATTTTTTTTGCTTCTTAGATGGTTTACTTTAATTGAATTAATAAAGGGGGTGTAAAAAGTTGATAATGATATCATAAATGAAGATGGTTATACTTATGGTAGAGCCAACTAAATCCTCCACGACATTCATGTGACCACCATTATCTTTATGTAACTCATGTTGTATAGTGTAATAAATTTTTATTCAGATATTCATTGACATCAAATCCTGTATAATTAATGAACTTTATGATTTATGTTGATTTGAGTAATTTGCTAGTGGTGTGAAAAAATGCATCGTAACGGTGGATGATCTGAATCCAATTCCTGTCTGTTCAATCTGATTCCAGTTCTCAATTTCCAATTCTGAAATCGTGTCTGAAACTGATATTCAAAACCCTGTTTGCTAAGCTGAAAGAACCTGAAGTGCATTAGTTTATTTGTCTCAACCAAAGTGATTTCTAGTTTCATGATGCAAGATCCTGTTATTAAATCACACTTTTTCCTAAATATCTATTTTTTTCATTGTAGCATTCATTCATATGCTTGAGGTTTCTTGTCAGTAGTAGCATGTGATTTATATAGGTTTTCTTGGACATCTTCAGGCCTTCTGAAGTTCATATGATTTCATACAGCTAGCCAAATGTTTTTAGCTTGGGATTCATTTGTAAGCACAAGAGTTGCACCTTGCAGAGGGCAGAGGAAGCTTACATTCCTTTCTCAAGGCTAATGGATGGGCAACTTCTTTGTCTGCTGGGGTTGGAGATGAAGGAATGCATCGATCATCTGTAGCTTATATCTTTGGCATGTCCATTCATTTGACTGACTCTGGCTTAGAAAAGGTAATTATTTTAGTTCATATTCTATGTAATTGTTTTTGGATCATTCCTTAATTTTGAGTCTGTTTCTGTCTGGTGCTATTCCTTGTGTTCTTGAAGACCAACTCCGCTTAAGATTTTGCATTCTTGGAGGAATTTGTGTGGATGTCATTGGTGCAATTTATTATGGGTCCACATCTCAAGATGTTTCACCGAGTAATGACTTATATGTATTCATTGCTTGTGTACGGGAACTTGTAGAAGGCTTACTGAATAGACTTGGATAGTTAAAGAACTTTACATTCTCTCTCTCTCCCTCTACCAGACCACATCCACACACACACGCCACAAACTATCTTTGTCTTCCACTCCTCACCTCCTTCTATTTTCATTTGATAATAATTTCTCTTCCTATCTGCTTTCATTTTTCCATTTTCCCCTTCTTTTTTCCCCTTAAAGACAGAAGAAAAGACTGCTTATGTTTGATTGTGTTGTCACTTTGATCCCACCTTCAACCCCTGGTCTACTATGATAATGATCATGCAATGTTTTTCTTTGCAGATTTTTGACATTATTGGCTTCATTTACCAATACCTTAAGCTTTTACGTCAAGTTTCTCCTCAAGAATGGATATTTAAAGAAGAAGAGCAACCTCAGGATGATTATGCTGCAGAACTTGCAGGTTTGGCTTCGCAATTTTTTCCTTTCAGTTTTTTATTTTTTTTGGTGGTGTGTTCTTCACAATTATTTAGTCTTAATGGCCACTTCTGCTCTTTTCTGATTGAGATTTAGTTTAATATCTCATTGTTTGTAAAAAGTTTAGTTCACCCATTTAATACTTTTGTTTTGAATTTGAAAATTTTACGTAGCTCCCAAATGTGCATCATCTCTTGTACAAACTCAAGAATTTTATACATTCTGATTCCATGTGCAACTGGTAAAGTTGCTTCTTTAGCAACCTGTAAGTCACAGGTTCCAGAAGTGCAAACAGCCTCTTTGCAAAAAATGCAAGGGAGAGATTGCATACTGTTGGGCTCATCCTCCCCCAACTCTGCACAAGCTGGGCAGCACTTTATGCACCGGCTGAGCCTCTTTTTGATCCATGTGAAGTAGCATCATCGAGCTCCTAAAATTTGCCCTTGAGTTGTGTTCTTAATATTTCTTCCTAGAATTACTTTTCTTAGAAAGTGGTAAAGACTTGGGAATATAAGATGGTATCATCACATTTAGGAATGAGAATTCAGTCAGAAATTTTTCTAAACTGAAATAGCCAAAGTTATTTATAATTTATAACTGAAACAAATTGAACCAGTATTCTGCAACTACCAAAATTAACTGATGAGCTGTTTTTTGCATTTGGTTCATTTGGTTTTGGTTTTTAAAGCTATATCATCTTTTGTTCGACTCAAAATCCTTCTAAACTAAATTTAACAACAAAAATATGTAAAGTAGATGTATAAATTTAGAATAAATTTATTTATATTATATTAGACATTGAAAGGTAAAGAAACATAAGCAATACGAGATCAGAATACATAAGCAAACTTGATCTCCCTAAATTAAAAAGTTTATAAACAAAATTGCCAAATTTGCAACACCAGATTAGAATACATAAGCAATGAAGTAATTGATGCATGCACTTACAACCTTTTCCTGAATTGTTCAATGAAATTTTCCTTGCTAATCAAATTGAAGGTGATTCTGAGTAGTGCAAGAGAAAGAGCTAGAGAGGGAATATGGAAGGAGTAAAGATTTGTGAACCATAAAACTTACCTAATTAAAATAATCGATGTAGGGAATTGACCTATCTTATGAAATAGGTGGAAAAGAAAATATAAAATTTGGAGTTCAAGGCTTTGCTTGGGAGTAAGAAAAAAAGGAAGGGAAAGGAAAGAGGGGTAGGATAAAAATTATTTCTTATTTGGAAGATTAATGATTTTAGAAAAGAAAAGAAACTTAGGGATTCGTAATTCCATCTAGCCTCACTTTGCTTCCCCGTAAAATTGAGGGAGTAAGAGATGTTTCCATTTTATTACTAGTAATAAATTTTATAGTTAATAGTACTAATTTTTTAACAAATCTATTTTAACCTAAACTGTTAGTATTTATTCCTATCCTTTAGACATGTCATATTAAATATTTATTAGTTCTTCTCATTTTTATTTTCTGTATCCCTTGAGTTAGAGATTATCCTTTCCTTTTTCGTATGATAAAATTCCCAAATTAAGCTTAAAGAAAATAGTAGTAGAAGGCATCTTAGATGATGAGTGGTGAATTGAGATATCTCTAGAAGCTTATTTCTAATGAAAGAGGATGAGTTAGCATATGAAACTTGGAATATAGAAGTTAATGCCCGTTTAATTGTTTTTAAGTAGTTTGATTTTTTCAGAGCAGTAAAAGTCACTTGTGCAAACAAATGTATTAAATTATTGACATTATGTTCAGTGAAATTTTAAATTTATTTGGATAGTTTAAAATATCTTATTTGTTAGTAGTAATAACTTTCTATTAATAATAATTTCATATTCGGTGTTGTCAAATTAAATGATAATAAGGATGCAGAATTATCTAAACATTCAAATTTCTGTAGGAATGTAGCATTCCCATCACTAAGGATGGTAATATCAATGTGCTTCCTTATGTACACGGGAAAGTGGTAGTATGGACCTTACTAAAGCATCTGACTTCCATGAATTTGGCATTTCCATGCAAAGATGAGCATTTTATATTTCCATGTTTCTTCTCTTCCTTTGGGTGACTTCTGCAATCGACCACATTCAATAAAGTATAATGGTAAAAGGAAAGTGCAATGGAGCTGACAATAGTTCCTCTCTCTCTCTCTCTCTCTAACAGAATATTTTCCTTTGGTTAACTATGAGAATTCTTTGTTGCAGAGAATTTGCTCATTTATCCAGCAGAACATGATATATATGGAGATTATGTGTACAAGATTTGGGATGAGGAAATGATAAAACGTCTTCTGGGTTTCTTCAAACCAGATAACATGAGGATTGATGTGGTATCAAAGTCCTTCACTAAGTCACAGGGTAATCACTAATCCAGTTTTTAGATCATGTTATTGCTCAAGACCTAATTTTTTAGAGATGGATTTTTTACCCTTCTTTTACATGAAATTAAAATTTCTAATTTTAATAGAACAAGAAGTGATTTGAATAGTGATACAGTTATCAGCAATGCTCGATAAAGTAGCATTTGTATTCTTTACTTTTGCCCATGCATTGTTCAATCTAATGTCACATTTTCATCTGAATCTATAAGTTTTCCTGAAAGGGATGGTATATTATTGTCCTTAGTGAAAGCAAGTTATTAGCTGAAACTCAATGTGTTGGCTATTAACAAATTATGTTTCGATAGATTGTTGTGAGAGGCGGTTTTTTGGATTCTTGGTGAACTTGGGTTTCAATTGGTTGCTAGAATCAGAGAGAATGTCCCCCATATATCATGTTTCGCCATAATATCATTACTAACCAAATCCATGACTTGTTTTCTTAAAATTGAGGTTTGGCTAAAAGTGCTAAAGAGTTAGAAGTCATAGATGTTTAGAGTAATTTGCTATTTTGTAGAACTTTTTCCTAAGGCATGTTTACTGCTAAGAATATGGTCATACTTTCTTCATACACATTTTATATGTTAAATTGTCCAAGAGCATTTTATGTTAGATTTGACCATATGAATCTTTCATGCTATGCGACATAAGAAGTTATTTATCAGAAAAAATGATTTGAGCTATTGTCTTTCTTGCTCTTTCTCTATCTCCCCCTCTCTTTCAGATCTCCAATGTGAGGCTTGGTTTGGGTCACATTATATTGAGGAATATATTCCCCCCGGTTTGATGGAATTGTGGAAGGATCCACCGGAAATTGATGTTTCGTTACACCTGCCTTCAAAGAATGAGTTTATTCCGTGTGACTTCTCCATTCGTGCTGAGAACTCAAATCACGGAAACTCATCTTCTCCAAGATGCATAATGGATGAAGCATTGATTAAGATCTGGTACAAGCTGGATAACACTTTTAAAATTCATCGTGCAAATACATATTTCCGCATAAATTTGAAAGGGGCATACAATGATGTGAAGAGTTGTCTTCTGACTGAGCTCTTTGTTCTCCTTCTCAAAGACAAACTGAATGAGATCCTATATCAGGTTAATTTCTTTTCTTTAATTATAAGCAATTATTAGCTTTTGTAATAACAAGTGAGTTTGCTATTTTCTGAATGTGTTTTGAGGAAAATCCTTAGAGCACATTTGGTAGGTCGTATAGAAATATAATGTATTATCAATGCACTTCTAAGGGAATGTGTGCACTAGAATTGCATTTGATTACGTTGCATTCTATTCCATTATGGCTCACCAGAAGTACCCTTCATGCACTTTGTTCAGATTTGGAACTAGTGACTCTGGGGCTTGTTTTTTATCTAGAGATCTGATCACGATAATGGATTACCTGCATGGCTGGCAAATCAGTCACTTGAGTGGTCTGATTGTACCTTGTCGTGATAATTGTGTATCACGATTAATGACATTCTTTATATATTCAGTTTTTTGATAGACTTCAACACTTTTATATTCCTGAAAAAAATGTTCTGATATATCCCTTCATGTCTGATATTTTCTGTGCAACAAACTTTTGGAATTTACTTTTGTATAACAAAAACCATCTTGTGTGATGGAGTTCCTGTATTAGCCTCTTTTGTTGATAGTTGATATATGTTTGTTTTCATGATTAATCCTTTGAAATTTAGTTCCTGACCTTTACGTTCTGATTCTATAACTATTCAAAATTTATGTGAGTAACCTTGTAATTTTCTTTACAGGCCAGTGTTGCGAAGTTGGAAACATCTGTATCCTTTTTGGTGATAAGCTAGAGCTAAAGGTTTATGGTTTCAATGATAAGGTTCCAGTTTTTTTGTCTAAGATTTTGTGGATAGCCAGATCTTCTGTGCCAATCGGTGATCGATTTAATGTACATATAATACTGAAATGAATGTCAGATTCTAATTTCAGTTTGCATTTAAATGGAAATTGTCTTAAATTCCATTGTTTACTTGTCCATTTTAAATTGACACTGAACATAACACGACAGGTCATAAAAGAGGAAATGGAGAGACATTTAAAGAATGCCAATATGAAGGCTTTCAGTCATTCATCATACTTGAGACTTCAAGTTCTCTGTAAGAGCTTCTATGGTGTGGATGAGAAACTTTGTGCTTTAAGTGACGTTCTCTTACTGATTTGAAGGCATTTATCTCTGAGCTTCGTTCCCAGGTGCAAATATGAATGCATGTTTTTATGTTTTCTGATTTAAGAGTAAATTTTTTTTATTTATTTACTGAAGGGAGTATCATTCATTCATTTTGGCATAAGTGCCACTTATTTCTCTCCTCGTACTGTGCAGCTTTATATTGAGGGCCTGTGCCATGGCAATTTGTTGGAAAAAGAAGCATTTGACATATGTAATATATTTGAAAGCAACATTTCTTTACAACCACTCCCTGTGAATATGAGGCACGAAGATCAAATATTATGCCTTCCACCTAGTTCCAACCTGGCAAGGGATGTCAATGTGAAGAATCAGTCTGAAACAAACTCTGTAGTTGAGGTAGCTGTTAATTGACCAAATTGACTAACTTTTTGTGGTTTTCTATATATTCTTTAAACATTTTTTCCCGCAAATTTCTATTGTTACATTATTCTTTCTCCTGGGTTTCTGTTTCACACTGCAGCTTTATTTCCAAATTGAGCCAGAAACAGGTTCAAAATCAATAAAATTGAAGGCATTGATAGATCTTTTTGACGAAATTGTGGAAGAGCTACTTTTTAATCAGCTAAGGTAACTTTTCTCTGTGGCTAGAAGTATTTCTTATTTATTGTCCTCAGTGTTAGTGATATGCTTACCTATTTTGGGAGCATTTGAGAGATGTGTTATTGGATGACTTTCCTATGAAATTTCTGCCCAGAAATGGATCTATATGTCAGGTTACTTGACTGAACTTTGTTTTCTGATGAGCATATGTAAGTGGAGGTGCATTTATTCATGTGTTTTCTTCTTGGATGGGAATAAAAGACAGTACAAATGATTTTGCAATATCCATGTTCTTCTTATATGAGCAGAACTTAGTTTTAGCAAGGATGTATGACTTAATCATTTATCATTTCATTCTTTCTAAAAGCTTTTCACTTATTTTGGATTATAGGACAAAGGAGCAGCTTGGTTATGTTGTTGAATGTAGCCCACGAGTAACATATCGTATTTATGGCTTTTGTTTCTCTGCATTCAATCTTCGAAGTACAACCCAGTATACTTGCAGGGAAGAGTTGACAACTTCATTAATGGCCTGGAAGAGTTGTTGGTAAACATTCAAGTTCATTGCTTCTATTAAAATTTGCTAGTTTCATGGATTTTGGTTTTTTCACTTTATGTCTGGTAGTATGTCCTAATTATTGTCCCAGTCAAGGATATTGTTAACCTTTGTTATCTGCTGTCTACAATGATTTACTTGTTGCGATGCTAATAATAAATGCTTTTTTTTAGGCATCCTTGTACTTAGATAATAATAAGTTTCAGCATGATTGCTTAAATTTAATTTGTCAAATAAAATAACTACTTCATTTTCTACTTCAACTCCGCCTGCGAGTATCGTAGCCGGTCCCAAGCCCGGATAAAGGAGGAGGGTTGCGGTAGGTTGGCGGCCAGTGTAAAAATTTTGCCAAACTTTTTATGGATCCTCAAAACTATCATTATACCGTTGGGACGTGCTCACCTAGGCATGCGCTACATCGGCACCCGGGTGTAGTGTTAAATGAGCAAAGGGTTCCATCACATCGACGCCTGGGTGTGGTGGAGTATGAGCAAAGGTTCCCATGCCATGGACGGGTATGGGTAAAGAAGTTAGTCCCGCCATATCAGCGCCCGGATGTGATGTCAGACAGGAAAGGGCTACCGCATTATGGACGAATGCGGCTAAAGAAGCAAGTCCAAGGGAGCCGATTAAGATTAGGTAGTTGGAATATTGGCACTCTGACTGGAATGTTTACCAACAACTCTTCCAGTAAGAGTGCCAATAATCAGCAAATTTTTATTGGTGGGGACCTTAACGGGCATGTTGGTAAGGACAGTAATGGTTATGACAGGGTCCATGGGGGTTATGGTTTTGGCAACAGGAATGAGGAGGGAAAGAGCATTTTGGATTTTGCGGTGGCTTATGATCTAGTGCTGGCAAATACCTGCTTTGAAAAGAAGGGGTCACACTTGATTACCTTTAAGAGTGGACGAACCCAAAGTCAAATAGACTTCATACTTACTCGAAGACGGGACAAAAGTAAGTGTAAGGATTGCAAGGTCATTCCGGGTGAAGCATTGACGGCGCAACATCGTATTGTGGTTTTAGATGTTAAGAATAAAAGTAGCTGGAGGAATGATAAGAAAATATTGGAACCAATGATAAGATGGTGGAAATTGAAAGACCTAGCTCAAGGTACCTTTAAGGAGGAGTTACTAAAGGAAGACATTTGGAACCTTGAGGCTAGTGCAGAGGACTTGTGGACAAAAATGGAAGGTGGTATTAAGAAAGCAGGTAGTAAATTGCTTGGGATCTCTAAAGGGGCAGGGCCTCGACCGCACGATGCATGGTGGTGGGATGAGGAGGTTCAAAAGGCTATTAAGGCTAAGAGGGAATGGTATAAAAAGTTACCGAATGCGGTTAATAGCGAGACCTTTGAGGAATATAAGAGGGCTAAGAAAGTGGCAAAGAAGGATGTTAGTGTAGCTCGTGGCAGAGCCTTAGAAGGGATTTATCAAAAGTTAGGTACTAAAGAGGGAGAGATGGACATTTATAAGATTGTAAGGATGAGAGAAAGGAAAAGCAGAGATTTAAGCCAAGTCAAATGTATAAAGGACGAAGATCAACGGGTGTTGACAGGAGATGTTGAGATTAAGGAGAGGTGGAAGGCTTATTTTGAGCAGTTATTCAACCCTGAACATGAACAAGATTTTCAAGGTTTTCTTGCAACAAATGGTTATATCAGCTGGTCTAGGAGGATCTTGCATAGTAAAGTAAGAGAAGCCTTGAAGTATATGAAAGTTGGTAAAGCTTGTGGCCCGGATGGTATTCCTATAGAGGTTTGGAAGAACCTTGGAGAGGTTGGAGTTGCCTGGTTAACTAAACTCTTTAATGCAATTGTGAAAGGACGTAAGATGCCGAATGTCTGGAGGAAGAGTATCCTGGTACCCATATATAAAAATAAGGGAGACATTCAATGCTGTACAAATTATCGGGGTATCAAACTTATGAGTCATACTATGAAATTATGGGAAAGGATTATTGAACACAGATTGAGGAAGCTTACAAGAGTTTCGGATAATCAGTTTGGGTTTATTCCAGGGAGATCTACCATGGAGGCTATTTCTCTTCTAAGAAGACTAATGGAATTGTATCAAGAGAAGAAGAAAGATCTCCACATGGTATTTATTGACTTGGAGAAAGCCTATGATAGAGTACCAAGAGAAGTGTTATGGTGGGTTTTGAAGAGGAAAGGAGTCAGCGGCAAATATATCAACATCATCAAGGACATGTATGAGAATGCATCCACTAGTGTGAAAACACATGGTAGAGATACTGAGGCTTTCCCCATTACTACCGGATTGCATCAAGGTTTGGCTATGAGTCCATACTTATTTACCCTGGTTATGGACGAGCTAACCAGAAGCATACAAGACGATGTTCCTTGGTGTATGTTGTTTGCTGATGACATTATTTTAATTGATGAGACTAGTGCTGGTGTAAACCGTAAGTTGGAAGTGTGGAGAAAAACCCTCGAGGACAAGGGTTTTAAGTTAAGTAAAAGTAAAACGGAATATATGCACTGTGAGTTCAGTCTAAGGAAGAAGCAGGAACATGAGGTTAAGTTGGATGGAGTTTTGGTTCCTAAAACCAAACAGTTCAAATATTTGGGTTCGGTGTTCCAGAATGATGGCCGTATAGATGAAGATGTGGCTCACAGAATACAGGTAGGGTGGTTGAAGTGGAAGGGTGCGACTGGGGTTCTATGTGATAAGAAAATATCTCTGAAAGTGAAAGTAAATTCTATAGGACTGTTGTTAGGCCTGCGATGCTCTATGGTAGTAAGTGTTGGGCACCAACGGGACAACATTTGCATAAGATGAGTGTGGCAGAAATAAGGATGCTAAGATGGATTTGTGGACATACCAGACTGGACAAAATTAAGAATGTTCATATTCGACAAAAAGTCCAAGTAGCGGATGTCGGAGATAAGGTGAGGGAAGGAAGACTTAGATGGTATGGACATGTTTTAAGAAGACCTCCTAATGCTGCGGTTCGTAAGTGTGAGAATTTGTTGATTGAGGAGGCTAGAGGTCGTGGATGACCTAGAACTGTGTGGAAGGAGGTGATAGCAAGAGACTAACGTGCCTTAGATCTTGATGCGGATTTGATTAATGACAGACTTGAATGGAGACGTAAAATCCGTGTTTTGGAAGGGGGCCTAAGGCTGGAGTATTTTTTTTGGTGTCTTTTGAGCTTATTTTGTTGAGGATCCATACAGCCGACCCCAACTTGTTTGAGACTAAGGCTTAGTTGTTGTTGTATTTTCTACTTCAATAATATTTGCTAGGCCATGCTTTTTGTTTGTCTTCTTTTTTAATTTCAAGAATGAAAAACAGGTATTCCATGATGCCTTTACTAAAATAAAAGAGACTGCATGTGAAAATATAAAGGAGGTAATTTAAGGAAGAGAAAATTCTGTCTTAGGGTGAGTTTGGTATTATATTTTCACCTGCTTATCAAAACTGCTTGATATTTTTCTTTGAAAAAAGAAATAAAAAAAAAATTTACTGGAAGACCATGATTTGGGGAAAGCTGGAAATGCCTTTCCCAGGTCAAGGTCCAAATTAGACTGCAAAAGCAGCATGTTCACTGTGCTAAATGGCTTTATTTGACAATCCATTAATTTGGGGCTGATCTGGCTTCGAGTCTCTTTCTGAATGCAAATAATCTTGCTTCCAAAATGTCCTCTTTTTTTTTTTTTTTTACTTCCGCTACTTCTAGTGAATCTGCGCAAATGTTGGCATTGCATGAAGGGCTTGATGATGCATCTTTTGAGAACTACAAAAGTGGGTTAATGGCTAAACTACTGGAAAGAGATCCTTCCCTCCAATATGAAACCTATCGGTTCTGGAATCAGATCACCGATAAAAGGTTATATTTTTAAGCTAATAGGTTCAATGAATTATGAATTTTCCATCACCTTAGACATCATAGCTTTTTCTAAATCTAAGGCATTGAATTATCAGACGGAGTTATAAATTATCCTGATCATATACCTTTCTTGGCTTGATATATATGCATTAACACACACACACTAGCTATTTCTGATCTTGAGCCCTCCATTGGTTTTCAGGTATATGTTTAACTTCTCACAGAAAGAAGCAGAAGAAGTAAAAAGCATTGACAAGAATGACATTATCAACTGGTACAGAACATATTTGCAACGATCTTCTCCCAATTGTAGAAGACTTGTAGTTCGGGTATGGGGTTGCAACGCAGACAGGAAAGAATTCGATGCACGACGATATTCTGAGCAGGCTATTGAAGATGTCTCTGTCTTTAAGATGTCATCTGAGTATTATCCAAGCCTTTGTTGAGCTTATGACTTCATTTTAGTTGAAAATATGATTCGAAAAAATCAAGGGACCCTAGAACTGCAGACCTTCATTTTCACAACTGATATGACAAGATGGATTTTGTAAACTGAAAACTAATAATAATTGTTATTCTAATAACATTGAATTCGTCTAATAATACTATATTCGTGTTTAATGTTTATAGATGGCTATTGAAGTGTTAAACTGTGCAATTTGCACCGAAATTTTCCCAAAAATGTCCAAAGTAAAATAAAAATAAAAAACAAAGAAAGACATGAAGCATGGAAACTCTATTGTCATTGTTTTGTACTTACAAGGACATATGGCAGATGATAGCCAATCAAACAAGGTCTTTTATGTCATTTGATACAACAGATAGAACTCATTACACGTGTCACTCATTGCCATGTCACCATTTATCTCATACGAAATGGAAGGCCCTAAATCAAGCTTTTATTCCTAACCACAAAAATCCTTACCCTATCTGAGCAAATCTTATCCGGTGTTAATCGAACCCACCGTGTTAACTTGCTTACTTGAAGAGAAGCCAATATATAGTGGCCAAGTCAATAATGTAATCTGATTGGCTAAAAGTTAATGAATATATTGTGGGGATTACCACAGCATATCTGTATCACAGTCTGTTGCTTGGACTACCGGAAATTCAAAAAAGGTTTTCTTGCTTAGTGTACTCTTGCATAGCTGTTTCAACTCTGCCCAAAGCTGCCATGGCAAAACCACTTTCAATTGAAGTTTGGAACCCAAATGGGAAATACAGAGTTGTCAGCACCAAACCCATGCCTGGAACTCGTTGGATCAATCTCTTGATTGAGCAAGGTTGCAGGCTTGAGGTTATAACCTTATTCTATAAACCATTTCTTTTCCTTTGATCTTTTTCTTGAATTGATCATATGAACTTGATTTTTTTTATGTTAGATATGCACAGAGAAGAAAACAATACTTTCTGTTGACGATATTATTGCTCTTATTGGAGACAAGTGCGATGGAGTAATTGGGCAGGTAATTGAGAAAGAATTTATTGGATATGATTGTGTTCATGTCTTGAAATTTGGGTTAATTGTGATTTTGGTATTTTGTGGTTCAGTTGACAGAAGACTGGGGAGAGACTTTGTTTGCAGCTTTAAGCAGAGCTGGAGGGAAGGCTTTTAGTAACATGGCTGTTGGTTATAATAATGTTGATGTTAATGCTGCTAATAAATATGGTGTTGCTGTTGGGAATACTCCTGTAAGTTCAATTACTGGAACAACAACTATGTGGTGGGAGTTAATTAATTGAAAAGGCCCTAACTAAGTAACTATCTAGTATCCACTTCCATGGATGGACATGTAAAATATGCTAATAAAAAGTTCAATTAGCTTCAACATTTTATTGTGGGTAGTCTGTAGTAGACTACTTATTGCCGAGATATTTATAAGGCAAAACAAAAATGATGCAATAGCTTTAGGAGTGTAACATTCATCACTATGAAATTTAATCAAATAATTAATTGTTACAACGTATTTATTTCTTTGTCTATTTATATTTTAGCTACTATTGTCAGTTCCGTAGATGGGGATTCATAATAGTTGTATCGAACTCAATAATATAGGATGTTGAAGCATCTAACTACTCGCGTAAATAAGTGAGCATGCTGATCTATAAACAAGTGCAAGTTTAATGTTCTTGGCTGAAATGAAATCAATTGAGATTTTGGATTGCTACTTTGATTAGGGAGTTCTTACAGAGACAACAGCAGAGTTGGCAGCTTCACTTTCTTTAGCAGCAGCTCGAAGAATAGTTGAAGCTGATGAGTATATGAGGGCAGGCTTGTATGACGGATGGCTTCCTCACTTGTATGACCAACATGAGAGCTTATCAATATATGTTGAAACTTGAAATGCTTTTCATGAGTGCAATTGCTCTGATTTGGCATTGTTGTCTTGTTAGGTTCGTTGGGAACTTGCTCAAAGGACAAACTGTTGGTGTCATTGGAGCCGGTCGTATTGGATCTGCTTATGCCAGAATGATGGTAATCTTTTTGTAACTGAATTCACATCAAATATTAAAACTTGGGTAGGATTAGCTGAATGCCTGAATTACTAAGATAAGATGCTAATAGCTTAAATTGATTAATGCACCAATTAACTTGCATGAATTGAGTCAGCAAGCCATATTTTTCTGTGTTGATAAAATTAATCCCTTTTTCTTTTAACATCTTACCAGGTTGAAGGGTTCAAAATGAACCTAATTTACTATGATCTTTACCAAGCCACACGCCTAGAGAAGTTTGTTACAGGCATGCTACAGCTGATTTTGAAATTGATTGTTTTCTAATTCATTTGTTCATGATAATGCGCTATACAATTGCAGCTTATGGTGCATTCTTGGAAGCGAATGGAGAGAAGCCAGTCACATGGAAAAGAGCAAGCAGCATGGATGAGGTGCTTCGTGAGGCAGATGTGGTGTGGCTCTTTTTCTCAGAATTTAATGCGTCCTTTTCAAATCTAAAGTTAACTTCTAGTTGAAAACTGCTTGATTGCCTTTGATGTTACTTTTAGATAAGTCTTCACCCAGTCTTGGATAAGACAACTTATCATTTGATCAACAAAGAGAGGCTGGCAACAATGAAGAAGGTAAAACTTTAAACTGAATTTCCTTCATTACAGAATTAGTTGAGAAGGTAGATTTTATTGACAAATAGATTTTAATCTGTATCTGTAGGAAGCAATCCTTGTAAACTGTAGTAGAGGTCCGGTGATTGATGAAGTAGCTCTTGTGGAACATTTGAAACAAAATCCTATGTTTCGAGTTGGTCTTGACGTCTTTGAGGTAACTGAAGTTCTCTTTCCCAAATTCACATCCATGACCACAAATATATAATTGATCATTGATTTCTTTGTATTAGGATGAACCATATATGAAACCTGGGCTTGCCGAAATGAAGAATGCCATTGTAGTACCTCACATTGCTTCTGCTTCCAAGGTATATCCTGTTTGAGCATCAATGAAGTACTTATTATATGTGGCTAAAACATTTATGGCATTTCCAAAGCCATGTCTAAAAATGTTCCATCTTGTGGTGTTTACAGTGGACTCGTGAAGGAATGGCAACTCTAGCAGCTTTGAATGTCCTGGTATGTTAAGTTTCGAAAATTGAGGTGCAAGCTAATTAGTAGCTTCACATCAAACCTATTCAAGTTCAATTTTTAAATAAGTACTGAAAATTTAAGAATTCAATTTTAGATGCTGAATAATATAAGATTTAAATGTTTAGCTTACAAAATTATTTAAAATTTCACTAATTCTACATATACAGATTCTAAGATAAAAAATTTGACTCATCATTTGAAAGTGTTGGTTTCTTATACATAGCAATATAATAAATGTAGGAAACAAAAGAAGTTTAGAGTTTGAAGAACTTGCTATAATTTTATTCATAATACTTACATATTTATACTAGAAATTTTAACTGAAAGGGGGAGAAAACCTGATTCCCCTAAAACTTAAAATATGCATAGATCACTAGATTATTCAAATTAAATTGCAAAGGACTGAATTGCATACCTGACATCATCGTATGTTGATGCTGAAGACGATTTTGGGGTTTGTCGCCTTCCAGGGGATACACACTTTAGGTTTAGCGGAAGTACTACTGAAAGAACGTAATGTTCTCTCTTAATTGTTATGTTCCCCCGGAGACCACGACCCCTTATTTATAACTGAATAAATGATGATTAATTTCTATTTTGGTCCTTCGACAAAACAGAAATTCTTATCGGTCTCTACACTTATAATCCTATTACGAATAGGACACCTCAATAGTCAACAATCCTAATTTGATCACAACTTTAATTTGACTATCTTAATTTGACTGCAATACACATTTAAATATTAAATATATTTAGCCCACATTTAGGATTAATTTTAATCAATATAAAATTAATTCTAACAATCTCCCACTTGGGCTAACATATATTAAATGTAAATGTATATACCTTAATGAGCTCATAAAAGCAGTCATACTGAAAGTGTCTCAAACAATCTCGTCCATTGATTATATCGATAAAGGACTGAAGGGCCAGTCGCCACATTCATCGTGACTCAAACCACCATCAATCACATTACCAATACTCTCAAATAACATAGATCAATAATAGGAGTGTAGCATGGAAACTACATGTAATGTGATCTAATCATGCCTGTTTCCAACTGGTCAATCTTAAGTGAGATCAAACATAAATATAATACAGAGTGTAAAATACATAATAAAATGAAAGAAAAACTCATTTTTCTACAGAAACTGAATGTACTTTATAAAATATATCCAATGTCAAAGAGAGCATACATAAAACTTAATGCAAACTTAATGAACAAACTCCCACTGAAACTAAATAGTCTCAAATAATGTGACACTCATATGAGCAGTGTGCTCATGAAAAACTTTCGGTATCACAGCCTTAGTGAGCGGATCCGCAATCATGGAGTTCGTTACAATATGCTCTATGGATATCTGTCCACTCTGTACTCTCTCCCTCACAGCCAGAAACTTTATTCCAATGTGTCTCGATCGAGAAGAGCTTCTGTTGTTATTGGAGAATAAAACTGCTGAGTTATTATCACAGTATAACTTTAATGGCATTTCAATGCCATTTACAATGCGCAGCCCTGTGACAAAGTTCCTCAGCCAGATTGCCTGATTGGATGCCTCATAGGTTGCTACAAATTCTGCTTCCATGGTGGAGGTAGCTACTAGAGTTTGTTTCACACTCTTTCAAGAAATAGCACCACCAGCCAAGAGATATATGTAGCCTAAAGTGAATTTTCGACTGTCTTGGCATCCCGCGAAATCAAAATCAGTATACCCAATGATCTCAAGCTGATCTGATCGCCTGTATGTGAGAATATGTTCCTTTGCTCTCTGAAGACATCTCAAGACTCTTTTGGTTGCTTTCCAATGATCCATTCCTGGATTGCTGAGATATCGCCCTAACATGCCAACTATGAATAAAATATCTGGACGAGTGCAAACTTGAGTATACATCAGACTTCCAACTGCAGACGCATAAGGAATCTTCTGCATCTCCTGAATCTCAAGTTCACCCTTTGGACACTAATCAAGACTGAATTTATCTCCTTTAGCAACTGGGGTATCAATTGGTCTACTGTTGTGCATACTAAATCTCTTGAGCACTTTCTCAATATAGCCCTTTTGTGATAATCCAAGAATACCTCGAGTACGGTCTCGATGTATTTGAATCCCTAATACAAAAGAAGCTTCACCTAAATCTTTCATCTCAAAGTGTTTTGAAAGAAAGACTTTGGTCTCGTGCAGCAAGTCCTTACAGTTAGTAGCAAGAAATATGTCATCCACATATAAGACCAAAAAGATAAACCTACTCCCACTGAACTTGTGATACACACAATCTTTCACAGCATTTGTCTCAAAACTGAAAGAAACAACTACTTCATGGAATTTGAAGTATCACTGACGAGAAGCCTGCTTGAGTCCATAAATAGATTTCTTTAATCTGCATACCAGTCGCTTTGGGTCTCCAGACACAAAGTTTTCTGGCTGCACCATATAGATTGTTTCATCAATGTCTCCATTGAGAAACGCAGTCTTAACATCCATTTGATGAAGCTCAAGATCAAAATGAGCAACTAGAGCCATGATTGTCCTAAAAGAGTCCTTCGATGATACTGGAGAGAATGTCTCTTTATAGTCAATCCCTTCTTTCTGAGTGAAGCCTTTAGCTACAAGATGTGGCTTATATCTTTCCACATTACCTTTAGAATCCCTCTTGGTTTTAAATATTCATTTGCAACCAATGAGTTTCTTTCCTTCAAGTAATGGAACAAGATCCCAAACTTGATTGTCTTGCATAGATTTATATTCTTCACTCATTGCCTCAATCCACTTATGAGAGTTGGAATCCTGCATGCAATGATGAAAGCTGATTGGATCATCTTCCACCATGTCTACAGTATCCTCATGTTCCTGAAGATATACTACATAATCATCTGGAATAGCATTTCTTCTCTCTCTAGTGGACATCCTTAAAGGCACAGGTTCTGGCTCAAATTCTTGAGGTTGTTGAGCTTGTTCTTGAGGAAGTTGTTCAACATTGTCTTGTATTGGAACTTGATGTGCTTCTGGAACAGTGACAGGCGTAGGAACCAGAACACTGCTAGGAGCAATGATAGGAATCGACACTGAGTGTTCCTGACTCGATCCCTCCTCAAAGACAATGTTTATAACCTTACTTCTCCCCCAAACTCAACATCCTCAAAAAAGTTTGCAATTCCCGTCTCAAAAATAGATCTGGAAGTATGATTATAAAACATAAAACCCCGAGATCGCTCAGAATAACCAACAAAGTAGCTACTAACAGTTTTGGAGTCCAATTTTGTCTTATTAGGCCTATAAGGCCTAGCCTCAGCAGGACATCCCCAAACATGAAGGTGTTTTAGACTGGGCTTGCGTCCAGTCCAAAGCTCATAAGGTGTTTTTGTAGCTGCTTTAGTTGGTACTCTGTTAAGAAGATAGACTGTTGTCTTTAATGCTTCTCCCCACAGAGACTCAGGTAAAGAAGAATGACTAATCATACTTCTAACCATATCCATAAGAGTTCTGTTACGTCTCTCAGATACACCATTCATGCTGGGTGTACCAGGCATGGTGTATTGAGGGACTATACCACAGTCCTGTAGGAAAATAGCAAATGGTCCTGGACGTTGTTCACCTGAACCGTCATATCTACCGTAGTACTCACCACCACGGTCAGATCTAACGCATTTAATCTTCTTTCCGAGTTGGTTTTCAACTTCGGCCTTATAAGATTTGAAAACGTCTAGAGACTGATTTCTCATGAATGAGATATAGGTACCCGTAACGTGAGTAATCATCTATGAATGATATGAAGTATCTTTGGTCATTCCTTGTTGCTGTAGGGAATGGGCCATAGATGTCCGTATGTATCAACTCTAAGATGTTTGATGACTTATTGGCACCTAATCTCTTTTGTTTAGTCTGTTTACCTTTAATACGCTCAACACAGGAGTCCAAATCTGTGAAATCAAGTGTATTTATGATACCATCTGACACAAGACGCTCTATTCTAGATTTGGATATGTGACCCAAACGTCTGTGCCATAGAGCAGCTGAGTTATCCATATTCAGCTTTCTTTTGGTACCTATAGTACTAACTTGTAGGGTCTCATTATAAGAGGCATCGATATCTAACATATATAGATTATGAAGTGCATACAAGAAACCAGTACCTAAAATTTTTGAATCCATAGATAAAATAACATTATTGTTTCCAAATGAACAAGTAAAACCAGATTTGTCTAAATGGGAAACAGAAATTAAATTCCGCCTAAAAGACGGAAAAACAAAAGTATCTATTAGATCCAAAAAATTTCCAGTTCTTAAACGCAATCTAAAATGTCTTATCGCCTCTACTTATACCGGTTCGCCAGTTCCTATATAAACGTATCTTTCACCATCAGTTGGCTTTCGGTAACTTAGGCAACCCTGCATTGAAACACTTATGTGACTAGTAGCACCAGAATCTATCCACCAAGTGTTTCTAGGTACCGAAGTTAAATTAACTTCAGAACAGACTAAAATCAAATATTTTCCCTTATCAGCAGTCTTATTATCAGTATTTTCATTCATAGGGACAAAGTTGGGATTACACGGCATACTAGCTGAATTCAGAGAAAATAAATAATAAATGACATAAGCTCACAATCCACAAAAAATTGAAACAAATCACAGAAGTAGAGTTCAAATATTGAAAATAAGATACCGGACACAACATTAATATTCTCATCTTTAGACATAAAATATTAACTGTAATTGGTATCTCAACGCAGTAATCAAATATTGACAATTCAGTCCTGTCAAATAATAAACCTTCCTTTGGGCCGATTTATTATCCACATGGATGAACACATAATAATTATCATATATTTATTACTGCAATGTATTCTCAATTCAGCCAGATAGCAACATTCCTTTGGGCCGGTTTACTACCCGCAATGAATTTTAATACACCTGTCTAATATCCCAAATAAATTAATTTATACAATAGAGGTCACTTTGGCGACATATTGTTTCAACAAATTTATTCTAAAAATATTAGACACAATCAGGACTAGAACTTCAAAATTCGAACTCAATTTAATAAATTCTCAATTAAAATTTAATATTGTAATAAATATAAAATTAAACTTTAATTGAACTGTAATTCTTAAAAAATTGATTGCAATATTTAAATTTAAGCTCAATTAAATATTGCAATAAACTTTAATTAATTAATTAAAATAAAAATAAAAAAAATAAAAAAAAAATTTATTACGAAGAACACTTCAATCAAGGACTCGTGTTTCTTGAGTAATGTAGACAAACAGGAGTACCAGAAAATGGAAATGACGCAAGGCAATCCAGAAAGCTTAGGCTAGCAATTGCTTTGCTGATCACATTGACAGTGGCAATGGTGATTATGGGGACAATTGCAATTATCCACGCACGAAGAACCATAAGAGATGATGGTGTTTAATTTTTTTTATTTTTATATTAATTAATTAATATAATTAATTAACCAAACTAATTAATTCCAGAAAAAATCACAAACCAAAATTCAAGTCCAAAACATTTGATTTTTTCAGAATTAATTAAACTCAGTAATTTAATCCAAAAAATAAATCAAACCAAAATTGATTTCAAATTACTAATTTCGATTCCAAATTAATTCTCGAAAATTACAATCACCGAATTAATTTTCTAGAATTAAAACAATAATCAATACCGTAATTTAATCGGAAAATCTAGCAACCTAACACAAGGCTCTGATACCAATTGAAAGGGGGAGAAAACCTGATTCCCCTAAAACTTAAAATATGCATAGATCACTAGATTATTCAAATTAAATTGCAAAAGACTGAATTGCATACCTGACATCATCGTATGTTGATGCTGAAGACGATTTTGGGGTTTGTCGCCTTCCAGGGGATACACACTTTAGGTTTAGCGAAAGTACTACTGAATGAACGTAATGTTCTTTCTTAATTGTTATGTTCCCCCGGAGACCACGACCTCCTTATTTATAACTGAATAAATGATGATTAATTTCTATTTTGGTCCTTCAACAAAACAGAAATTCTTATCGGTCTCTACACTTATAATCTTATTACGAATAGGACACCTCAATAGTCAACAATCCTAATTTGATCACAACTTTAATTTGACTATCTTAATTTGACTGCAATACACATTTAAATATTAAATATATTTAGCCCACATTTAGGATTAATTTTAATCAATATAAAATTAATTCTAACATTAACAACTAAAATCACATTTGCATCCTAAAAATTTGATAACTAAATCATAAAATCATAATAATAGCATTAAAATAAAATTTTAAACATAAAATCCTAAAAAATCATAACAATCATCATTTTTGAATTTGATTTATTCTTACTTGATTGTAGCATTTGACTCAATTTCTCAACATAAAGAAATTTTAATTCTAAACAAGTTAAAACTAAAAAGTATTGAAAATTTTAATATTGAATATGGAACGGTGTTATCAAATATCTATCTTAATGTATTAAAGGGAAAGATCAAAGGATACCCATTGTGTGGCGATCCAAATCGAGTAGAACCATTCTTGAATGAGAGGGCTCCTCCACCAGCTGCAAGTCCAAGTATTGTCAATGCAAAAGCCTTAGGTAATATTTACATTTCAAATGTTTCTATCCTTAAATTAAGACATCTTTCTTAACCTTCTTAACTTGAACTTTTTTGTCACAGGATTACTTGTTTCAAAACTGTAAAGCTTGGAAGGTTGGTGCTACATTTTATATGGATCTGAGTAATGATGTATGGTCTCAAGTGAGATTTCACTTATAAGAAGCTATTAACAAACCGTATATACCAATTAATATACGCAGAGTAATGTTAGTTTATTATAATATTGCTTACAATGTTGCAATAACTGGCTTCAAATTTCTTGAATGTTAAAAGAGTTTTATGTTGTTTCAAGGCTGTTGAATACTGGCATGATTCCAGAGGTTTCCCCAATTTGAAAATTAATTGGGATTAGAGATAAAACACCCATGGATTGTTTAACTTATCAATGAGTTGTTTCACGTTGTTCCTTACGCTAACAAACGATCGGATGGAGTTCAATTGCAAAGATGGAGAGAACTCACAATTCACACAAACAAGTTCTTTGTCCTTGTCCAAACAGATATATAGAGGGAGTCATTTTTTCTATTAGCAATTAAAACCATGAGGCGAAATCCTAAATTAATATTCTCCAAAGCCTGAGCTACTCAGTCACTGGGTTATGGATTCAGATCGAATTCACCCAACATCGGGGCCTAAGTCCAACAAACGTCGAAATAAATATGTTAGCTTTAGAGGAAATTACATTATATAGCATATTTTTTATTTTTTTTAAAATATCCTATATTTTTTATATACTTTTAATATGGAAAAAATATATCTAATATATATTTTTAAAAATTAAATATACTAAATGTATATCTAAAATATACCTCCAAAAGGGATATTTTTGAAATTAAAAATTAAAAAAAGGGTATTTTTAAAATTGAAAAAATGGATATTTTTAAAAATATTTTTATTTTTAAAGTATTTTTGAAGAAACCCCTTATTACAGAGAATTTTTGACAAAAATATAAGAAAAATTAAAATTAATTTTAAATTTACCAAATTTATAAATCATCTACTAAAATACCAGAATTTATAAAATACTTATCAAAATACCAGATTTTTATTGATTTACAAAAAATTTATAGTAAGTTTATAATGAGTTTATAATTAATTTATTATTAGTTTATAAATTTTATATAATTTATAATGAGTTTATGATAAGTTTAAAATAAAATGACTAAAATATTTTTAATAAAAAAGTAAAAAAAATTAAAAAATATTGTAGAGTATATCATTTTTCCTTTTACAAAACTATCGTTAAAAGCAATTTTTTTTTCAAAAGGACAACTAAAAATTCTTTTCAAAAGCACATCAAAAACTTGAAAACTTACAAATCTATCAAAATTGTCTTCGTTCTATTAAATCTATGTGATTTTTTAAAATTGTATATATTATGTATATGTTATGAATATGTTATGAATTTGTTCAAAATAAAAATATAAAATTTTATTTATTTCAAATACTGTTTTAGAAAATAATAATTTTAAAAGAAAATAATACAATTTTATAAAAATTTCTCAAAATAGAAGCTTAATTAAGAATATCATTTTATATGTTTTAGATACATTTTTATATGTTGCAAATATGTTATGTATATGTTGCAAATATTTTATATTACATTCTTTATATTATATATATATTGCAGAAATATTATGTATATATTGTCTATCAACTCTTATATGTTGGTTAATCATAGTGTATATATTACTGATTGTTGTATATATTGCAGATGTGTTGTGTATACATTATGTTCAAGCCTTTATGTATTGTAAAACCTTTATTTGCTACTTAATTATAAAGTATATGTTGTAAATATATTCTTTTTTGCTTTTATAAGTTGATTAATTATAGTATATATATTGAAGATATATTATATATATGTTGAATATGATGTATATATGTTATCGATATGTTGTTTTTCAATCTTTATATAAAAATAATAAACACAAATATAAATCAAAATGAAGCAAATACAATTCAAAAGAAATGACATATATCAATTCAAGAAAGACAAATTGATAAAAGTAGAAAAAAATTACAAAAGGAAAAAATTTCCTTTGAGATATTTTTATCAAATATATGAAAGACAATATATTTCAAAAACAAAGAAAATCTCTAATATTACAATTAAACAAACTCTAATATTACAATTAAACAACCCAAATTTATTTTTAAAAAATTATAAACACAAAAAGATGTATAATCTTAATTTAATTTCTTAAATATTTATAAATAAATCAGTACAAAAAGGAAGAAGAATCCATGTTAAGAAGAAGAAGAAGAAGAAGGAACGACTTTAAGAACAAAGGAAGAAGAAGCAACGTTAAAAAGAAAATAAGAAGCAACGATGAGAAGAAAAAGAAGAAACAATATGAATAACGTATGTTTGAAAAAAAAAAAAAGTAAAGAAAAATGTAAAAATAAAAAATAACTAAGTTAATAGTGTAAAAAATGGTATGTATAGTATTTTTAAAAATAAAACTTAAAATTAGTAATACATGTAATTTCCTCAAGAGAAAATTACATCATCCTATATTTTTTTTTTATACTTTTTATGTTTTTAATTATACTTTTTGTTATGATTTATTTTTTTAAAAATACGGTCTTTCATATTTATCCCACTTCATGACATGATTTCCAAGAGGCTTTACGACACCACTTCACCTTTATCCCATGGCCATATATTTTCTCTTTCTCTCATGGTTTTGTATATAGTAAGTTAAAAAGCATGAGAGATTTGTAAATAATCAAATGAAGATTCTTAAAAACATGGTATATAAAAGCAAATTTATACTGTAACATACTGTAATTTTTTTCTAAGCCAATTCACAGTAGCACTCTGAAATTGATTTCATCTACATGATATTTTGGTTTTTTGTTTGTAAATAATTTTTTTTAATGAAACTTTGTAATGATTAAACAGTGAAGTTTTTGTTTGTATATGCATAACCATGGATACCAACTACTCAGTAAAAATCTTCTAATAAATGTTGCTCTGTTCATTTATATATACATACTGTAGTTTGAGTCTTTTTTTTTTTTTTTTTCATTTGATTGAATACCACCTCCTTACATTAGCATGCCATGTGCAGGGAGGAACCGTATAATATTTATATATATTTGTGTGCATGTGTATGTATATTTATTTTTTCTTTAAAATTAATTTTTAAATATTAATTATTTTAAAATTTAAAATTAATTTTTAATTTATTGTTTTGATAATGTTATTGAGTATTATAATTATTGTTTAATTTATAAGATTTAGTTTATTATTTTGATTATTAGATTAATTATTTTGTAATTTGATTATGAATTAAAATTTGGATTTTGATGATAATAAAATGTGATTTTTTAAATTTTCTCTCTTGCTTTCCTAACCACAAGTGTACATATATATATTGATTTAATTAATTACTCAATGATTAAGATATTTTCCATTTTCCATCTAAATTTATTTAATTTTGATTTATTTAATTATATTATTTGTATTATTTTTTTATTTATTTTTATTTTTAACTTTGACTTTTCAACTTTTTATCTTTTATAACTATGTATATATTATATATATGTTAGGTAAATACTATGTATATATTATAAATTTAATATATATTTTGTATATATCTTAGATATATATTATACATATCCGACATACAACACTCTAATCACCCTCCAAATATCCTATTTAATTATTTCTAATGAAACTATGGGTGTTACAATTATTATTATATTTAATTATCTTTTTATATTATTCATTTTAGTGCATTTAAAATTATGAATGTTATAACAATAATGATACGCAAGATTTTTTTTCAGCAGATGTTAACGGTGCATCTATTAATGAAGAGGTGGAGAATACATATTTATTTGAATTGAGGATTGATAGAGAAGCGGTGTATAAAATAGTTCACTGACAAAATCAGTTGAAGAGTTTCAAATCTTTAGACCAAAGAAAGATTCAATAACAACCTCATTTGTTATTGCAATGACGCAAAAGTTTCAAACCTTATTTGGGATATCCAAACACTTTTAGTATATATATAATGTTTATGTGGTTCTCTTATTATAGATTTAAAAGAGCCACTTAAAAACTAGTTATTGTAGTTGGAGAACTAATTTCTATATTAGTTTGATCACTTGTTTATAATCTTTAGATGTGGGATTTTCCACATTGACTCATTTGTTTCAAATGTTTGTTTTATTTTTAATGTAGTCGAAAGTGGTGTTAGGATATAAATTTTTACTTATTGTAGTATGAACTATGATTTTTTTAAAGAAAATTATTTTCTTTCATTATTTATTATTATAAAAATGTTTTTGAATTGATTAAGTTTTCAATATAAATAAAAAAAAATGAGAAATAAAATTGCCATACTTTCTGATATGTTTTATTATCATAGTGTGTTGCGTTTCCATTTTGCACTTCCGCGTTCATGCTAGATAGAAAATTATATTCCAATTCACCATTCTTAAATTTGTTCATTTATTATCTACCTAAATATAATCTACTGATCTATATTATATAATCTGATAATAAATCTTAATATTTAATTTCCCTCCTTAATATTGAAAAATATAAAAAATCATCTGGGTTGCAATTTTTCGTCTTTTTCTTCTTCTATTATTCCTTGTATTGATTAGAATGATGCAGCAGGTTGTTCATATCCAGTTGTCAAGTCGTTATTATACGTTAGAGATGTTGAGAATGATGCAGCAGGTTGTTCATATCCAGTTGTCAAGTCGTTATTATACGTTAGAGATGTTGAGAAATGCAGTTCATAATAATAAAAGCATATGTATAACTAGACATACAATTAGTAACTAGGCTATCCGTTCCGGTTAAATCATTATTTTTATAAAAAAAACATTAAATAAAATTATCTCAATAAAATTATTACTTTATATAATTAAAAAAATTAATATATATTTTTAATTATATTTTTATTATTAATGAGTTAATTAATGAAATGATAGTAAATTAATTTTAATATTAATGAATAATAAAAAATATTTTAATTCATTTAAAATAATTTTATATAATATTTAAAAAATTTAATAATTTTTTTAATAAATATGCATAAATAAATTAAACGCAACAAGTACTAATTGATATTGAATATGCTTGTAAAGGGTTATAATAATCAGCCATCATTTTCTGAGTCTATTTAGAAAATTATAGAAGCAGGCAGCTGTTGGATCTGTTTCTGATCGCAATATCATTTTTCTTTGTTGAGCTTCAATTCAATTAATGCAATTCATTACTATAAGCAACACTCTTAATGGCCATGCTTCCCCACATTAGGTTTCACCTTCGCTCTTACCTTCTTAAGTTTCTTCTAACAAAACCACATGGTAGGGTTAGGGACATTTCGGATAAAATTACTTATTTATTTACGCATAAATTATTTAAAAAAAAAGGTTTATTTTCTTTTAAAATATGTATTTTTTTATTATTTTTTAAAAAATAAATGTATTCTAAAAATTTTAGGTTCACTAGTCAATTTTTTATTAAATGAAATAATGCTAATGTTATCATTTACTATACTTAAAAGTTTCATCTCATTTTTATATTTTCTATTATGCGATTTATATTATTATTTTTAATTTATAATAAATATTCAATAAAAGTTTTCACAATTAACTCAATTGTAGATTCCTGGGTAAATTTTTGTAGAGTGATAACCATCTTAAGATATATTTTCAAAATTCTGAAAATATATACCGAAAAGTGATATAAATTTTTGTTTTTAAAATGATTTTCACACCCTAAATTGGAAAAAAGAAAATTTACATATCTGTCCAAAATTAATAACTATATTGACTCCAATGCCGTGAAAGCTTTATAAGTAGGTCCGCTTGAGGAAATATTTTTAAAATTAAATTGGATATTGAACTAGATTTATGATTGGTTTATAATTTAATTGATTCAGTTGGGTTGATTATAGTTTAATAATACAGTAATATTATGAAATATACTTTATCTGTCCCACTAAAATCGTCATTTTTCTAAAAAAAAAATTATGTCCTTCAAATTATCACTTTATAAAACAAAAAAAAATTAATTAGTTTTTTTCAAACTATATATTTATCATTAATGACTCAATTAATGAGATAAAGAGTATAATATTAATATATTAATAGAGAATAATTTAGTCAATTTAAAATAATTTTGTATAATATCTAAATAATTTAATAATTTTTTAATAGGTGTGCATAAGTTAAAGATGGCGATTTCAGCAAGACAGAGGGAGTGTATATATATAAACAAGTCTAAAAATCATTCCTTCAAAAAAAGTCTAAAAATAATTAAAAGTTTTTAAATAAAATTTTAAAAATAATAAGAATATACTTTTTCATTTCAAAAATATCATATATTAAATTTAGTACATGTAAAAAATTAATCTAATTTTTTTCTCTTAATTTTTTAAAAATGTTTTAAAATTTAGAAAATCAATTTAGTGCAGTTAGGTCCTATTTGGTCGATTTTGATTCAATCAATTTAATTGATTTTTTATAAATTTAATATGGTTCGATTTTAAAAACATTGGCTTGAGCTATTTTCAATTTTTTAGGAATATTTACAAAACTATATTAAAAATTAAACTATTTTTAAATTTACGGCATCCAAAATTTTTTTTCAATTTTACATTAAATATAATATTTAATTATAAAAATATGAAAAGTTAATTTTGCATCTAATTTTATATGTATTATTGGTACAAATAGAAGTAGGATCCATGTACTAAATCATTTAAATAAATAATTCAAACATAACAAATTTATAAAGTGATGGTCCCACCCTAAATAAAATTTTGCCAAATTCTTTATATGAAATTATGAACTTTCAACGTAACATCCTTATATCCAATATACGTATACCATATACCCTCATATATGTAATATACGTATAGAGGATACAAGAATGTCGCAACCATTTTAAGCAATCAAGTCATCATTTATAAAATCTGTATAAATTTAAAACATATAATTGATATTATAAAAATAATAGATGAAACATTTCTGGTTAAAACCCATCTGTATCTTCATTGCCCAAAAGTTTATCCAAAATATTTTTTATTGCGGAAGCGAAATATACATATTTATATACATCAAAATCAATATATATACAAAAATATAAAATATATACATGCTGGCAGTTCGTCTCTGATCTCCATGTCCAACAGCCAATTCTTCAAAAGAGATCACAAACCTAGACTCGACTTGGTCTAGCTGAACTCTCTGGCTCAACCGGATCTACCCTGTCATCTGCGTGATGAATCACAATCGTGCTAAGCCAAAAGCTTAGTGGTACAAACTTTGATAACAATATGGCTCAAATGTAATGCCAATGTCAAACTTTCAAAAACTAGAAACAATACACAAGGATATCATATTTCATAACATTAAATCTCATTATATTGTTCAATTGTTCCACAATTCATAATTCATATTAAAGCAAAGACAAGCATGAGCCCAAAAGATCTAATATGCTATTCAAATTCCAGAGTTACTGTTTTGGTCTAATATAACAATATTTGTCTAGCCTGAAGGCGAATCATAATCACAATGAGGATTACCTCATATGTAACATCCCAACTAGGCTTTAAGGACTAGGCCCAACCCAGCTTCAAAAGTCTGCTACATCAAGTAACACCCAACTAGGCTTCAAGGGCCCAACCCAGCTTCATGGGATTGTTACTTTTTAGGCATGTCCCCAATAACAAAACTCTGAAAATTGAATAACATACTAGGCACACAATTCTTTCATAATTCCTTTTCCAAATCCTTTCTCATTTTCTCATAATCAACTAGGCACAATGCCTTAAATATCTCATTTACATTAGTTTAGCCATCACCAATGGCTTTACATACCATCATAGGTGTATACATAACAAATTGCATTAATCATACATTTTGAATCATTATCATATATTTCACATAGTTCGCATTATGCATTTGTAACTTTACAAATCATAGCATTTTTCTCATGCACCAATAATGTAGTAGATAACTTAATACATTTTCCAACCAAATGTGTTAAGTTCCAATGTCATGTAAATATAAATAATTATTCAAAGTTTGTAATTACCTCTAAGAGCAACAAATACCAATTCCAATCTCCTCTTCCAAGATATCCCTCAACACTTAGATTAGGGTAGCTCAAATCTCTTCAAAGCCTAAACCAAAGGTGATTATAAATACTCACTTAGTGATACACATAGGAAATAAGGAAAAGCACTATCTAGGGCAAACTCTACACTTGACACGCTCAACAACATGGCCGTATCCATGATCGTGCCCTAAACCCACAACACAGAAGCTATGACACGCTTAGTGACATAGGCGTGTCACTGCACGTATCAATACTCCAACAACACAGCAACTATGACACGCTCAGTAACATGGGCGTGTCACTGATCGTGTCAATCCTCCAACATCACAAAAGCTTTGACACGCTCAGTGACATGGGCGTGTCACTTCACGTGTCAAAAATCCTCCAATACAGTAGCTATGATACGCTCAGTGACATGGGCGTGTCACTGATCGTGTCACCTATACTGAAAACAGAACCATCGATACGCCCAAAGACATGGCCGTGCTACTGGGCGTGTCAGGCAAAAAACCTGATATCGCCACAAAAATAGCCACATCCAATTATCATCTTTCAATACCCTTTTAACTCCAAACCAACAAAACCAAAACCATCATAATACCACAATAAACTTGTATGAACATTAACACAACTCAATTAGAAGCACAAATATACACAATCACAACCAAGACTTCTCAACTCAAAGTCACACAACCCACAACTCTTATTCTCTTCACCAAACTTAACCCTTTTTCTTCAATCCAAACCCAAATTTAAAGTTAACAAGACATAACAACTTCAAACATACCAAAATCATCCATAAACACAACTACACCAAACAATTCAATAAACTCAAATACACAAACTCAAAGGAAATCAAAGAAAAAAGTTGGAAACTTACCAAATATGAAGAAAAATTCTTAAAACTCTAACTTTATCACTTGAAATCTTTTAATTGCTTGAGTTAACAAGAGGCAAAATTTCTTTTCCTTTGGATGAAAATGGTGGCCGGCTCTCTTGGAGAAGAAAGAAGAAGATGAAGATGAAAATAACAATAGTTAACAACTCATTCAACACTTTTCTTAAAACTATACAAATCCCTTCTTTTAATCTCCACCAAGCAAATATATTAATATAATACGCTTAAAACCAAATATCCTCATCCACCATCAATAATTAATATCTTAATAAATAAAATATCATTTGACCAACTAAACATGTTGACTTGTATATATTATATATATCTTCATATACATAATATATACACATCTTCCTTTTCTCTTTTCTTTTTCACTTAATCAAATATATGCACTAATCATTTAATTAATTTTCAACAATTAGTATTTTTAAAATTTTGGAATATTATATGGGATATTACATTCAAATTCTACTCAATACCCAACACAACTTCTATAAGTAAAAAATAGTTAATATAATATTATTGTTACAAAAAATAATGTATAAAATTTATTATGAAATAAATTTATTTAAATCTTAAATAAAATTTAAAAATTTATAAAATAGTTATTCTTAGATAAACATATATTAAAATTAATAAATTTAATTATTTTTTAAAAGAGAATAAAATAATTTTGTAATTTTCATAAAAAAATATTTATATTTATTTTTTATAAAATAAAAATTTAATAAAAATTTAGTTATATATTTTATTATATGTTCTATATATCGGTATATAACTAAATATATAATATTTTTATATTTTTATTCTTTTGAAATTTAACGTGTTTATATCAGTAATGTTAATATATAAATTATATATCAATATATAACTAAACATATCTTTTATATTTTTTTTAAAATTTAACTAGTATATATAACATGTACCATTATTTAGTTAAAATATATGTAACATATGCCCATATATACCTATAAATAACTTTCTTTCATTAAAGTATATATAATATATGCCTACATATATCCACATATACTGTTATTTAGTTAAAATATATTTAATATATACCTATATGTATCCACATATATCATTCTTTAGTTAAAACATATGTAACATATACTCATATATATTTATAAATACTATTATTCAGTTGAAGTATATGTAATATATATCTACATGTATTAACATATACCATTCTTTAATTAAAGTATATGTAACATATACTCACATATACATATAAATATTATTATTTAATTAAAATATATATAATATATATTTAAACATATCGACATATATCATTATTCAATTAAAGTATATGTAATATATACCCATATATATCTATAAATAACATTCTTTAGTCAAAGCATATGTAATATATACGTACATATATCTATATATCATTCTTTAGTTAAAATATATATAACATATACCTACAAATACCATTCTTTAGTTAAAATATATGTGATGCATACCTACATATATATATATATCTACATTTATCATTCTTTATTTAAAGTATATGTAATATATACCCATAAATACCTACAAATACCATTCTTTATATGTAACATATACCCACATATATATCAATGTATATCATTCTTCAGTTAAAGTATATGTAACAAATACCTGTATATATCCATATATACTAATTTTCAGTTATAGTATATGCATATCTATATATATCCACATATATTATTGTTTAGTTCAAACTTATGTAACATATACTCGTATATACCTATAAATACCATTATTGAGTTAATATATAATATATATATATATATATATATATATTTTGGCAAGAGAAGAGAATTTTATTTATATCTCAAAAACGGAATGCCCATACAATCAGTGTTCACCAATCCTTTGAAAAAATTCGGCAAAGATTGAAAGCTATAAAAAACAGTCAAAGCCTGTGATATCCTCGCCATTTGAGCAAGTCCATGAGCGATTTGATTGCCTTCTCTGAATATATGAGTGATGCAAGAACCTGTGGATTGAAAGAAGTTTGATATACTGAATGCAGCTGAATTAGTTGATGGACGCCTCTAAAAATATCCACATATACCATTCTTTTGTTAAAATATATATAACATATATCCACATATATCTACAAATAATATTCTTTAGTTAAAGTATATGCAATATATACTCTTATATACCTATAAATACCATTATTCAGTTAAAATATGTATAATATATACGTACATATATTCACATATATAATTTTTTTAGTTAAAATATATATAATATATACCTACATATACTTGCAAATATAATTTTTTAGTTAAAGTATATATAATAAATACTTACATATATCCACATATACTATTCTTTGATTAAAATATATGTAACATATACCCACATATACTTAAAAAATATTATTCTTTAGATAAAGTATATGTAACATTTACATACATATATATATATATATACTATTCTTCAATTAAAGTATATTTAACATATATCTAAATATATCCACATATATAATTTTTTTTGTTAAACTATATGTAATAAATACCCACATATATTTACAGATATCATTATTCAGTTAAAGTATATATAGCATATATCCATATATACCTATAAATACTATTCTTCGGTTAAAATATATATAACATATACCGATATATACCAACATATATCTATGTATATATAATATATATTATATTTTTTTTGCAATATATACCTATATATATAGTTATATATAACATATACCACATATACTGACATATATCTATATCTATATATATAACATATATATATATATATATAATTATATGTAATATATATTGATATATCCATATATACTGACGTATTCCGACATATTATTATTGTTTTGTTAAAGTATATGCACCGACATTTATCAATATATATCTATATATATGTAACATATATTGTTATATTTTAGTTAAAATATATGCAATATATGTCTATATATATATTATTCTTTAGTGAAAGTATCTGTAATATACGCTCATATATTTCTATAAATATAATTCTTTAATTAAATTCACATGATGGGTATTTAACAATTTGTTTCTTATTAAAGTCAATATTTTATTGTGATTATCAATTTGTCATTATTTGGCAAATAATTGAATTCTTCTTTTTTAAAAAAATAATAAATAAAAAGTAGTGTAAGAACTTGTCATTAAAGGCATATATTATGGAAATATGTAAACTGATTAAGCAGCATTTGCAAATCCAATTTGCCAATTGCCTAACGATACTACTATTATCAAACTTGCAAATTATGTGCGAGGCTCGTTCATTTTGACATTTCATGATCCGCGATTCATTTTATTTTCCATTTTTAAACTATACCATTTACATTTTAAATTAGCTATACATCGTCAAATAATAAACACTTTTCTTCAGAAGGGAAAATTTGATCAACATTATTTAAGCTTGATATCAAATCAGTTTGCAATGGCAGCATTTTTTCCACCTTAAGAGCAGCCTTATTACCCAGCTTTTTCAAGTCCGTCATAAGCAGTTAAAATGGATAAAGTATCCCAGAAGCAATGGGATACTATACCATTTACTTTTTAAATTAATTATACATCGTCAAATAATAAACACTTTTCTTCAGAAGGGAAAATTTGATCAACATTAGTTAAGCTTGATATCAAATCAGTTTGCAATGGCAGCATTGTTTCCACCTTAAGAGCAGCCTTATTACCCAGCTTTTTCAAGTCCGTCATAAGCAGTTAAATGGATAAAGTATCCCAGAAGCTTCAGCAAAATTCAGATTCTTAGTCTTAACAGCAAGTAGCTTCTCTTTAACAATAGTGTATTCTACTACTGTAGAACCAAATTGTTTTGGGTGGTTCAAATGTTCTTCACTAATGTTTCCAAAACCTCATCTCCTATCTTAAATTTCTTCGACTTCCCAATTTCACAATTACACCAGCAAACATCATAGAACAATCTAAAAAAATTAAAGAAAACCCAGTTTAAATTCAGCTCATAATTAATTGTCTACACATATATAAATAACAAACAAAGAATTCATTCTTACATAATGAGAAGAGTCAGTGTCCTTGAACCATCCAGACATTCTTTTAAGTATCAATTGAATTAAGAGTAACAACAACAACCTTGATGAGCACTTGATCGTCTTTAACTTCAAGAACTACAATTTCTGGTTCAAATCTTAAGATATTAGCAACAACATTCCATATTCACTATAAAATCAAGCCTTCATTTTAGAGGGAATTGAGGTAGCCATAATTATAATTGAAAAAAAATTGAATTTCCATAAATTCACGGGACCCATTAAATAAGAAATAATTGATTAAAAATAAATTAACACTCAAATTGGATCAAAATCATCAAGAAGACGCCACCACTATCATGCAGCTCAACAACCACTCTATCATCCACCATCACCATTCTTATCCACTCATCCTTCACCACCGTCATTGTCGGAGATACCAATTCTTAAAATGGCCACCGCCGAGCCCAACAAAAAGGATAGATAAGTATGGAGATAATTTTAGAGAGAGAATTGCTCATAATATTGTATTACTGATGTTGCAAATGAAAGAAAAAAATTTCATTAGCTTTTAGTTGGACCAGATCAAATCAGAACCAATCAATAATACAAAATGATGATGAGCTTTAAATTTCTATATCTTATTGAGAAATAAATTGAATTGAATTTCTATATCATATAATATACATGTATCAAAGTTGAAAGTAAAATAAATTTTTAGACCAAAGAGGAAGTTGCAGAGGTGAAATTGGAAGCTTTGCCATGGTTGCTTATTTGTTTGGCTGAATAGAAAATTTAAAGACCGGCAGTGATAATAAAAAAGAAGAAGAAAGAGCGAAAAAAAAGATTATAGAAAAGAAGAAGAGAAGGAAACAGTAACGTAATTCTGAAAAAATAAAAAATAAAAAAAGATAAAACTGAAAATTTGAAAAAGTTAAAAGTGAAAAGAAAAAATAAACATAAAGAAAATGAAAATTAAACTTTAAAAGTATTAAATGATATAATTTTCTCTTTTTTTTTACTGACTATGGCTCAAACAAGAGAGGAGTCATTCAAAATTTTGATAAACATAGTTGGTTGTACGTCCTCTTTTAGTCTTAATTGTGGATATAAATAGATTTAACTACTCATATAGAATGGCGTGTTGGGCTTCAATCATCATAAGTTCCAACTCAACATTTATTGTTAGGGAAAAAATAATATACTTTCTTCCCTTTACTTATTTCATTTCCAACATCACTTTTATAAAATTTAAGATAATATTAATTAAAAAAATTTTAATTTTACTCTTATTTATTAAACTTTTTAATTTTATAATTAATAAAGAGAAAATACTTGAAAATGATAATTGCAGTAAATTAATATTCTTTCATAAAATTTATAATTATTATGGCTTTTATACACTCCACTTAAAATGAAATAAAGTGAGTAATATTTTATACTCCATCCGTTTTATAAAAATTATCTATTATATTATTTTGATACGTCCTAAAATAATTATTCATTTTTATTTATAAAATATATTTAATATTTTTTTTTCTATTTTATCATCTAATAAATTTAGATTTTAAATAAAAAATTAATTATAGTTTAAATTATTTTTAAGATAAAATAAATATATAAATAATAATAAAAAATAAAAAATATAAATTATTAAATTATTAATTATAATTTTTTAAAATTTATAAAAAATAGTGAACAACATTTGTAGGCAGAAAATACTTTTCATTATTATGGCTTTTAGCTGTATCTTTTCATTAGGCAGTACTTGCTTGTTGAGGTAGGCGACCATCAATATTATTTTATTTTATTTTTTAATTTATTGGATAATTTATTTAAGACTCGCTTGAAAAATAGTATTAATATTTTATTAGTATTGATATATATATATATATATTTTTTTTTTTGTGAAAGTTAGCATTTAATATTTTTTTAGTTTAAATTTTTTTATTAAATTTAATTTTTTTAGAACAATACTTTAAAATTCTGTAATTAACAGTTCAAAAATTGTAATTAAAATAATAAAAATTTAAATTCTTAACTGACCATAATTAATCTTTCAATCATCAATAATCAGCCTTGAATTAAAAGCATTCCAACCCTGAGGTGCAAGCCTCCATGGACAATAATGAAAATATTCATTTAATTTGACACAAAAAAGATTTAGGAGTCGCTATTTATTTTTATACAATTAAAATTAAATTTAATAATATTGATTCTAATTCCATAAAAATTATTTTATTTTTATTCCAATAAAAAAATACACGAATCAAAATTAATTTTGAGTAGTTACATGATACATTTTAAATTTATCATTTTTTGAAAAATAAGTTAATTTATTTGGAAAAAGTATGTTCTTAGAGTTCAATCATAAAATATAAGAAGAGAAAAAAAAACCACACACACATATTAAATGTAATATCCATGGTTTATATAAATTAAATAAGTATATGGAAGTTAATTAGAGTGTTGAGAGAGGTGTATGTGTAGTATATCTAATTATATATACACAAGATATACATAGTGTATACATGGTATATACCTAATATATACATATTATAAATATTCGATACATATTATATACTTAACAAATACATGATATATATATATATATATATATATATAAGTAAATATAAACATAACATATACCTAAAATATACATTACATATACACATGCATAAAAATATATGTAATATATACAACAAATATAAATGAAATATAAATATATATAATTATGGATAGGAGATGATAATTAAAATAAATAAATATTAAAAGAAAAAGAAAGCCAAAGGAAGAAGAAAAATATGTAAATGAGATTTAAGGAAAAAATAATAAAATAATTATTTAAATAATTAATTAAATTAATATATATACAGATGTGAATTTAAGAAAGAAATTAAAAAGAGTCTTCTTCTTGCTTCTTCCTTTTCCATGGCCAAAATTTATACTTAGAGAGAGAGAGAGAGAGAGAGAGTGTGTAATATCCCAAAGTATACCCTAAAAATTTTGAAATTATTGTTGTTTTTGGATTAAGTGTATATGTTAAGTGAGAAGAGATAAAAAAAAATAAGAAGAGAAGAGTGTATATGTTGTATATATATAGATATATACAACATATACAAGTCAAATTAGTAAATAGTCAAAAGAAGATTGTTTATTTATTAAATTAATTAAAAGGAAAATAAATGAGTGGAAGAGAATATATTTGATTATTATATTATTTAATTTGCTTGGTGAAGGTTTAAGTGGAGAATAAGAGTTTGACTTTGTCTCTTTTTCTTCTTCATTTTCTTTTCCTTGGGTTGGCCGGCCATCAAAGAAGCAAGAGAGAAAGGGAGTTTTATTTTACAAGCTCAAAATTGAAGGAAGTTACAAGTGATTAAGTTGGAAATTTGAGAAGTTTCATCAATTTTGGTAAGTTTCCTCTTGATTCTTTTATTTTATTTTAAGTTGTGTTTGAGTTTGTTGGTTGATTATTGATGGTATAAATATGTTTGATTGTGATGTATTTGAGAGTGTTTGGTTTAATTGATTTTGATTTTGGGGTTAGATTGGAAAGAAGGAGTTAGGTTTGGTGCTGGAAGAGTAAGAGTTGTGTTTATGTTATGATTGTGAATTGATGTATGTATTGAGTTGTTTTAGTGTTTTTGCAAGTTATATTGGTTTATGGGTGTTTTAATTAAGTTTGTTTGAAGTGGAAAATGGTGGAAGTAAGAGGTTTGTTGGATGTGTTGTTGTTGTTGTTGCCGGAATCTGAATTTTTGGCCTGACACGCCCATGAGCATGGCCAGGTCTTTAGGCGTGTCAATGGTTCTATGTTCTTGGATGGGTGACACGATCAGTAACACGCCCGTGTTGTTGAACGTGTCATAGCTACTGTATTGGGAAAGAATTGACATGGCCATGAGCACGCTCATGTTGTTGGATGTGTCAATGTTTCTGTGAGACAAAATGTATTACACGTCCAGTGACACGCCCATGGTTCTGAGCGTGTCAAAGCTTCTGTGTTGTGGAGTTAGGGCACGGTCAGGGACACTCTCGTGTTGTTGAGCGTGTCATGTGTAGAGTTTGCCCTAGTTAGTCCTTAGTCTTATTATCTCATGTGTATTTCTAAATAAGTGTGTATTATTCCTTTTGGATTAGGTTGTGAAGAGTTTGAGTTGCCCTAATCCAAGTATTGAAGGATTCTTGGAAGAGGAGTTTAGTGTTGTGTGTGAGTTGCTTTTGGAGGTAAGTACAAACCATACATTATGGCATGCATTTACATGGCATTGAGATTTAAAATATTTAATGGCAAATGTGTTAAACAATGTATTACATAATTGATGAATTGCTTTAATATGAATTGAGATATGATGAAATATGACGCCATTGTTGTTGACTATGATAATGCAAATAAAATAATTGGGGCATGGTTGCCTATTTGATTATGGAATATGAAATGAGAAATGAATTGAGAAAGAGATTGATAAAGAAATAAATGAAATAATTGTGTGCTTAATATGTTATTCAATTTTCAGAGTTCTGAGTTTGGCGGCATGCCTATGAATCGCTGGATAGGTGAAAAGATTGGGTCGTAAGCCGAGTCCAGCTGATAAATGTGATATTTTTGGGGTGAAAAGACTGGGTCGTAAGCCTCAAAAACAAATCCTTGAAGCTAGATTGAGTGAAATGACTAGGTCGTAAGCTCAAATCTAGTTGGATTATCCATGGATAAATATATATATCGCCTACGGGCATGATGATTGTGATTATGGACCAAAGCAATAACTCTAAACTTTGAATAACATATTAGTGTCTTTTGGGCCCATGTTTGTCTTTGCTTAAATGTGATTCATGAATGATGAAACAATTGAATGATAAAATGAAAGGTAATGTTATGAAATATGATGTTCTTGAGAATTGTTTATAATGTTTGAAAGTATGACATTTGCATGTCATTATAGCATATTGTTATTGTGGTTTATACCACTAAGCCGTTGGCTTAGCGCGATTGTGGTTCATCGCACAGGTAACAGGGTAGAGCCAGAGAGTTCATCTAGACCGAGTCGAGTCTAGATTTTGAAGTGTTGATAGTGGGCTTAAAGATCAAAGACTGACTGCCAAACATGTATAAACTTTATGTTTTGTAAAATTTGATTTTGATGTTTATGTATTTGTAAATACCTCTACATTTTCCGCTGCGTATTGAATGAACATTTTATTTATTGTGTTTTATGATATAACTTAAATGTTTTAAGTTGCTCATATTATTGTATAAAGGAGTGAGTTGTTTGTTATTGTAAACCGTAGCATTCCTATATTCAATATATGTATATTACAGATATAGTGGTATGTAGTGTGCGTATACGAGATATAGGGGTGTTACAATTGTTTTGGTATCAGAGCCTAGATTTGAGATTCTCAACCTAGGTAAATTGTAAGAAAAAGAATATTTTAATTTTAAAAATGTAATTTTTGAATAAGATACATGTTTTGGTATTGGCAGTCTCTGATCTTTGATGAGGTATATTCTGCTGTGTTTGCAGATATAGGTAGTGATGGCGTCTCAGGCACGTCAGTCCATAGAAGGTAGTGCTAAGAGTGTAGCTCCTGAAGAGGGTAGAGATGGAGCTAGGGTTGAGAGAGCTAGTGAGGCACCTGTTCCTGTGCCAGAGAGACCAGCTGCTGATGAGGTTCCGCCAGTTTGGCTAAGACATGTGGTAGAATTGTTGAGGCAAGCTCCAATGCAGCAGCCGCCACCGCCACCACAGCCTCAAGTGCCGATGAGACATTATGATAAATTGAGGAAGTATGGGGTTGAGGATTTCTTTGGTACTACAGATCCTGCAGTAGCTGAGCAGTGGTTGGATAGAGTGCAGAGGGTATTTATCCAGTTGCAAGCTACTCCTGAAGAGAAATTTGATTATGCAAGATCTCTTCTGCAGAAAGATGCTTATGATTGGTGGAAGACGGTTCCTCATGCCATGGATGATCCACCTACGTTGTCTTATAGTGATTTTTTGAGGGAGTTTGAGCAGAAATATACTCCGAGGGAGTATGAGGATGCTAAGAAGATGAAATTTCTGAACCTGAGGCAGGATAACCGGACTGTGACAGAGTATGAGATAGAGTTCATCTGGTTGAGCCATTATGTAGGTGGAATTATTTTAGAAGAGATTGATCTTTGCAGGAGATTTGAGGAGGGATTGAGGCCCTCTATTATGTGTATTGTTGCTGGTTCTTGGTACCAAGACTTTTCTCAATTGGTTGCAGCAGCTAGAAGTGTTGAGAGAGCACAGGGTATTGCAGCAGCTGCTACTGAAGAGGAGACCAGAGTTAGGAGACCCCAGTTTGAGGCAGGGTCTTCGTCTATGAAGAGAGGAAGAGGAAGTTTTATTCCTAGGATCAGTAGGAGCCAGAGGCAGTCTGGTAGGTCAGTTCAGTATCAGAGGCAGAGACCGAGACCTACAGTTTCTATAGCTAGTGCTCCGACTCCAGTGGTTCAGAGGTCTACTCCACCTACATGTGTCCATTGTGGTAGGATACATGGGGGTGTTTGTTGGAAGATTGATGGATCAGTTGTGTGTTTCAAATGTGGATCGCCTGATCATTTCATTAGAGATTGTCCTGAGATGCAGGAGCATAGGTAGGCAGATTCTGCAGTTTCTCGACCTAGTGTGAGAGGAGGTCAAAGTGGCAGAGGTGTTAGTAGAGGTGGTCGACCTGGGATCAGTCAGAGAGGAGGCTCTACATCCGGAGGCAGTAGGCCAGATGAGGCTGGGTCTTCTCAGAGAGTATATGTGATGCAGAGGCAGCCTGATGCTTCAGCAGTCATTGCGGGTACATTTTCTTTATTTGGCATTTCAGTTCTTGCTTTGATTGATCCAAGATCTACTCATTCATACATAAGTGCATCTGTCTTGCCTGTGTCTGAATTGCATTCAGAGTTCTTAGGATTTGATGTCTTGGTGACAAATCCTTTAGGGCATAGTGTGGTTGTTAGCAAGGTGCATCGTGATAGTTCAGTTGTGATGCAAGGTGAGGAATTTTTGGGTGATTTGATTGAAATGCCTTTTAAGGAGTATGATTTGATATTAGGCATGGATTGGTTGTCTAAGCATGGAGCTGTGGTAGATTGTCAAAAGAAGTGTGTTACCCTTAGAACCAGTGATGGTAGAAGTGTGATGGTATCTAGTGAGTAGAGACAACTTGCATCCTTGTTTGTTTCAGTTGTTAAAGCTAGAAAGTTGATTAGGAAAGGGTGTGATGCTTATCTTGCTCATATTTTGGATACCAGAGTAGTGGGTTCTCAACTTGATAGTATACCCACAGTTGGGAATTTCCAGATGTTTTTCCGGAGGAGTTGCCAGGGTTACCCCCTGAGAGAGAGGTTGAGTTTGGTATCGATTTGTTGCCTGGTACCACTCCCATATCTATTACTCCTTATCGAATGGCACCTGCTGAGTTGAGAGAGTTGAAGGTGCAGTTGCAGGAATTGTTGGATAAAGGATTTATTCGCCCTAGTGTTTCTCCGTGGGGAGCTCCTGTTTTGTTTATGAAGAAGAAGGATGGTACTTTGAGGTTATGTATCGATTATAGACAATTGAATAAGGTGACTATCAAGAATAAGTATCCTTTGCCTCGGATTGATGATCTCTTCGATCAGTTAAAAGGAGCAGCAGTGTTTTCTAAGATTGATTTGAGATCAGGGTACCATCAGTTGAGGGTCAGAGCTGAAGATGTTCCTAAGACAGCTTTTCGCACAAGATATGGGCATTATGAATTCTTAGTGATGCCTTTTGGATTGACAAACGCACCTGCAGCTTTTATGGATTTGATGAATAGGGTGTTTAGGCCCTATCTAGATCAGTTTGTGGTGGTCTTCATTGATGATATTTTGGTGTATTCACGTAATGAAGAGGATCATGACAAGCATCTGCGAATTGTATTGCAGACCTTAAGAGAGAAGCAATTGTATGCTAAGCTGTCGAAGTGTGAGTTTTGGCTTGATCAAGTAACTTTTCTGGGTCATATAGTTTCAGCGGATGGTATAAGAGTTGATCCGAGTAAAGTTGAGGCTATTTTGAATTGGAGTCCACAAAAGTCTGTGACTGAAGTTAGAAGTTTTCTGGGTTTGGCAGGCTATTATCGACGCTTTGTGAAAGGTTTTTCTTTGATAGCTACTCCACTCACCAGATTACTTCAAAAGGGAATTAGATTTGTGTGGATAGATCAGTGTCAAGCTAGTTTTAAGCAGTTGAAGGAGATGTTGACTCAAGCTCCTGTTCTTACTTTGCCTGTGGAAGATAAACCATATGTGATTTACAGTGATGCTTCACATAATGGTTTAGGTTGTGTTTTGATGCAAGAGGGTAAAGTTATAGCTTATGTTTCTCGGCAGTTAAAGCCGCATGAGCTTAATTATCCGACGCATGATTTGGAGTTAGCAGCTATAGTTTTTGCTTTGAAGATTTGGCGACACTACTTGTATGGAGAGAAGTGTTTTATCTACACAGATCATAAGAGTTTGAAATACTTGGGTGTTCAGAGAGAGCTAAATCTTCGGCAGAGATGGTGGTTGGAATTGATCAAAGACTACGACTATTTGATTGATTATCATCCTAGTAAGGCAAATGTTGTTGCTGATGCCTTGAGTCGGAAGTCTTTAGCAGGTTTGACTGTGTATTCGCTCTCATTGCTTGTTGAGTTGAGAGCGTTGCATGCTAGTTTTGAATCATGTGATGATGGTGCGTTGTTGGCTCAGTTGCAGTTGAGATCGGTATTGTTGGATCAGATAAGGGAGGCACAATTGGCTGATGAGAAAATTCAGAAAATTGTTTCAGATTGCCAAAATGGAGAGAGCCGAGATTTTCATGTGAGGAGTGATGGTAGCCTTTGGTTTAAAGATATATTGTGTGTTCCTGATGATGCTAAATTGAGAAAGATTATTTTAGAAGAAGCACATCAGTCGGTTTTTGTTGTGCACCCTGGGAGTACTAAGATGTATCATGATTTGAAGCAGCATTGCTGGTGGTTAGGTATGAAGAGAGGCATAGTGGAATTTGTATCCAAATGTCTCACTTGTCAGAGGGTGAAAGCTGAGCATCAAGTTCCAACAGGGTTGCTTCAACCTTTATCAGTGCCTGAATGGAAATGGGAATGTGTGACAATGGATTTTGTGTCTGGTTTGCCATTGACTCAGAAGAAGTAGGATGCTATCTGGGTGATTATTGATCGGTTGACTAAAACAGCTCATTTTCTTCCAGTTCTGATGGACTATTCTCTTGAGAAGTTGGCTGAGCTGTATATCAGTGAGATAGTGAAGTTACATGGAGTTCCAATTTCTTTAGTGTCTGATCGAGATCCCCGGTTTACTTCAAGGTTTTGGAAAAGTTTACATGGTGCATTGGGTTCTCGATTGCACTTTAGCACTGCTTTTTATCCATAGACAGATAAGCAGTCAGAAAGAGTGATACAGATTATAGAGGATATGTTGAGAAGCTGTGCCATTGATTTTTTTGGAAGTTGGGACAAAATTTTGCCACTTGTGGAATTTGCTTACAATAACAGTCATCAATCTAGTATTGGAATGGCACCATTTGAGGCATTGTATGGTAGAAGATGCAAAATGTCTCTATGTTGGAATGAAGTTGGGGAAGGCAAATTGGTTGGTCCTGAATTGATTAAAGAAACGGAAGAGAAAGTGAAAATAATTCGGGATCGATTGAAAGCAACTTCAGATCGACAGAAATCTTATTCAGACTTAAAGAGGAGAGACATAGAGTTTAATGTTGGAGATAAAGTATTTTTGAAAGTGTCTCCTTGGAAGAAGATTTTAAGATTTGGTAGGAAAGGGAAGTTAAGTCCTCGTTTATTGGACCGTATGAGATATTGGAAAGAGTTGGACCAGTTGCTTATCGACTTGCTTTGCCGCTTGAATTGGATAGAATCCATAATGTCTTCCATGTTTCTATGCTGAGGAGGTATAGATCAGATCCATCTCATGTTTTGTCGGTTGAATCTATTGAAGTGAGTCCGGATCTGACTTTTGAAGAAGAACCAATTGCGATTTTGGCATATAAAGTGAAAGAGTTGAGATATAAGAAAGTGCCACTTGTGAAAATTCTTTGGAAAAATCATGCAAAGGAAGAGGCAACTTGGGAGAGTGAGCAAGCGATGCGAGATCAGTATCCTCAATTGTTTATCAGGTAATTTTGAGGACGAAATTTCTTTTTAGAGGGGGAGAATTGTAATATCCCAAAGTATACCCTAAAAGTTTTGGAATTATTGTTGTTTTTGGATTAAGTGTATATGTTAAGTGAGAAGAGATAAAAAAATAAGAAGAGAATAGTGTATATGTTGTATATATATAGATATATACAACATATAAAAGTCAAATTAGTAAATGGTCAAAAGAAGATTGTTTATTTATTAAATTAATTAAAAGGAAAATAAATGAGTGGAAGAGAATATATTTGATTATTATATTATTTAATTTGCTTGGTGTAGGTTTAAGTGGAGAATAAGAGTTTGACTTTGTCTCTTTTTCTTCTTCATTTTCTTTTCCTTGGGTTGGCCGGCCATCAAAGAAGCAAGAGAGAAAGGGAGTTTTGTTTTACAAGCTCAAAATTGAAGGAAGTTACAAGTGATTAAGTTGGAAATTTGAGAAGTTTCATCAATTTTGGTAAGTTTCCTCTTGATTCTTTTATTTTATTTTAAGTTGTGTTTGAGTTTGTTGGTTGATTATTGATGGTATGAATATGTTTGATTGTGATGTATTTGAGAGTGTTTGGTTTAATTGATTTTGATTTTAGGGTTGGATTGGAAAGAAGGAGTTAGGTTTGGTGTTGGAAGAGTAAGAGTTGTGTTTATGTTATGATTGTGAATTGATGTATGTATTGAGTTGTTTTAGTGTTTTTGCAAGTTATATTGGTTTATGGGTGTGTTTAATAAAGTTTGTTTGAAGTGGAAAATGGTGGAAGTAAGAGGTTTGTTGGATGTGTTGTTGTTGTTGCCGGAATCTGGATTTTTGGCCTGACACGCCCATGAGCACGGCCAGGTCTTTAGGCGTGTCAATGGTTCTGTGTTCTTGGATGGGTGACACGATCAGTAACACGCCCGTGTTGTTGAACGTGTCATAGCTACTATGTTGGGAAAGAATTGACACGGCCATGAGCACACTCACGTTGTTGGACGTGTTAATGTTTCTGTGAGACAGAATGTATTACACGTCCAGTGACACGCCCGTGGTTCTGAGCGTGTCAAAGCTTCTATATTGTGGAGTTAGGGCACGGTCAGGGACACGCCCATGTTGTTGAGCGTGTCATGTGTAGAGTTTGCCCTAGTTAGTCCTCAGTCTTATTATCTCATGTGTATTTCTAAATAAGTGTGTATTATTCCTTTTGGATTAGGTTGTGAAGAGTTTGAGTTGCCCTAACCCAAGTATTGAAGGATTCTTGGAAGAGGAGTTTAGTATTGTGTGTGAGGTTCTTTTGGAGGTAAGTACAAACCATACATTATGGCATGCATTTACATGGCATTGAGATTTAAAATATTTGATGGCAAATGTGTTAAACAATGTATTACATAATTGATGAATTGCTTTAATGTGAATTGAGATATGATGAAATATGACGCCATTGTTGTTGACTATGATAATGCAAATGAAATAATTGGGGCATGGTTGCCTATTTGATTATGGAATATGAAATGAGAAATGAATTGAGAAAGAGATTGATAAAGAAATAAATGAAATAATTGTGTGCTTAATATGTTATTCAATTTTCAGAGTTCTGAGTTTGGCGGCATGCCTATGAATCGCTGGATAGGTGAAAAGACTGGGTCGTAAGCCGAGTCCAGCTTATAAATGTGATATTTTTGGGGTGAAAAGACTGGGTTGTAAGCCTCAAAAACAAATCCTTGAAGCTAGATTGAGTGAAAAGACTGGGTCGTAAGCTCAAATCTAGTTGGATTATCCATGGATAAATATATATATTGCCTACAGGCTTGATGATTGTGATTATGGACCAAAGCAGTAACTCTGAACTTTGAATAACATATTAGTGTCTTTTGGGCCCATATTTGTCTTTGCTTAAATGTGATTCATGAATGATGAAACAATTGAATGATAAAATGAAAGGTAATGTTATGAAATATGATGTTCTTGAGAATTGTTTATAATGTTTGAAAGTATGACATTTGCATGTCATTATAGCATATTGTTATTGTGGTTTGTACCACTAAGCCGTTGGCTTAGCGCGATTGTGGTTCATCCCGCAGGTGACAGGGTAGAGCCAGAGAGTTCATCTAGACCGAGTCGAGTCTAGATTTTGAAGTGTTGATAGTGGGCTTAAAGATCAAAGACTGACTGCCAAACATGTATAAACTTTATGTTTTGTAAAATTTGATTTTGATGTTTATGTATTTGTAAATACCTCTACATTTTCCGCTGCGTATTGAATGAATGTTTTATTTATTGTGTTTTATGATATAACTTAAATGTTTTAAGTTGCTCATATTATTGTATAAAGGAGTGAGTTGTTTGTTATTGTAAACCGTAGCATTCCTATATTTAGTATATGTATATTACAGATATAGTGGTATGTAGTGTGCGTATACGGGATATAGGAGTGTTACAGAGAGAGAGAGAGAGAGTGTGTGTGTGTCTAACTTCTTAATATACTTCAAATTACATAAGAAATTCAAATGTTTCAAAGAGATTTTGAAGAAAAAATAAAGAGATTAAGTAAGTTTTTTCTAAATTTATCTTGTTTTCTTTAGTTTTATGGTTTTGTGAGATTGAGTTAGTCAGAGAAAGTATGATTAAATTGTTAAAATTGATAGTAATGAAGTTAAAATGACAAATACATGATGATTTGTAGGTTGATTGGTCAAAATGGACATAATTGATGAAATTAGGGTTATGGGATGTGTATGTAAAAACTAGAATTTTAGTAGGGGTGGTTATAATTGTTGTAATGGAATAATTTAATATTTTTAAATATAAATGTTATGAATTTATAGTTTGAAATTGGATATGAGTAGGTTTTGGTGAATTTAAGTTTTGTAGTAGGTTATGTAAAATTAGGGCTTTTGAAGAAAGTCTCAATAATTGTTAAAATGAATTGTCATGGAGTTATTTTGATATATAAATGATGATTGTGTAGTTGGATGTTGGAAATAAATTGGTTAAGGTAAAGTTTGAGTAAGGTAGTGAAGGAAGAAAATTAGGGTTTGTTGAGATTTTGATAGATTTTGAGTAATTAGTGGTTGGCTCATATAAATTAAGCATGGAAGTGATTTTAATTAAATAATTTGGTTTGTTGTTGGTTTTATGTATGTGATTGATGCAAGTGGTAAAGTTTAGGGTTTTGCTTGGAAAGAGGTTTTGTCCCAAGATGGCAACCAAGAGGGGGGGGGGGGGGTGAATTGGTTTCCTCAAGAAATAATGACAATTAAAAAACTCAACAAAATAGAAGTGCGGAATTAAGAGATCGTTGAGTAATGGAAGAAAGAAAGAACACACAAGATTTATAGTTGTTCGGATTTTACTTCAATCCTACATCCACTTCCTTAACAACTTGTTAAGGTTCCACTGATCTTGAAGTTTTTACAAGCTCACTTCCATCTTTGGTGTTTTCACAAGTTCACACCTAACTTCACAAGTGTTTTCTAAGGCTAACACTCAAGAACCTTTAAAGGAGTTTTTAAGGCTTACTCTCACAACCCAAACAAGAGTTTTACAAGGCTTACTCTAACAACCCAAGTGTTTCCCAAGCTCACACTCAAACTTATACAATGGTGTTTTCAATGCTAACACCTAACATTCATTACAATTCAAAATGTAAGTTTAAGTAAAAGAAAAATTGTTGCTTGGCTATCAAATTCTGTTTTGCTTCACACTCTATATGTTTTTTTCTCATAGAAATACTGTATTTATAGCCAATGTGGTCTTACTAGCCGTTATTGAAAGTGAGAATGAAGTCTTGGCAGCTTAGACCTTCTTTACTTAAACTGTTCGAAGCATTTCGCGGTCGTCCTTCATACAAGGATGGTCGCGCTCATATCTCACGCGGTTGTCCTTGGACAAGGTGCGGTCACTGTATTTAAAAAAGCTTCAACGGTCGAATTTGAGTGCTCTGCAGCTGGAATCTTGCCCATGCTGCGATTGTTGGGACGGTCGCGCATCACTAAGGTGCGGTCGCCCTTTTTGAATGTTGAAGTGGATTTTTAACGGTCATGTCACGTGGCATTCTCTGACAGGGCAGAAGAGATGTCCGCCATAATTTGAATATCGCGGTGGCCCTAGGTAGCATCTCTCGGTCGAGTTGACAAACTCGCATCGAACTTCTGGACATACCTGAGGACGCGAAACCTACTGTCTCTTTAAGCAATTTTTCTTGAATTTTTAGCGCGGTCGCTATTACTCAAGAGCGGTTGCTAAATTGATAAGCGAGGCCGCATCATTCACCGTTCTTGTCACCGCGAACCTTACTGTGATTAGAATGATTTGAGTTCCTTGGTTAGCGGTCGTCCATAAGTTGGGATGGTCGCTCTTCTTTAGGTGCGGTCGCGACTTAGGTCGGGCTTCTAACCGCGAAACCTACTGTGATAAGGTTTCATCTTTCAATTGGTGCGGTCGTATTCATGTCGGGTGCGACCGCTAGAAGTGTTCTGTTCGATCTTTTTGAAGCAACCTAATCCTGCAACAAGATTCTTCAAACACATGTTAAATGGATCATTCAATTTGAGTTGTCAAGGATCAAAATTGAGATCTTTTGTCTAACAATCTCTCCCATTTTGACTTTGACAATTCAAATGGAATGATGAGAAAAATAATAAGTTTAAAATACTCCCCCTTAACATATGCATGAGTCATGATTAAGAGCATTGTGATTATTAGATTATCTTGGTGCAAATGTTATTGTTTGATGCAAACATTTCTCCCCCATTGTCAATAAACATAACATACCTTGGTGCAAATGTTCAACAATCATTCCAAGTTATTCCATTTCTCCCCCATTGTCATAGGCAAAATGTTTATTTAATTTAAACATTGTTTGATGATTTAAACATTGATGATTTAAAAGTAGTGAACATTATGTTTATTAAAATATAGAGAAAAATACAAGGAGATAGTAAACAAAAAAAGCAACAAAACAAATCAAGGCATAACACAAAATGTAAATATAAAGCTATCTAATCAGATTCATCATCCTCATCTATCTCTTCTTCTACTAAAGGAGCTTTTCCTTTATCAAGAGGAGCAATAGAGGCAGAGCTAGTGCTAATGGACTCTTCTTCTTCAGGTAAGCTTTGGGTATGATCACTTATATCCCAATCTTCAAGGTTGCATTGAGGCAAGTCCAGTTTGCCTTGCATATCATATAGACCATGATGCATGTGAGATATAAGGTCAATTCTCTTGTTCAAGTGCTGGAATCTTTTGGAGACACTCTTCTTGAACTTAGAGAGTTTCCTGGAGAGAGATTTGATAGCATGGAGGATGAGTTGAGTAGAGGATGAGGTAGTTTCTTGAGTAGCTTTGGATGAAGCAGCTTTTGGAGGTAATTCCACAGCAACTTCCACAGAGTCTCCCTCTTCCTCAATTGTGTACCTTGGCCTTTTCTTTTGTCTATCCACAACTCCTTTCTTGCCAAAGTAATACACATATGATCCTTCAATCTTCCTTACACATCCAGCATGCTCTAAGTAATCAATAGTGATGGCACTAGAGGCAAGATTGAAAGGGTTTCTCAAAGTAGCTAAGTTCAAATCATTTAGCAGGTTTAGGTGCCTAGCTATTTGAGTAATTTGTGAGGATAGGAAAAAAGTGCCAGTTTTTGTAACAGCATGATGATAGAGGGTGTCAATCAAGAACTTGGTTATGTTCATTTGAATGTTGTGGGTGAAAGCATATAAAAAGATGAGGTCTCTCTTGGTTACTTTCTCATTCCCATCTGCTCTTTGATGGATGGTGTAGGTGATAATCCTATGGAGCATCCAATAGGTGAGAGTTTTGATGTGTCTGGCTTTAGATTCTTTTTCAAAAGAAGTTTCAATAGAAATTTCTTGCCAGAAATCAGAGAGAGTTTGGTTTGAGAAGATTTGGTCATTGTAGGAGGTTATACCATCAGTAGGAAAGTTTCAAATGCTGCCAAAATCTTCTAGGGTTAAGGATTGGTATTGATCAAAGAGTTTAAACCTAACCCCATACCATCCTAGTGCAGAGTTAGCACTCTTTTCTATTTGGAGAGACATTAGAACCTCCTTGCTTAAACTGGAATAACCTACCTCTTCTGGAAATACAAACTTTCTCCATCCAAGGACATCTAGCAATCTCTCAATCTCGTCCTTGATATTTAGGGCAGAGAGCATCCCACCAAAAGGAGATTTGGTTCCCTCAACCTTCTTCCTCTTCAACATAGCATACCTAACATCTTCTTCAGAAGTTTGGTGGTGAGGTTTGTGAATTTTCTCACCTCTTCTAGATTGTGGAGGAGATGGAGGATCAACTATGGGTTCTCTAATTGTGATTTCTGGAACTCTCTTTGCTTGTCCTTTTATTTTGGAAGTGGTTTTCTTTTTGGGAGCCATCAGAAAGACAAAACAGAAGAGAACTTGGAAAATAGAGGGTGATTGAGAAACAGATGATTTTGAGAAGTTTTTAGAGATTCAGAGGGAAGTTTGTATGTTTTAATAAGCAAAATATCAAAGAAACTGATGTAACATACTCTTAAATAGATGAAATAAAGAAAATAGCCGTTTATGACTTTTGAAAGTTAAGAGTTGCGACCTGTCACACAGCCAACAGTTACAAAATTTCGAGCAGAGTGTACAGAGTGCGGTCGCAGATTCAACAGGGTGCGATCGCGACAATCAGTCTAGCGACCATTAGCAGGATAGGTACGCTCGCGAGGGAAGAAACTGTCTGTAACGGTCGAAACTATTCAAATTAGTGCGTCCACGCATAAATGTTCTCGACCGCGCACAGAGTTATTTGTTTGAATGAATCTGGCAGACAAGATAGCGATCGCGAAAGGATACTTGAGCGAACGCGACTGTCTTAAATTTGAAAGAATTAAGGAAAGATGGAGGAATTTTCTAATGTTTAGCATATATACACAAAGAAACTTTATTAATAGGTAAAATTTTTAATTAATTCAAAGTGATTCCATCAATCATTCCTAAATTGAGTTTAATGAAGTTAAGTCTATCTTCATTCAAAGGTTTTGTAAAGATATCAGCAAGTTGATTTTGTGTATCTATAAATTCTAGGATTATATTCTGATTTTGTACATTTTCTCTCAAGAAATGATGTCTAATATCTATATGCTTGGATCTAAAGTGTTGGATAGGATTCTTAGACAAATTGATAGCACTAGTGTTGTCACATTTAATGGAGATATTGTTAAACACTTTACCATAGTCAAACAATTGTTGTTTCATCCACAATACTTGTGTGCAACAAAAACATGCTGCAACATATTCGGCTTCCGTTGTGGATAAAGCAACCGATGTTTGTTTCTTACTATGCCAAGAAACTAGACAATTACCAAGAAAGTGACATGCTCCTGTAGTGCTTTTCCTATCTAAGATACTACCAGCATAATCTGCATATGAAAAGCCTACGATATGAAATGATGTATTTTTAGGATACCAAAGTCCTAAATGCATTGTACCACTCAAATATTTCAAGATTCTCTTAGTGGCATTCAAGTGTGATTCTTTAGGACTAGTTTGAAATCTAGCACAAAGATATACACTATACATTATATCAGGCCTAGAAGCGGTTAAGTAAAGTAGTGATCAGATGATACCTCGATATTTCTTCTCATCTACTGCGTTACCATTTTCATCTTTACCTAATTTCAATGATGTGCTCATGGGAGTTTTGCTAGTTCTGTAATATCCTCATTTATGCCCTAGAAGTTTTGCATATTGTAGTTGTTGTTGTTGTTGTTGTTGTTGTTGGGTTAAATTGGGGGAAAGAAGAGTATATGTATATGTGTTTTGGAAATTTAGGGTTTAGAGACAAGTTTATATGTTGTGTATATGATGATATATATAACATATAAATGGGTCAAAGGAAGAGTCAAAGGAAAAGAGATATTTTTGTGTTAAGTGTGTAATTACATATAAGGGCTTATATGAGACAAGAAGTTAGTTATTTGAGTGAGGGCATTTTGGTAATTGCTTGGATAAAATCACTTGGTGGAGATTAAAAGCAAAATTTGACTTGGTGTGTTCATTATTTTCCTTTTTCTTTCAAGAGGTGGCCGGCCATTGAAGAGAAGAGAGAGCAAGGAAGGTGTTCTTGATGCTTGGAGCAAATTGAAGAAACAATCAAAGGATTTGACAAGGGATTTGTGGAATTTTTTCTTTGTAAGTAAGTAATCTTTTGTTTTCTTTACTTATTTGGAGGTTGTGTTGGAAGTGAGTTAGGGTTTGGTGATTTTGTGATTTAATGGATTTGAGATGTGTTGTGTTGTGTTCTCAAGTATTAAATTGGTTTTAAGTTAATAGTTTATATAGTTGTTGTTGTTAGAAGTGGTAGATGTTGATTTAGAAGGATGGAGAAGGATGTTGGTTTTAGGGTTTTGAGATGATGTGTGTGCTTAATTGTTATATTAATGTGTTATGAAGTGTTTCTTGTGATGATTATGTGTTTAGAACATTGTTTATGTTCATTTGAAACATGTTATATGAGGGATATTGTGTTTGAGTGCAATTGAGAAAGTGTTGGTTTTAGTTAGATTGTGTTTGTGGGTGACACGGCTAAGTGCATTTAAAGGGACACGGGCGTGTCAATTATTTGAGGAAGCTACTGCCTCTTTTGTTGTTAGTGACACGGGCGTGTTCCATCAAGTGGTTGGGTGTGTCCTACAAATGAATTACATATTGTTTTTTTTTACTTTGTTTCTTTTTACATTGTTTTGATTCTGTAAAGGTTCCATTGTTTCTAAACTTACATATGAACATTATAAACATGTTTCAAACACAAGAATGATTTAATCAAATGAATGTGGAAGATCATAAAGCTATGAATCATATCAATTGTGTTTTGCCCTAATTGCATTATTGAGATTTAGCAATGTTATTATGCACTTTGAATGGTAATGTGTTCATGAGTAATGTATATTGAAATGTTGTATCAAAGATGAAATGATAATTCAAATAAGACATGACATGAGACAATGCCATTGTGTTTGGCTATGATGAATGATGCTTTATGAGATATAATGTGATCATGGATGAGATAAATATACACTTGAATAATGAAGTGTTATATTGTGAAATGAAATGTGAAGCCATTGTTATTGGCTAATGTGATTCAATGGAAATAAATGAGGCATGTTTGCCTAAATGATAATGAGAATTGAGAATGAAATCTAAATGAATTGTGTGGCTAATGTGTTATTCCATTTTCAGAGTTTGTTGTTGGTGGCATGCCTAATAAGAGTAACAATCTCTTGAAGTTAGGTTGGATTGAATCCTTGAAGCCTAATTGAGATGTTACCACCCTTGAAGCTAGGTTGGGTTTTGTTCTTGAAGCCAAGTTGGGTTGAAGCTTAGCATGCTTTGCTCCCCTTGAAGCTTGGTTGAACCTAATCCTTGAAGCCTAGTTGGGTATATGATATTGATAAATGTGATGATAAAACCAAAACATTAACTCTGAAAATTGAATGGCATATTAGTGTATTTTGGGCCCATGCATGTGTTTGCTTAGATGTAAATGTTGAATGGTGAAATGTTTGAATAATGAGATTATGTTTGTCTTTGTTTAGTGTTGACTATGAATGGTTAAATGAACAATAATAAGGTATATGACAAGATATTGAAATGTGACATGCAATGTGAAAGTATGTTGTTAGTTTTGCATATATGATGTTACATGCATGATATGGTTTGAGAAATGACATTGCATTGCACTAAGTCATATCATTTGCATGATTATCTTACTAAGCCTTGGCTTAGCGCGATAGTGTTTAATCGCGCAGGTGATAGAACTGATAGGATCGAACCCGAGAGCTCTTCGAGACCGAGTGAGAGTAGACATTGAAGAGTTGATTTTGGGAGCTTAAAGATCAGAGCTGACTTGCCAATCATGTATATTTCTTTTATATTTTGTAAAGTAATGTTTATAATGTAAATTTGTAAATATTTTATAACTTCCGCTGTGTAATATTTAAATGTATATGTATATCTAATATGTTTTGTTTTATAAGTAAATGACCTATTTTTCTATAATGTATATAATTGAAAGGTTATGGTTTTGTTTAAAATGTTTTGAATGTTAAGGAAACCGTAGCATCCCTATGTTTGGTGCACTTATGCTACATTGTTGTGGTTGTAGTGTGTGTGCATTGGATATGGGGGTTTTACAAGTTCTGCAGCCATCCATTCCAAATTTCTTGATGAGTTCTTTTGTATATTTGGATTGGTTGATGAAGATCCCATCTTCACATTGCTTGACTTGCAGTCCAAGGAAGAACTTGAGTTCACCCATCATGCTCATTTCAAATTCCCTAGTCATACAAGTAGCAAATTCTTTGCACAAGGCTTCATTAGTAGTTCCAAATATTATGTCATCCACATAAATTTGTACAATCAAAATGTTATGCTTGTCCTTTTTAACAAAAAGAGTTGTGTCTACTTTTCCTTTTGAAAAACCATTTTCAAGCAAATATGCACTAAGTTTATCATACCAAGCTCTAGGTGCTTGTTTCAATCCATATAAAGCTTTGGTAAGTTTGAAAACATGATCAGGAAATTTGTAGTTTTCAAAACCAGGAGGTTGTTCTACATAAACTTCTTCGCTTATAAGTCCGTTTAGAAATGCACTTTTAACATCCATTTGAAAAAGCTTAAAGTTCATATGACATGCAAAAGCAAGTAATATTCTAATAGCTTCTAATCTGGCTACGGGGGCAAAGGTTTCATCATAGTCAATACCTTCTTCTTGATTATAGCCTTTGGCTACCAATCTTGCTTTATTTCTAATAATGTGACCATTTTCATCAAGCTTATTCCTATAGACCCATTTGCATCCTATTATAAAATGATCTGTAGGTCTAGGAGTAAGTTGCCAAACATTATTTCTTTCAAATTGATTAAGTTCATCTTGCATTGCAGTTATCCAATTTTCATCATTTAAAGCCTCCTCAACAGTCTTTGGCTCAATTTGAGAAACAAAAGCAAAATTAACATCTATATGATTAATTTTAGATCTAGTAATTACTCCCTTAGATGTTTCTCCAATGATGAGTTCCTTAGGATGATCTTTCTTGTATTGCCAATCCTTAGGTAGATCTTGAGTCTTTTCTTCAAGTTCATGCTGATTGATCTTTGGAGCATCAATAGATTCAAGAGGTTCAAGAGTACCTGCAGGGTCATTGAAAGCAATACCTTTCTTTTGATCAAGTTTAGATGATTCATCAAATACAACATGCATTGATTCTTCTATAACTAGAGTTTTCATGTTAAATACTCTATATGCTTTGCTATATGATGAATATCCTAAGAATATGCCTTCATCTGATTTGGATGAAAATTTTCCAAGATTATCCTTGGTATTCAATATGAAGCATTTGCATCCAAATACTCTAAAATATCCAATTCTGGGTATTCTTCCATTCCATAGCTTATAAGAAGTTTTATTAGTTAAATGCCTTTTGTAAACACGATTTGCAATGTAACAAGCTGTATTAACGGCTTCTGCCCAAAAATAAGATGGTAAATCATATTCATTGAGCATTGTCCTAGCCATTTCGATTAAAGTTCTATTTTTCCTTTCAACTACACCATTTTGCTGTGGAGTTCTAGGAGCAGAAAAATTATGTGAAATGCCAAGTTCATTGCAAAAGCCTTCAAAATTTTCATTTTCAAATTCTTTGCCATGATCACTTCTAATAGATGTGATCACATATCCTTTTTCATTTTGAACTCTTTTTGCAAACGTTTTGAAGTAATTAGAGGCTTCATTCTTTTGAGCTAAGAAATTAACCCATGTGAATCTAGAGTAGTCATCAACAAGAACAAATGCATATGATTTTCAAACAAATCCAAGTGAATGAGCTCTAAAGGTCTAGAGGTGCTTATAACACTCTTTGTTTTAAATGTGCTTTTGTGTTGCTTACCATGTTGACAAGGTTCACAAATCCTGTCTTTATCATATTTTATCTTAGGTAAGCCATCAACTATGTTTTCATTACAAATATATTTCAATTGATCCATACCAGCATGACCTAGTCTTCTATGCCATAACCATGCATCATTATTAGTGGACATTAAACATTTATGATTTGAATGAATATTGATATTATAAGTGTTGTTTGTTCTAGTACCCTTAAATATGATAATATCATTTGAATTCGTGATTTTGCATTCTCTGGAATCAAACTTGACAAAGTATGCTTTATCACAAAGTTGACTAACACTTAGGAAGTTATGTTTCAAACCATCAACAAGCCATACATCTTCTATTAAATCCTTACCAATAGAACCAATGGAGCCAACACCAAGAATTTTACCTTTAGCATTGTTTCCAAAAGTCACATTACCTCCATGTTTATAGGTAATACTTGTAAAAAGCTTTGCATTTCCAGTCATATGCCTTGAGCATCCACTATCCACAAGCCATGTGCTTTCGTTGATAGTAGATTTTAGGCATACCTGCAAGGCAATAGTGATCATCTTCTTTTAGGTACCCACATGAAGTTGGGTCCTTGATTGTTAGTAGTAAAAGTGCCTTCTAACTTGAGATGAGCTTTTCTTATATAACAATAGAAATTTTTGTGTCCAAATTTCATGCAATATGTGCATTGCCATGGCATTCTATACTTCTGCATTTTTCTTTTTGTATTTAACGTATTATGCATGCATCTACAAGTATGTGATTTCTTTTGTGCAAGTTTAGTGAACAACAATGCATAATTATTTTTAGATTTTTCTCCTAGCAAACCATAAGAAGTACTTTTGGTACTTTTAGACTTGGTGCAAGCATCTTTGATATGATCATCAGAAATTTCAATTGTAGATGCTTTTACAAATGTTGGTTTACTTGGTGCAATGTTGGTTGAGCCATTGAATCCTAATCCATACTTTAAGGAAGGTGATCTTTGGTTATTAATTAATGTATTTAATGCTTCCTTTCCTTTATGAAATTTGGAAATTGATTCTTTTAGTTCTTTTAGCTCATGCTTCAATGTTTCATTTTCTTTAATCACCTTTTCCAAGTCATGTGAGTTTTTATTTAACTCTCCTATCGTATTCATCAAGTGTTCATTTGAGGTTTTCAATTCTAAGGTAGAGTTCTTTAAGCATATAACATCTTTTTCTAACTTAGAGTTTTTCTCTTTATAAAGCATCATTTTAGAAAAATATTTTTCTATCTTAAAATTCATGTGCTCAATCAAATCACTATCATCTATATCATTTGTATCATTGTGTGCTATTTGATCAAAGGATTGAGTACTTACCTCGTTGGAGTCATCTTCAATTGCCATGAGACAAAGATTTGCAATTCCTTCTTCTTCTTCTTCTTCACTTGAGGAAGAGTCATCCCATGTGGCTTTGAGAGACTTTTTCTTTTCTTTATCCCATTTCTTTTTGTTCTTTAATTTGAAGCAATCTGATTTAATGTGACCAGTTTTTCCACATTCATAGCATTTTACCTCATTTTTCTTTTCTTTATCTTTGAAGGAGAATTTTGGAGGTGTGTCTTTGTTTGCTTGTAATCTTTTCTTCCTTTTCCATTCACTGATTCTTTTTGAGAACATTGCCATTTCATCTTCATCATCAGTACCTTCATTGCTTGAGCTCTCAACTTCTTTGATTGCTTTGAGTGCAATTGGTTTTCTCTTTTCTTTTTCACCTTGATCTTCTTCTTTCTCACTGTGTAGCTCAAATGTGAGTAGTTTACCAACTAGCTCATCGGTTCTTAATGTGCTGAGATCATGAGCTTCTTCTATGGATGATACTTTTGATTCAAAGTTCTTTCTAGCTCTTAGGGCTCTCATGATTTTACTGTTTACATCACCTTGATCATATACCTTGCCATGCTTCTTTAGTTCATTAACAATAGCAAGCAAGCGATTTGTCATGTCGGTGACATTTTCATTTGGTTTCATCTTGAATAGCTCATACTCATGGACATGCATTTGTTTCTTGGTGAATCTCACTTGAGTTGTACCTTCATGGTAGTTTTCGAGTGTTTTCCAAATGCAATGTGCACAAGTTAAATGTTGAACTCTTCCACCTTCTTCTCTTGAAATGGAATTCATCAAGATGGAAGCGGCTCTATTGTTCTTGAATCGATCTTTGACATTGCTAGCTGACCATTGTGCTTTGGGAAGTGGAACTTGAATACCATCAACTTCATAAGTGGGAGGTTTCCACTCACTTTCCATGAAATCCCATAGTTCAATCCCTTCACTGTCTAGAAACAAATACATTTTGTGTTTCCAGTATGAATAGTCAGTTCCATCAAAGTAGGGTCTAAGAATAGTGTTAAGATTTCCATGAGAGCTTGATGAAGAAGAAGTTGCCATAGTGGATCATATTTCACAATTAAGTTTAAGAAATCTCAGGCTCTGATACCAATTGTTGTCCCAAGATGGCAACCAAGAGGGGGGGGGGGGGTTAATTGGTTTCCTCAAGAAATAATGACAATTAAAAAACTCAACAAAATAGAAGTGCGGAATTAAGAGATCGTTGAGTAATGGAAGAAAGAAAGAACACACAAGATTTATAGTGGTTCGGATTTTACTTCAATCCTACATCCACTTCCTTAACAACTTGTTAAGGTTCCACTAATCTTGAAGTTTTTACAAGCTCACTTCCAACTTTGGTGTTTTCACAAGTTCACACCTAACTTCACAAGTGTTTTCTAAGGCTAACACTCAAGAACCTTTAAAGGAGTTTTTAAGGCTTACTCTCACAACCCAAAAAAGAGTTTTACAAGGCTTACTCTAACAACCCAAGTGTTTCCCAAGCTCACACTCAAACTTATACAATGGTGTTTTCAATGCTAACAACTAACATTCATTACAATTTAAAATGTAAGTTTAAGTAAAAGAAAAATTGTTGCTTGGCTATCAAATTCTGTTTTGCTTCACACTCTATATGTTTTTTTCTCATAGAAATACTGTATTTATAGCCAATGTGGTCTTACTAGCCGTTATTGATAGTGAGAATGAAGTCTTGGCAGCTTAGACCTTCTTTACTTAAACTGTTCGAAGCATTTCGCGGTCGCCCTTCATACAAGGATGGTCGCGCTCATATCTCACGCGGTCGTCCTTGGACAAGGTGTGGTCGCTATATTTAAAAAAGCTTCAACGGTCGAATTTGAGTGCTCTGCAGCTGGAATCTTACCCATGCTGCGATTGTTGGGACGGTCGCGCATAACCAAGGTGCGGTCGCCCTTTTTGAATGTTGAAGTGGATTTTTAACGGTCATGTCACGTGGCATTCTCTGACAGGGCAGAAGAGATGTCTGCCATAATTTGAATATCGCGGTGGCCCTAGGTAGCATCTCTCGGTCGAGTTGACAAACTCGCATCGAACTTCTGGACGTACCTGAGGACGCGAAACCTACTGTCTCTTTAAGCAATTTTTCTTGAATTTTCAGCGCAGTCGCTATTACTCAAGAGCGGCCGCTAAATTGATAAGCGAGGCCGCATCATTCACCGTTCTTGTCACCGCGAACCTTACTGTGATTAGAATGATTTGAGTTCCTTGGTTAGCGGTCGTCCATAAGTTGGGATGGTCGCTCTTCTTTAGGTGCGGTCGCGACTTAGGTCGGGCTTCTGACCGCGAAACCTACTGTGATAAGGTTTCATCTTTCAATTGGTGCGGTCATATTCATGTCGGGTGCGACCGCTAGAAGTGTTATGTTCGGTCTTTTTGAAGCAACCTAATCCTGCAACAAGATTCTTCAAACACATATTAAATGGATCATTCAATTTGAGTTGTCAAGGATCAAAATTGAGATCTTTTGTCTGACAAGAGGTTTTGAGTTAATTTGGGAGCGAATTAAGGTTAGTGCACATTCTAATGATTTGTACTTTCATTAAATGTGAGTTGGTATAATGTGTATGATTACTTTAAAATGTGGATATTCACATAACCTATGCAATGTAGCATAGTTGTTTGATGAGTGTAACATTGAGCGCTTATTCAATTTAAAATTAACATTTATGCATGAAATGCATGAGGTTTATTAATGTTGTATGGTATGATGTACTATATGGATATGTTTGTGAAATGTGATTAAATGCGTGGAATGAGTCACATTGTAAATGTGACTTATGATTATGTAATGTGATGGTGAAATATTAATGGAATGTGGTCAAATGTAGGGTGATCATAAAAAGTGATTATAACTTGGAAAATGCAGAATTGCAATGAGAATTTGTTTGTAACCTATATAAATACTTGTCTAGTAATGTTGAGATTGCTTATGCATGCATTGATAAACCCGGGTAGAGCTAGGTCCAGAGATTGAGAATGATGAAAGGCTTGAGCAGGGCTAAGTCTTGAGACTAGACATGATAATTGTGTAGAGGTTATTGGGCCCAATATGTGTGTGTGGATGTATTGTATAAATATTGTAAGTTGTATTGTGAGAAAAGCATATATATATATTATTTTTAAATATGTACCACTATGTTATATTCTTAGTGCGGTTAGATGTATCGTGCATGTGACATGTTTGTATAACAAAGTGATCCATAGAGAGATTGAGGTTGAAGTGTTAACTTTGCCATGAGACTAGCTATGCCAGGGTACATTTATATTTTATGTTACTGTATACTCTAATTTTATATAATATAAATACATCATATTTATTTTAAAAATATATTAGGAATGCTATGTGTATATGGATGTAAATATTATGAAATTGTCATTTGGAGAATGGGTTATAAATATTATTTTAGGAGTATAAATTTTCTTTCAAGTTGTGTTTATTTGATTTTACAAATACTGAAATTACAAATAAAACTCTAGCAAAATTTTTCTAAAAAATTTCTTTTGTAATTTATAAATTATTTTTAATATTAAAGTGAGGGTTTATATATATATATATATTTATTGTTGTACCTTTGTATTTTAAATATATATTTTACATATACGGGGTATATATATTATACATTATAATACCCCTATACCCTATATACATACCATATATATACCCCGTATATATATAATATGCATATAAAATATAAGGATATTACTTTACAGTATTGTTTAAACCCTTATTTTAGTCCACATCAATTATATTTTTAATAAAATAATATTTTTCATTATCAAATCTCATTTTTTTAAAAGTAACATTTACAATACTTTTCATTAGATTACATATATAAATAATTTACATTGTCTTTTTTGAAATTTATTTATGTACATATACATTTTTATCAAAATACAACATAATAAAATTATACATGCATGCACCACCTTCTAGTTGGTCTCAAAATACTCTTACTCTTCTCGTGGCATAACTGTTTGACTCCCAGATCAACAATCTACTCACCTGTTCAATTTACACAACCGTACTAAGCTTGAAAGCTTAGTAGTACATATAGACAATATATATATATATTACAGAAAATCACACACATCGCACACATCATTTATCATCATATTCTTATTATGTTTCTCATTTTCAATGCACTTTTCATAGCTTTTCACTATTTTCATAATTTATACAATTCTTTAATGTGAACACTCGAATTTTGAGGCTCGGAAAGCCAATTTCCTCAGACCAGGCCGGACCGGGCAACAACGGTGAAACTCCACCGAAAGTATGTCTTCATTGTACTTGAAATGTCTGGTGCGACGCAAGGATCACGGATATGGTCTCGGAATAATTTTTGGAGGCCCGTAGCTCCCGGAAAGTCAGTTTTAGCAGAAGTAGCGCGAGTCGCGATGGGCCAGGACGGCGGCCCAGCCGCCGTGAGGCCGGCAGCCCGGCCGCCGTGACGCCGGCGGCTCGGCCGCAGTTTACCGCGGCTCGGCCACCGTAGCTGGCAGCCCAGCCGCCGTGACCGGCGGCCCGGTCGCCGTCCAGCCCGTTTTTGCCTATATATAGGCTTCAGATTTTCAAAAAAAGGAGGACTTTTGGACTTCCTATGCCCAGATGCTGACGAAATTTTTATGCCTAAAAATTTCTAATATTGTGTTGTAGAAACCAAGAATCATACTCAAAAGTGCAAGGAAACAAGATCTGGAACTTAGAAGTGGAAAAATTTTGATCAAGGTAATATCATAATTCATCTTTGGTCAATTCGAGCATATCATAAGCATTCTAATCTTCTTCTTAATTTCTTCTCGGTCAAAGACCTAATCTTTTTAGGTCTGAGGGCCTAACGGACTAACCAATCACCCTTTCGGCATTAAGCTGTAAATAAAATTAACTCTTTTTGGCACGGAGCCTAAATTGCATCTCTTTGGTACTAAGTACCTAAACGGCACCATTAAAATGAACTTTTGGCACAAAGACTTGAATTACATCTTTTTGGTACAAAGTACCTACATTTCACAATTAAAATCAATCTGTTGGCACGGAGCCTAAATTGCACCATTTTGGTACGAAGTACCCGAAATTATACAATTTTTGCACTAAGTGCTAAATCTCACAAATTTGGCAAAAAGCCCGACAACTCAGGCCAAAGGCCTAAAAATTGCATTCCTTTGGTACAAAGTACCCAAATCTCACCATTTAGCACTAAGTGCTAAATCTCACAAATTTGGCAAAATGCCTGAAAAATGCACGAAGCATACACACACACATGCATGAAGCATAAATTTCATCGCCTTTAAATAGGCTTTTCCGAACTACATGGGCTTTGATCTCCCATTCAAACGGGAGTATGTAGGCATGTTTGGGATTCACCCCAAATAGCAAGTCCACAATTTACTAACAATCTGTCTCTTCTTTTCTTCATTCCTTTTAGATTTGTTCTTTTTGCAAGTTAGTCAAATGCATGACATAGTCCCCGAATCCTCCTTGGGTTCGCAGACTAGAAGCCTTTACATTGGATGCATTATTGGAGTCAAACAAGGGTTTTCTTAGTTTTTCCCTTCGAACAGAATAAACTGAGTGGCGACTCCTGACAACGAGTGAACTTTCGCCCGGATCCTTTTCGGGCGGAAAACCGAGGTTCACAATCTGGCGACTCCACTGGGGAATGAATAAAAACCATTTATGGGATCCTAGTGGACTACTATTGATTATTTGATTAACTTGCCACGGGAGACCATAAAAATAATTTATGGGATCCTAGTAGGCTATTATTGCTTATTTGACTAATTTGCCCTTCTTTAGGGTGTTTTTATTCATTTTACAGGGTACCCTAGCATTATATATCCTTTCTTTAAGGATATTGGACTGAAGATTGAAGAAAGGAATCTTTTTCCTTTGATGGATCTATTGTTTGACTACTTGTGCATTTGTTTTGTCATTCAGAGAATCTTTTTCTCTTGCATATATGGGGGAATCCTTTTCCTCCATTGCATAAAAAATTGTTTTCAAATGAATTTCTTCTCTTTCTGTTCAAAGTTCTGAGTCTGGATAGCAAGTAGCGCTGACCGGTAGGTCTCCTTGATTATGCCGGCGGACAGCCAAAGCGTCCTCCCTGTTGTCACAAACCATTCCAATCCTTTTGGAGTGGCCCATGAGTAATCGTACTGTTGGACCCACGCGAAACTCCTTGTTTCACATGTGGTTAGGTATATCTTACTCAAGACTCAAGGGTCCCTATGATAAGCCGATTCTCTATTTTTACATAACAGTAGAACCTTCCCTTAGGTTGTATGTACCCAATGATAGTGCCGCATTCCATTAAAATGAATTGTGATGTGATGAGGTGCATTCATGCAACATAACAACATTGTTTTTGGGAAAAAATTTTGATGTACATAAGTGGACCAAGAGTTTTCCTACCCTACACACCACCCTGATTTTTTACCCTTGACCTTTTCAGGTACCCTCTGTCCGTGTGCCTTCACCTACACCAGACACATCAACACCAACTGTGCTATCCCCTACAAGTTCTACTACCCCAACTTCACCAACTACTCCAATTACTGAAATGGCCACAATTGAACAGATTAAGGCTTTGCTGGATGGTCAGGTTAAGGAAATTGAAGCTAGAATGCAAGAAAAAATTGATGAAGCTTTAGCCGCCCAAAGGGTAGCCATCCTGGCTGAATTAGAAGTAGCACCAAAGACAGTCCCTATTCCTGGAGATTTGGGGAAGGAACCCATTGTGGGGCAAACTAGTACCCCCGTGACTGCTCAGATCAATACCCCTGTTATCAATTTGGAGGATTCACCCTCCAAGAACGAAACAGATGAACTGAAAAGAAAACTTGAATTTCTTGAGAGGTCAATCACTGCCATGAAAACTCACAAAGAGGTGGTAGACATGGATTCCTTATCCTTGTTTCCCCAAGCCAGATTACCTCCAAAATTCAAGATGCCGGGGATGGACAGATTTGATGGGACCACTTGCCCTAAAACCCATTTGAAGATGTATGTAGGGGCATTAAGCCCTTGGGGTTTAAATGATGAGCTTTTTGCTCAATTATTCCAACAATCTTTGACTGGTGCTGCCCTCAAGTGGTTTGTAAGCCTGGACCATGCCAAGATTAAGACCTGGGAAGACATCTGCAATGCATTTAACACTCAATACCACTACAATATTGAGGTGGATGTCACCAGAAGGGAACTTGAGACTACCAAGCAGAACAACAATGAACCCTTCTCCTCTTTCCTTACGAGGTGGAGGGCAAAAGCCGCCCAGATGATCAATCGCCCTTCAGAACAAGAGCAGATTGATATCATAATCAGGAATTTAAGACCTACATATCAGGCTCAACTGCAAACCCAATATCTACCTACTTTCAAATCACTGATTGCAACTGCAACCAAGGTAGAAGATTTGATACAGTTGGGTAAAATAGTGGATGAGGGGGCTGCATCAAAATATAAGAAACAAAGCCAAACTCCTTCCTCAAGCAAGGTCAATCAAGTGGCCAATATTGCCCCTGCGAATCCTTTACATGTGGGCAATCTTGGGCCGAGAAATCAGCCAAGAAGGCAATATACTGACCTTGGGGTACCCCTTCATTTGGTGTTTAAAAAGGCTGTGGAAGGGAAATATTTGAAGCCTTTGGACCCAAGACCTCCTCCAAACCCATTACCTTCCAGTTATAAAGTTAATGAATACTGTGAATACCATCAAGGGAATGGGCATAAAACAGATGCTTGCTGGACACTCAAAAACCGCATCCAGGATCTGGTGGATAGTGGTGACATCATTCCCCTCAGGAGGCAACCAAATATCAACACTAACCCTTTGCCCAATCATTCCATCCATGCCATTACTGTGGAAGAAGAGTTGTTTGATCCTTTCAAACTTCTCTTGGAAATGAATGAAGTGTGTGTGTTAGATTTGAACGACCTTGCTGAAGAGGTCAGTGCTCTAACAAGAGGTGGAAGACAATATCAGCCACTTGACTTGGGAAAAACCCCTACAACCTCAAATCACCCCCATAAGAAAACACCAGAGCCAAAAGAAGACCCTGTCCTCACTCATCTTAAACAAACTCAAGCTAAGGTGTCAATTTGGGAACTCCTTGCTTCCTCATTCCCACACCGCCAAGCTCTCAGCGAAGCTTTGAGTCAACTTGATACACCAGTGGACACAAGTCCAGAAGCTTTGGTGGCCACTTTGACCCAATCAATCAAGGCATTGAGTATCAGGTTTTCTGATGTGGATTTACCAGAAGACGGTAAGAAACACAATGATGCTCTATACATCACCATACAGACTGGGGGAAAGACTGTGCCCATGGTTCTCATTGATAATGGGTCAGCCTTAAATGTATGTCCCTTGAAAGTAGCAAGCTGTCTGGGGTTGGAGGCTACAGATCTTACACCTTCTGATCAGATTGTGAGAGCATATGATAACACTCGAAGAGAAATTTTGGGTGTTGCCACTCTAGAAATTGCTATTGGGCCGGTGAAAATGGGAGTACCATTCCAGGTCATTGATGTACCCGCGAGCTTTAATCTCCTCCTTGGAAGGCCGTGGATTCATCAGATTAATGCTGTACCTTCTTCGCTACACCAAAAACTTAAATTCCCGTTTGAAGGAAAAATCATCACTATCAAAGGGGACACCTGTGAAATCAACAGGAAAACCATGGATCAGTCTCTCCTTGAGGTTGTTCCTGGTGAAACCACCATGACCTTGACTGGGTTTCATTACGACACAGTTCAATGCATAGAAGGTGAAAAACCCAAAGGGCCATTTGTCTCATATGACTTTGGGGAGGTCCAAATCAACTGCCTAGTGGGAATGATGCTGGGGGTAGGTCTATTGCCCGGGATGGAAATGATGAAGTTTGGGAGAAAAATACCCGTAGTACGGCCATGGGAAGAGCCTGAGAATAAGGGAACTTTTGGCTTGGGGTACAAACCTACAGACGAGGAAATAGAGGAGTTTGAGCATGGAAGGAAGAAAAAGGGAAGTTGGGGGGCAAGAAGCCTCAAAATGCGCCCTTACTTTAGGACTCTGAATGGTCACTTTTGCAAACCTGGAAAGACAGTTCATCACCGTGGTTTTCAGGAACCATTCTATTCTCCTATGACCGGAAAGAAGCTACCGGGTTTTGAAATGTTTGCTGATGTTGTGGCCATGAAAGAAGAAGAGCCAGAACCTGAAACTGACCCCCAAATGGAAGATTTCATGCGGCCTTGTCTCTTTGATGAGGTTGCTATGATAACCAATTTTGAAGACAATAGGGATTTCACAAAGCTGATCAAGACCACGGATGGACCGCTGAGAAACTGGTACGCCGAGGAGGGATAAGCTGCTGAGGTTAAACCTAGTCCTGTGTCACACCCTGAACTTGAGTCTTGTACCGAGTCTTGTACTAATTCTGAGTCAAAAACCAAGTCAGAGTCTAATTCTGAGTCTTCTGTAATTTCAGATTTAGAAAGCCCTAATGTCAAGTCTAATGTAATCTTGGAGAATGACTCCACCATTATCAATGAAATTGTTCGGATTCTTGGTTACCCTGTGTCTTTTGCTTTCCAAGTATTCTCTAGCAAAAATGAAATAAATGAAATAAAAGAAATAAATGAAAAGATAATAATTGGCAAAGAAAATGAACATACATACATTGCATATGATTGTGCGAATAAGGAACAGGTTGTTGATTGCATCAGGAAGTATGTCGACTGCTTCATGTGGAAGGCAAGTGATGTCACGGGAATAGACCCAGCCATAACAGTTCACAAGATTCCGCTATACCCCGATGTGAAGCCGGTTAAGCAGAAATTGAGAAGAATGAAGCCAGAATGGTCTTTGAAAATTAAAGAGGAGGTTGCCAAGCAACTGGACAATAAGTTCATAGAGCCAATTGCCTACCCTTCCTGGTTAGCAAACATTGTACCAGTCCCGAAGAAAGACGGAAAGGTCAGAATGTGTGTTGACTACAGAGATTTGAATAAGGCTTGTCCCAAGGACGATTTCCCGCTACCTCACATCGATTTGCTGATAGACAGGATGGCTGGGCATATGATGGTTTCCATGACTGATCTTGCGGTTGGATACAATCAGATCCTGGTGCACCCACCAGACAAAGAGAAGACAACTTTCATTACAGAATGGGGCACTTTCTGCTACAGGGTTATGCCTTTTGGGTTGATAAATGCAGGGGCTACCTACCAAAGGATGGCGACAACAGTCTTTCATGACATGATTCACAAAGAAGTAGAAGTGTATGTCGATGATATGATTGTTAAGTCAAAATCTCCAGAAGAACACGTTGAAGCGCTTGAGAAGTTCTTCCTTAGACTTCGCAAGTACAATTTAAAGCTTAATCCTGCAAAGTGCCTATTTGGGGCGACATCGGGCTTATTTTTGGGATATCTGGTCAGCAAGAAAGGAATAGAAGTTGATCCAGCAAAGTCAAAGGCTATTCTGAAAATGCCTCTGCCAAGAACAGAAAAGGAGATTCGAGGCTTACTAGGTAGATTACAGTATATCAGCCGATTCATATCACAGTTGGCTGAGACTTGTGGTCCTATCTTTAAGCTACTAAGGAAAGGTGCTTCACAAGAATGGAATGAAGATTGCCAAAAGGCCTTCGACAAGATCAAAGAATACTTGTTAAGTCCGCCAATTCTGCAACCTCCCAGAATGGGAAAACCTCTGCTCTTGTATTTGTCTGTAACAGATGAAGCCATGGGTGCAATGCTAGCTCAAGAAGCCGAAGATACAAAGGTGGAAAATGCAATTTACTACCTCAGCAAAAGGATGCTGGACTATGAGTTAAAGTATAACAAGATTGAGAGGTTATGTTTAGCCTTGTATTGGGCTTGTACGAAGTTACAACACTACTTGTCTTCTTACGCTACTTATGTCATTGCAGAACAGAGTCCCTTGAAATTCCTTATGGAGAGGCCTATTTTGGACAGCAAAATGGCTAAGTGGGTGTCAACATTGGCAGCCTTTGACTTGAAATTTGTTCAAAGGAAAGCTGTGAAAGGCGGGGCGATAGCTGACCAATTAGCAGAATTACCCGTGAATGACGAGATGCGGGAAATGGGTTTCCCTGATGAAGACCTCTTGAACGTGGAAAGCAATGTTTGGGAGATGTATTTTGATGGGGCATCCAATTATCATGGAAACGGAATTGGGATTGTGTTCAAAACTCCTTGTCGAGAATACATTCCATTCGCAGTTAAGCTTGACTTTAGCTGCACAAACAACGAAGCAGAATATGAAGCCTGCATTAATGGGCTTGAAGCCGCCCTAGAATTGGGGATTAAGGACCTAAAGGTCTATGGTGATTCTATTTTAATAGTATCACAAGCCTTAAGGAAATGGAAGATAAAAGAAGAGCGTTTGGTTCCTTACCTACAACGCCTTGATCATTTGGCACAACAGTTCAATGATCTGTCCTTCGAATATCTCCCAAGAGCAAAGAATCAGTTTGCTGATGCCTTGGCTACTTTAGCTTCCATGATCAATATCAGGGAGGGGAAAGTCATTCGTCCATTGAAAGTTCAGCTTCAAAAGCAACCTGCCCATGTAATGCACTTGGCCGATGGTAAACCATGGTTTTGGGATATTAAGACCTATCTCAAGGGTGGAAATTATCCGGAGGGATCATCAAAGGTTGATCAGAGGGCAATAAGGCAGCTGGCCACAGGTTACATTCTTAATAGAGATATCCTCTACAAAAGAAGTTGGAATGGAATACACCTAAGGTGTGTAAGCGAAGCGGAGGCCAAGCAAATAATGGAAATGGTACATGGTGGCGAATCAGGACCACACATGTATGGGATCGCCTTGGCTCGGAAAATAGCCAATCTAGGATATTACTGGTCCACCATGAATGCAGACTGTGTGGCATTTGTGCAAGGATGTCATCAATGCCAAATATTTGCTAAGCTACAGAAGCAACCTCCTGTTGCCCTGAATCCAATCACTTCTCCATGGCCCTTCGCTACTTGGGGAATTGATATAATTGGTAAAATACATCCAAAAGCATCAAATGGACATCAGTTTATCTTGGTAGCAGTGGATTACTTCACAAAGTGGGTTGAAGCAGCTTCCTATGCAGAATTAAACGCCAAAAAGGCAGCACAGTTTGTCCGAACCAACATCCTTTGTCGGTACGGAACACCATTCGAGATTATCACAGATAAAGGAACTACATTAGACCTGATTCTCATAAACTAATTCGAGATATGTAGGCAGCTCTCCTTGAGCACGGTCTAAATTTTAATAAAATCATTCATTCATCTTTCTTTTGCCAAAAGAAAAAAAAAACAAACAAAAAAATCCCGCTAAGCCGAAAACCCACAAAGGGCGGCTTAGGCAATAGTGGGGCCCGCTAAGCTGAAAACCCACAAAGGGCGGCTTAGGCAAGAATGGGTAAGAGCTCGCTAAGTTGAAAATCCGAAAGCACGGCTTAGGCAAAAATAAGAGCAAATAAATAAAGTAGATGATGCTTGGAAAGCAAACAAAAGGGTCATTCATTAAGAATCATTCATTACAAAAAGAGAATCATCTGTTACAAAAAGAGTCATTTAGCCTACAAAATACAAAAAGGTCAAATCACATTCCCCAAAAAACCAAAAAGGTAAAAACAACCCAAAAAATAGAAAAGACAATGGAGTCACCCTGGGATCCAAATCCTACACCTCCTCTCCCTCCAACTCCTGCAGTAATGCGCACCTCCTCGGTTTCTCAACGGGCCAAACCTCAGCTATAAACCAGGTCCTGTACTCTGGAGTGGGCTGAACGAGGGAAGGCTCTGCACCAGGCCTGATCATCCGATGGTCTCTAACCCAAGTCTGTAGAACAGCCCGAGTAACCCCGGGGGTAATAGGAGAAGCAATGGTAAGCCCGACAGGAAGGGGAACTCTCTGATCAATACCCATCTGCCTGAGGACGCGGGAAGCACTGTACCAAGTACTGTGAGTGAACCCAAGCAGGTAGACATGGTTGTGCATGGCATTTGCCTCTATGAATTGAGGAATCCTATACCAAGGGACGAACCATAATAATTCTTCTGGTCCAAGCTCAAACAGCCAAACAGTCCATTCGGCCATAGAGGGAAAAGAAATCTGAATCTTCCTGGTGCGGTACTGCGAAGGGTTGTAGGTCAAAGTCTGGGGGGCTGCAACCACTCGAAGATGATCTCTCAGCCAAACCTGAAAAAATAGATCCTTTCTATTTTACAAAGGAAAAGAGAGATGATGGAATAAGCAAAAGAAACAAAAGATATAAATTACCTGAAGGATGACCGGGGTGACGGTCCAACGTTCAAATCCAAGTGCACATCTGTCGAGACTCTGAATAGTCTCAGCCAGGATCATGCCCCCGATACAGTTGAGCTCTTCCATTTGCCTAACCATTGGGCAAAGTTTCAAATCTCCAAAGCCGGGGTCACGGTTGAAGAGGAACCCAGCTAACAGACAAAAGACGAAGGCTCGCATTCTATGCCTCAATTGAACATCGTCTTCAAAATCGGCGGTCAAGAACTCATCAATTAGGGGAAGCAGCATCGCCTTATCCCCATCTACAATCATAGCTTGGGCTTGGGGTTTTGTGAAGCTAAAAAGCCTCTGAAAAGATCCCACATACCCGATTTGGACCTCATGCCTCACAAGAGGGGCATTTGGATCGCACCCAATGATCGAGCAGAACTCCTCAAAAAGAGGACACATTTCCTCCATCCGAGCCCCAAATCTGAAAACATGGGCTTGGGGATCCCAAAACCTGATGCAAGAGTGCAAGAAATCCCAGTCTACTGCTACACCTTTGAGTGTGGCGACAGCTTTCAACCCGTACCTCCCCATGTTGATCCTTTCAACATTGTGGAGACTTTTGGTCCAATTATGCATCACGTGATTAAAAAGAGGATTCATTGTTATCCGAAAAAATATATATATATAAGATCTTTCAGTAGGAGGATTGCTTTCTGGCCCACAGATGTAAGACAACCTTGATTTTTATACTGGTCTGGCCCGGGCAGCGGCTCGGCCGCCGAGCACGGCGCCTTGGCCGCCGTATACGGCGGCTCGGCCGCCACCGACCGTCCTGATTCCTCTTTCTTTTTGGTGTTTTGTAAAATTCTCAAGTTTTGGCCCTGTTTAGGCCCTGTTATGTGCTATTTTTTGGGATTGTGTCAGGGATTTATTTTTAAAATAGATTTCTAAAAAGAAAAAGCATCATGCATACATATGTGCTGTTAATACTAACAAATAAGTGCAGGTTTACAGATAAGTTCAGATAACAGTTGAATAACATGAAAGGTACAAAGTACAGAAGGGGAATAGTTCAAATACAGCAAGCATAGTTCAACACAAATATGAAAAAAAATCAGTGCCGGCCTCTCCGTCTTTGCGGCCTACTCTGCCTCTCGTAAGCAGCCTCAGTCAAAGCACCAGACAGTTCATCCGAGAAAGCAGTAATCAGTGCCGCCATTTCCATGATCAGGCCCTCTGGTACCTGTAAAAGAGACGAAATCACAATCAATCTCAAGAGAATTTTATGAATCCTTTTCATGAAAAGTTCTATGAGAATATACCTGAGTGACATGAGCAAAGCTCTGATATAATGCACCCTCTGCACTAATTGGTCGGGTCACCCAACCACCAGGTGCATGATGACGAACAGCATAAGGCAGCCTCAAATCGGCTAAAATAGGGTCAAATTGGCCGGCAGCTGTAAGGACGGATGCTGGAGGCCTCAAATGAGATGAACTGTTGCTCCCTCCAGTGTCTGATGGTCCAGCCCCGAAAGCGGAAGTCTCAGCCCTAGAGGAAGATGGTCTGTCAGTTTGCCGCTCGGGAGAAGGATGGTCTCTCGGAGTGCCAGAAGTGGGAGCTGAAGAGTGGGAAGACCGATAAGGGGGTACAGAGTCAAATCGTGCCCCAATGCGTGGCATCAATCGATGAAGACAGTAGAAGTCATAATCCTCCTCATCCAGGGCATAAGCCGACTCGAAAGGGTCGCCCTCATACTGGGACACAGTAACAGGCAGAAGTGTTGAAGATAGCATATCATCAGGGGGATCCACGGGAACTGCACAGAAACCGGCAATCTGGAAAGTCACCCTCTCAGCGAGATAATACCGTCGAAATTCTGGATGGGGAAGTATGAATCATCGTCGAGTCAGAAACTCTGATCGCTGAAAGCTGTAATCTTGAGCTATCCACTCTGCCAGTCGGCTAGACATCGCTTTAAATGCAACCTGTAAAAATTTGTTATATTAGTGAATCATTTTCTCTAATATAATAAAAAAGATGACGATAAAGCATTTACTGAGTCCATTGGGCAGCTGTCGAAGAACGATCTCAGCACTCTGATGGGAAGTTTCCTCTTTGGTACTTCTACCCTCTCTCTATACCACCTCCAAGCAATGGGGGAAAGAGGATCTGCGGGGGCAGGTATCTCACGAAGAAAAGGGGCGATGTCAGGAAAGTACTCGTAAGCCCAAGTCTAAAAAAAAAAAAAAAGAAAGAAAGAGAAAGAGAAGGTATCAGAGTTTGTGTATGTCAACATATATAAAGAAAGGGGAAATGTTCTTTACATTACCTCCCAGAAGTAATACAAGCCACACGGAGTAATACGGGTATAGCAGAGGTCTGACATGTCGTCATACAACCTACACAGCATCATCCTAGCCCAATCGTACGTATGAAGCCGTGTCAGGTCAAGTAGGCTCTTCAGCACATTGAGACTCACTGCATCTTTCCTGTTTGATAAGAAAGAGCTAGCAAACAGGAGAAGCAAGGTAAACCTGGCCGTCTTGTAATATCCCGAGATATACCTTAAAAGTTTTGGAGGAGTTGTTGTATTTGGATTTAATGTATATGTGATGTATATGTATATGTCTAATTGTAATATCCCTAAGTGTGCCTAGAAGTTATGATAATATTGTTATAATTGATTTGAATGTGTAATTGATAAGTGGTATATTTGTATAGGGTTTGGTTGAATGGTAAAAGTATTTGAGAGAAATGAATATGTGTATTTGCAAAGGAAAGAATTGTATAGAGAGAGATAGTGTATATGTTGGGTATATGGCAATATATATGACATATATGTTGGTCAAAGTGCTTAGTCAAGGGAAGAAGATATTTAAATTGTTGAATGTGAAATTACCAAAATGGGCAAGAGCTTGTAAAGAGAATTAAAATGTGTATGAGGGTAAGATAGTAATTTTCTTTTGGAGGAGTATTTAATGCCTATTGACTTTGTGTTTTCTTCATCATTTCTTCTTCTTTTTCCTTGTGTGGCCGGCTCACCTAAGACAAAGGAAAGCAAGAGAGTAAAAGAAGGGTTTGATGTTCTAAGCTCCAAAGTTGAGAGAGATTCCAAGTAACCAAGTTGGAATTTCAAGGAATTTCATCATTTTGGTAAGATTTCTCTTGTTTGCTTTGGTTCTTTTTGAAGTTGTGTATGGATTGAGTTAGGTTTATGGATAGTATGATTAAGTGTGTTTGTGTATGGTGTGTGTAAAAGTGTTGAAATGGAATTAAAGATAAGAAGCTAGGTTGGTGTTGGTGATGGAAGAGTAAGAGTTGTGTTTAGTGAATTTTTTTTCTGTTTTACAATTAGTAAAGGCTGTGACTTGTATGATTTTTAATTAATTATAGAAAAATTTTCTTAAAGTTAATTTTTGATATGTTGTGCCTCTATGAGTCTAGAATGACTGAAAAATATGTTGATTCGATTTTGGAATGGTTATGAGTTTAGAAAGATTATTTTTATTAGACCTGTTCCAGCAGGTACCTTAACTGAGACAGCTATATTTCGGGATTTTTAATAAAATGTAGAAAAATCATATCCAATTGAATTTTGGATATGTTGTTGCTTAGTGAGTCTAGTATTTGAGAAAAATAATTTGGAACCACGTTGATTGAATTTGATTTATGGAATTCACAAAGTTCAGAACTGCTGCCAGGATGCAGGGCAATTGGGGCAGTCTGGTTAGGTGAACTATTTGACCAAGATTTTGAGTTCAGTTTGATCTGAAATTTTAAAGGAATGATTTTAAGATACAAAACTAAATTCCGTAAAAATTTTAGAATTTTTAGTCAAGTAGATTATTTTATACAATTTTTCAAAATAAGGATAAAATGGAGTCTTAAACCAGAATGTACTATTCATATGGTCATTTTGCTAATATTCCTTTTGGATTAGATTGTGAAGAGGTTGAATTGCCCTAACCGTGTCCCTCAAGTGGTGCTGCCCGTGTCCCTCAAAGGTTTTGAAGAGATTGGGTTGCATTAACCTAAATGTGGAGAATTCTTGGAAAGAAAAGAAATGTATAGATTGATGGGACTAGTTCTTGAGGTAAGTACCAATACATATGATTGTATTTAATTACATAATTCGAGGCTTAACACATTTGTTTGCAAATGTGTTAAGTGATCTATTATATTGTTAACATAATTGGACTAAGGTGATGATTGAATGATGTGAAGGATGTGAAGATCATTAACAAGGTAAGCATAAACCCTATTTGATTGTATATCCTTATATGTCTTTGAACATTAACACATTGGGATGAAAGTGTTAAATAAGCTATTATATTGTGAATGTAAATGAAGAATATATATAAAGGATGAAATATGAAATGGGAAAGGTAGGAAGAAATGAGGATCATTCTTAAGGTATGTGCAATTTGTTATGATAAATGCTCTAGTAATGAATGATGTTAATGTGTTTTGAGAAGTGAGAAAATGTTATGTTATATGCATTGTGAATCTTGTGTATGACAATGTATTATATGAATAATATACTTTGAAATGTGATATCAATGATGCTATATGTATCATATGGATTGAGATATGATATGATATGAAGCCATTGTGATTGGCTATGATAATTCAATTGAAAGAGATAAGGCATGTTGGCCTAATTGATGATGAGATTGATAATGAAATAATAAATGAATTGTTTGTTTAATATGTTATTCAGTTTCAGAGTTCTAGATTTGGGTGGCATGCCTAAGAAATGATGAAAGGTAACAGTCTTGCCGGGTTGAGGATCTCCTCATATGTGTTGAGTTGATGGTCCAAGAGACTGGGTCTGTTACACTATGAGAATTGTGAATATGAGATATATGATTTGTAACAGTCTTGCCGGGTTGAGGATCTCCTCATATGTGTTGAGTTGATGGTCCAAGAGACTGGGTCTGTTACACTATCCATGGATAGAGAGACATGTATATACATTGCCTACGGGCGTGATGATTGTGACTATGAACCAAAGCAGTAACTCTGAACTTTGAATAACATATTAGTGTTTTGGGCCCGAGTCTGTCTTTATTGTCAATGTGAAATGCAAGTATTGAAATATTGATTGTGAGTATTAAAAATGAATTAGGCTTGGTGAATTGTGAATAATATAATGTTATTAAGTGTAATATGTAAATGAATTGTGGTTGATGATAAAGGTTGTCTTTATTGGAAATATGATTTATGATTTGTATGATATGTAAATTGTGTATTGCAATAATGAGTGATATGATGTGTAATGTGTGTATTGCAATAATGAGTGTATGATATGTAATGTGTGTATTGCAATAATAATTGGTATGATATGTAAAGTGTGTATTGCAATAATGGTTGGTGTGGTATATATATAATGTAGGGGTATTAATATATTGGTTTTGAGTATTGGTGATGCATTGGGGTTTTGATAATATTATGTATATATATATACATCATATATGAAATTAGCTAGGATATATTAAAGATAAAATTAAAAAGAAAAGAAGATATGATAAGAACTAATTATATATTGAATCGATGTATCATTATATATCAATACTTCTATACTATATGTTTATATTTTATATTTGGACTACTAAGCTCTCGGGCTTAGCGCGGGTGTTTATTCGCGCAGGTATATAGATGGAAGATATGAAGTCTTTTGTTATGCCACAAGAAGAGTAAAGTTTGTCGAGACCAACTAGAGGGTAATGCATACATGTATAAATTTTAATTATGATGTATTTCTGACGAGAGAGTATTTATATGTATAAATGAAGTTTTAATAAAGATAATGATTTTGTAAATGTTATTTAAATTAATGTATTATGGTTTGAACTATGTTATAAATATTTTAAAAGGTAACGAAAAGTGACATCCTTATACTTTATATATTTACTGTATGTATACTAGGTATACGCATAGTACTTATATATGGTATCGGGGTGTTACACGTCTGGTCAGCAGTAAGGTTGCCTGTCTCGTAACCAGTATAGATACCTGGCGCTTGCTCCACAAGCCACCTCCGCTGAATGTAGCGAGGCGCCTGATATCGAGGATAGTCAACCCCGATCAGAGTAATCATGTCGGCTGAAGAAATGTCCTGCCGCCAGTCATCATAGGACTCCACCATCTCAACGCCAAAGGGAAGCCCAGAAATGATGGAAAAGTCAGTAGGCGTCATTGTCATCTCCCCCCAAGAAAAATGGAAGGTGTCAGTAGTAGGCCACCAGCGCTCGGCTAAAGCACAGATCAAATCCCGGTGGATATCTCTGCCCACATCTATAGCCCTCAAATGGTGGAGGAAAGCAGGTCTGATAAGATCCCCCACTGGGTGCCCAGCATCAAAGATGTAAGCCGGAATAGTAACCATCGGACGCTCAGCTATAGATATCTTGATCGTAGAGTTCTAAAAAAAAAAAAAATTTTTCAAATTCAGAAAAGATGGACAAATTCAGAAAAGATGGACAAATTCAGAAAAGATTTAAGTTCTTTCCCCAGTCGGGTGTGGATCCCTAAAGGATTATTTCTAAGTTCTTTACTAGAAATAATTACTGATGGCAGAACATAATGAAGCCTGGTACAGATCCTAATTCATTACTAGTACATGTAAAGGAAATGTTCCTAAAATTTATTTCTAAGTTCCTTACTGGAAATAAATAAAATTCCTAAGCATGCATACTAGATGGAAAAACGGGAATGTACTCACCTCATAGCAGCCGGTCCGAGAACTATGCTTCTCCTCCTCAAGTAAAAGATCGCAGGGAGGGAGTGGGATTTCGAGGTCTTCAAAGCCGGTGAAATCCATCGTCGAAAGAAAATTTGAAAGAAGTAAAAGAAGAAGGATGAATGAAAGCAAATGAAAATTGAATGAAATGAGCCTATTTATAGGAAAAACTGAAAACACGGGTCTTTTTGCACCTCGCTCAAAATTCGCTCTTCAGAAGACCACTGAGTTCCATAAATCATTTTTATGGACCCCAGTGGGGGGCAATTGTGAACACTCAAATTTTGAGGCTCGGAAAGCCAATTTCCTCAGACCAGGCCGGACCGGGCAACAACGGTGAAACTCCACCGAAAGTATGTCTTCATTGTACTTGAAATGTCTGGTGCGACGCAAGGATCACGGATATGGTCTCGGAATAATTTTTGGAGGCCCGTAGCTCCCGGAAAGTCGGTTTTAGCAGAAGTAGCGCGAGTCGCGGTGGGCCAGGCCAGCGGCCCAGCCGCCATGACGCCGGCGGCTCGGCCGCAGTTTACCGCGGCTCGGCCACCGTAGCTGGCAGCCCAGCCGCCGTTGCTGGCGGCTCGGCCGCCGTCCAGCCCGTTTTTGCCTATATATAGGCTTCAGATTTTCAAAAAAAGGACTTTTGGACTTCCTATGCCCAGATGCTGACGAAATTTTTATGCCTAAAAATTTCTAATATTGTGTTGTAGAAACCAAGAATCATACTCAAAAGTGCAAGGAAACAAGATCTGGAACTTAGAAGTGGAAAAATTCTGATCAAGGTAATATCATAATTCATCTTTGGTCAATTCGAGCATATCATAAGCATTCTAATCTTCTTCTTAATTTCTTCTCGGTCAAAGACCTAATCTTTTTAGGTCTGAGGGCCTAACGGACTAACCAATCACCCTTTCGGCATTAAGTTGTAAATAAAATTAACTCTTTTTGGCACGGAGCCTAAATTGCATCTCTTTGGTACTAAGTACCTAAACGGCACCATTAAAATGAACTTTTGGCACAAAGACTTGAATTACATCTTTTTGGTACAAAGTACCTACATTTCACAATTAAAATCAATCTGTTGGCACGGAGCCTAAATTGCACCATTTTGGTACAAAGTACCTACATTTCACAATTAAAATCAATCTGTTGGCACGGAGCCTAAATTGCACCATTTTGGTACGAAGTACCCGAAATTATACAATTTTTGCACTAAGTGCTAAATCTCACAAATTTGGCAAAAAGCCCGACAACTCAGGCCAAAGGCCTAAAAATTGCATTCCTTTGGTACAAAGTACCCAAATCTCACCATTTAGCACTAAGTGCTAAATCTCACAAATTTGGCAAAATGCCTAAAAAATGCACGAAGCATACACACACACATGCATGAAGCATAAATTTCATCGCCTTTAAATAGGCTTTTCCGAACTACATGGGCTTTGATCTCCCATTCAAACGGGAGTATGTAGGCATGTTTGGGATTCACCCCAAATAGCAAGTCCACAATTTACTAACAATCTGTCTCTTCTTTTCTTCATTCCTTTTAGATTTGTTCTTTTTGCAAGTTAGTCAAATGCATGACATAGTCCCCGAATCCTCCTTGGGTTCGCAGACTAGAAGCCTTTACATTGGATGCATTATTGGAGTCAAACAAGGGTTTTCTTAGTTTTTCCCTTCGAACAGAATAAACTGAGTGGCGACTCTTGACAACGAGTGAACTTTCGCCCGGATCCTTTTCGGGCGGAAACCCGAGGTTCACATTTAACATAAGCCATAATTCAATGGTTTATCATAACATTCATGAAACAATACACTCAATTTTCACAAACATATATACAGACCCTTAATTTTTGACCCAGTCCGGTCCGTTATTTTTTATATAGTCCAAAATAATTTTTGTGATATTTTAATTAAATAATATTTATTTTAGTATTTATTATTTATAATTTTTAATAAAAATAAAAATGGTGAAGTTAATAAAAAAAAATAATAATAAAAATAAAAATAAAAGAAAAAAAATCGGCGACGAAAAAATTTATCGTCGAATGTCCAATTGGCCAGGCCAATTCACCCGCAGGATTTCTACGGCGAATTGGCTAGCCGCCCAGCCAATTTCGCAAATTTCTTCTCCAGCTCTCGCAATTTTTGGCCAACTCTCGCAGTTTTCTCCAGCAAAATTTTCCAATGCAGTTTTTTCCGAAACCAAATTCTATTTGGTTTTGGTTTCTTTTCCTAATTAATTTTAGTTTCCTTAAACAATTAGAAGTAGGCTTATAATTTTTTCTATAAATAGCACTTTAAAACTCAGAATTAAGACGGGGGAAAAAATTGGTGAGATGGAAAATTGGACTTTTAAACTTGGATTGGATCGGAGTGAAAAAGACAGAAAACCCTAGCAAGAGAAATTAGCAACAAGCAAGAATCAACAATTCATCAAAGTTATTGTTCATCTAGAAAGCAATTTTTGGTAGAACCAACAAACGAAGGTTTGAATCTCTATTTTCTTTACTTATTTCTTTACGGTAGCTTCATCATTCAAATTGAATTAATTCATCATACAAATTAATCAAAAACTTTACAAACCCTAAATTACTCTTCTGTTTCCAGAAACCTTAAAGACCTTAAATTATTTCTTCTGCTTCCAAAAGCTTTAAAACCCTAAACTGTTTTCCCCAAATTATTTTCATCTAAACCATAACTTTTTCTCCAAAATTTCCAAATATTTTCTTAAATCTCCAAACCCTAATCTTCTTTACGTTTTCTAAAAATTATAATTATTTTTATAAAACTCTAAACTATTTTCTTAAACCCTAAAACTAAACATGTTTTCTAAAACACCAAAAACCCTAACTTTCTCAAAAAAACCAAAAACAGTAAACCCTAAGTTTTCCTAAACCCTAATTTAGTGAACTTAAAACCTAATTTAGTAAATCTAAACCTTAAAACCATGATCCAGCAAACTTAAAATAACAATCCAGTAACCATGAATTATAAACTCTAATATCTTAAGATTCCAAAACCCTAATTTCATGACGTTACCCCTAAACCCTAATTTCATTAACCAAAAAGTCTTACTACTTTCTTAAATTCATAAAACCTTAATCCATTCCAATTTTCCAATATCTTTATAGTAGCCTAAATAATAATAATAATAATAATAATTTCAAAATTCCTAAAACCCTAAATGTTAATTAAAGAATCCTAAATTGAGACATAAACCTAAATTTGTATTTTTACTTGCTTTATTTTATTTTTAGATTTGATTATGTAGTTTATTATATGTTTTGATGGTTGATTTATTTAATTTCAATGCTTGATTTATTTAATTTATCATGGATGGATATTCTCTTTATTATTATGATTGTTATTTGTTTATTTTAGTATTAAAATTGTAAGAGACATGTTTCCACTTTGTGGGTACCTCATTAATTAATTTCTAAGTAATTTAAATTGCTTTTATATTTTGGACCAATGTAGAGACATGTTTCTACCTTTCGGTGGGTGTCCTATTTAGTTTAGACATGAACAATGTAAGGAAATGTTTCCATCCTCGGATGTGTCTCCATTTATTTGTTTTGCTTGGACATTGCTTTGATTTTAATATATTGATGCTTTATTCCAATTGTTGCGTGTAATATGGATAATATTGTTATATTTAAGAATCTTATAATATTAAGACCTGCAAAGGAGTCCGGTTCCAATGAGCCGGGCGATGTGGGGGTGCTGGGCCATTTCTCACCTTCCCCACACGTACCCAACTTTTTGAACCCATTAGGGAGTTAGGGATTCCTTAGGAATCGAGTCATCCACCCCTTTTTTTTCCCGGCCAGTCCGGGTAGCGACTCCATTTTTTTCGGACTTAAGCCCGTGTTCTCTAAGGCCTCGAGCCTAAACAGTGCCGAAGTCGCAAGAACCATTCCACCGGGAGTGGTGGCAAAAATCCCTGCTCACAGTGGCGACTCCACTGGAGATAAGAGAAGTTGATTCCGTTGGTCTTTATATTATTCTATTCTTTCTTATAATGATATTATCCATTGCATTATATTAGATTGCATCGTGTGCGTGAGTTAGGACATCCGTGTTACCCGTGTTGTGTTATGTAAGGGATACCATACTTTCACTCAAGGTATGGAGATTGAGCATGGCATAACCACTCATAGCCTCATACCATTCGGTATATACTTGCTATGGGAACCTATGCCTTTTTACCCAAAGACTAAAGCTCATGTAATTGGCCTAGTTGCTTTCCTTAGGTTTTACCCTAAATGCTTGTTGTTTGACTGTGGTTAATTTATCTTAGCTTAAATCATGGCTTATTTGGTTTGTTCTTTTTCTAATATGACCTAATTACATTGTGAGCTCAAATAAAATTTTCTTCTAAATCCAAAATATCAAAGCTATTTTCAAAACTTTTCAAGTTGGTCTTTGGACGTAAAACTTTTCTAAAAACAAATCAAAAATTCTTTTGCTCATAACCCAAATACTAAGCCCAAAATCCATTTTTTCTAAAATCTTTTCACAATGGGCTTAGAAACAAAATTATTTGCAACCTTTTCTTACAAAGAGCTTGCAAATTATTTAGGTCAATCATGAAATACCAAAAATCAATTGTGAGCCTAGTTTATACTAAGAATAATTAACCATGGCTTGTTTTTGGCATGAATCATTAGTTACTTTTTCAAGTGAGAAATCTATTTATGATAAACCTCTTAATTTAGTTTTAATCCAATATAGCATAAAAGTTACTTTAGTTGGTTGGATGGATTAAAGCCTAATTAATGGAAATTATCATGAACTGATTTCCACTTTCTAAAATATAACTATTGGTTAAAATGTCTGAGGGAATTATTTGAAAATAAGGTACCCTGTGTTGGTATTTTGTTAACCATATACTTAGGAAAAGAGACTTGCCATTCGTGTGTGGATGTTATAAGGAACATCCTAATTATCTTTCTTTGTTGATTGTCTGTGCATACATGCATACATACATACATACATCACATGACATATCATTAATCCTTTATGGCTTGTAGACCTGAAGTACGACAATTCAAGAACATACAACGATACCACCTACAAGATTGATTTTGATTTAAGTGCTTCATAGGAAGGATGGATGCAAACCAGCTAAGGGATATAATCGATGAAGTTGTCAAAACTAGAATGGCCGAGCTACAAGATCAATTGGTTGAAATTATGAAGACCCAGTTGATTGAAATTCTAGAGCTCATCAACAATGCTAAGGCAGCATCCATGGAGAACATATTCACTAATAGAGATAGAATGAAAAATGAGGAACCAATCCTTATTCTACGAGATCAGTCAAATCATGTGCTATCTAAGTGGGGCAATAAGGGCGACTATCATCTTAGTGAAAAAAATCAAAGGGAAAGAGAGAAGAACTATTTTTCTGCAAAATGAAATTATCAACCTAACAATCAAAATACATAAAAGGAAGCTGATGTTAATGCCATTGGTCAAGGAGGAATTAGGCAGTTTTTAGAATTGGGGAAGTCACTATCTTGGGTCCTCAATAAGCTACAAAAGAAGGGATTATTACAACCGTTGGCTTCTCGACCGCTACATAATCCCCTTCCACCAAACTTCAATGCTAAGGCTTTTTGTCAATTTCATCAGACTTAAGGACATGAGACCGATAGATGTACTCGATTGAGGCATGAGATCCAAGATCTAATCGACAATGGTAAACTGCCTCAGCCTAATAAGCACAACACTAAGAATAATTCTCTACCTAAATTTGGAAGGGCGCCGCCGCTTACAACCTTCATGAAGAGTTCTATCTTGTCATCCTGTGATGATATGGATAGAGAAGCTACTAAAGATGATGTGCTACTCAGCAAGCCTGGACTAACTGTGGATGATGAAGCAATGATCCTTGACAATGGAAAAAAATCCTTGCCTCCAACTCAACAAACTCTCCTTAGCTTGAATATTGCTCTATTTATTTTGCTTTCTTTAATATTTAATTTGAACAATTGTTTTTTTTAAATTTAAAGTTGCTTGAATAAATTACTTTCATAAAATTTTTATTGGTCTTTGTTCATTTTGGTGCTCAACCAATGAGGAATCTAGCTTGATATTCATAAATTAATGTGTCTAGGCATCATGACTTGAATGACTTTACTAGGTTAGGGAATTGCTCTATAACATTGAGTTGTGTATGCTTACTTAGAGAGGGCTCCTGTATAATTACCTTTGTCTAGGTCCTAGTCAGTCTTAGAACATGCTTTGACAAGCTTTTGAGGCGAAATTAAACTCTGCTTATTTAAGGGAGAAATGATCTAGGCATTGTTTGGTTAGCCAATAACTAGTATCCACCCAATTAAATATCAATCCCTAGTTGTCCCTTCGAGCCTTCATAAAATTTTAGATTTCGTTTCATTGGCATATAATCCCAACAACCTACCCTGAGCTGTTGTAATACTTTTGACAAGTCTTATGATCACTAAGGTGAAGAGGCAAGAAGATCAAAGAAAGAAATGAATAGTCAAGACCATGAAGATAGTTGAAGTTCTCAAAACTATAAGGATAGTTGATGTTCTCAAGACCATAAGGGTAGTTGAAGTTCTCCTAATATCTCCAATTTATCAAGACAACATCAGAGTAACAAATGATTTATCCCTGTTAAAGAAGATTTATGTCACTCCACTCATCCATTATTAGAAATACATGTTGGTACAAACAAGACAACTCTTTTAAGAGCTAGAACAAAAAAAAAAGAACAAGAAAAAAAAGAAAAGAGAAAAAAAAGAAGACAAAAAGAAAAAAAAAAGAAAAAAAGAAAAGATAAAAAGAAAGATAAAACCTAAAAAGGCGGTTCAGAAAGCCAACTGAGTTCTCTTTTATCTAAAGTAGTAAAAGGCTTCCATTTGGTTTTTAAGGACAGTTTGACTTGAATTGGTCCAACCCAACCAAAGATTCAATTAAAATCAGAGAAAAGGGAGAAAGACCATCCAGTTCTTGAAAGTTCTATACTTGACAGTCCTACAAGGAAGAAGGATAAAATGATAAAATGCTCAAAGAAAGGGAGGAGTAAGAAAAAAGAAAAGAAAAGAAAATGGAGAAGAAGAAAAGAAACGAATTTGGGTACCAAACTTTATGCAAAGTAACAAAGATTGTCCCAATCAAGTTCCAGATTAATGCCAAGAAGATAGAAGGAATTTGGAGCCTAGCAAGATTGCTCCCAACTTTCTAAAGTTCCAACAAAAAATTTATAGTGTGAGGATTTGTCCATTGTGTCGTATCAGCTCCAATCTCAAAATGGCCTTCACTTAAACCCATGTCCCTTATAGACCCCATTTTAAGCCTATCAAAGACCTGTTGATCTTTCTTGGTAGGTAGAGTCTATTAGTGGAGATAGTTTGAATAAGCATGCATATGAGATAGACAATATTCAAACTCAAATGTGATCTTGGGCCAAGTAATGTGTACGTGCCTATCTGAAGTGCAATAATTCTTACTTAAATAGAAATGATTCTCAAGTTTAGTACGGTAACTAGGGTTGTCATGTTATAGATATGTTAGTTTAGAAAATCAAGTCCTGAGGTACATTGACATTGATTTGGCAAGACCAACATTTTATTTAAAAAAAAAGAGAGAAGAGTTACAGTAAAGATAAAAATTATATATTGCCATTATTTTTTTTATAATTATAGTACAATGTTTCCTTAATTGACACAATATTCATACATCACTAAGAAGGAGGTGGTACACCATCAAATAAACCTCTGAAAAAATCATCGCCTATTGGAGGAGGAGGTAAATCACCCGTCCCGAGTCCACCTAAAGCAGGAGCACCAAAATCTCTATTACCTTGGATTTCTGATCTGCAACGGTCCTCATCGGAAGTAGACAAAATGATCTCATGGTCATCAGTTTGGGAGATTCTAGATGAAGAAGCACCAGGATCTCTCATTCCCTGAAACCGAAAGTCTCAAAAATTTTGCTCTAATTGATGGTACAAATTTTCAAAATGGGAAACTTGCTGACGACTAGTGGCCAACTCTTCTTGAAGTTTCTTGTTTTGTTCTTCAAGCATCCACTGTAAGCTAGAAAAGAAAAGAGTAAGAGCATACATAATCATGCATACATATAGCATAAGTTATCATAGAACAAGAAAACTTACCAGGTAATTCATATCAATACCCTGTGGATGAGATGGCATATCCAGTGGACTAGAATGAACAAATGAAGAAGAAGTAGAACAAGGTCTAGCTTCATGATTAAATGGGCCAGCAGTCTGCAACAATCATTAAAAAAGTTAAAATAAGTTAAGAAAGAAGTGATTACAATGAAAAAATAGTAAAAGTTTACCTGAGAAGTGCTAGTCTGGAGATGTGGAACGAACTCTCCTCCCTCTCCATGATGGTCCTCTTCATCTCTATCCTCATTTTCCTCGAGAATCTCCCATACGCCAACAGGAGATACTTCAAAGTTTAAGAGCCCTATTTGAATAAAATGGGTATAAGGTGCACCCGGTGGATAGAGAAAGGTTTTAACATCATAACCGGGCCGAGCCAACCACCATGCATTCTCCAGCATTAATGTGATATTTAAAGTATATTTCGAGCAACGCATCAGGATCCTCCTCTACTCAGGACCAAGAAACCACTCGTATACTCTCTCTCCGAGAAACTAGCCACTAGACACAGGGCCGACGATGACTAGGTGAGTATGTTGAAAAGGCAGTGCGGCATTCATGGAGGAAGTCCAGTTTGTCCGCTCTTCTGGGTTCTACCAAGACAAATTCACCTACAAAAAGACATAAGGTAAGTAAACTTTTATATAAATTTTTAAGTATACTAATGTTATCTTACCTGGTGCCAGGTTAGGCAGCTCAAGACAAAGCGTTGGGTAAGCACATGGTGAGAGCCGGGAACTTCTATACGCTCTGACAACTAGAAATTTAATCTCGGATACCCGACTCTCTCTCGGGAAATGCCAGCACCCTCACAAGTTGTGCTCATATGCCCATGCCTACAACAATAATAAAGATTAAATTCATGCAATAATAAGAATGGAATTGACATTGGTTGAAGAAGAGTACCTCGACAACCGCCATAAAGCCAACAAAAGACTTCTTATTTCGGCAAATTTTGTCAAGTCCATGGTAAAGACAGGCAAGACTAGATTCACCCCAGCCATTAAGTGGTACCATCCTCATATAAGTAAGGGCCCTCAACACTGACAAATGGATGGAGGATTGGTGCTGCCTAAAATGGTCGACCCGAGCAAATACAACAAAAATCCTTGAGCATACTGTTGGGCTTTATCTCTGTGAACCCGTCCTTCGTTGTTCATCCAATAATTAAGAATTGGCTTGATTTTTATCTTGAAAGGCCCTTTAAATGATGGTTCCATACCAATTAATTGTTGAATTTCTTCAAATGTCAAAATATCGTTGGTAAGAGGAACCGGAAGGCCATCATACCGAATGCTGGTTATAGCAGCAAAGTCAACTGGACCAATTATCATCTCTCCAATGGGCAAGTGAAAAGTATGAGTTGTGTCCAACCATCGTTCTACAAGCGCCTGGACCACGCTCCGATCTATCGGATACTCCTCGGATGGTAATTGTAAGATGAAGCTCTCAAAACCGCAATCTCAGATAATCTGCCTTACCTGAGAAGGCGCTACATCATACCATTGTCAAGCTTTGTAGATATACCCTCCACCCCGAATAACGCAATGATTACGCTAACACGGGGTCAGGTAAGTTAATACAAGAAAATATAAAGTAAAAAAAAACAAACAAATAAACACAAAATGAAAAAAATAAAAACAGAAAAAGAAAAATATATATTATAAAAAAACATAAAAACAAAAAGAAAACAAATAAACATAAGAAAAGAAAAAAATGAATAATAACAAAAAAAATAATTTGCTGTTAAAATAAATAATTACCTTGCTCTTTTGATTTGAATTATGATGAAGCAGTATTCCGGCTAGTAGACCTATATTTCTATCTTCATGATGTCGAATAAACTTCAATAACTCAGCATTAGAATGAGTTCCTGATCTTGAAGCATGCATTTTTTCAAAACTGTATGCTAAACTTGAAAGGATTATAGCTATGAATGAATGAAATTAATAAGTTTGCTGTGAATGAAATGAAGAAATTGGTCTTTTATATAGAGGAACGGCAAAGGAAAAAATAAAATTTAAAAAGTAAATTTCACTATTGATGATAGTAGATTACTATTTGCAAATAATAAGTTACTATTTACAAATAATAAAATACTATTTATAAATAGTAGGTTACTATTTACGAATAGTAAATAGTGCATGAACAGTGATTACACAGTAAATAAATAGGAAACTCAATTATTCAATTTAATCATTCAAATACTTGTGTGTATATAAATATTTTTGCACTTTTAAAATATTTTTACATGCAGGGGGCAAGGAGAAGATATGTGCATAAAAAAATTAGCTAAAATTTTTTTAGTATACTACTGACTATAATTATTTTTTTTTGCAGATAATTAAATCTCTCTTAGCTCGGGTCCAGAACCTAAAATCTCTTTTAAGTCCAGAACTTAGCTCGGGTCCAGAACCCAAATTACCCTTAGGTCCAGAACCTAAAATGTCTTTTAAGTCCAGAACTTAGCTCGGGTCCAGAACCCAAATTACCCTTAGGTCCAGAACCTAAAATCTCTTTTAAGTCCAAAACTTCGCTCGGGTCCAGAACCCAAATTACCCTTAGGTCCAGAACCTAAAATCTCTTTTAAGTCCAAAACTTAGCTCGGGTCCAGAACCCAAATTACCCTTAGGTCTAGAACCTAAAATTTCTTTTAAAGTCCAGAACTTAGCTCGAGTCCAGAACCCAAATTACCCTTAGGTCCGGAACCTAAAATTATCTTTGAGTCAAGAACTCGAACCAGGTCCAGAACCCAAAACCTCAATCATCTCAAAAATTAAGTCTTATTGCTTTTCACTCTCTTTTGCTGTAGTCTCAGGTCGTTAAAGCAGGGGCAAACTATAGATACTTAATTTTTGACCCAGTCCAGTCTGTTATTTTTTTATATAGTCCAAAATAAATTTTGCGGTATTTTAATTAAATAATATTTTTTTTAGTATTTATTATTTATAATTTTTAATAAAAATAAAAATGGTGAAGCTAATAAAAATAATAATAATAAAAATAAAAAAAAAGAAAAAAAAGAAAAATTGGCGACGAAAAAATCGGCGATGAAAAAATTCATCGCTGAATATTTTGAAAGAAGAAATTCGACAGTTGATCGGTGTCAAGCCCCGATATAGGAAGTCATATAAGATTCGATATGAGCCCATCCAAGAGTATTGGGTAAAGTACACTTGACCTGTGTAGGGTGAGAGGACAAAACAATATACTCGGGGATTTTTGTTATATTTGTTGGGGGCAACCATTTTGGGTAGCACCGAGTCTGCCATTCATTTATCTGCATTACGTGCCCTTTCTGACTTGGATCACATATCTTCTTATGCATAGGGGGAAGCTGGTCTAACTTGTCTTTATCACAGTTTTGATGTGCTCTGTAGGAAGAAAAGATCCTTTATTGGTTTCGCGGCCATTGTTGAGGTGCTACTTCCTTTAAAATTATTAATCCACACAATGCATGTGCATAGGCTTGATTTTCTCTTTCATGTACAGGTCTGAGCATACGAGCATAACTTGGTGAGGTTCCAAACATTACACAACCATGAGTCAATTTTCCAAGGTTGTTTGTTTGGTTGTCGGGTAGCAGGGAAGTGTCTGGGAGTCACCATGTGCACTCTCATCATTACCACTTAAGTCGTCTGACATGGGATCAAGTAAGAAAAATGTTAATATTAATATCAAACCTATGATAAAAGATAAATTACTTGTTTGGTTTTCTGTAGGTGGATACAACCTAGTGGAGAGTCGAAGAGAAAAATGGCTGGATTAGATGCATGACTGATGCAATGCCTTTGCACAACTCTCATCGAATTATGGCTGGCCCAGTCTCTAGTGGGTGGTTTCTAGGCGATAGAGTGCATGACTAGTTCCTTGGACCTAACCGGCGTAGAGTACCAGTTGATATTCCATAATTTGTTCTGAATATTAATGCAATGCCGGAGCCCTTTTGGAGTTGTTCCCGTATTGGTTTCAATGTTCATGACTTCCTGCTCTCACCGGATGTGTCATATGCTCAATTTATCCAGGATTATCTGCTAAGTTTTGAAGTGTCACCTGTTGGTGTTCGTGGGCTGTCTGGAGGTGAAGAAGAAATAGAATCGGAGTGAGGAGAAGATGAAGAAGATGAGGGAGTGGATGAGGATGAGGATGAGGATGAAAATGAGGAGGAGCCTTCTTCCCAATCCTATGGCAATTCCGGGGCTGGCACTTCTTAGGTAGCTATCACTTTGTCATTACAACTGTCTCTTCATTTATCTATTCTGATTATTTATATGATCATTGTAGGCTGTTGGTTCCTCTGACTGTGGGGCTATCCCTCTGTATGATACCCTAATACAGTGACAATTTTCACCATTTTCCCCTTCTCATTTAGATGTGCCATCTGATTCGTAGAGCTTTGATCTGAGTTACCTGGTCAGTCATTCTTATCCCATAATGATGTATGCTTGCATGTATGCATGAAAATGTATGGACTTACCCTTTCCTTTTTTTGCTTACAGCAGATGCTTGAGGAGCAAAATAGGAAGCTTCAGGAGGAATTAGCTATGAGTCATCGACATGCGGCCCATTTTGAGGAAATGTATCAACAAGAGGCACAGGACTTTTGATACTTTTGATTTCAAGGCATGAGGAAACCAAATGCTTCTTCATCAAGAGGATCCTAGACTGTTGTCCATGATATACCATCTCCCTGTTTAGGTGATGATAGAACCAATTTTCAAAGTCCCGAAGGTTTAGATATTCCTTCTTCAAGTAGATATGGGATAGATAATATGCCCTCTCCTCCAACGGGTGATGAATTTTATAGGGCTTTGTCTGATTATGAACTGCCTCCTTCCTCGCAGTGATAAAAATATAAAACTTGTAATAAAAACTTGTAATAAAACTTGTAATTAAGCCAAAAAATGGTAATGATAATAATAATTTTTTGTTTTGTACACTCTTTTTTTTAATTAGATACAGTGGCTTTGTCAAACCAGTGCCATAGTACCTCAGGACTCGACTTTTCAAATTAACATATCTATAACATCACAGCCCTAGTTACCATACTAAACTCGGGAATTATTTCTATTTAAGCAAGAACTGTTGCACTTCAGATAGGCACATACACATTACTTGGCCAAAGGTCTCATTTGAGTTTGAATATTGTCTATCTCATATGCATGCTTATTCAAACTATCTCCACTAATAGACTCTACCTACGAAGAGAGATCAACAGGTCTTTGATAGGCTTAAAATGGGGTCTATAAGGGACACGGGTTAAATGAAAGCCATTTTGAGATTGGAGCTGATGTGACATAATGGACAAATCTTCACACTACAAATTTCTTGTTGGGACTTTAGACAGTTGGGAGCAATCTTGCTAGACTCCAAATTCCTTCTATCTTCTTGGCATTAATCTGGATCTTGATTGGGACAATCTTTGGCTTTACAAAAAGTTTGGTACCCATCATCATTTTTATTTTCCCTTTTCTTTCTCTTTCTTTTTCTTACTCTTCCCTTTTCTTTCTCTTTATTTTTCTTACTCTTCTCTTCCTTTGAGCATTTTATCATTTTGTCTTTCTCTATAGGATTGTTAAGTATAGGACTTTCAAAAACTAGATGGTCTTTCACCTTTTTCTCCGATTTTGATCAAATTTTTGGTTGGGTTGGACCAATTTAAGTCAAACTGTCCTTATAAACCAAATGGAAGCCTTTTGTTGCTTTAGGTAAAAGAGAACTTGGCTGGTTTTCTGAACCGTTTTAGGTTTTATATTTTTTTTCTTCTTTTTTCTTCTTTTTCTTTTTTTTAGCTCAAACAGAGTTGTCTTATTTGTACCAACTTGAGTTTCCAATAATGGATGAGTGGAGTGGTATAAATCTCCTTTAATAGGGATAAATCATTTGTTACTCTAATGTTATCTTGATAGATTGGAGATATTAGGTGAACTTCAACTACCCTTATAATCTTGATAACATCAACTATCCTTACAATCTTGGCTATGCATTCTATTCTTTGATCTTCTTGCCTCTTCACCTTAGTGGTTATAAGACTTGTCAAAAGTATCACGACAGCTCAGGGTAGGTTGTTGGGGTTATATGCCAATGAAAAGAAAGCTAAAATTTTATGAAGGCTCAAAGGGACAACTAGGGATTGATATTTAATTGGGTGGATACTAGTTGTTGGCTAACCAAACAATGCCTAGATCATTTCTCCCTTAAATAAGTAGAGTTCAATTTCGCCTTGAAAGTTTGTTAAAGCATGTTCCAAGACTGACTAGGACCTAGCCAAAGGTAATTATATAGGAGACCTCTCTAAGTAAGCATACAAAACTCAATGCTATAGAGTAATTCCCTCAGCTAGTAAAGTCATTCGAGTCATGATGCATAGATACATTAATTTATGGACATCAAGCTAGATTCCTCATTGGTTGAGCACCAAAATGAACAAAGACCTACAAAAAATTTTATGAAAGTAATTTATTCAAACAACTTTAAATTTAAAAAACATAATTGTTCCAATTAAATATTAAAGAAAGCAAAATAAATAGAGCAATATTCAAGCTAAGGAGAGTTTGTTGAGTTGGAGGCAAGGATTTTTTCCATCATCAAGGATCATCACTTCATCATCCATATTTATTCCAAGCTTGCTTAGTAGAACATCATCTTTAGCAGCTTCTTTATCCATATCATCACAGGATGACAAGATAAAACTCTTCATGAAGGTTGTAAGCGGTGGCGCCCTTCCAAATTTAGGTAGAGAATTATTCTTAGTGTTATGCTTATTAGGCTCAGGCAGTTTACCATTGTCGTTTAGATCTTGGATCTCATGCCTCAATCGAGTACATCTATCAGTCTCATGTCCTTGAGTCTGATGAAATTGACAAAAAGCCTTAGCATTGAAGTTTGGTAGCAAGGGATTATGTAGCAGTCGAGGAGCCAATGATTGTAATAATCTCTTCTTTTGTAGCTTATTGAGGACCCAAGATAGCAGCTTCCCCAATTCTGAAAACTGCTTCATTCCTTCTTGACCGGTGGCATTAACATCAGCTTCCTTTTGTGCATTTTGATTGCTAGGCTGATAATTCTATTTTGTAGAAAAATGGTTCTTTTCTCTTTCCCTTTGACTTTTTCCACTAGGGTGATAGTCGCCCTTATTGCCCCACTTAGATAACACATGATTCGACTGGTCTCGTAGAATAGGGATTGGTCCATCATTTTTCATTCGATCTTTATTAGTGAATATGTTCTCCATGGATACTGCCTTAGCATTGTTGATGAGCTCTAGAATTTCAATCAACTGGGTCTTCATAATTTAAACCAATTGATCTTGTAGCTCAGCCATTCTAGCTTTGACAACTTCATCGATTATATCCCTTAGCTGGTTTGCATCCATCCTCCCAATGAAGCACTTGAATAAAAAATCAATGTTGTAGGTGATATATGCTCTTGAATTGTCGTACTTCAGGTTTATGAGCTAGAAAGGATTAATGATATGTCATGTGATGCAAATGTATGCATGTATGTACAAACAATCAATAAAGAAAAATAATTAGGACGTTCCTTCCGACCTTATAACATCCACACACGAATAGCGAGTCTCTTTTCCTAGGTAATATGGTTAACAAAATGTTTTTCGAATAATTCCCTCCGACGTTTCAACCAATAGTTATATTTTCAAAAATGGAAATCAGTTCATGATAATTTCCATTAATGAGGCTTTAATCCATTCAACCAACTAAAGTAGCTTTTATGCTATATTGGATTAAAACTAAATTAAGAGGTTTATTATAAATAGATTTCTCACTTGAAAAAGCAACTAGTGGTTCATGCCAAAAATAAGCCCATGATTAATTATTCTTAGTATAAACTAGGCTCACAATTGATTTTTGGTATTTCGTAATTGACCTAAATAATTTGCAAGCTCTTTTAAAGGTTGGATGAAAATAAATTTGTTTCTAGGCCCATTGTAAAAAGATTTTTAGAAAAAATGGATTTTGGGCTTTGTATTTGATTCTTGAACAAAAGAATTTTTGATTTGTTTTTAGAAAAGTTTTATGTCCAAAGACCATCTTGAAAAAGTTTTGAAAATAGCTTTGGACTTTTGGACTTTAAAGAAAAATTTATTTTGAGCTTACAATATACTTAGGTCATATTAGAAAAAGAACAAACCAAATAAGCCATGATTTAAACCAAGATAAACTAACCATAGTCAAACAAAAAGCATTTAGGGTAAAATCCTAAGGAAAATAACTAGGCCAATTACATGAGCTTTAGTCTTTGGGTAAAAAGGCTTAGGTTCCCATAGCAATTATATACCTAATGGTATGAGGCTATGAGTGGTTATACCATGCTCGATCTCCATACCTTGAGTGAAAGTATGGTATCCCTTACATAACACAACACGGGTAACACGGGTGTCCTAACTCACACGATGCAATCTAAATGATGCTATGGATAATATCATGATAAGAAAGAATAGAATAATATAAAGACCAACGGAATCAACTTCTCTTATCCCAGTGGAGTCACTACTATGAGCTGGGATTTTTGCCCCCACTCCCAGTGGAATGGTTCTTGCGACTTCGGCACTATTTAGGGTCGGAGAATTAGAGAACACAGACCTAAGCTGGGAGAAAATGGAGTTACCACCCGGACGGGCAGGGAAAAATAAAGGGGTGGATGACTCGATTTCTAAGGAATTCCTAACCCCTAATGGATTCGAAAAGTTGGGTACGTGTGGGGAAGGTGATAAATGGCCTAGCACCCTCACAATGCCCGATTCATTGGAACCGGCCTCCTTAACAGGTCTTAATATTATAAAATTCTTAAGTATAACAATATTATCCATATTACATGCAACAATTAAAATAAAGCACCATTATATTAAAATCAAAGCAAGGTCCAAACAAAGTAAATAAATGGACACCCATCTGAGGATGGAAATATGTCCTTATATCGTTCATGTCTAAACTAAATAGGACACCCACCAAAAGGTGAAAACATGTCCTTTACATTGGTCCAAAATATAAAAGCAATTTAAATTGCATAATACTTAACTAATGAGGTACCCACAAAGTGGAAACATACCTATTACAATTTTAATACTAAAACAAACAAATAATAATAATAAAGAAAATATCCATCCATGATAAATTAAATAAATCAAGCATTGAAATTAAACAAATCAACCATCAAAACATATAATAAACTACATAATTAAATCTAAAATTAAATAAAGCAATAAATATATAAGTTGAGGGTTTTAAAGAATTTAGGGTTTTTAATTAGGGTTTTGGAACTTAGGGTTTTAAAATTAGGGTTGTAATTAGGGTTTTATAAGTCCAACCTCATGTCGATCTGGGCTGCCAGATTGACATGAGGCATGCTCACATCTCCCCGGCCAGCCTCACTCAAATTATTCTGGCCTTTTTTAACTTATGGACCGAAAAGTTTTAATTTGGGCCAATTCAACTTGATTTTAGGATTTTTCTAATTAAATTTATGCCTTTTTAATCTAAACCGACTCCTTTAAAAATCATAAACTAGATTTAAATATTTAAAGTCGGATCAAATTTATTTTGACATCCTTTAATTAGGACCATATCAAATTGGGGTCAAAATTAAGGGTCTATAGTATGTCATTCAATTTTCAGAGTTTTGTTGTTGGTGGCATGCCTAAAAAGTAACAATCCCTTGAAGCTGGGTTGGGCTTGGTCCTTGAAGCCTAGTTAGGTGTTACATGATGTAGCAGACCCTTGAAGATGGGTTGGGCCTAGTCCTTGAAGCCTAGTTGGGATGTTACATATGAGGTAATCCTGATTGTGATTATGATTTGCCTACGGGCTAGACATATGGTGTCATATTGGACCAACGTAGTAACTCTAGAATTTGAATGGCATATTAGATCCTTTTAGGCCCATGCTTGTTGTTTGTTTTTATGTGAATTATGAGTTGTGGAAAAATTGAGCAATTTATCAAGATATAATGATATAATGTTATGTGATATGATATGATATCCTTATGTGTTGTGCATTGACATTACATTTGAATTATAATGTTATTAAAGTTTGTATCACTAGGCCTTTGGCTTAGCTCGATTGTGATTCATCACGCAGGTGACTGCGTAGATCTGGTTGAGCCGAAGAGTTCTGCTAGACCGAGTCGAGTCTAGGCTTGTGATCTCTTTTGAAGAGTAGATTGTTGGACATCGAGATCAGAGACAAATTGCCAGCATGTATATATTATCGCAGGCTCCTGGTATCAAGATTTTTCCCAGCTGGTTGTAGCAGCCAGAAGTGTTGAGAGAGCATAAGGTCTTGCAGCAGCTGCTAGAGATGAGGAGACCAGAGTTAGGAGACCTCAGAGTGAGGCAGGATCCCCATCTATGAAGAGAGGCTGAGGGGGATATTTTCCTAGGTTTAGTAGGAGTCAGAGGTAGTCTGGTAGGTCAGTATAGCAACAGAGGCAGAGATCGAGACTTACAGTTTCTGTGGCTAGTGGTAGGGCACATGGGGGGTGCATGATGGAAGACTGGTGGACCAGCAGTGTATTATTGATGTGGGTCACCAAATCATTTTGCCTAGAGCCATTAGAGGACAGACAGACTGATACTGCAGCCTCTTGACCCAGCGTTAGAGGGGGTTGTGGTGGCAGAGGTCCTAGCAGAGGAGGTTGGACATGGTCTGGTCAGAGAGAAGGATCTATCATAGGCAGTAGACCAGATGAGGCAGAACCATCACAGTGGGTATATATCATGTACAGGCAGCCAGATGCTTCAGCCATCATTGTTGGTACATTTTCCTTATTTGGTACTTCAGTTCTTGCTTTGATTGACCTTGGATCTACTCATTCATACATTAGTGCATCTATCTTGCCTATGACTGATTTGCATTTAGTCCTTAGGATTTGATGTTTTGGTGACAAATCCTTTAGGGCATAGTGTAGTAGTTAGCAAGGTGCACCGAAATAGTCCAGTTGTGGTTCAAGATGAGGAGTTCCTTGGTGACTTGATTGAGATGCCTTTCAAGGAGTATGATTTAATTTTAGGCATGAATTGGTTATCTAAGTATGGAGCAGTGGTAGATTGTTAGCAAAAGTGTGTTACCCTGAAAACCTGTGATGGTAGAAGTGTGATGGTATCTAGTGAGCAGAGACATCTTTCATCCATGTTCGTTTTAGCTATTTCAGCTATGAGGATGATTCGGAAAGGATATGAGGCTTATCTTGTAATATCCCTAAGCATGCCCTAGAAGTTTTGTATGTTGTTGTTGTTGTTGGTTTAAATTGAGTAAAGAAAAGTATATGTATATGTGTTTTGGGAAAATTTAGGGTTTAGAGACAAGTTTATATGTTGTGTATATGGTGATATATATAACATATAATATGGTCAAAGAGAGAGAGTCAATGCAAGAGGAGATTTTTATATGGCATGTGAAATTACTTAATTGGGTTTATAAGTGACAAAATCTAAGTTAAGTGATGAAGGGTGTTTTGGTAATTGCTTGAATTGAAACACTTGGTGGAGATTAAAAGAAGAGTTGACTTTGTTTTTGTGGTTCATTTTCTTCTTTCTTCTTTGTGTGGCCGGCTCCTTCATAGACAAAGGAAAACAAGAGACAAAGTGAAGATCTTGAGGTGTTTAACTCAAATTGAAGGAAGATTGAAGTGATCTAGTGGATGATACAAGAAGCCTTATAACTATGGTAAGTTCTCTTGTGATCTTTGTGCTTATTTGAAATGATATTTGAGTTTGATAGATTTTTAAGAGTGTGTTGGTTGATTTTGAGATGTGAGAAGTGTTTGAGTGATTTGATGATGGATTTTGAGTATGGATTGAAGAAAAGAGTAAGTGGTTGAAAGAGATGATGTTGTATATGTGGTGAGGGTTTTGAGATGAATTTTGTGTTTTGTGTTTTGTGTTTGATGTGTGTTTTGGCTTGTTTTGGTGTGTTGCAAGTTTGAGATGAGTTTTGAGTAGGTTTTGTTAAGATTGTTTGAAGAGGATGTTAAGGAATGGAAGTGTGTTGTTGAGTGTTTGGTTGTTTTGGCCGGAGTCTTGATTTGTGGCCGGGCACTCTCATGAGCACGTCCAGGGTTTTTAGGCGTGTCAATTGTGTTGGAGGCAGTAGCTTTGACACGATCAGTAACACGCCCGTGTTATTGAGCGTGTCATAGCTACTGTAAGATTTGAGAATTTACACGCCCAGGAACACGCCCATGTTGTTGAGCGTGTAAATACTTCTGTGTTGTGGAGTTAGAGCACGGTCATGAACACGCCCGTGTGGGTGAGCGTGTTAGGGTTAGGGTTTGCCCTAATTAATTCCTAATTGGATAACTCTTGTGTATTCCTAAGCAAGTATATGCTATAAATTTTGATTTAGGTCTTGAAGATAGTGATTGATCATTGATCTAAGAGGTAGAAAGATCTTGATCAAGGAAGTGTTAAGAGTGGTGTGATTTGTTTTTGAGGTAAGTACAAATCTTGCACTAATGCATTGTTGCATATAATTCATATGATGTGATGATAGTGATAATGAAAATACTATGTGAACAATGTTATACTTTATGCATTGTAACTTTTGTGATGGGTAATGTACTTTGTTAAATTGATATCAATAATGCTATGTGTATAATGTGGAGTATATGATTGTGTATTTAAAAGATGAAGTATTATAATGTGGTTTGAAATGTGATGGAATGTAATACCATTGTGATTGGCTATGGTAACTTATATGTGATATGAGGCCATTGTTATTGGCTATGATGAGAATTGAGAATGGAAATGATAATTGAATAATAAATGACTTGTGTGGCTAATGTGTTATTCCATTTTCAGAGTTTGTTGTTGGTGGCATGCCTAATGATGGTAACAATCTCTTGAAGTTAGGTTGGGCTTAATCCTTGAAGCCAAGTTGGGTTGAAGTTTAACATGTTTTACTCCCATTGAAGCTTGGTTGGGTCTAGTCCTTGAAGCCTAATTGAGATGTTACAACCCTTGAAGCTAGGTTGGGTTTGGTTCTTGAAGCCAAGTTGGGTTGAGACTTAGCATGCTTTGTTCCCCTTGAAGCTTGGTTGAACCTAATCCTTGAAGCCTAGTTGGGTATATGTGATAATGATAAATGTGATAAAACCAAAGCATTAACTCTGAAAATTGAATGGCATATTAATGTGTCTTGGGCCCAATGCTTGTCTTTGTTTAATGTGAGTCATGATTTGTTTAATGTTGTTCATGAATGGTTAAATGAATAACTAATGAGGCATATGAAATGTAAAGGTATGTTGTTAGCCTTGCATATATGATGTTACATGTATAATATGGATTGAGAATTGGCATTGCATTGCACTGAAGCATAACACTAGCACATTTTGTCTTACTAAGCCGTTGGCTTAGCGCGATAGTGTTTGATCGCGCAGGTAATAGGGTTGAACCCGAGAGCTCTTCGAGACCGAGTGAGAGTAGACATTGAAGAGTTGATTTTGGAAACTTAAAGATCAGAGAAGACTTGCCAATCATGTATAACTCTTTTATATTTTGTAAAGTAATGATTTTAATGTACATATGTGTATATTTGTAAATATGAAATTAAATGTTTTCATATATGTAAATATTTGATAAATTCCGCTGCGTAACAACTAAATGTATCTATATATATCTATTTAGTTTTGTATTACAAGTTAACTACTTATCTTTCTATAATGTATACAATTGAAAGATTATGGTATGGTTTAAAATGTTTTAAATGTTAAGAAAATCCGTAGCATCTCTATGTTTAGTGCATGTATGCTACATTGTGGTGTTTGTAGTATGCATGTATTGAATGTAGGGGTGTTACATATCTTGCTCATATTGTAAATACCAGAGTAGTGGGTTCCCAGCTTGACAGTATTCCCACAGTTGCTGAATTCCCAGATATTTTTCCTGAGGAGTTGCCAAGGATAGTCCCTGAGAGAGAGATGGAGTTTGGTATCGATTTGTTGCTTGGTACCACTCTTATCTCTATTACTCCTTACTGTATAGCACCTACTGAGTTGAGAGAATTGAAGGTGTAGTTGCAGGAGTTATTGAATAAAGGGTTTGTTCGCCCTAGTGTGTCCCCATGGGGAGCACCCGTTTTATTTGTGAAGAAGAAGGATGGTACCTTAAGATTGTGTATTGATTATAGGCAGTTGAATACAGTGACCGTCAAGAACAAGTATCCTTTGCCTAGGATAGATGATCTCTTTGATCAGTTGAAAGGAGCAGCTGTATTCTCTAAAATTGATTTGAGATCAGGGTACCATCAGTTAAGAGTCAGAGTTGAAGATGTACCTAAGACAACTTTCCGCACAAGTTATGGGCATTATGATTTCTTGGTGATGCCTTTTGGGTTGACAAATGCACCAGCTGTAATATCCCAAGGTATGCCCTAAAAGTTTTGGAGTTATTGTGGTATTTGGAATTAATGTATATGTATATATGGGAAATATAACTACAATATAAAAGACATATACATATACATCACATATACATGGAATATAAAATGGTGTAGGAAAAGTGAGTGGTGTATATATATATATATATTTGTATAATTAGTTAATAGTAATAATAATGATGATAAAGACAAAAAGAAAAAGAAGAAGAAAGTCAAAAGGAATTGTGGGGTGGAGATTTAATGGTATTATTATTATTATTATTATTATTATATATATATATATATATGGTTATCGTGAGAAGAGGAGAAGATATTTTCTTTCTTCTTCTTCTTCTTCCCCTTTTTGGTTCTTGCACGAGAGAGAGAGAGAGAGATAGAGAGAGGTGATGATCTTCATCAAATTTCTTAAGGATTTTAAGAGTATTGAAGATGGAGATGAAGATTTGGCAACATATTCAAGTAAGTATTAATCTCTTGAGTTGATTTTATTGATTATATGTATATATGAGTCTTTATCTTCTTGTTTTGATTTTCTTTTGGATTGAGGTTATGTTTGGTATAATTGGTGTGTAAGATGAAGATAATGAAAGATTGAAGTATGTAAATGTGTGGAATTGATAACTAAGTGATGATATGTTGAGATAATTGTTAGGATGATGATGAATGGTTGAGTTAGGGTTTAGAATAAATGAATTTGTACTTTGAGTAATTGATTCTAGTGATGTATATATATATATTAATTAGTATGATGATATAATGAAGTTATATAAATGTTAAGGTGATAGAAAATTGATAAATATAAACAAAGATAATGGTTAAGAGGGTGGTGGTGTGAATTTTGAAGGGTTTGGATGAATTTTGAAGTATTTGGTCTTTAAATCAATGAAGGACACGGCTAAGTTATGAGAGACACGGCCAAGTTAGGGCAAACCTGGCCGTGTTGGATGAGTTTTGGAGAGACACGGCCATTGGCTTGGCCGTGTCCCTTGCTTGTGTTCGTTACTGTTGGATTTTTGTTGAGAGACACGGCCGTGTCCCTTGCCCGTGTCTGCCTCGGATGATTTGGTGTTGAGTGACACGGCCACAAGCTTGGCCGTGTCCCTTGAGTGTGTTTGCTACTGGATGTTTGTGTTGAGAGACACGGCCACAAGCTTGGCCGTGTCCCATGAGGGTGTTTGATATTGTGTTTGTTATTTCTCTTACATGGTTGGATCCTCCAAATGTCTTCTTGTATCTACATTTTAAATATACTTAAAACAAAGATGACCTAAACAAATGTGTATTGAGGATTCCAAATCTATGAATAAGGTAAATTATATATGTGTACATCAATGATGATATTATATGAACAATGTTATGTCTTATGCATTGTGAACCTTGAGAATTGTAATGTTTGATATGAATAATGTAGTTTGTGGTGTTATATCAATGATATTATATATATACAATGTGAAGGATATGATGAAGTATGTGGTGATGTACAATTGAATAATGAAATATTATAATATGTTTTGAGACATAATATGAAATGAAGCCATTGTGATTGACTATGATGATTCAAATGAGATATGAAGCCATTGTGATTGGCTATAGTGATTCAAATGAGATGTCAAGCCATTGTTATTGGCTATGATAATTCAATTGAGAATGAAAAGAAAATGAAAAGATTTTGTGTCTAATATGTTAATTCAATTTTCAGAGTTTTGGATTTGGCGGCATGCCTAGAAAATGTGAAAATGTAACAGTCTTGCCGGGTTGAGGATCTCTTCAATTTGAGTGAATTGAGGTCCAAGAGACTGGGTCTGTTACACTATGTGAATTATTGATACGAAATACATGAAAGGTAACAGTCTTGTTGGGTTGAGGATCTCTTTGCATTGAGATGAATTGAGATCCAAGAGACTGGGTCTGTTACTTGATAAAATGTGAAGTGTGAATTGTAGTAACAGTCTAGCCGGGTTGAGGATCTCCTCGAGTTTAGCCGAGTTGATGATCCAAGAGACTGGGTCTGTTACGCTATCCATGAATAGAGATATGAGATATATTGCCTACGGGCTTGATAATTGTGATTATGGACCAATGCAGAAACTCTGAACTTTGAATAACATATTAGTATCTGTTGGGCCCGAGTCTGTCTTTGTTGTCAGTGTGATATTTAAATGTTGAAATAAATGAGAAATGAGATCTATGGTTGTCTTTATTGCAAATGTGATTCATGATTGGTATGATATATAATATATGTGTGTATTGATATAATGAAAATGAATATGGGTTGAGGAGCCTTGATAAGAAATGAGTTTATGAGAATATAGTATGATGTGTAAATGTATATGAAGGTGGAACTTGTAAGAATTGTTTTCATGAAGGTTTGGATAGGCCATGGAAAGGTGATTTGTTGAAATGATATATATATATATATATGTATATGAGATAGAAATGGTAAATATTGTATTGTGAATGTTCTATGTAAATATGTGTATAATTTTATGAGATTAGTGGAAATATATGAAGAATGCATTGAGAAAGGAAAAGCGGGGTAAGCGAACAATAGAACATAATGCTAAAAACATGAGGTATGATTATTTTGTAAAGTATATTTTAATATTTATTTATACTACTAAGCTCTCGGGCTTAGCGCGGATAATTAATCGCGCAGGTATTTATGCGGATGATCTGGAAGTCTAGCTGTTATGCCACGAAAAGGGTAAGAGTATCTCGAGACCAACTAGAAGGTGATGCATACATATGTAATATTAATTATGTTGTAGTTTTGATAAGAATAATGACTTTTGTAAATGTTCTTTAAACTAATAAAATATTGCTTGTACTTGGATAAAGGTTTTTTTTAAATTGAAACGAAAAGTGACATTCTTATACTTTATATACGCATTGTATGTATACCAGGTATATGTATAGTGCTTATATAGAGCATGGGGGCGTTACAATTATTTTGGTATCAGAGCTTGGTTTGAGATTCTCGGCCTAAGTGAAATTAAAAAGAAAATTTTTGAAGAGTTTAAATAAGAATTAAAAAGAAGATTTTTGAAATGCAATTGGTAATACATGCATATGCATTCACACCTAGGTTGGTCTCGAACGTGGCATTATGTGATTTGTGATGTTTCTGAACAACAGGAGATGGATGATAGTGTGTAAATGAGATTTTATATGAAAGCAAATTTTGAAATGTTGATAATTGAAAAGTGATTGTGATATAAAGAAATGATATGGAATTTATAAGTAAAAAGTTTGATTATTGATATATGTTTGACATGTAAAGAAATGGCTAGAAGAATAAAGTTGGGAATGAGTTAAAAACAAAATTTAGATTTAATTATGTAATCTTTCCTCTATTATTTGAACCTCTTTCTAATAAACTTTATGTTTGGATTTTTAGAAAGAGGAAAGATTGTTGGATGGGTAATATGGAAAGATATATATTTTTTTAATGAAAAGAGTACGGTGAAATATTGAATGAGTTGATTGGTATAGATTAAGTGTGATAATTTAAGGTGTGGATATGTAAAGTTAAGGTTTTGTTTAAAAAGGAAAAAGAGATGATGTTGGTTAGGTACAAAGAGATATTGGTGTTGTTTGTATTGTTCTTTTAATGTAAACATGGTGATTTCAATGTTAGAAATGTGATATGTTTGAATATTGTAAAAGCTCCTGTAAATGGTGGTAATATGTGATATTTAGATTGTTGGAATGAGCTTAGTAATTGTGAAACATATATGTTTGATGTTGTTTTGTGGTATATACATATAAGATGTTTTAAGGTTGATATTAAGAGAATGAGATGAATAAATTGAAGTTTAAGTAAATTAGTAAGTTGAAGATTTATAGTTTTAATGGAATGTGAAAAAAAAAGAGCAATTAAATATTAATAGTTTAATGTATTTACATGAGATATTTGAAATGAATATTAGTGCACATGAAAGTATTAGGAATTGGGAGATGTGATTGTTAGTAGGAAAATTTGGTTTGAAAGTAAAGAAAAGGAATTGAGCAAAAGAAAGTGAGTTACTTTAAGTAATTTGATTGGAAAGGATGAAAAGGACTATGAAAGATGTGTTAAAGATATTTATAAACAAATGTGAGAGAGATATCACATTGGAAATGTGATTAAGCTCCTTGTGAAATAATATTATAAGTAGAGTGTATATATTTATTGAAGTTAATGAATAACTTAAGTTATGATAAACAAATGAGAATGATAATAGTCAAAGGAAAGTGATAACTATTAAATTTGTATAAACTATATGCAAAAGGGAAATTTAATAAATTGCATAATTATGTGTTTATATAAAGAGGATTTGTGAAATGAACTTTTTGATATGAATGTAATGGTTATATGTAAGAAAGGTGGGAAGTGAATCACATTATGAACGTGACCTATGAATGTGTATATAATATGTTTATTATTTTATACCAATACATGTTTAATGGTATTAGAAAATGTTAACGAGTTAAACTTGTAAGATTTGCATATGAGCGAGGTTAATGATGATTAAATAGTCAAAAGCAAACAGTTTTGAGATGGAATTAAAATGTGTTAATTCTTGGTGTAATAAAAGTTTAGAGGATAAATATATAACTTTTGTGATACAATCTAGCCTTATAATCGTAAAGGCTGAAACTCGAATAATAGAAGAACAATATTGAATTACAATCCCTAAGTGTGATTGTTAATATATTATGGTTATATGACTTGGTTAGTGTGATTAGTGGTTAGTTTTATTATCTTCAGAGTTAGAACTGAGATGATATGATTGTAATAACGATTTGGTGAAACTGGAATTTTGTTTGAAAAGTATAGTTAAAAGTTATGGTAGATAAAGTTGTACCTTAACATTTTATGTTAAGAATTTGGTTATAAATTATGAAGGTAAAGAGAGAAAAAGGAAAATTATGGAAATGTGTTGAGATATGGATAATATGACAAAAAGGTAATCAAAATAAATATAACAATGTTTTGCAATTGATTATATTGTTAATATAATGTGACTAGTGTTATGACTTATATAGTGTGAAAGAGGCGAGGATCATTCAAAAGGTACGTGTAATGTAATTTGTTATGATAAATGTTTTAATAATAAATGATGTTAATGTGTTTTGAGAAATGATGAAATGTGATATCATCATGGTTGATGATATAATTGAAACATGTCTAGATGATACGATTGAATAATGAGATATTCAATATAGTTGATGATATATGTGTATACTATTTCGATGTGATGAGAAATCATGATTGTTGACAATGATGTTAGAAATAAATTATAATTGAGGTATAATGCCTAAATGATTATGAAAAATGAATTGTGAAAAGACAATTGAGCGGACTTATCTGCCTCTTGCGGAACCATGCAGACCCATTGTGTTGGGCAATCGAACTTGGACTACCGACCTGGTTGGGGGAAAGTTCGTATTTGAAGGCATAGTTGTTGGCTATATTGATAAACTTTGAATGATTATAAGAAATGATGATATAATTATTGAAATAATGAAATGTATATTTATAAGCATGATTCTTATTGATTGAATATATGAATCTGAAAAGACTAGAATTTGAATATAAGTTTGACCTAATGGAATTAGGTTATATATATGTATATATTGTGAAATCCAATAATAAATTTTGATAAGTTAATTGTTGGTTTGAATCGAATCAGGTTAAAATGTTAGTATATTGTGATAGATAGATAGATTGATCTAAATTTCGCTAAAGTTGTGAGTTAATATTGAGATTTAATATGTACAGTTGTACTAGGAGTGTAAAATTGAAATGGTAATGTGTATGATGTAATATTCGGACATATGAATGAACATAAATAAATTGAATTATATCAATTGTACATGGTGAGAAAAAGAGAAATGTTGTTCACCTGTTAAGTAAGTTGAAAAAACATTGTGTTAACATTTATATTAAGTGAGAAGCAAGCTAAAGAAGGTAAGGATATTGTTATCCATTGAGGTTTGGTAAATATTTATTTTGAAAGTGATTGTAAGAACGGAATAATTAATGCTAAGATATTAATTAGTGACTTTTGAGGTTAAAGTTAAGAGGATATTTATAAAGAGATAATGTGATAGTCTGACTCAAATACAAAGATAAAATTCATTGGAGATGTTATGAGATATCTTGATTGTTTTGTTGAGAAAGTAATATGATGTAAAGATATATTTATATACCTATACAAGGATGAATTATGAATTTCAGAGAAGATGATTATCTCTAAGGGGGAGAGTAGAAATTATAAGATTTGATAAAATTATAATGTAAGATACGATTATCTTCATATGAAAGTAAGATGGTGAATTGTTCTAATTGGGTTGTTATTGTGTTAGATAATTTCGAGGTCGAAATTATTTAAGGGGGAGAGAATTGTAATATCCAAAGGTATGCCCTAAAAGTTTTGGAGTTATTGTGGTATTTGGAATTAATGTATATGTATATATGGGAAATATAACTACAATATAAAAGACATATACATATACATCACATATACATGGAATATAAAATGGTGTAGGAAAAGTGAGTGGTGTATATATATATATATTTGTATAATTAGTTAATAGTAATAATAATGATGATAAAGACAAAAAGAAAAAGAAGAAGAAAGTCAAAAGGAATTGTGGGGTGGAGATTTAATGGTATTATTATTATTATTATTATTATTATTATTATTATATATATATATGGTTATCGTGAGAAGAGGAGAAGATATTTTCTTTCTTCTTCTTCTTTCCCTTTTTGGTTATTGCACGAGAGAGAGAGAGAGAGATAGAGAGAGGTGATGATCTTCATCAAATTTCTTAAGGATTTTAAGAGTATTGAAGATGGAGATGAAGATTTGGCAACATATTCAAGTAAGTATTAATCTCTTGAGTTGATTTTATTGATTATATGTATATATGAGTCTTTATCTTCTTGTTTTGATTTTCTTTTGGATTGAGGTTATGTTTGGTATAATTGGTGTGTAAGATGAAGATAATGAAAGATTCAAGTATGTAAATGTGTGGAATTGATAACTAAGTGATGATATGTTGAGATAATTGTGAGGATGATGATGAATGGTTGAGTTAGGGTTTAGAATAAATGAATTGGTACTTTGAGTAATTGATTCTAGTGATGTATATATATATATTAATTAGTATGATGATATAATGAAGTTATATAAATGTTAAGGTGATAGAAAATTGATAAATATAAACAAAGATAATGGTTAAGAGGGTGGTGGTGTGAATTTTGAAGGGTTTGGATGAATTTTGAAGTATTTGGTCTTTAAATCAATGAAGGACACGGCTAAGTTATGAGAGACACGGCCAAGTTAGGGCAAACCTGGCCGTGTTGGATGAGTTTTGGAGAGACACGGCCATTGGCTTGGCCGTGTCCCTTGCTTGTGTTCGTTACTGTTGGATTTTTGTTGAGAGACACGGCCGTGTCCCTTGCCCGTGTCTGCCTCGGATGATTTGGTGTTGAGTGACACGGCCACAAGCTTGGCCGTGTCCCTTGAGTGTGTTTGCTACTGGATGTTTGTGTTGAGAGACACGGCCACAAGCTTGGCCGTGTCCCATGAGGGTGTTTGATATTGTGTTTGTTATTTCTCTTACATGGTTGGATCCTCCAAATGTCTTCTTGTATCTACATTTTAAATATACTTAAAACAAAGATGACCTAAACAAATGTGTATTGAGGATTCCAAATCTATGAATAAGGTAAATTATATATGTGTACATCAATGATGATATTATATGAACAATGTTATGTCTTATGCATTGTGAACCTTGAGAATTGTAATGTTTGATATGAATAATGTAGTTTGTGGTGTTATATCAATGATATTATATATATACAATGTGAAGGATATGATGAAGTATGTGGTGATGTACAATTGAATAATGAAATATTATAATATGTTTTGAGACATAATATGAAATGAAGCCATTGTGATTGACTATGATGATTCAAATGAGATATGAAGCCATTGTGATTGGCTATAGTGATTCAAATGAGATGTCAAGCCATTGTTATTGGCTATGATAATTCAATTGAGAATGAAAAGAAAATGAAAAGATTTTGTGTCTAATATGTTAATTCAATTTTCAGAGTTTTGGATTTGGCGGCATGCCTAGAAAATGTGAAAATGTAACAGTCTTGCCGGGTTGAGGATCTCTTCAATTTGAGTGAATTGAGGTCCAAGAGACTGGGTCTGTTACACTATGTGAATTATTGATACGAAATACATGAAAGGTAACAGTCTTGTTGGGTTGAGGATCTCTTTGCATTGAGATGAATTGAGATCCAAGAGACTGGGTCTGTTACTTGATAAAATGTGAAGTGTGAATTGTAGTAACAGTCTAGCCGGGTTGAGGATCTCCTCGAGTTTAGCCGAGTTGATGATCCAAGAGACTGGGTCTGTTACGCTATCCATGAATAGAGATATGAGATATATTGCCTACGGGCTTGATAATTGTGATTATGGACCAATGCAGAAACTCTGAACTTTGAATAACATATTAGTATCTGTTGGGCCCGAGTCTGTCTTTGTTGTCAGTGTGATATTTAAATGTTGAAATAAATGAGAAATGAGATCTATGGTTGTCTTTATTGCAAATGTGATTCATGATTGGTATGATATATAATATATGTGTGTATTGATATAATGAAAATGAATATGGGTTGAGGAGCCTTGATAAGAAATGAGTTTATGAGAATATAGTATGATGTGTAAATGTATATGAAGGTGGAACTTGTAAGAATTGTTTTCATGAAGGTTTGGATAGGCCATGGAAAGGTGATTTGTTGAAATGATATATATATATATATATGTATATGAGATAGAAATGGTAAATATTGTATTGTGAATGTTCTATGTAAATATGTGTATAATTTTATGAGATTAGTGGAAATATATGAAGAATGCATTGAGAAAGGAAAAGCGGGGTAAGCGAACAATAGAACATAATGCTAAAAACATGAGGTATGATTATTTTGTAAAGTATATTTTAATATTTATTTATACTACTAAGCTCTCGGGCTTAGCGCGGATAATTAATCGCGCAGGTATTTATGCGGATGATCTGGAAGTCTAGCTGTTATGCCACGAAAAGGGTAAGAGTATCTCGAGACCAACTAGAAGGTGATGCATACATATGTAATATTAATTATGTTGTAGTTTTGATAAGAATAATGACTTTTGTAAATGTTCTTTAAACTAATAAAATATTGCTTGTACTTGGATAAAGGTTTTTTTTAAATTGAAACGAAAAGTGACATTCTTATACTTTATATACGCATTGTATGTATACCAGGTATATGTATAGTGCTTATATAGAGCATGGGGGCGTTACAATTATTTTGGTATCAGAGCTTGGTTTGAGATTCTCGGCCTAAGTGAAATTAAAAAGAAAATTTTTGAAGAGTTTAAATAAGAATTAAAAAGAAGATTTTTGAAATGCAATTGGTAATACATGCATATGCATTCACACCTAGGTTGGTCTCGAACGTGGCATTATGTGATTTGTGATGTTTCTGAACAACAGGAGATGGATGATAGTGTGTAAATGAGATTTTATATGAAAGCAAATTTTGAAATGTTGATAATTGAAAAGTGATTGTGATATAAAGAAATGATATGGAATTTATAAGTAAAAAGTTTGATTATTGATATATGTTTGACATGTAAAGAAATGGCTAGAAGAATAAAGTTGGGAATGAGTTAAAAACAAAATTTAGATTTAATTATGTAATCTTTCCTCTATTATTTGAACCTCTTTCTAATAAACTTTATGTTTGGATTTTTAGAAAGAGGAAAGATTGTTGGATGGGTAATATGGAAAGATATATATTTTTTTAATGAAAAGAGTACGGTGAAATATTGAATGAGTTGATTGGTATAGATTAAGTGTGATAATTTAAGGTGTGGATATGTAAAGTTAAGGTTTTGTTTAAAAAGGAAAAAGAGATGATGTTGGTTAGGTACAAAGAGATATTGGTGTTGTTTGTATTGTTCTTTTAATGTAAACATGGTGATTTCAATGTTAGAAATGTGATATGTTTGAATATTGTAAAAGCTCCTGTAAATGGTGGTAATATGTGATATTTAGATTGTTGGAATGAGCTTAGTAATTGTGAAACATATATGTTTGATGTTGTTTTGTGGTATATACATATAAGATGTTTTAAGGTTGATATTAAGAGAATGAGATGAATAAATTGAAGTTTAAGTAAATTAGTAAGTTGAAGATTTATAGTTTTAATGGAATGTGAAAAAAAAAGAGCAATTAAATATTAATAGTTTAATGTATTTACATGAGATATTTGAAATGAATATTAGTGCACATGAAAGTATTAGGAATTGGGAGATGTGATTGTTAGTAGGAAAATTTGGTTTGAAAGTAAAGAAAAGGAATTGAGCAAAAGAAAGTGAGTTACTTTAAGTAATTTGATTGGAAAGGATGAAAAGGACTATGAAAGATGTGTTAAAGATATTTATAAACAAATGTGAGAGAGATATCACATTGGAAATGTGATTAAGCTCCTTGTGAAATAATATTATAAGTAGAGTGTATATATTTATTGAAGTTAATGAATAACTTAAGTTATGATAAACAAATGAGAATGATAATAGTCAAAGGAAAGTGATAACTATTAAATTTGTATAAACTATATGCAAAAGGGAAATTTAATAAATTGCATAATTATGTGTTTATATAAAGAGGATTTGTGAAATGAACTTTTTGATATGAATGTAATGGTTATATGTAAGAAAGGTGGGAAGTGAATCACATTATGAACGTGACCTATGAATGTGTATATAATATGTTTATTATTTTATACCAATACATGTTTAATGGTATTAGAAAATGTTAACGAGTTAAACTTGTAAGATTTGCATATGAGCGAGGTTAATGATGATTAAATAGTCAAAAGCAAACAGTTTTGAGATGGAATTAAAATGTGTTAATTCTTGGTGTAATAAAAGTTTAGAGGATAAATATATAACTTTTGTGATACAATCTAGCCTTATAATCGTAAAGGCTGAAACTCGAATAATAGAAGAACAATATTGAATTACAATCCCTAAGTGTGATTGTTAATATATTATGGTTATATGACTTGGTTAGTGTGATTAGTGGTTAGTTTTATTATCTTCAGAGTTAGAACTGAGATGATATGATTGTAATAACGATTTGGTGAAACTGGAATTTTGTTTGAAAAGTATAGTTAAAAGTTATGGTAGATAAAGTTGTACCTTAACATTTTATGTTAAGAATTTGGTTATAAATTATGAAGGTAAAGAGAGAAAAAGGAAAATTATGGAAATGTGTTGAGATATGGATAATATGACAAAAAGGTAATCAAAATAAATATAACAATGTTTTGCAATTGATTATATTGTTAATATAATGTGACTAGTGTTATGACTTATATAGTGTGAAAGAGGCGAGGATCATTCAAAAGGTACGTGTAATGTAATTTGTTATGATAAATGTTTTAATAATAAATGATGTTAATGTGTTTTGAGAAATGATGAAATGTGATATCATCATGGTTGATGATATAATTGAAACATGTCTAGATGATACGATTGAATAATGAGATATTCAATATAGTTGATGATATATGTGTATACTATTTCGATGTGATGAGAAATCATGATTGTTGACAATGATGTTAGAAATAAATTATAATTGAGGTATAATGCCTAAATGATTATGAAAAATGAATTGTGAAAAGACAATTGAGCGGACTTATCTGCCTCTTGCGGAACCATGCAGACCCATTGTGTTGGGCAATCGAACTTGGACTACCGACCTGGTTGGGGGAAAGTTCGTATTTGAAGGCATAGTTGTTGGCTATATTGATAAACTTTGAATGATTATAAGAAATGATGATATAATTATTGAAATAATGAAATGTATATTTATAAGCATGATTCTTATTGATTGAATATATGAATCTGAAAAGACTAGAATTTGAATATAAGTTTGACCTAATGGAATTAGGTTATATATATGTATATATTGTGAAATCCAATAATAAATTTTGATAAGTTAATTGTTGGTTTGAATCGAATCAGGTTAAAATGTTAGTATATTGTGATAGATAGATAGATTGATCTAAATTTCGCTAAAGTTGTGAGTTAATATTGAGATTTAATATGTACAGTTGTACTAGGAGTGTAAAATTGAAATGGTAATGTGTATGATGTAATATTCGGACATATGAATGAACATAAATAAATTGAATTATATCAATTGTACATGGTGAGAAAAAGAGAAATGTTGTTCACCTGTTAAGTAAGTTGAAAAAACATTGTGTTAACATTTATATTAAGTGAGAAGCAAGCTAAAGAAGGTAAGGATATTGTTATCCATTGAGGTTTGGTAAATATTTATTTTGAAAGTGATTGTAAGAACGGAATAATTAATGCTAAGATATTAATTAGTGACTTTTGAGGTTAAAGTTAAGAGGATATTTATAAAGAGATAATGTGATAGTCTGACTCAAATACAAAGATAAAATTCATTGGAGATGTTATGAGATATCTTGATTGTTTTGTTGAGAAAGTAATATGATGTAAAGATATATTTATATACCTATACAAGGATGAATTATGAATTTCAGAGAAGATGATTATCTCTAAGGGGGAGAGTAGAAATTATAAGATTTGATAAAATTATAATGTAAGATACGATTATCTTCATATGAAAGTAAGATGGTGAATTGTTCTAATTGGGTTGTTATTGTGTTAGATAATTTCGAGGTCGAAATTATTTAAGGGGGAGAGAATTGTAATATCCAAAGGTATGCCCTAAAAGTTTTGGAGTTATTGTGGTATTTGGAATTAATGTATATGTATATATGGGAAATATAACTACAATATAAAAGACATATACATATACATCACATATACATGGAATATAAAATGGTGTAGGAAAAGTGAGTGGTGTATATATATATATATTTGTATAATTAGTTAATAGTAATAATAATGATGATAAAGACAAAAAGAAAAAGAAGAAGAAAGTCAAAAGGAATTGTGGGGTGGAGATTTAATGGTATTATTATTATTATTATTATTATTATTATTATTATATATATATATGGTTATCGTGAGAAGAGGAGAAGATATTTTCTTTCTTCTTCTTCTTTCCCTTTTTGGTTATTGCACGAGAGAGAGAGAGAGAGATAGAGAGAGGTGATGATCTTCATCAAATTTCTTAAGGATTTTAAGAGTATTGAAGATGGAGATGAAGATTTGGCAACATATTCAAGTAAGTATTAATCTCTTGAGTTGATTTTATTGATTATATGTATATATGAGTCTTTATCTTCTTGTTTTGATTTTCTTTTGGATTGAGGTTATGTTTGGTATAATTGGTGTGTAAGATGAAGATAATGAAAGATTCAAGTATGTAAATGTGTGGAATTGATAACTAAGTGATGATATGTTGAGATAATTGTGAGGATGATGATGAATGGTTGAGTTAGGGTTTAGAATAAATGAATTGGTACTTTGAGTAATTGATTCTAGTGATGTATATATATATATTAATTAGTATGATGATATAATGAAGTTATATAAATGTTAAGGTGATAGAAAATTGATAAATATAAACAAAGATAATGGTTAAGAGGGTGGTGGTGTGAATTTTGAAGGGTTTGGATGAATTTTGAAGTATTTGGTCTTTAAATCAATGAAGGACACGGCTAAGTTATGAGAGACACGGCCAAGTTAGGGCAAACCTGGCCGTGTTGGATGAGTTTTGGAGAGACACGGCCATTGGCTTGGCCGTGTCCCTTGCTTGTGTTCGTTACTGTTGGATTTTTGTTGAGAGACACGGCCGTGTCCCTTGCCCGTGTCTGCCTTGGATGATTTGGTGTTGAGTGACACGGCCACAAGCTTGGCCGTGTCCCTTGAGTGTGTTTGCTATTGGATGTTTGTGTTGAGAGACACGGCCACAAGCTTGGCCGTGTCCCATGAGGGTGTTTGATATTGTGTTTGTTATTTGCTCTTACATGGTTGGATCCTCCAAATGTCTTCTTCTATCTACATTTTAAATATACTTAAAACAAAGATGACCTAAACAAATGTGTATTGAGGATTCCAAATCTATGAATAAGGTAAATTATATATGTGTACATCAATGATGATATTATATGAACAATGTTATGTCTTATGCATTGTGAACCTTGAGAATTGTAATGTTTGATATGAATAATGTAGTTTATGGTGTTATATCAATGATATTATATATATACAATGTGAAGGATATGATGAAGTATGTGGTGATGTACAATTGAATAATGAAATATTATAATATGTTTTGAGACATAATATGAAATGAAGCCATTGTGATTGACTATGATGATTCAAATGAGATATGAAGCCATTGTGATTGGCTATAGTGATTCAAATGAGATGTCAAGCCATTGTTATTGGCTATGATAATTCAATTGAGAATGAAATGAAAATGAAAAGATTTTGTGTCTAATATGTTAATTCAATTTTCAGAGTTCTGGATTTGGCGGCATGCCTAGAAAATGTGAAAATGTAACAGTCTTGCCGGGTTGAGGATCTCTTCAATTTGAGTGAATTGAGGTCCAAGAGACTGGGTCTGTTACACTATGTGAATTATTGATACGAAATACATGAAAGGTAACAGTCTTGTCGGGTTGAGGATCTCTTTGCATTGAGATGAATTGAGATCCAAGAGACTGGGTCTGTTACTTGATAAAATGTGAAGTGTGAATTGTAGTAACAGTCTAGCCGGGTTGAGGATCTCCTCGAGTTTAGCCGAGTTGATGATCCAAGAGACTGGGTCTGTTACGCTATCCATGAATAGAGATATGAGATATATTGCCTACGGGCTTGATCATTGTGATTATGGACCAATGCAGAAACTCTGAACTTTGAATAACATATTAGTGTCTGTTGGGCCCGAGTCTGTCTTTGTTGTCAGTGTGATATTTAAATGTTGAAATAAATGAGAAATGAGATCTATGGTTGTCTTTATTGCAAATGTGATTCATGATTGGTATGATATATAATATATGTGTGTATTGATATAATGAAAATGAATATGGGTTGAGGAGCCTTGATAAGAAATGAGTTTATGAGAATATAGTATGATGTGTAAATGTATATGAAGGTGGAACTTGTAAGAATTGTTTTCATGAAGGTTTGGATAGGCCATGGAAAGGTGATTTGTTGAAATGATGTATATATATATGTATATGAGATAGAAATGGTAAATATTGTATTGTGAATGTTCTATGTAAATATGTGTATAATTTTATGAGATTAGTGGAAATATATGAAGAATGCATTGAGAAAGGAAAAGAGGGGTAAGCGAACAATAGAACATAATGCTAAAAACATGAGGTATGATTATTTTGTAAAGTATATTTTAATATTTATTTATACTACTAAGCTCTCGGGCTTAGCGCGGATAATTAATCGCGCAGGTATTTATGCGGATGATCTGGAAGTCTAGCTGTTATGCCACGAAAAGGGTAAGAGTATCTCGAGACCAACTAGAAGGTGATGCATACATATGTAATATTAATTATGTTGTAGTTTTGATAAGAATAATGACTTTTGTAAATGTTCTTTAAACTAATATAATATTGCTTGTACTTGGATAAATGTTTTTTTTAAATTGAAACGAAAAGTGACATTCTTATACTTTATATACGCATTGTATGTATAACAGTTATATGTATAGTGCTTATATAGAGAATGGGGGCGTTACACCAGCAGCTTTTATGGATTTGATGAACAGGGTGTTCAGATCTTATCTAGATCAATTTGTGGTGGTTTTTATTGATGATATTTTGGTGTATTCACGTAATGAAGAGGTTCATGACAAGCATTTGTGGATTGTATTTCAGACTTTAAGAGAGAAGTAGTTGTATGCCAAGCTGTCTAAATGTGAGTTTTGGCTTGATCAAGTGACTTTTTCTTGGTCATGTGGTTTTAGAAGAAGGTATTAGAGTTGATCCAAGTAAAGTTGAGGCTATTTTGAATTGGAGTCCACCGAAGACTATGACAGAGGTTAGAAGTTTTCTGGGTTTGGCAGGCTATTATCGATGGTTTGTGAAAGGTTTTTCTATGATAGATACTCCACTCACCAGATTACTTCGGAAGGGAGTTAGATTTGTGTGGACAGACCAGTGTCAGGCGAGCTTTGAGCAACTGAAGGAGATGTTGACTCAAGCTCTTGTTTTTACCTTGTCTGTGGAAGGCAAACCTTATATGATTTACAGTGATGCTTCACATAGTGGTTTAGGTTGTGTTCTGATGCAAGAGGGTAGAGTCATTGCTTATGCCTCTCGACAGTTGAAGCTACATGAGCTAAATTACCCGATGCATGATTTGGAGTTAGCAGCTATAGTTTTTGCTTTGAAGATTTGGCGACACTACTTGTATGGGGAGAAGTGTTACATTTATACGAATCACAAGAGTTTGAAATATCTGGGTGTTTAGAGAGAGTTGAATCTTCGGCAGAGACGGTGGTTAGATTTGATTAAAGACTATGATTGTTTAATTGATTATAATCCTGGTAAGGCAATAATTATTGCAGATACCTTGAATCGGAAGTCTTTGGCAGGTTTGACTGCTTATTCACTCTCGTTGCTTGTTGAGTTGAGAGCATTGCATGCCAGATTTGAGTCTTGTGATGATGGTGCATTGATGGCTCAGTTGCAATTAAGGCCGGTGTTGTTGGATCAGATTAGGGAGACTCAGTTGGTAGATGAGAAAATCCAAAAAGCTGTATTGGATTGCCAAAATGGAGAGAGTCGAGACTTTCATGTGAGAAGTGATGACAGTTTATGGTACAGAAATAGATTGTGTGTTCCTGATAATACAAGTCTAAAAAAGGTAATTTTGGAGGAAGCACATCAGTTAGCTTATGCTATGCACCCTGGGAGTACCAAGATGTATTAGGATTTGAAACAATATTATTGGTGGTCAGGTATGAAGAGGGATATAGGAGAGTTTGTATCCAAATGTCTCACTTGTCAGAGAGTGAAGGCTGAACACCAAGTTTCTTTGGGATTACTTCAGCCATTATCAGTGCCAGAGTGGAAATGGGAGTGAGTGACAATGGATTTTGTGACTGGGTTGCCATTGACTCAGAAGAAGCATGATGCAATTTGGGTGATTGTTAATCAGATGACAAAGACAGCTCATTTTCTTCCAGTTCGAATGGATTCTTCTCTTGAGAGGTTGGCTGACCTGTATGTCAGTGAGATAGTGAGGTCTCTTGAAAGGTTGGCTGAGTTGTATGTCAGTGAGATAGTGAGGTTACATGGAGTCCCAATTTCATTGGTATCTGATCGAGAGTCCCGGTTTACTTTGAGATTTTGGAAGAGTTTACATGATGCTTTGGGTTCTCGGTTGCATTTTAGCACTGTTTTCCATCCTCAGATTGATAGGCAGTTAGAGAGAGTGATACAAATTTTAGAGGACATGTTGAGGAGCTGTATCATTAATTTCTCTGGGAGCTGGGATAAATTTTTACCACTGATTGAGTTTTCTTATAACAATAGTCATCAATCCATTATTAGAATGGCACCTTATGAGGCATTGTATGGTAGAAGATGCAAGACGCCTCTATGTTGGGATGAGGTTGGAGAAGGTAAGTTGATTGGTCCTGATTTGATTAAGGAAACAAAAGAGAAGGTAAAGGTGATTAGGAATTATCTAAAAGCAGCTTCAGACCGACATAAATCATGTTCAGATTTAAAGAGAAGAAAAATAGAGTTCAGTGTAGGAGATAAAGTATTTTTGAAAGTGACTCCTTGGAAGAAAATTTTGAGATTTGGTCGCAAAGGGAAGTTGAGTCCTCGTTTCATAGGACCTTATGAGGTACTGGAGAGAGTTGGACCAGTTACCTATTGTCTAGCTTTACCGCCTGAATTGGATCAAATTCACAATGTCTTCCATGTTTCTATGCTTCAGAGGTACAGGTCAGATCCATCTCATACTTTTTCAGTAGAATCAATTGAGGTGAGTCTAGATCTGACTTATGAGGAAGAACCAGTGGCTATTTTGTCATGTGAAGTGAAGGAGTTGAGATATAAGAAAGTTCCACTAGTGAAGGTTCTTTGGAAGAATCATGCTACGAAAGAGGCAACATGGGAGAGTGAGCAGTTGATGTGGAATCAGTATCCCCAATCGTTCTAGACTTAAGAGCAGGTAATTTTGAGGATGAAATTTATTTGTAGAGGGGGAGAATCGTAATATCCCAAAATTTTGGAAATATGAATTTTGAAAATTAATTAAAGGGTTTAAAAGTTTATGCATTTGATTAAGTGAAAAGAAAGGAAAAAAAAGAAAAGAAAAAGAGGAGATGTATATATGTAGATATATACATTATATATAAGTCAAAATGTTTAGTTGGTCAAATGATATTTAATTATTTAATTAGATATTAATAAGTTATGATAGTGGAAGATGATATGGTATTATAGCATTATAAATGGTTGGTGGAGAGTGAATTAGGGAAATGTGTTTGGTTAAAAGAGAAGTGTTTGGTTTGAGTTGTTGTTGACTATCATCTTCATCTTCTTCTTTCTTCTTTGGGCCAGTCACCACCATCTTCATCAAGGGAAAGAGGTTTTGTTTCTTCCTAACTAAAGAAATTGAAGGATTTCGAGTGATCAAGTTGAAGTTTTAAGGATTTTCTTCATATTTGGTAAGTTTCCAACTTGTTTCTTTGATTTCTTTGGAAGTTTCTATGTGTAAATTGGATGTTTGGTGTGGTATGTGTCCATGGTTGATTTTGATATTTTTGAAGTTCTCGTGTCTAGATAACTTTGAAATTTTGGGGTTGGATTAAAGAAAAAGGTTAAGTGGTGAAGAAAATAAGAGTTATGGATTGTGTAAGTTTTGAGTTGTGAAATATGGTTATGATTGTGTATTGTTGATTGTGTATCAGTTAGTTTGATGTTCATACAAGTTTATTGTGGTATTATGATGGTTTTGGTTGTGTTGGTTTGGAGTTGAAAAGGTTAATGAAATATGATTTTTGGATGAGGCATTATTGTGGTGATATCATATTTTTGGCCTGACATGCCCAGTAGCACGGCCATGTCTTTGGGTGTATCGATGGTTTTATTTTCAGTGTTGGTGACATGAGTAGTGACACGCCCATGTCACTGAGCGTGTCATAGCTTCTGTGTTGTTGTAGTATTGACATGACTAGTGACACGCCCATGTCACTGAGTGTGTCATAGCTACTGTGTTAGAGGAGAATTGACACGACCAGTGACACGCCCATGTCACTGAGCGTGTCATAGTTACTGTGTTGTTAGAGTATTGACACGTGTAGTGACATGCCCATGTCACTGAGCGTGTCATAGCTTCTGTGTTGTGGGTTTAGGGCACAATCATGGACACGCTCGTGTTGTTGAGCGTGTCAAGTGTAGATAGTGCTTTTCCTTATTTCCTATGTGTATCACTAAGTGAGTATGTATAATCACCTTTGGTTGAGGCTTTGAAGAGATTTGAGCTATCCTAATCCAAGTGTTGAGGGATATCTTGGAAGAGGAGATTGGAATTGGTGTTTATTGCTCTTAAAGGTAAGTACAAACTTTGAATAATTGTTCATATTTACATGATATTGGGACTTAACACATTTGGTTGGAAAATGTGTTAAGTTACCTATTACATTGTTGATGCATGAGTAATATGCTATGATTTGCAAAATGTGAACTATCTAAAATATATGATGTTGACTCAAAATGTATGGATAATGCAATTTGTTATGGATACACTAGTGATAGTATGTGAAGCCATTGATAATGGCTAAACTGAAATAATGAGATATTTGAGGCATTGTGCCTAGTTGATCATGAGAAAATGAGAAAATGAGAAAGGATTTGTAAATGGAATTATGAAAGAAATGTGTGCCTAGTATGTTATTCAATTTTCAGAGTTTTGTTGTTGGTGGCATGCCTAAAAAGTAACAATCCCTTGAAGCTGGGTTGGGCTTTGTCCTTGAAGCCTAGTTGGGTGTTACATGATGTATCAAACCCTTGAAGCTAGGTTGGGCCTAGTCCTTGAAGCCTAGTTGGGATGTTATATATGAGGTAATCCTCATTGTGATTATGATTTGCCTATGGGCTAGACACATGGTGTCATATTGAACCAAAGAAGTAAATTTGGAATTTGAATGGAATATTAGATCCTTTTGGGCCCATTCTTGTGTTTGTTTTTATGTGAATTATGAGTTGTGGAACAATTGAGCAATTTATCAAGATATAATGATACAATGCTATGTGATATGATATCCTTATGTGTTGTGCATTGACATTACATTTGAATTATAATGTTATCAAAGTTTGTATCACTAGGCCTTTGGCTTAGCGCGATTGTGATTCATCGCGCAGGTGACAGGGTAGATCCAGTTATCCAGAGAGTTCTGCTAGACTGAGTCGAGTATAGACTTGTGATCTCTTTTGAAGAGTTCATTGTTGGACATCGAGATCAGAGATAAACTGCCAGAATTTATATATTTTAGATTTTTGTATATATTAATTTTGGATGTATATAAATATGTATATTTCGCTTCCTAAATCTATCAAAAATATTTTGGATAAACCTTTAGTAATGAAATTACATATGTTTAAACAAGTAATATATCCTCTATTATTTTTATGATGTCGATTGAATGTTTTAAGATTATACAAATTTTATAAGTGATGATTTGATTGTTTTAAAAAGGTTGTGACATTCTTGTATTCTCTATAAGTATTTTACATATAGTGAGTATATATGGTGTACATATATTAGGTATAAGGGTGTTACATTTGTTTTGGTATCAGAGCCTAGGTTTGAGGTTCTCAACCTAGGTGGGGTGTAAGAAAAAAAATTGAGATTTTAAAATATGGTTTTTATATAAGATACATGCATTGGCATTGACAGTTTTTGATCTCTGATGTAGCAATTTCTGCTGTGTTTGCAAATTTAGGTAGTGATGGCATCTCAGACACGTCAGTTTATTAAGGGTAGTGGTGAGATTGTGGCTCCTATTGAGAGTAGAGATGGAGCTAGAGTTGAGATTGCTAGAGAGGCACCTGCTCCTGTGCCAGAGTGACCAGCACTTGATGAGATTTCGCCGGTCTGGGTACGACATATGGTGGAGTTGTTGAGGGAAGCTCCAGTTCAGCAGCAGCCACCGCAGCCGTAGCTGCAGCCACAAGTACCAACGAGGTAATATGATAAGTTAAGAAAGTTTGGAGCGGAGGACTTTATGGGTACTACAGATTCTGCTGTAGCTGAGCAGTGGCTAGATAGGGTCCAAAGAGTATTAATCTAGCTGCAAACTACTCTTGAAAAAAAGTTTGATTATTTTAGATCTCTTTTGCAGAGGGATGCATATGATTGGTGGAAGATGGTTCCACATGCCCTGGACGATCCACCAACCTTGACCTACGATGATTTTCTGTGAGAGTTTGAGCAGAAGTATACTCTGAGGGAGTATAAAGATGCAAAGAAGTTGGAGTTCTTGAATTTGAGACAGGATAACCGGACAGTGACAGTTTAATATCCCAAAATGTGCCCTAGAAGTTTTGGCATATTTATTGTTATAATTGGATTTAATGTATATGTTTCTTTGGAAAGAGAAAAGAATTATAGAGAGAGTGTATATGTTGTGTATATGAAAATATATACAACATATACCCAAGTCAAAGTCAAAGAAAGTTAATGGAAGGAGATATTTATGTTATGATTTATGGAATTAATTAATAAGGAAATTATGAATGGATGAGATTAATTTGGATTATTTTAATATTAAAATGACTTGGTGGAGGTTTAAAGAGATAAGTGTTTGACTTGTTGTCTTTATTTCTTCTCCATTTCCTTTGTTGGCCGGGCATCATCAAGACAAGAGAGCAAGAGAGAGTTTTGTGTTCCAAGCTCAAAGTTGAAAGGTGATTCAAGTAACCAAGTTGGAAATTCAAGAAGTTTCATCATTATTGGAAAGTTCTCTCTTGATTTCCTTTGTTTTATTTGGAGTTGTGTTTGAGTTTGATGGATTATTGTTGATAGTAGGAGTGTGTTTGATTGTGGTGTGTTTATGAGTGTTTGGATTCTATTGATTTTGGATTTTGGGGTTGGTTTGAAGGAAAGAGAAAGTTTGTTGGAAGAGAAAGTGTTGTGGGTGTGTTTTGGGTTTGTGGTGATGATTTTGATTTGTGTTGGATGTATGTTTTAAGTTGTTTTGGTGTTTTTTCAAGTTTGTTATGGTTCTTGGGTATGTTGAGCTAAGTTTGTTTGAAGTGGATTTTGGTGAAAGGAAGTGATTTGTTGGATAAAGTGTTGTTGTGGCCGGAATCTGTATTTTTGGCCTGACATGCCCTTGAGCACGGCCAGATCTTTGGACGTGTCGATGGTTCTGTGTTTTGGATGGGTGACATAATCATTAACATGCCCATGTTATTGGACGTGTTATAGCTATTGTGATGTTGGAGAATTGACATGGCCATGAGCACGCTCATGTTGTTGGATGTGTCAATGTTTCTGTGAGGCAGAATGTATTACACGTTCAGTGACACGCCTGTGGTTCTGAGCATGTCAAAACTTCTGTGTTGTGAGTTTAGGGCACGGTCAGGGACACGCCCGTGTTGTTGAGCGTGTCATGGTTAGAGTTTGCCCTAATTAGATTGTTGTCTTATTATCTCTTGTGTATCTTTGAGTAAGTGTGTTATTCTTTTGGATTAGGTTGTGAAGAAGTTGAATTGCCCTAATCTAAGTGGTGAAGAATTCTTAGAAGAGGAAGGTTATAGATTGGTGTGAGTTATCTTAAGGTAAGTACAAACCCTACATTATTGCATACCTTTATATGATCTTGAGACTTAACACATTTGATTGTAAATGTGTTAAGTAATCTATTGCATTGTTGATGCATATTAATAATGTTATGTTTTGCATAAAGTGAACTTTGTGGAATGTATGTTGAAAATGTGAAAGATATGATGATATGATGAAATATGAAATGTATGTTCAATGCAATTGATTATGAATACTTTAATGATGAATTGCCTTAATGTGAATTGTGTTATGATGTGACATGAAGCCATTGTGGTTGGCTATGACAATGTAAATGAAATAATTGGGGCATGGTTGCCTATTTGATTATGGAATATGAAATGAGAAACAAAATGAGAAATGAATTGAGAAAGAGATAAGTGAAATAATTGTGTGATTAATATGTTATTCAATTTTCAGAGTTCTGAGTTTGGCGGCATACCTATGAATCACTGGATAGGTGAAAAGACCGGGTCGTAAGCCGATTCCAGTTGAAAAATGTGAAATATGTAAAATGTGATGTTTTTGGGGTGAAAAGACTGGGTCATAAGCCTCAAAAATAGTAACAGTCTAGCCGGGTTGAGGATCTCTTCGACTTTAGCCGGGTTGAGGTCCAAGAGATTGGGTCTGTTATGCTATCCATGGATAGAGATATATATATATATATATATATTGCCTACGGGCTTGATGATTGTGATTATGGACCAAAGCAGTAACTCTGAACTTTGAATAACATATTAGATTCTTTTTAGGCCCATGCTTGTGTTTGTTTAAATGTGATTCTTGAATGGTGAAACAAATGAATAATGAGATACATGTTTGTCTTTGTTGAGTAATGAAACTACGAAAATATAATATGATGTGTAATATGTGTATGGATGTGGAATTGTGAATATTACTTCATGAAACTTGATTGTATGATATTGGCATTGCATCAAAGCATAATACTATTCAGTTTGTACCACTAAGCTATTGGCTTAGCGCGATTGTGGTTCATCGCGCAGGTAACAGGGAAGAACCGGAGAGTTCCTCTAGGCTGAGTCGAGTCTAGATTTTGAGGTGTTGATAGTGGAGCTTAAAGATCAAAGACATACTGCCAAACATGTATATATATATTTTTTATGTTTTATAAAACTCGAGTTTTGATGTATATGTATTTGGAAATATTTGTTATATTTTCCGCTGCGTTTTGAATAAACATTTTGTCTATTGTGTTTTCTAAATTTCCTTAAATGTTTTAAAATTGTTCATATTATATTAAAGGGATGGTTTGTGTGTTTTGTAAACCGTGACATTTCTATATTCAGTATACGTATATTACGATCGCATTAGCATGCTGTGTATGTATACGGGGTATAGGGGTGTTACAGACAGAGTATGAGATCGAGTTTATCCGGCTGAGTCATTATGCCGGTGGGATTATTTTAGATGAGATTGAATGGTGTAGGAGATTTGAGGAGGGGTTGAGACCCTCTATTATGTGCATTATCACAGGCTCCCGGTATTAAGATTTTTCCCAGCTGGTTGCAGCAGCCAGGAGTGTTGAGAGAGCACAAGGTCTTGCAATAGCTGATAGAGATGAGGAGATCAGAGTTAGGAGACCTCAGAGTGAGGCAGGATCTCCATCTGTTAAGAGAGGCCGAGGGATATATTTTCCTAGGTTCAGTAGGAGTCAGAGATAGTCTGGTAGGTCTGTACAGCAGTAGAGGCAGAGATCGAGACCTACAGTTTCTATGGCTAGTGCTCCGAATCCTGTAGTTTAGAGGCCAGTTCTATATACCTGTGTCCATTGTGATAGGGCACATGGGAGTGCATGCTGGAAGAGTGGTGGACCAGCAGTGTGTTATAGATGTGGGTCACCAGATCATTTCATCAAAGATTGCCCAGAGCCACTAGAGGATAGGCAAACTGATACTACAGCCACTCGACCCAGTGTTAGAGGGGGTCGTGGTGGCAGAGGTCCTAGCAGAGGAGGTCGAACATGGTCTAGTCAGAGAGGAGGATCTACTGCAGGCTATAGACCAGATGAGGTAGGACCATCATAGTGGGTATATGTGATGTAGAGGCAGCCAGATGCTTCAGCCATCATTGCTGGTACATTTTTCTTATTTGGTACTTCAGTTCTTTCTTTGATTGATCCTGGATCAACTCTTTCATACATTAGTGCATCTATCTTGCCTATGACTGGTTGGCATTCAAAGTCCTTAAGATTTGATGTTTTGGTGACAAATCCTTTAGGGCAAATGTAACACCCTTATCCCCAATATATGTACACTACATATACCCAACATATGTAATATATGAATAGAGGATACAAGAATGTCACAACCATTTTAAATAATCAAATCATCATTTGTAAAATCTATATAATCTTAAAACATTCAACTGCTATCATATAAATAACAGTTGAGATATTACTTGCTAAAATATGTATATAACTTTATTACTACAGGTTCAACCAAAATATTTTTGAAAGTTTGCGGAAGATACATATTTGATTGTGGGTATACTTTCAAGCAGGGACCACACTACTCTGGCATCTACAACATGAGCAAGATAAGCCTCACATCCCTTCTGAATCATCCTCCCAACTGAAAAAGCTAAAACAAACATGGATGAAAGATACCTCTGCTCACTAGATACTATAACATCCCTACCATTACGTCTTCGCAAAGTAACACATTTCTTCTGACAGTCTACCACAGCCTCTGTTGTGCTCTAATAAACACTACTAAAGCTACACTCGCAAGTATACGAGGCTGCTGTAGTATTTCGGTGAACACCTCAAGGTCATCTCACAAGAAAGCAAGATAAGCTAATTATTTATCAAATCATAATAAACAAATTATCAATTAATAGTCTTTGATTTATAAAATTAAATTGCTGAATAACTAATGAAAACTGAAAGGAATTGAATTTATAACAATGAAAGAAAACTGAACAAATATATTGATTCACTTAATAGAAAAGCCTAGGGTTTGCACTTCTCTACTAATTTATATGTATGAACGGCAATTCCTCTCAACTGATTTAATTTCAAAGATCAGATTTCAAGCAACTTAATTAATCAAATTAAGGAAATAAGCTCTCGCATTCAAACCTTTTTCAATTAATCTTACTACAATCAAAATGATCTTTTCCTTAGGTTTATATTTCTAATTCACCTAAGTCCCTAATTAAATTATTCCAGTATTGGATTTCATTTCTCAATCCTTCATCTCAATACCTAAAACACATAATTGGTGGCCAATCAATTATATATTAACGTTAATCCATTCAATTAAGGATAAAAGAAATAAATCAATTAAGAGAAATAACTAGTTCATACAATCATAGTATATTCATACAAACCCTAGACTAGATCAAAATTAGTTCATAGTAATGCTATTAAACAAATTCATCTCATTAAAGTTCAAAGAAATTAATTTAGACATTAAAGAATTCATAAATAAAATTTCAATAAAACTTAAGAAATAGAGTTAAAGAACAAAACCCAATTACAGCTTCCCTTTGGCTTCTGAAGAATCTCTTGCTCAGATTTTTGCTAAAAGAATAACGTAATGGCTAGAACTAATTTGATCTAGAGTGTTTGAATGAAAGTGAAATCAATCTTCGATAGTTTTCTTGTTTTAGAGAAAAATTCTCCAGAGAAAAATAAAGAACGGCTGAAAAATTATATCTCCCCTCCTCTTGCCCTAATCTTATTTATTTATACAAATCCCTTGGCTAAAATTTTGAACAAGCCGTGTATTTGGGTGCTGGATGTGACACGGCCATAAGCATGGCCGTGTCATGTGGGTGTGTCACCTTCTTCTTCTCTAGTTTGCTTGTCTTTTGTTCTTTGGCATGAGATGGGACACGGCCAAGCTTGCTGGCCGTGTCATGTGACACGACCAGTGGCTTGGCCATCTCACTTGAGTGTGTCCTCTTCTGTTTTGCTCCTTGCTCTTCTTTGTTCTTTGGAGATGAGAGTGACACGACCAAGCTTGTTGGCCGTGTCACTTGCTGCCATTTCTTTCCTTCTTTTCTTTTTCTTTTTTTGGTTTCTTTGGTTTTAGTCTTTAGGTGAGACACGGCCAGTGGCTTGGCCGTGTCTACTGGCCGTGTCAAGCTCTGCCTTCATTTCCTTTGAGGTGACACGGCCAAGCTTGATTTGGCTTGGCCATGTCTTGCTTGATTCATGCTCTTCTTTCTTTGTTTTGATCTTCCAAGGGAGTTTTCTGCACTTTAACCTAAAATAAACACACAAACTTTAAACAAAAATCAAATGAAACATTAACGAAAAACACATAAACATCATACTAAAAACTAGTACAAAAATGATCTAAACACTAGGATAAATTGAGGCAGAGGAGTACACAAGCTTCAAAACTTCCTTGAGTTCTAAAAAATGTTGAAATCACTAAATAAACATATTAAAACTACCAAAATGCATGAAGAAAACAATAATTATCATAATAAATAAATAGCAATTTGAGGACAAAAACTAATAAAACAACTACCCCACACTTAAACTTTGCTTGTCCTCAAGCAGATTTACATGGCATAAATTAAAAACTCAATTAACCTTAACTATAATTCAAGTATATAAGATGAAATCCTTTAATACTTAGCAATAAATAAATGCAATTTACTTCAATCAAGATTTTCTTAACTCATTCATTAATTCAGACATAACAAATCTCATCTCTCATCTAAGTGTTTCTCTCAATTTCAAAGGTTAATTCACTCAAACCAATCATGATTGCATACTGCCATAAACTTGTTTAATTATCCAATCTCTATCACTGATTTTTCTCAAGAAATAATCTGAAGGTCTTTTCGTTTGGATGTAATGGGGCTAAGGTGAAGGTGTGAGAAAAGACATTTAAGTTGGAACATTAAGAAATGGAGCATCTAAATTAGACAATAATCTTGCGTAGAAACTCATAACTCCCTCAAATGGCATATTCACCAACCCTTGATAGTCTCAAATATTTGCATACTTAAAGAAAAGTAAATGAGTTGAAATTCCTCTTTGATGACTAATGCTAGAAAATATATGAATTTTGTATAAATATATATATATCTTCTCTTTTTATTTTTATTTATTTTTTTTATTTATATATACAAAATATAAAAATGCATTGAACATCTAGCTCAAATGTAGAAGAAAAGAATAATCGACTCTTAATCAAATAAAATCTGCAAAGTATGCATTTCAGCCCCAAATCTTACTAAAACAATACTATTTTATTTTTTTTTATGTTTACCCCATACTTATCAATTAAACCACTCCTATTGTCATATCATAAGAAACTCCATTCCTTAATGAATGTATGATAAAAATAAAAAAAAATGTTGAGTTGTGAATTGTGTTGATCAATCAAGAAAAGGTCAAAGGCTCAACTTAGCTCACTAAGGAATTCATAATTAAGGGAGGTCTTTTTAAGCTAAAGGGGGTAATCCTAATTTGCCTTCATCATTTTAAAACTGGAGATGAAATCATAATGTGAGTTCAATTAGTATGCAAAAGCAAGCTCTAGAGATACAAAATCCTGAAGGTGCACACTTAAGAAAAGAAAATCGATTGACAATAATATTCAATCTATGAGGCTCAAAACTCACAAAGGGTGGGTTCTCAGAGATTTATATGTCATGAATTGCAGAATGTGAAAATTGATCCTGAATGAATTCAAATGCTAATCTCTATGCTGATACTAAAGGCTCAAATGTAATGCTAGAATTACAGAAAAGTCAATAAGTTTCCAACAATTATGCCATGAAAAACACACAATATTACTCACAGAGAAAACAAAACAAAAATTAAAGAAAAGCTTAAAAATTACCCACACTTATGAGTTACATTGTCCTCAATGTAAACAAAAGAAAAGATAGAAAGAACCTCTTTTGTGTCATGATTAGTGGAGCAGCGACTTCAGCATAAACATGCGATCAAGGAAAGTTGGAACTGGATGGCCCTCCATGATGCAAACTCAATGCTCCTAGCCTGTTCTCTGCAAGAATAAAAACACTTCCAATCTCCAAACCATCAAGCCTTAAAGACAAATAGAAGGGAAAATAAATAAATAAACTGAAGATACTAAACTAAAATGATAAAAATGATAACAATGGGGTGCCTCCCATCAAGCGCTTCTTTAACGTCGTCTTACCTGGACGTTATTGCAAGAATTAAGGATCGTAGATCAAAGTACTATCGACAATCCTTACTTCTTGGAACCCCTCATTATATGGTTTAACTTTCTATCCATTTACTTTAAAAGTTTCATTCATTTGAGAGTTAAGCAATTCTATAGCACCGGAAGGATATACCTGAGTTATCTCGAAAGGACCGCTCCATCGAGACTTGAGTTTTCCTGGATATAGTCGGAGATGAGAATTGAAAAGCAAGACCTTCATTCCTGGGCTCAATGTCTTTTGTAATAAAATTCAGTCATGAAGTTCTTTAGTACGGTCCTTATAAATCCTCGAACTCTCATATGCCTCGTTCCTTAGTTCATCTAACTCCAAAATTTGCAAAAAACGTTCTCTCTTTGCCTTGTCCAAATCTAAATTCAGAGTCTTAATTGCCCAATACACCTTGTGCTCTAACTCCACTGGTAAATGACAAGCCTTACCGAAAACCAATCGGTATGGACTCATACCCAAGGGAGTCTTGAAAGTAGTTCGATATGCCCACAATCCGTCATTCAATCTACTTGCCCAATCCTTCCTTGATGAGTTGACTATTTTTTCCAAAATTCCTTTGATTTGCTTGTTGGATGTCTCAACTTGTCCTAAAGTCTATAGATGGTATGGGGTCGCCACTTTGTGTTTCACCCCCGACTTGTGCATTAACTTCTCAAAATGTTTGTTGTACAAATGACTTCCCCCATCACTGATTATCACTCTTGGCGTGCCAAATATGCTAAGAATGTATTCCTTCAAAAAATTTATCAACCACATTAGCATCATTAGTTCGGGTGGGGATTGCCTCCACCCATTTTGAAACATAATCAACAGCAACCAATATGTATTCATAACCAAAGATTTGGGAAAAGGACCCATGAAGTCTATTCCCCAAACATCAAACAGTTCAACTACAATATAAGATTGAAGGGGCATTTCATTCCTCCTTCCAATATTACCTACTCTTTGACAACGGTCACAATGCTTACAATATTCTTGAGCATCTTTGAATAGAGTAGGCCAATAAAATCCACTTTGAAGCACTTTTCAGCAGTCTTTCCCCTCCAAAATGACCACCGCAGTGAAGGTCATGACAAAATTGAAGAACACTAAGTTGTTCTTCCTCAGGTACACACCTGCGAATTATCTCATCTTTGCATATCTGGAATAGGTAAGGTTCATCCCAGAAATAGAATTTACTCATGTGCAAAAACCTTTTCTTTTCCTGAAATGACATGTTAGAATGCAAAAGACCACAAGCAAGATAGTTAGCAATATTTGCAAACCATGGTGAATTCATTACCGCAAATAACTGCTCATCAGAAAATACTTCTAGATTTCTATGAACGCTATCAGATGCAAGATTTTCATCAAAGGAAGGTAACCTAGATAAATGATCAGCTACAACATTCTCACTTCCCTTAGTATCTTTGATTTGAAAATCAAATTCATGCAATAATAGCACCCATATAATTAAACGAGGTTTAGTATGTTGTTTGGTCAAAAGATATTTTAAAGCTGTGTGATCTAAATGCACAATAATTTTAGACCCAATCAAATATGCTCTAAACTTATCTGAGGCAAAAACAACAGCTAGCATTTATTTTTCAGTTGTTGTGTAATTAACTTGTGTGCTACTTAGGGTCAAGCTAGCATAATAAATCACTCTCAAAAATTTCTCAACTCTTTGCCCAAGGACCACTCCTACTGCATGGTTGGATGCATTACACATAATTTCAAAAGGTAAGGACCAAACAGGAGCTACAATTACTGGTGCGCTGGTCAATTTTTCCTTTAGGGAATTGAAAGCTTGCATGCACTGTGCAGTAAATACAAATGGAACATCTTTTCTAAGCAAATGACACAATGGTTGGCTTATTTTAGAAAAATCTTCAATAAACCTCCGGTAAAAAGCTGCATGCCCTAGAACGCTTCTTATTCCCTTAACAGAGGTAGGTGGAGGTAACTTATCAATCAACTCTACCTTAGCTTTATCTACCTCAATCCCTTTACTAGACACAATATGGCCTAATACAATACCGTGAGTAACCATGAAATGACTTTTTTCCTAACTCAAAGTGAGATTACATTCAATACATCTTTCAAGCACAAGAACAAGTTTACTGAGGCAATTATCAAAAGAGTCACCAAAAACAGAAAAATCGTCCATAAATACCTCAATAAAGTCATCTATCATGTCCGTGAAAATAGACATCATGCATCTCTGAAAAGTTACAGGCGCATTGCACAAGCCAAAGGGCATACGCCGAAATGCAAAAGTCCCAAAAGGGCAAGTAAAGTGGTCTTGGATTGATCCTCTGGTGCTATCGCCACCTGATAATAACCTGAAAGTCCATCCAAAAAGCAAAAGTAAGAGTGTCCAGAAAGTTTATCCAGCATTTGATCAATAAAAGGAAGAGGGAAATGATCTTTCTTTGTGGCATTATTTAACTTCCTATAGTCTATACACATTCTTCACCCAGTGGTAGTCCTAGTAGGAATCAATTCATTCTTTTCATTTTTTACCACAGTGATTCCTGATTTCTTAGGCACTACATGTACTGGGCTAACCCACTCACTATTGGCTATCGGGTATATCACTCCTTCATCAAGTAATTTAAGCACTTCCTTCTTAACCACTTCACTCATGTTTGGGTTAAGGCACCTTTGGGTCTCTCTTACAGGTTTAGCTCCCTCTTCTAAGATAATTCTTTGCATGCACATTGAAGGGCTAATACGTTTAATATCACTCAACCCCCATCCTATAGCTCTTTTCAATCTTTTTAATTCACTCACCAACCTCATCTCTTCCCTTTCACTAAGTTCGCTAGAAATTATCACAGGTAAGGTGTCGTGATCTCGTAAAAACACATATTTCAGGTTTTTAGGCAACTCTTTTATCTCTAACTTAATTGAAGGATTATTCTCTTCTTTTTGGATGGAGGGGAGCTCAAATGACAGTTCCTCTTTAAATTCCTCTATTTCAGCACATTCTAATATATCAAGGCAACTGGCTACTTCTGAGTCAAAAATATCCAAGTTATGATCTAAGGTCAGTGCTAGCTCCAATTTATCCGAAGAACCTGTTTGTAAAAAAACATCTGAAACAACTGCGTCAATACAATCAATTAAAGAGCAATCCTCATATAATGCAGTTGTAGGAATAGGAGAAGTGTTAAAAATAGAAAATACAACAGTTTGTCCCAAGACACTCATTGACAATTTACCATTTTTAACATCAATCAAGGTGTTGGTCGTAGCCATAAAAGGCCTACCCAGTAGAATAGTGTGTGCGGATGGTGTAGGGTTATCTACTCCCATGTCAAGGACTATAAAATCCACGGGCACTATTAACCCACCAACCTCAACTAACACATCTTCTATAATTCCTTTCGGGAATCTAAGAGATCTGTTAGCTAATTGCAAGATCATTTTAGTAGGTTTAAGTTCCCCAAGTTCTAATTCAAGATACACAGAGTAAGGCATCAAATTAACACTGGATCCTAAATAACACATGCCATCAGTCCCCTTTCCATTACCTATAGTAATTTTAATTATGAAGCTGCCAGGATCCTTTAGCTTCGGAGGTAGTTTATGTTGCAAAATAGCACTAGCTACCTCTGATACTATCACCTTTTAATTTGGCTCATACCTCTTTTTCTTGGTGTTCAATTCCTTGAAGAATTTGGCATAAGCTGGCATATTTTTTATTGCTTCAAGTAGAGGTAAGTTAATACTTACCTTAGACAGCATGTTGAAGATGTCTGAAAATTGCTTATCTTGTTTATCATTCTTCAATCTGCTGGGGAATGGTATAGGTGGCCGGTAAGGATTACTTGCCTTGTGTAAATCTGCTAAAGGAGACTACTCCACTGATTTTTCTCCATCACCCTTGTCCTCTGGTTCTGCTTCTTTTTCATTTTCTTGATCACCTGCATTCACAAAATTAATTCCAGCACCATTATTTATTACCTTGCCACTTCTAAGAACAGTCATTGCTTGTGCTTGCTCAGGTTGACTAAAAAATTTTCCTTTCTATTGAATCTGCATCTGTTGTGCAAGTTGTCCCACTTGCGTCTCCACTTTCTTGAAAGATGCTTCCCATGAATCCAACCTTTTGTTATTCATCTCTTGATTCTTGGTATTTGCTTGGATAAAAGCATGTAAACTATCCTCCAAACTGTATCTCTTAGGCTGCCCTTGATTTGAAGATTGCCCTGGCGGTTGAGTTTGTCTTTGGAGCAAACGGAAAGGTTGTTGGGAATTATTTGTTGCCCACAAAAAGTTTGGATGATTCTGCCAACCAGGATTGTAAGTGTTTGAGAAATGATCATTTTGGGTCCTTGGCTGATAACCCTCCATAGCGTTAACTTGCTCAGCCTTATTTCCATAAGACTCGTATGCAGAGGGGCATATATTTGCTCCATGCCCAAAAGTTTCACAAATTCCACACACTTCTTGAGTGGATCAAGAAGCATTGTTCTTCATGTTCAACATCTGCACTTGTCTTGTCAATTCAGCTATCTGATTGACCATCTCACTGTTGGCTTCCACTTGATTTACCCCTTTACTTCTTCCTCTTACACTTTTTTGTTGGGAATTAGCTCCCAACATTTCAAAGATATCATAAGTCTCTTCTGCTGTCTTTTCTCCCATAGCTCCCCCAGCTGCATTATCAATAGTATTATAAAATTGTTGGGTTATACCATCATAGAAAAACTGATGCAGCAGTTGAAGTGGGTAGCGATGGTGTGAACACTGGATTAACAACATCTTAAACCTGTCCCAAGCCTCATGAAATGGCTCTCCATCCAATTGAGCAAATGTAGCTATTTTTCCTCTTAATTCAGCTGTCTTCTGATGTGAGTAAAATTTACCCATAAACTTGTTATATACTTGCTCCCAAGTTGTCAAAGAATTTTCAGGCAACATCATAAGCCAGATTTTTGCCCTATCCTTTAATGTGTACGGAAAACACCTCATCCTCAACTAGTCTTCTGTTAGTCCTCCCAATGGAAATGTGTTAAGGGTGGAGTAGAAATCCCGGATAAAATTCAAAGGATCCTCATTCGGAACTCCATAGAAAGATGGCAGCATGTTGTAATGTATATTCTTCAACTCGTAATTTCTTACTGCATCTGTCAATCTTATACATGAGGTGGCAGTCCTAATGACAGGTCTGGCAAAATCCCTCATAGTTCTTTGCCTATTGTCTCCCATATTGGTAGATTGTGCAGTATCCGACTCAAAATCAGAAATTTCCTCCTCTGTATCAAACCCGGTATACAATTCAAACTCTTCTCTGCTCCTTTTCACTCTTTGAATTTCTAAAATAAATGGGCAAAGCTCTCCTCCGAGTGATCTCCTACCTTGCATAAAAAAATTCTGAAAGAAGGAATTATTTAAAGCAAAAGAAAAATAAAATAAAATATAAACAATGAACAATAATTTAAAATATATATGACTAATAAACAATTACACTAATTAGCTTCCCCGGCAAAGGCGCCAAAAACTTGTTGCGCTCTAATAAACACTACTAAAGCTACACTCGCAAGTATACGAGGCTGCTGCAGTATTTCGGTGAACACCTCAAGGTCATCTCACAAGGAAGCTAGATAAGCTAATTATTTATCAAATCGTAATAAACAAATTATTAATTAATAGTCTTTGATTTATAAAATTAAATTGCTGAACAACTAATGAAAATTGAAAGGAATTGAATTTATAACAATGAAAGAAAACTGAACAAATATATTGATTCACTTAATAGAAAAGCCTAGGGTTTGCACTTCTCTACTAATTTATATGTATGAACGGCAATTCCTCTCAACTGATTGAATTTCAAAGATCAGATTTCAAGCAACTTAATTAATCAAATTAAGGAAATAAGCTCTCACATTCAAACCTTTTTCAATTAATCTTACTACAATCAAAATGATCTTTTCCTTAGGTTTATATTTCTAATTCACCTAAGTCTCTAATTAAATTATTCCAGTATTGGATTTCATTTCTCTATCCTTCATCTCAATACCTAAAACACATAATTAGTGGCCAATCAATTATATATTAACATTAATCATTCAATTAAGGATAAAAGAAATAAATCAATTAAGAGAAATAACCAGTTCATACAATCATAGTAGATTCATACAAACCCTAGACTAGATCAAAATTAGTTCATAGTAATGCTATTAAAAAAATTCATCTCATTAAAGTTCAAAGAAATTAATTTAGACATTAGAGAATTCATAAATAAAATTTCAATAAAACTTAAGAAATAGAGTTAAAGAACGAAACCCAATTACAGCTTTCCTTTGGCTTCTGAAGAATCTCTTGCTCAGATTTTTGCTAAAAGAATAACGTACTGGCTAGAACTAATTTGATCTAGAGTGTTGGAATGAAAGTGAAATCAATATTCGATAGTTTTCTTGTTTTAGAGAAAAATTCTCCAGAGAAAAATAAAGAACGACTGAAAAAGTTTATCTCCCCTCCTATTACCCTAATCTTATCTATTTATACAAATCCCTTGGCTAAAATTTTGCACAAGCCGTGTATTTGGGTGCTGGATGTGACACGGCCACAAGCTTGGCCGTGTCATGTGGGTGTGTCATCTTCTGCTTCTCTAGTTTGCTTGTCTTTTGTTCTTTGGCATGAGTGGGACACAGCCAAGCTTGCTGGCTGTGTCATGTGACACGGCCAGTGGCTTGATTGTGTCACTTGAGTGTGTCTTCTTCCGTTTTGCTCCTTACTCTTCTTTATTCTTTGGAGATGAGAGTGACACGGCCAAGCCTATTGGCCATGTCACTTGCTGCCATTTCTTTCCTTCTTTTCTTTTCTTTCTTTGGTTTCTTTGGTTTTGCTCTTTAGGTGAGACACGACCAGTGGCTTGACCATGTCTACTGGCCGTGTCAAGCTCTGCCTTCATTTCCTTTGAGGTGACACGGCCAAGCTAGATTTGGCTTGGCCATGTCTTGCTTGATTCATGCTCTTCTTTCTTTGTTTTGATCTTCCAAGGGAGTTTTTTGCACTCTAACCTAAAACAAACACTTAAAACAAACTTTAAACAAAAATCAAATGAAACATTAACTAAAAACACATAAACATCATACTAAAAACTAGTACAAAAGTGATATAAACACTGGGATAAATTAAGGCAAAGGAGTACACAAGCTTCCAAACTTCCTTGAGTTCTAAAAAATGCTGAAATCATTAAATAAATAGATTAAAACTACCATAATGCATGAAGAAAACAATAATTATCATAATAAATAAATAGCAATTTGAGGACAAAAACTAATAAAATAGCCTCATGCTTGGATAACCAATTCCAAGATTCTCAAGACAAAAAGGAGCTGAAGGTTGTTGAGAAGATAACTATTGAAAAGACAGAGACATCTGATGTTGAGAAGATGATTGCTAATTTAAAAAAGAAATTTGAGAAGAAGCTGAAAATCGAAGAGCTGTCCAAGATCGACAAACTATTTGAACAAGATGAGGAGGTCCCTTATAAGTTCAAGATGCCTTCCTTCGCTAGGTACAATGGTACTGGAAATCTTCATCTCCATATGAAGTAGTACATCACTGCTATACAGTCTGCCTGAGCTACTAAAGCTCAAACTCTGAAGTATTTTATGCTCTCATTGGACCCTATTGTTCAAAATTAGTTCAACACCTTAGAGGAAAGTACTCAAAAATTTGGGACATGTTGTGCAAGACTTTCATTCAGCAATATGGGGTACAATGTCAAGTTGGAAGTTAACTTAATGGAAGTTGAGTCCATTAGACAAAGGCCAAATGAGAATTTTGTGAACTATGTGAAAAGGTGGAGGAATAAGGCTACTTTGCTCAAGAAGAGGCCCGATGAATTTGATAAAGTAAGGATGATTGTGATAGGGGTGTTGCCTAGTCTTCATGAAAGTATGTCTCATACATGTCACCGAGCATGCCTATTACAATGCCTCACAAAAGCTGTGACACGCCTAGGGACATGGGTGTGTCAATGGATGTGCCTTTTATCTAGAATCCCAGTAGCAATGACATGCCCAGTGACATGGGCATGTCAGGCTAACATATCTGCACTATAAAAGCTGAGCTGAAGCCCGAATTAGGGAGTCAATTTTCATTCTTTACAACCTAGAACCGACTTCTAGAGAGAAAAAGAGAGTTTTGAAGCTAAAATTGAAGGTGAAGACCCATTCTATGTAAGATCGAAACCAAGATTCAAGGATTCAAGTGAAGAAACACAAATTATTCGCCATGGATTGTTTAGATTCTTTTATTTATTTCTCTTATTCTGGTTTTCTAGTTTTGAACATGAACTAATTCCTTCTCTATCTAGATATTGATGACCCCTAGCTTTATTATATGGATTGTGTAACACCCCTTCCCGACCTACGTGTGTAAGCTGAGTAGAGGCGCCACCCTATCCTAATGTTGCTACCACTTTTACTTAGTCAAATTTTTGTTCCGATTTTTATAGAAATTTTGCCATAGTTTTGCCTAAAAATTCAATCCCAAGTGTCGACAAAACTGGTTTTTTTTTTCTAATTTTTGAAAACATTTTTACACAAACCAATGCAAACAAAATCATTCTCAGTACACTTCCAATAAATCCCCCTTATAACCTCAACTACAACCTGCAAAAAGGATTTACACTTCTAGTACAAAATAAAGTAAAGGTTTATTATGAAATACAGCAGATAAAATCTTTGTTCACTATGCAACGGAAAGTAACAATATTTACAAATTCATATACATCAAAACTCAAGTTTTACAACACATAAAATTTATACATGTTTGGCAGTCAGTCTTCGATCTTAAAGCCCACTATTCAATCTTCAAAATCTAGGCTCGACTCGGCCTAGAGGAACTCTCTGGTTCTTCCTTGTCACCTGCGCGAAGAATCACATTCGCGCTAAGCCAACGGCTTAGTAAGATAAAACATGCTAATGGTATGCTTTAATGTAATGCAATGCCACATATGTTATTGATAAGATCAATATCATAAATATAAAGTTAACCACATAATTATGCATTTCACAAATCATAGTCATATGAGCATACCACATTTCAACATCTTTCCACATTCAACATTAATCAATCATACTCAATAACCAATATCTCATTTCATTAACTCATAACATTATTTAGGACATTCATATAACCCTGACACCTATGGGCCCAACAAGTATTTAATACGATATTCAGAGTTCAGAGTTACTGCTTTGGTTCATAGTCACAATAATCACGCCCGTAGGCAAGTGTAACAGACCCAGTCTCTTGGATCATCAACTCAACACATATGAGGAGATCCTCAACCCGGCAAGACTGTTACAAATCATATATCTCATAGTGTAACAGACCCAGTCTCTTGGACCATCAACTCAACACCTATGAGGAGGTCCTCAACCCGGCAAGACTGTTACCTGTCATCATTTCTTAGGCATGCCACCCAAATCCAGAACTCTGAAACTGAATAACATATTAAACAAACAATTCATTTCCATTCTCAATTCTCATCACATTTAGGCAAACATGCCTTCTTTCTTTCAATTACATCATCTTAGCCAATAACAATGGCTTCACATTTCATTTCACAATATAACATCTCATTATTCAAGTATATATATATATATATATCTCATCCATGATCACATTATATCTCACATAGCATCATTCATAAATATCAACATTTCATACCACATTACTCATGAAACACATTACCATTCACAATGCACAACATAACATTGTTCAATCTCAACAATGCAATTAGGGCAAAGAACAATTGATTATAACATTCATTGATTCAAGTGTGTTTAAAGTGTTTAGGGTTAGGTTTAAGGACCAACCTACCTTTGGAAAACCAAAGCAATGCAAAAAGAACAAAGAATTAAAACCCTAACCATAAATAGTACATTCTGGTTTTAAACTCCATTTTATCCTTATTTTGAAAAATTGTATAAAATAATCTACTTGACTAAAAATTCTAAAATTTTTACAGAATTTAGTTTTATATCTTAAAATCATCCCTTTAAAATTTCAGATCAAACTGAACACAAAATCTTGGTCAAATAGTTCACCTAACCAGACTGCCCCAATTGCCCTGCATCCTGGCAGCAGTTCTGAACTTTGTGAATTCCATAAATCAAATTCAATCAACGTGGTTCCAAATTATTTTTCTCAAATACTAGACTCACTAAGCAACAACATATCCAAAATTCGATTGGATATGATTTTTCTACATTTTATTAAAAATCACGAAATATAGCTGTCCCAGTTAAGGTACCTGCTGGAACAGGTCTAATGAAAATAATCTTTCTAAACTCATAACCATTCCAAAATCGAATCAACATATTTTTCAGTCATTCTACACTCATAGAGGCACAACATATCAAAAATTTACTTCAAGAACATTTTTCTATAATTAATTAAAAATCATACAAATCACAGCCTTTACTAATTGTAAAACAGAAACAATTTCACTAAACACAACTCTTACTCAACACAATCACTTCCAACACCTTCACCAACTCAACTTCTCATCATCAAACCAACAAACCCTAATTCCTTTCTCACACCACTTCAAAAGAATTGAAGAAATTAAAGAAAAGATCTTACCTCAAATGAAGAAATCTACAAATCTTTAACCAAAACCCTTGTTTCTTTCTTCAAAATGCTTCAAACCTCAAGATCACCTCTCTTTCTCTCTTTGTCTATGGAGAATCCGGCCACTTCAAGAAAGAAAGAAGAAAATGCACAAGTCAAACACCTTTTCTTCTTTTAATCTCCACCATGCATCTTACAAGGAAAATTACCAAAACACCCTTAACCATATAACTAACTCTTTGTCTCATATAAGCCCTTTATAGTAATTTCATTAACAACCAAAAATATCTTCTTCCACTTAACCATCACCTTGACTCTTCATTTGACCAATGTATATGTTAATTATATCATCATATAAACAACATATACATTTGTCTCTAAACCCTAAATTTCTTCTCCAAAACACATATACATATACATTCTCTTCCCATTTCTTTTCTCTTACAATTTAACACATATATGCACAAACATTCACTTCCCAATATATATATCAACAACCACAATAACAACAACATACTCAAAACTTCTAGGGCATAAATGAGGATATTACAATTCTCCCCCTCTAAAAAGAAAATTTCGTCCTCGAAATTACCTGATATCAAAGCTGAAACAATTGCGGATACTGCTCTCGCATGGTATGCTCACTTTCCCAAGTCGCTTCTTCTTTTGCATGATTCTTCCAAAGAATCTTCACCAATGGCACTCTCTTGTTCCTTAACTCTTTCACTTCTCGTGCCAAGATAGCAACTGGTTCCTCTTCAAATGTCAAATCTGGGCTCACTTCAATAGACTCAAATGGCAACACATGAGATGGATCCGACCTATATCTCCTCAACATAGAAACATGGAATACATTATGAATACGATCCAACTCAGGTGGCAAAGCAAGTCGATACGCCACTGGCCCAACTCTTTCTAACACTTCATACGGCCCAATGAAACGAGGACTCAATTTTCCTTTCCGACCGAACCTCAAAATTTTCTTCCAAGGAGACACTTTCAGAAATACCTTATCTCCAACATCAAACTCTATATCTCTCCTTTTTAGATCTGCATAAGACTTCTGTCGGTCTGAAGCTGCTTTTAACCTGCCTCGAATCAACTTTACTTTATCTTCAGTTTCTTGAATCAAATCAGGACCAACCAACTTATTATCTCCAAGCTCATTCCAACAAAGAGGTGTCCTACACCGTCTGCCATACAATGCTTCAAACGGTGCCATACCAATGCTGGATTGGTGACTGTTGTTGTAAGCAAACTCCACAAGAGGTAAAAACCTATCCCAACTTCCAGAGAAATCGATGACACAGCTTCTCAACATGTCCTCAATAATCTGTATCACCCTCTCTGACTGTCCATCCGTCTGTGGATGAAAAGCAGTGCTGAAGTGCAGTCGAGAACCTAAAGCACTATGCAAACTCTTCCAAAATCTGGAAGTAAACCTGGGATCTCGATCAGACACTAAAGAAGTTGGAACACCATGCAGTTTCACAATCTCATGGATATACAGCTCAGCCAATCTCTCCAAAGAGTAATCCATTCGAACCGGAAGGAAATGAGCTGTCTTAGTCAATCTATCCACAATCACCCATATAGCATCATGCTTCTTTTGTGTCAATGGCAAACCAGACACAAAATCCATTGTCACTCTTTCCCACTTCCATTCTGGCACTGACAATGGTTGAAGCAACCCGGTTGGAACTTGATGCTCTGCTTTAACCTTCTGACAAGTGAGACATTTCGATACAAACTCAGCAATGTCTCTCTTCAAACCAATCCACCAATAATGATGTCTCAAATCATGATACATCTTCGTATTACCCGGATGCATAGCAAACATTGACTGATGAGCTTCTTCTAAAATGACTCTTTTCAAATCAGCATCATCGGGTACACACAATCGGTTCTTAAACCAGAGACTCCCATCATCTTTCACAACAAAATCTCTAGTCTTCCCATTCTTGCAATCTGAAAAAATCTTCTGAATCTTCTTATCGGCCAACTGAGCTTCTTTGATCTGATATAACAAAATCAGCTTTAATTGCAACTGTGCCAATAATGCACCATCAACACAAGGTACAAAACTGGCATGCAATGCTCTCAACTCAACAAGCAACGAGAGCGAGTAAACAGTTAAACCAGCTAAAGACTTCCGACTCAAGGCATCAGCAACAACATTTGCTTTACCTGGATGATAGTCAATCAAGCAGTCGTAGTCTTTAATCAATTCTAACCATCTCCTCTGACGAAGATTGAGTTCTTTCTGGACACCCAAATACTTCAAACTCTTGTGATCAGTGTAGATGAAACATTTCTCCCCAAACAGATAGTGGCGCCAAATCTTTAATGCAAACACAATGGCAGCCAATTCTAAATCATAGGTCGGATAGTTAAGCTCATGCGGTTTCAACTGTCGAGATGCATAAGCTATAACTTTCCCTTCCTGCATCAATACACACCCCAAACCTCTATGTGAAGCATCACTGTAGATCACATATGGTTTGCCTTCAACAGGTAAAGTAAGAACAGGCGCTTGAGTCAACAACTCTCTCAACTGCTCAAAACTAGCCTGACACTGATCTGTCCACACAAATCTCACTCCCTTTCGAAGTAATCTGGTGAGTGGAGTAGCTATCAAAGAAAACCCTTTCACAAACCGTCGGTAATAGCCTGCCAAACCCAGAAAACTTCTAATCTCTGTCACAGACTTGGGTGGACTCCAATTTAAAATGGCTTCAACTTTGCTCGGATCAACTCTGATGCCTTCTGCAGAAACAATATGTCCGAGAAAAGCAACTTGATCCAACCAGAACTCACACTTCGACAATTTGGCAAATAACTGATTCTCTCTCAAAATCTGCAACACAATCCGCAGATGCATATCATGCTCCTCTTCATTCCGCGAATACACCAGTATATCATCAATGAAGACCACTACAAACTGATCCAAATAGGGCCTAAACACCCTATTCATCAAATCCATAAAAGCTGCAGGTGCATTCGTTAGACCAAAAGGCATAACTAAAAACTCATAATGCCCATACCTGGTCCGAAAAGCAGTCTTAGGAACATCTTCACTTCTTACCCTCAGCTGATGGTACCCAGATCTCAAATCAATTTTGGAGAACACTGACGCTCCCTTCAACTGATCAAAGAGATCATCGATTCTAGGCAAAGGATATTTATTTTTAATAGTCACCTTGTTCAATTGCCTATAATCGATACACAACCTCATAGTACCATCTTTCTTCTTCACAAATAGCACAGGAGCTCCCCAAGGAGAAACACTGGGGCGAATGAATCCTTTGTCCAACAACTCCTGTAATTGCACTTTCAACTCCCTCAATTCTGCTGGTGCCATTCTATAAGGAGTAATAGAGATAGGAGTGGTACCAGGCAACAATTCAATACCGAACTCCACCTCTCTCTCAGGAGGCAACCCTGGCAACTCCTCTGGAAACACATCCGGGAACTCAGCAACTGTGGCAATGCTATCAATAGGGGAACCCTTCACTCTAGTATCCACCACATGAGCAAGATAGGCTTCACACCCCTTTCTAATCAACCTCCTGGCTGCAACAGCTGAAACAAATAAGGAGGCTAGCTGTTCCTGCTCATTAGATACTATCACCTCTCTACCATCACCCGTTCTCAAAGAAACAATTTTCTTTTTACAATCCACCACAGCTTCATGTCGAGATAGCCAATCCATACCTAAGATCACGTCATATTCCTTAAATGGCATCTCAATCAAATCCCCAAGGAACTCCTCACCCTGCACCACTACTGCACTATCTCTATGCACCTTACTCACAACCACACTATGCCCTAACGGATTTGTTACCAACACATCAAATCCTAGGGACTCAGCATGCAAATCAGATACAGGCAAAACAGATGCACTAATATATGAATGTGTGGAACCCGGATCAATCAAAGCAAGTACTGGAGTATTAAATAAAGAAAAAGTACCAGCTATGACTGCCGATGTATCTGGCTGTCTCTGCATAACATACATCCTCTGGGAAGATCCAACCTCCTCTGGTCTACCCTCCCTGGATGTAGTACCTCTTCTAGAACTGAATCCTGGTCTACCTCCCCGGCTGGCACCTCTGCCTCCTCTGCCTCCCCTCACACTAGCTCGAGAAGCAGCAGAATCAACTGGCATCTGATCCTGCCTCTCAGGACAGTCTCTCACAAAGTGGTCAGGTGATCCACACCTGAAGCATACCCCTGATCTACTATGCCTCCAACAAACGCCCCCATGTCTTCCACCACACTGGTTACACACAGGTAAGGTGGATCTCTGAACTCCAGGAGTAGGAGCACTCGCTACTGAAGCTGCAGGTCTAAATCTCTGCCTCTGGAACTGCACTGACCTACCCACTGGTCTCTGGCTCCTACTACTCCGAGGAACAAAACTTCCTCTACCCCTCTTCGCAGAAGAAGACCCTGCCTCGAACTGGGGCCTTCTAACCCTAACCTCTTCCTCTGAAGCAGCTGCAATAACTTGAGCTCGCTCTACACTTCGAGCTGCTGCCACAAGCTGTGAGAAATCCTGATATCTGGATCCAGCCACTAAGCACATGATCGAGGGCCTCAATCCCTCCTCAAATCGCCGACATCTATCAATCTCATCAGTAATGATACCCCCAGCATACTGACTCAGTCGAATAAACTCAACTTCATACTCAGTTACGGTCCGATGATCTTGCTTCAAATCTAGAAACTCTCTTTTCTTCCCATCTTTATACTCCCTAGGAGTATACTTCAACTCAAATTCTCTCAGAAAATCCGCATAAGACAAGGTTGGTGGATCATCCATAGAATGGGGCACTGTCTTCCACCAGTCGTAGGCATCCTTCTGTAGCAAAGATCTTGCATAGTCAAACTTCTCCTCTGAAGTGGCTTGCAACTGCACAAATACCCTCTGAACTCTATCAAGCCACTGTTCTGCTACAGCCGGATCAACTGTACCAAAGAAATCCTCTGCTCCATATTTCCTTAGCTTATCATAGTGCCTTACTGGTACTGAAGGCTGAGGGGGTGGTGGCGGTGGCTGTGGTTGCACAGGTGCTTGTCTCATAGCTTCCAACATAGGCCTAAACCAGGCTGGCGGAACCTCCTCCCCAGCTGGTCTACCCGACACCGAAGCAGGTGCCTCCTCAACACTATCAACCCTAGCTCCCTCAGCAGGAGCAATACTCTCGGCACTACCCTCAACAGATTGTCGTGAATGAGATGCCATCTCTACCTATATCTGCAAACACAGCAGAATATTCCTCATTAAAGATCAAAGACTGCCATACCAAAACATGTATTTTACTCAAAAACCCACTTTAAAAATCAAAATATTCTTTTTCTTACAATTGATCTAGGTTGAGAATCTCAAACCTAGGCTCTGATACCAAAAATTGTAACACCCCTTCCCGACCTACGTGTGTAAGCTGAGTAGAGGCGCCACCCTATCCTAATGTTGCTACCACTTTTACTTAGTCAAATTTTTGTTCCGATTTTTATAGAAATTTTGCCATAGTTTTGCCTAAAAATTCAATCCCAAGTGTCGACAAAACTGGTTTTTTTTTCTAATTTTTGAAAACATTTTTACACAAACCAATGCAAACAAAATCATTCTCAGTACACTTCCAATAAATCCCCCTTATAACCTCAACTACAACCTGCAAAAAGGATTTACACTTCTAGTACAAAATAAAGTAAAGGTTTATTATGAAATACAGCAGATAAAATCTTTGTTCACTATGCAACGGAAAGTAACAATATTTACAAATTCATATACATCAAAACTCAAGTTTTACAACACATAAAATTTATACATGTTTGGCAGTCAGTCTTCGATCTTAAAGCCCACTATTCAATCTTCAAAATCTAGGCTCGACTCGGCCTAGAGGAACTCTCTGGTTCTTCCTTGTCACCTGCGCGAAGAATCACATTCGCGCTAAGCCAACGGCTTAGTAAGATAAAACATGCTAATGGTATGCTTTAATGTAATGCAATGCCACATATGTTATTGATAAGATCAATATCATAAATATAAAGTTAACCACATAATTATGCATTTCACAAATCATAGTCATATGAGCATACCACATTTCAACATCTTTCCACATTCAACATTAATCAATCATACTCAATAACCAATATCTCATTTCATTAACTCATAACATTATTTAGGACATTCATATAACCCTGACACCTATGGGCCCAACAAGTATTTAATACGATATTCAGAGTTCAGAGTTACTGCTTTGGTTCATAGTCACAATAATCACGCCCGTAGGCAAGTGTAACAGACCCAGTCTCTTGGATCATCAACTCAACACATATGAGGAGATCCTCAACCCGGCAAGACTGTTACAAATCATATATCTCATAGTGTAACAGACCCAGTCTCTTGGACCATCAACTCAACACCTATGAGGAGGTCCTCAACCCGGCAAGACTGTTACCTGTCATCATTTCTTAGGCATGCCACCCAAATCCAGAACTCTGAAACTGAATAACATATTAAACAAACAATTCATTTCCATTCTCAATTCTCATCACATTTAGGCAAACATGCCTTCTTTCTTTCAATTACATCATCTTAGCCAATAACAATGGCTTCACATTTCATTTCACAATATAACATCTCATTATTCAAGTATATATATATATATATATCTCATCCATGATCACATTATATCTCACATAGCATCATTCATAAATATCAACATTTCATACCACATTACTCATGAAACACATTACCATTCACAATGCACAACATAACATTGTTCAATCTCAACAATGCAATTAGGGCAAAGAACAATTGATTATAACATTCATTGATTCAAGTGTGTTTAAAGTGTTTAGGGTTATGTTTAAGGACCAACCTACCTTTGGAAAACCAAAGCAATGCAAAAAGAACAAAGAATTAAAACCCTAACCATAAATAGTACATTCTGGTTTTAAACTCCATTTTATCCTTATTTTGAAAAATTGTATAAAATAATCTACTTGACTAAAAATTCTAAAATTTTTACAGAATTTAGTTTTGTATCTTAAAATCATCCCTTTAAAATTTCAGATCAAACTGAACACAAAATCTTGGTCAAATAGTTCACCTAACCAGACTGCCCCAATTGCCCTGCATCCTGGCAGCAGTTCTGAACTTTGTGAATTCCATAAATCAAATTCAATCAACGTGGTTCCAAATTATTTTTCTCAAATACTAGACTCACTAAGCAACAACATATCCAAAATTCGATTGGATATGATTTTTCTACATTTTATTAAAAATCACGAAATATAGCTGTCCCAGTTAAGGTACCTGCTGGAACAGGTCTAATGAAAATAATCTTTCTAAACTCATAACCATTCCAAAATCGAATCAACATATTTTTCAGTCATTCTACACTCATAGAGGCACAACATATCAAAAATTCACTTCAAGAACATTTTTCTATAATTAATTAAAAATCATACAAATCACAGCCTTTACTAATTGTAAAACAGAAACAATTTCACTAAACACAACTCTTACTCAACACAATCACTTCCAACACCTTCACCAACTCAACTTCTCATCATCAAACCAACAAACCCTAATTCCTTTCTCACACCACTTCAAAAGAATTGAAGAAATTAAAGAAAAGATCTTACCTCAAATGAAGAAATCTACAAATCTTTAACCAAAACCCTTGTTTCTTTCTTCAAAATGCTTCAAACCTCAAGATCACCTCTCTTTCTCTCTTTGTCTATGGAGAATCCGGCCACTTCAAGAAAGAAAGAAGAAAATGCACAAGTCAAACACCTTTTCTTCTTTTAATCTCCACCATGCATCTTACAAGGAAAATTACCAAAACACCCTTAACCATATAACTAACTCTTTGTCTCATATAAGCCCTTTATAGTAATTTCATTAACAACCAAAAATATCTTCTTCCACTTAACCATCACCTTGACTCTTCATTTGACCAATGTATATGTTAATTATATCATCATATAAACAACATATACATTTGTCTCTAAACCCTAAATTTCTTCTCCAAAACACATATACATATACATTCTCTTCCCATTTCTTTTCTCTTACAATTTAACACATATATGCACAAACATTCACTTCCCAATATATATATCAACAACCACAATAACAACAACATACTCAAAACTTCTAGGGCATAAATGAGGATATTACAGATTGAATAGTTTTATTTAGTTAAATCATTTGATTAAGATGTTTATTCTTATGATGCTTTATGATTTATTTCCAATTCATAATAGCATGCTTATTGATTGGTTGCAATTGTCATATTATTGACTTGAGAAAGCTTGATATGAATAGAATACTCATAAGGATTGAGGATTGATTAAAGTACTAGAGATAGACTTATAAGATCCTTTGGTTTATGATTCCTTGTTCTTAATGCAAGATCTATTTAATTATGTTTGAGAAGAGATTCCAGCATTCTACTTAGTGATTAGGGATTAATTAACCTGAGAAAGGTTTTAGTCTAATCTAGAGGAATGCCAATTCAACTCTATTATTTAATTTAAATGAATTGATTTTCATAAATATATTTATGGCTAGGGAGATTCAATATCTGGATAGTATTTTCATCATCAATCCTTTTTTCACAACACTTAAATCTCTCTTTACTTTAAGTTATTAAGTTAATTGTCTTTAATTACAAACTTCACAAAATTATTAATTTGCTAAACAATAGTTAAAATTTGCACTAGTACTTGGCCTTGTCCCTAGTGGAATGACAACTTGCTCACTACTTTATTACTTGAGCGAACCATGCACTTGCGGTATTGTAATAGCATAAGTTCACACCATTAAGTTTTTGGCACCGTTGCCGGGGATATGAGAAGTTGTGTATAAAGATCCATATTTTAAGGGTAAAGACCCGACTCCAATAGATAAAGATCTATGTTTCAAGTTTAAAGACCCAATCTCTAATGGATAAAGATCCATGTTTCAAGGGTAAAGACCCAATCTCCAATGGATAAAGATCCATGTTTCAAGGGTAAAGACCCTATCCCCAATGGACAAAGATCTATGTTTCAAGGGTAAAGACCCAATTTCCAATAGATAAAGATCCATTTTTGGTGGGTAAAGACCCACAATCCATAAAAAAAAATGGATCAACCAGTTAAGCCAGAATTCTCAAATGATAAAAGGTCAGTCAATCAATCCTCAAATTTCCATGAAGTTTGTTGAGAATGGTTGAGAACCATTCTCACAAATTCTCATAGCTGGCCCGCCTGTAGCCCGCAGCAATTTTTACCAGTGCAGTTTTTGCCGAAACCCAATTCTATTTGGTTTTTATTTCTTTTCCTAAATGGTTTTTATTTCCTGAGACAATTAGAAGTAGGTTTTTTATTTTTCCTATAAATACCACATTAAAACAAACAAAAAGGGGAAGGAAATTCTGGAACTGAAATTTTTAACCGGACTTGGGACTCATGAATTCTTTCGGCCAAAAGAAAACCTTGAAGAAGCAAGAGGTAGTGAGGAAGCAACACCAATTCATCAAAGGCAGCCTACACTGTCTTTATTATTGTTCAACCAGAATTCAAAGATTGTGGTGGAACCAAAAATGGAGGTTTGAATCTTTATTTCTTTGCTTATATTCACAGTAACTTCATTATACAATTTGATAAATTGTTTAAGCATGCATATTTTTTTTACTTGATCAATGATACTACTTATAATCCCAGCTCTATTTAAAAACCCTAGAAAGAGTTTTTCCGAAGGCCTAATGCCTTAATGCCCGTAACACATATTTTTGAAATCACAAACCCTAATTATACTTTTCTAAAACTATAATAATCTGTTTTCTAAAAACCCTAATCAAATTAATTTTCTAAAATCTTCACAGTAGCCTCCTCTTTCAAAATTGAATATGATAGTGATAGTCTTCTTAGAAACCATAATTCTAATTTAAATTAAACCCTAACTTCTTTAGTTAAAACCTTAATCAGTTATTATTTATTATCATCACAGTAGCCTATTCCATTAAATCACTATAGTATTAGATTATTCAAATAATATTTTAAACGCCCAGTAGTTATATTACACATAAGTATTTATCAAAAATCCATGTTAAAATAGTCTTAGAGTTTTATAATAATCATGTTTTGACAAAACTCCTAAATCCTTTTTCCCGAACCCTAATTTTTTAAAACACTAATTCTAAATGCCAAAACCCAAATTCTTCAAAACTAAAATTTAGAAATCATGAAAACATCTAGTACCCCCAGTAGCCTAAAGCCATAAATAAAACCAAAAACTCTAAAATTTTAAATCCTAGAACCCTAATTTCTTAAATCATAAATCTTAAACCTTAATTTTGTTTATTTAATGGATTGAATTCTAATTTTATTTATTTATTTGATTATGTGATTTGTTATATGTTAATGATGAATGGTTTATTTTATTTTATGAATGGTTTGTGTAACACCCCCGTACCTCATATACGTACACCACATACACCCACACAACATGTGATATACGTATAGAAGATATAAGGGTGTCACAGTCCATTTTAACCATCCAATCTTTAACATCAAATCATCATTTCCACAATATGAGTAAACTTAAAACATTTAACTTATTTTATAAAAATCAATATAGAAAACATTCCTTGTTAAAATACATATTTATATAACATCAGTACCCAAAAGTTTATCCAAAATATTTGTTTAATAAGCAGCGAAAAATACATATGTATATATCAAAATCAATGTTTACAAAATTATAGAGTTTATACATGCTGGTAGTTTATCTCTGATCTTGATGTCCACAACTTAACATTTCTCTCACAAACTCAAGCCTAGACTTAACTCGGTCTAGACAAGCTCTCCGACACAACCGGATCTACCCTGTCACCTACGCGATGAACCACAATCGCGCTAAGCAGAAAGCTTAGTAGTATAAACTTTGATTCAATATAGATCAATGCGATGCTAATGCACAATACATATGAATATATCAACTCATTACATTATAACTCAACATATTAATCATTTGCATCACATTTCGTAATTCACATTTAAGCAAAGACAAACAAGGGCCCAGAAAGGATCTAATATGCTATTCAAAGTTCAAACTTACTGCTTTGGTCCATAATGACACCTTGTGTCTAGCCCCGTAGGCAATATATATATATATCCATGGATAATGTAACAGCCCCAGTCTGTTAGACCTCAACCCGGCTAGACCCTTAGGCCCTAGTATCTTGGTCCTCAACCCAACTAGATAGCTATAGTTTTTGAGGCTTATGACCCAGTCTTTTCACCCTAAAAACATCACATTTATCAGCTGGGCTCGGCTTATGATCCGATCTTTTCACCTGCCCAGCAATTCATAGGCATGCCGCCAAACCCATAACTCTGAAAATTGAATAACATACTAGGCACACAACTTATTCATTTATCTTATTATCGAATACTTTCATAATTCATTTCTCATAATCAAACTAGGCTCATTGCCTTATTATATCCTCATTTTTCTCACCTTTCTCATTCTTCTCTTTTGTATCAATATCAATTTGTTACATTATGATTTCACATGTCTTAACACATTATTCCATATTTCTTTTCATATACACTACATTACTCAATTGCATTGATACATCAACATAATTCACATCATGCATATCATAACATATAACTCATTCATCAATAAGGTATCAATTAACTTACCATATTTCTCAACTAAACGTGTTAAGTCCCAATGTCATGTAAATGTATGCAATCATTCAAAGTTTGTACTTACCTCTAAAAGTAACAACACCACTCTATCAACTTCCTTTTCCAAGATGTCCCTCAAACATTGGCTAGGGTAACTCAATTCTCTTCAAAACCTAATCTAAAGGTGATTATAAATACTCACTTAGTGTTACACATAAGAAAATAAGGATAAGAACTATCTAGGGCAAACTCTACACTTGACACGCTCAACAACACGGGTGTGTCCCTGACCGTGCCCTAAACCCATAACATAGAAGCTTTGACACACTCAGTGACATGGGCATGTCACTTCACGTGTCAATTCTCCCCCAACACAGAAGCTATGACATGCTCAGTGACATGGGCGTGTCACTGGACGTGTCAATCTTCCAACAACATAGAAGCTGTGACACACTTAGTGACATGGTCTTGTCACTGGATGTGTCACCAACCTAGAAAATAGAACCAACGACATGCCCAAAGACATGGCCGTGTTAATGGGCGTGTCAGGCCAAAAACCCTAAAATCGAAACCAAAATGCCATATCCAACAAACATCTTTCTTTTACCCTTTTTCACTCCAAACAAACTTAACCAAAACCATCAATATACCATATAACACTTGAATAAACACCAACACAACTCAATTACAAACATCACAACACAATCACAACCATATTACACAACTTAAAGTCACAACACCCACAACTCTTGTCTCTTTTTGAACCCATTAGGGGGTTGGAGATTCCTTAAAAATCGAGTCATCCACCCCTTTCTTTTTCCCGGCCCGTCCGGGTGGCCACTCCATTTTCTTCGGGCTTAGGCCCATGTTCTCTAAGGCCCCGAGACTAAACAGTGCCGAAGTAGCAAGAACCATTCCACCAGGAGTGGGGGCAAAAATCCCTGCTCACAGTGGCGACTCCATTGGGGATTCTCATAGATTCTCTTAAAAATTTTCTCATAATTTTTTTAGCAACATTGGGACGGCAACAAATAGAGAAGAACTGCAACAGTTTTTTTTTTTTTGAGAACGAAGGAAACAACAAGCAGAAATATGAAGAGAACCAAAGAAGAAGGCAGAATCCATACTGTATTCACATTGTTCACCCAGAAATCAATTTTTTGGTGGAACCGACAATGGAGGTTTGATCTTTAATCATAAATTATTCATGTTTACAGTAGCTGTATTTTCTTTGATTAATAAGAACATGCAGTAACTTGATCTTTATTTTAATAACTTTAATTGTTTGCTTTAGTTAATACATTAATCAGTTGTGTTTGTAACTCAACTTGCATGTTCTATAAAAACTTAAAACCATCCAGTAGTTGTTGAGGATTTGAATCAATTGTCAGAATCAGGTTTGTTTACTTAACCCTCAAGAACCATAAGTTATTTTATTGAAACTCAAAACCCTAAAATACATTTTCCATCCTTGTACTTCAATGGCCTCTAAATGTTCATCTGGAAATTCCACGACTACCTCTTCGCTATCTGGTAATGGTTGTTGGGCCAAGAATTCTGTCACTGCTCTTCCTTTGATTGTTTTCCTGGTTACATACTCAATCTCAAATTCTTCCAATATTATCAACCATCGCATCATGGTCCTGTTGGTTTTTACCAGTTCATCGACTCCTTGTTATGAATATGAAATAGTCATGGAAACCAACACGGACCATGACGCATGGTACCACACAATAAGGAGATTTTTGGAAAATAAAGAGTACCCACAGGATGCATCTCTGACCAATCCCTGTATGTCTTGGTCACCTTGGATAGGATCTACTTAATTGTCTTTATTGGTTGCTTCTACTGCACCATTAACCTTTGGTCTATAAGGAGAGGATAATAATAATATTAAGAAATAGGGGCAAAATTTCATCAATTATGCACTTATCAAATTCCCCCACACTTGATTTTTTTCTTGTCCTCAAGCAAACTAAATCACTATAATAAGTAGAAATGATAGACCCCTTTATATCCAAAAGGAAAAGAAAAGTTCGACAATACTCGAATAAAAAAACCTCAACATTCTCAACCAAAAACTAATTCACAATTGTGACAGCTGAATCAAGAAGTTTCAAAACAAAAATTTCACACACCTAAAACTTAAAGATCTGGAGTTAAAAGATTGAGCATAAAATTCCAGAAACTCAAAAGTCATGAACAAAGTACAAAAGTGTAAATTTTCTCTTACGTTCTTTAATCCTCTTTATATATATATATATACATTTTTATTATTTTAAGAGCCCGACTTGTTTGAACCGATACTAACCTTTTGACATGAAGGTAAACATTTCTGATGCCGACCCCCGATTACTCAGCCAGAATCACCGTTCAAATGGCTACTAGCACTATTCATGATTCCAACTCATTTGTTTCAATTCAAGAGTGAAAATCAGCGAAACAAGGATAAATTTTCAAAGCTCCTTTTATTAGTATTATTAGTTTTTTTTAAAACAACTCAAGGGTTAGGAACTTAAGATATTAAAAATGTTATAGTAAGTCCGACTCAAGAATCTAAGGAATTACAACATGCTCAAAAATGTAACTAAGGTTTTAAACTTCAGATGTGTCCAATTCCCATCAATCCACTACCTAATTATAGCTATTACAATTGATCCTCATCAATTGATCAAGATAGCCATGTCAACCTCAACAAGAAATTATCATTTAGAAAATCAAAAATTAATTTAATATATAAAGAGGAACCATTTCAATTCACACTATTATAGCAATCTAGCTTACTCAAATCCAAAAATAAGTTACAGAACTAATTGAGATAAATGAATCAAATGGCAAGAATGAAATAATAGTAGCTCAATCAATAAAGTATACCTCTCCCCCACACTTAAGACGCACATTGTTCCCAATGTGTGTTTAAAATAAGAAATAACGAAGAGAGAAAAACTGCCCTGCCATCTCCATGATTGGACATATATGAGTAGGATTCCAAGAGTATGGCGAAGGCGATTTAGCTAAAACAACAGAAACTAAGATGCATAAACAAAGTTAAAACATAAGTAAATGAAATAACTAAACAGATGAAATAGTTCTTAAAAAAAATAATGCAATAATCCAAAAGGAATAACAAAAAGAAAAAAGAACAATAAATAAATAAGTCATTAAATGAGATGAAAGGTGGGCTAGTCAGACATCGGTGTATCACTGGAATCATCACCGCTGGTCTCCCCACTGCTAGCATCATCGCTGGCATCATCATCGGACAGATCGACTGGTGGCGCAGGTGGCTGATATGGTGGAGGTGGTGGCTGCGAAGGGTTAAACCCTTGATACCTCTAGAACTTTATCATGGATTGTTCTAGCCATTGCCTTCTCAAGATCTTGTGATCCAGCTGGGCTTGGAAGGAAGTAGTTTGTTGATGCATGAATCGTTGCATGTGGTTCTACTGAGTTAAGATTTTGTTTTGATTTAGCTTGATATTCCCTAACTTACCTTCGATCCTACAAATATGTCGCTCTAAATCAGTGGGCTTCCTGTCATCATACCATTCAACATTAACTGATTAGCACCAGTCTCAGAATGTAGGGGTCGATGCGAAGGATGGTCCAGCAGAAGAAGAAGGTGCAGTAGTGGAAGAAGGACCAGCAGTAGTGGATGACCCTAAAAAATCTATTGGTGGGGGTGGTGTTATGTCTGAAGGAGGAGCATAAGGGACTGGCTCAGAATCCATAGGAGGTGCCTGTAGAATGGCTACCTACTCCCGGTTTAGTCTCTTCAATGTGTCTAGACCCAATAGTTTGGGAAAACCATCCACTGTCATAGGTAGGCATTCATCTAACACTCCCAAGAGATGAGCCAGTCGTGTGACATACATGCCACCATGCAAAGTACCTGGTGCTTCCTTTTTGGACTGCTCGTAAAAGAAGTGTGTGATGGCGTGTGCAACATTGCACTGTGTCTTCTGCACCATACAGCTCAAGAAAAATAGATCCCTCGGGCTCACCTCTCTTGTGCTGGTTAGCCGAGCTGTAAGAGTGTGAACTAACAGATTGTGCACCACTCGGCAAGGGAAGGACTCAAAGTTGGATTCCTTAGATACCTTGGGCTAGTATCTATCTGTAGTGGGTGCAAAGATCCTCCAAACTTGAGGGGGAACAACTTCATACTCGATGAAATCCACCTCAGAATTAAGATAGTCCAAAGTCTGAACCTCCTCTGCAGTGTATAACTCTAGATGCACACCGAGGTCATTAATGCTCATATGGAATCTTTACCCCCCCCCCCCTCCCCCCCAATCTGAATTGTATGGTTGGATCAGTAATTGAAATCTTGGTCTTGTTGAACTGAAAGGTGCAGTAGAATTCCAGTGTCAACTCTCTGTAAGTAGGCTCATTGATGGAGAACAATTGTTCCCATCCTGGTTGGTTGATCAGTTCTTGAATGTCGACTGCATTGTTGGCTTGCTCCATAGCTTCCCAATCCAAAACACGAGGTGGGGACCAATCCTTGTTGCCAAAAATCTCAAACCACTTTCGTTCCTCGGAATTTGAGAATCAAAGGCATTTGTGGTTTACCATGAACTTGGAGGTTGGTCGTGTAGCTGGTTGGCTTGAACTGCCTTCCCCTAGTGCTCATTTTATAGAGAGCTTGGAGGATGGTTGTTTACGAGGGCCCATTGTCTGCAAAACAAATAAGAATTCCTCAACAACAACAAAGATGGTACTATACAAAATACCGACTAAAGATTGGCATAAGGTTACCGAAATACCGGCATTATAATGATAAAGCACAACATATATTCCAACTAAATAAAGGCCAACAGCCAATTTTGAACAAGTTTAACCAACATATAACAACAAAAACTTAACCAACATATACCAACAAAAATTGATCTAAGCCAATAAGAGCGATGAACCAATTCTAACAAGGGCAATATGTAGATTCACAAATGAAACCTTGTATCGATAGCCGAACAAAACAAAGAAAATAGTTGATAATACGAACACAAACTAAATCAAAATAAATCAAATGCCGAATAAAAATAAAATCAAAATAAATCAAAAACTGAATAAAATTAAAATAAAATCAAAATAAATCAAACGTAGAATAAATCAAAATAAATCTCTCAAAAGTGTGAATAAATCTCAAAAAGCTAAGGAAAATAAGAGATAATACAAGGAATCCATAAGAAATAGCAAAAGAAATCCAACAAAATCGCAAAAGTGAGAGCTCATACCTGAGAAATGTGTGGAATCAAAAACAAAGTGAGTGGATCAGCGCAAAAAAATGCAAAACGGGAGTTAAAATCCCCTCTAGAGTGAATGGGTGTGTGAGTGAGGCTGTGGGAGTGCAAAGAATTAGTAAGAAAATGAGAGATGTGGGAGCAAGGAAGGGTTCTTTTGGTTTTAAAATAAAGTTTGGGCGGTTATTAAACTCGTTGGCACACCTAGTGACACACCCGTGTTGCTGGGCATGCCATATGTGCTGGGATACAGTGTATACGACACGTCCAATGACACACATGTGTCCGTGGGCGTGCCGTAGGTACTGGATGAATAAGTAAATGACATGCCCAATGGAACACATGTGTCTATGGGCATGTCACATGTACTGTGACACCAATGAAATGACACGCCCAATGGTCTAGATGAGTCCTTTGGGCATGCTGGCCCTTTTTTTTAGCACGACCAGTGACATGGGAGTGTTAGTGGGCGTGTTGTAGCTACTGTGATGCCATCTAAACACCTCCAGTGACATGTCACTGGTCGTGTCCTAGCTACTACATCTTAAAAATAATGACATGCCCACTCATACGAACGTGTCCCCAAAAGGCTCAAATAGGCTCAAGTTACCCCTCAAAAGAAAATTTCCTCTACAAATTCAAATGAATTTAAGGAAAACACACCACCAACCAATGATAGAAGAATTAAATTAAAAATTGAAGACACAAACTAAAAATATAGAAATTAAAGAAATAAAAATTAAAGAATGAAAAAAACGGTGGGTTGTCTCCCACCCAGCACTTCTTTAACATCGTATTAGTTGGACATTCAGGGGTAATTTTGCCTAGTCTTAGAGGTGTAAAACCTCCTTCAAGTCATGTATTTCTCCCCCAAGTATAATTTGAGCTTGTGCCCATTTACCTTAAAATCTCCTTTTTCTAGAAGAGTTATTTCAACCACTCCATTGGGGAAAACTTCCTTAACTGTAAAAGGACCAGACCATCGAGATTTTAACTTACATGGAAAGAGTCGATGCCTCAAATTGTACAATAATACCTAATCTCCCTCTTGAAACTCTTTTTGCTCCTTAATGCGAGCATCACGCCATCTCTTAGTATGCTCCTTATACATTCTTGCATTATCATAGGCTTGCAATCTCCACTCATCCAATTCGTTCACCTGCAATTTTCTCCTTTCACCTACACTAGCTAGATCAAGGTTAATCTATTTTATAGCCCAATAAGCATTATGTTTAATTTCTATAGGAAAATGACAAGCTTTTCTATATACCAGCCTAAATGGCATAGTGCCCAAAGGAGTTTTGAATGCAGTTCTAAAAGCCCATAGAGCATTGTCCAATTTCTCGGACCAATCCTTTCAGGATCGCTCTACAGTTTTTTCTAAAATTCTTTTTATCTCCCTGTTCATGTTCTCAACTTGGCCACTAGTTTAGGGATGGTAAGGAGTAGCAAACCTATGTGTAACACCTAATCTTTTGAAAACTTTCTCAAGCTGAACGTTACAAAAGTGAGTACCCCTATCACTTATTATTGCTTTTGGTGTACCAAATCGAGAGAACAACTTTTTCAAAAACTTCATCACTACCCTCGCATCATTGGTTGCCAAGGCTTGGGCTTCAAGCCATTTAGAGACATAGTCTATAGCTACAAGAATATATTTGTCACCAAAGGAATTTGGAAACGGTCCCATAAAGTCAATACCTCATACATTAAAGACTTCACAAATAAGAATTCTATTTTGAGGCATCTCATTACAAGATGAAATGTTTCCAGTCCTTTGGCAACGATCACAACGGTTCACAAATTCGTAGCTATCCCTAAACAAAGTGGGCCAATAAAATCCTGATTCTAGTACCTTTTGAGCAGTCCTATTGGCTCCCACATGATCACCAGCTGGTCCAGCGTGGCATTGGCGAAGAATGTTCACCATTTTGGGCCATGCCACACATCGTCAGATCATGTGATCCTTACATAATCTAAACAAAAAGGGATCCTCCCAAAAATAATATTTTAAATCAAAAAAGAATTTCTTCTTTTCTTGATAAGTTAAGTCCTTAGGGAGTTCCCTAATAGCTAAATAATTAGCGAAATCTGCAAACCAAGGTGTTTCAAAATTTAAACTATTTAGCTCACTTACCATGGCGTACAGCTGCTCATCGGGGAAATGATCATCAATGTCCCCTTCTTCAAACCTCTCCAAGGTTGGATTCTCTAAGCTAGAAAGGTTATCTGCTGCTAGATTTTCAGCTCCCTTCTTGTCTTGAATCGTCAAGTCAAATTCCTGCAATAACAAGACCCAACGAATTAGCCTAGGCTTTGCATCAATTTTTGTAAATAAATAACTCAAAGCCGAGTGGTCTGTATAAATAATCACTTTTGACAAGATCATATATGATCTAAACTTGTCAAAAGCAAAAACCACAGCTAGAAGCTCTTTCTCTGTAGTTATGTAATTAGCTTGAGCTGTGTTCAAAGTCTTGCTTGCAAAGTAGATAGGCTGGAAATACTTCTCTTTACGTTGACCCAGGACTGCTCCCACTGCAAAATCACTCGCATTGCACATTAGTTTAAATGGTAAATTCCAATTAGGAGCTACCATGATTGGAGCATGGGTCAATTTCTCCTTAAGAGTTGTGAAAGATCTTAAACATTCCTCATCAAAAATAAAATCTAAATCCTTCTCAAGGAGTCTTGTTAGTGGGCAGGCTATCTTAGAAAAATCTCGTATGAACCTCTAATAAAAGCCCGCATGTCCAAAAAAGCTTTTGATGGCCTTTACAGATGTGGGTGGTGGTAGCTTCTTGATGGTCTCTACCTTAGCCTGATCCACCTCAATACCCTTGCTTGAAATTTTGTATCCCAACACGATTCCCTCTTGAACCATGAAATGACACTTTTCCCAATTAAGCACTAGGTTTGTTTTCTCACATCTAATCAAGACTTTTTCAAGGTTTTCCAAACATCTTTCAAATGAGCTGCCATAAACCGAGAAATCATCCATAAACACCTCCATAATATCCTCAATAAGCTCATCAAAGATTGCCACCATGCATCGTTGAAAAGTCGTGGGTGCATTGCACAATCCGAATGGCATTCTTAGATATGCTAATGTCCCATATGGGCAGGTGAATGTAGTTTTCTCTTGGTCCTCTGAGGTAATAGGAATTTGGAAGTAGCCTGAAAGACCATCCAAAAAGCAGTAATACTCATGCCCGGATAACCTCTCCAACATCTGATCAATGAAGGGAAAAATAAAATTGTCCTTCCTAGTTGCATCATTCAACTTTCGGTAGTCGATGAAAACCCTCCAACCAGTAACTGTTCTTATTTTAATCAGCTCATCATTTTCATTAGGTACCACTGTCATCCCTCCTTTCTTTGGTACTACCTGAACTAGGCTCACCTAAGAGCTATCCAAAATCGGATATATAATCCCTGCATTAAGTAGTTTTATCACTTCAGCTTTCACTACATCTTTCATCTTCGGGTTTAGTCTTTGTTGTGGTTGTACTACTAGCTTGAATTCATCCTTCATCAGTATCTTGTGAGTGTAATAGGATGGACTGATACCCTTGATGTCTGCTATCTTCTAAGCTATCACTTTCTTATGCTTCTGTAACAACTGGATGAACTTTACCTTTTACTCAGAAGATAGGTGGTGTAGACCCTTAATTTTTGACCTAGTCTAGTCCAATATATTTTAATTAGTCCAAAATAATTTTTGTGTTGTCCAAAATATTTTAATTAGTCCAAAATAATTTTTCTTATCTTAATTAAATAATTTTTGCTTTAGTATCTAATTTTTATTAATAAAAAATAAAAAATAAAAATAATAAACAAAAAAATAAAAATAAAAATAAAAATCGGCGACGGAAAAAATCATCCCCGAAAACTAGCGCGGATGAATGGCCGTGGGCCATTTCACTCGCAGCCGCAGAATTTTTCTGCAGGAGAAATGGCCGCCGCAGCTGGCTGCGGGCGGGCCATTTCTTCCGCAGCCAGCTACGGTAGCTTTTTCGCCAGCGCATTTTTTTTGCTAGCTCAATTTTTCCGCAGCAGTTTTTTTTTTCCAGTAAAATTTTTTCGACGCAAATTTTTCCGAAACCTAATACAATTAGGTTTTGATTTCCTTTTCTTAATGAATGTTATATTACGTGAATAACTAAGATTAATAAAAAAAAATCTTCTATAAATAATACCAAAAACAACACAAAAAGCATCCAGAAATTGTGACGGAAATTTAGAGAAAAATTGAGACCGAAACTGAGTAGGAAAGGCTTTGAATCAATCTAATTTTTTTGAGAGAGCAGACAAAAATTCAATCCATCAAAAGGCAGCAAAGCTTATCTTTGTTTTTGTTCATCCAAGAAGAAATTTTTGGTGGAACCAACAAACTGAGGTATGCATCAATTGTCTAATTTCTTCACAGTAGCTTAAATCATCCAATCATTTCTTTTAATTCAAAAACCCTAGAACCTTAATTCCCCTTTTCTAAAGTTTAAAAACCTTAATTCGTTGCTTTGTTTTCCAAAAATCTTAAAATTGTTATTTTTGTTCCTTCAAAATCACAAAACCCAAATTTGCTTTTCAAATTTTCAAAATCATAAATTAAATCTGTTTCTTTCCAAAAATCCTAAAAAAAATCTTTTCTGCTTCTATAAATTTTAAATCGTTTGGTTTATTTTCATAAAGTTTCATAAAACTACCAATTGATTTTAAAATCCTAAACCATAATTCAACTCTAAAACCCAAAACAGTGAACCCTAACTCCCTTAAAACCTAAACCCTAAAGTTTTCTAAACCCTAATTCTTTAAAACTTTAAAACCATATAAATCTAATTCTACACAGTAAGCTTAAAAACACAATCCAGTGACCGTAAATCATAAATCTAAATTTTTTAAAGTATCCAAAACCTAATCTCATGATTATACATCTCAAACCCTAATTTGGTGAATCAAAGAACTTTACCAACTTTTTAAATCTTAAAACTTTTGCTCTATTTCAATTCCATTAAAACTCCAGTAACTTAAACCCATAAATTCCAAAACCTTAAACACATTAAATAAAGAATCTTAAATAAAAACAATAGCCCTAATTTGAATCTTTATTTGTCTTATTCAATTTTATATTTGATTATGCTTTGATTTATTTTATATGCTTTAATTTATTTAAGTTCAATGCTTGGTTTAGTTAATTTATCATGGATGGATGTTTACTTTGTATTAATGTTTAATACCTTTGATGAATGATTTATTTGTGATGAATGGTTAATTTACTTTTATCGATTTATTTAGATTTCCAAATGTTGTAAGAGGTATGTTTCCACTTGGTGGGTACCTCATTAGTTAAATATCATGTAATTTAAATTGCTTTTCTATTTTAGAACTAATGTAAAGGACATGTTTCTACCTTTCGATGGGTGTCCTATTTAGGCATGAGATGTAAGGACATGTTTCCATCCTCGGATGGGTGTCCATTTATTTGATTTGTTTGGACATTGCTTTGATTCTTTTAATATAATGATGCTTTATTTTAATTATTGTATGTAATATGGATAATGTTGTTATATTTAAGAATTTTATAATATTAAGACCTGTAAAGGAGGCCAGTTTCAATGAACCGGGCGTTGTGGGGGTGCTGGGCCATTTCTCACCTTCCCCATACGTACCCAACTTTCTAAACCCATTAGGGGGTTGGGAATTTCTTAGGAATCGAGTCATCCACCCCTTTCTTTTTCCCGGCCAGTCCGGGTGGCGACTCTATTTTCTCTGAACTTAGGTTCGTGTTCTCTAAGGCCCCGAGCCTAAACAGTACCGAAGTCGCAAGAATCATTCCACCGGGAGTGCGGGTAAAAATCCCCGTTCATAGGTGGGAACTCAAAATTATTGCCAATTTCTTTTTCTCTGCCAGAAATCCATACTCAAGGCTATCTAGAAGGGTCATAAGATCCAAATTGGGTGGATCAATCACCGATGGTTTTGGCTTTTCTTCCTTTGGCATCTCAATAGTTTCATATGCCCGACATTTGAATGATTTGCTTGCTTCAAGAAAAGCAAGCTGCTCCATTACTTCTTGATCCTCAACATTTTCCTGCAATAAACACAACACAAGGGGATCCTTGGAAACAATGTTAATAACACAATTGATGGTTTCATGCCTAATAATATCATTGCATGAATCTTCCTCATCAAGTGTAAGTGAGTGTTTCATAGCATCATGTATTTTAAAAATAACTTTTTCACTACCCACTCTTAAAGTTAATGTGCCATCACGAACATCGATAAGGGCACGGGCTGTATTTAAAAATGGCCTAACAAGAATAAGTGAAACATCTGCATCCTCATCGATATCGATGACAACAAAATCATTGGGGAAAAGGAAATCCCCGACTTTTACCAACACATCCTCTATAATGCCACGGGAGTGGACTACTGACTTATCGGCAAGTTGGATGGTCATGAGTGTAGATTTAGGTTTTCTAATGCCTAACTCTTTAAACATCTTATAGGGCATAACACTTATGCTAGCCCCCAAATCAGCCAATGCACTTTTAACCTCAAGGTTACCTATCAAACATGGAATGGTAAAACTACCAGGATCTTTTAACTTCTTAGGTAGCCTCTTTTGCAAAATTGTCAAACTCTTTTCGGACAAATGCACCAAAGATACTTCCTCAAGTTTCCTTTTGTTAGAAAGGATATCTTTCAAAAATTTAGCATATTTAGGCAACTATGACAAAGCTTCAGCAAATAGAATATTAATGTGCAATTGTTTAAAAAGTTCAAGGAACTTACCGAATTGAGCATCAATCTTGTCCTTATTCAACCTTGCTGGATATGGTACTCGAGGTTGGTATTCCTTCACTATTGGGCTGGGTTCTTATGGTTGGTTCTCTTTCTCACTTTCTACTACAGCTTTCTCTCCCAAAGATATAGTAGGATCGTCTTCTTTTTCCTTTTCTTATGTTTCATCCCCTTTCTCTGCCACTTCTTCTCTTTTCTCAACCACATTGCCCTTGATTTCTTTTCCACTCCTTAGTGTAATTGCCTTAAGCCGCTCTTTAGGATTTGCCTCAGTGTTGCTAGGTAAACTCCCTTGTGGTCTCTCACTGAGTAGCTTGGCAATTTTCCCCACCTGATTATCCAAATTATGAATAGAGGCTTGCTGATTTCTAAGGGTGGTTTCAGTTGATTGAAACCTGGTTTCTGAAGCTGCTATAAACTTCTCCATCATTTCCTCCAAATTGTTCTTTCTTGGAGGGACAACTTGTTGATGTTGAGGCTACTGGAATCCAGGGGGAGGTCTTGGATTATTCTGATTATTCCATTAGAAATTAGGATGATTTCTCCACCCCGAAATGTACGTGTTGCTGTAGGGGTTATTCTGTTGTTGCCTTGGCATATTTCCAACATAATCTACTTCCTCTTGCCTAGCAAACATATTGCCACTTTGGCAATCTTGACTTTGATGTCCACCCCCACACCATTCACAAGACATCACCTGCATTACTTTCCCCAAAGAAGAAGCTAAAGAATCAATCTTTTTGTTCATTGCTTCCAACTGTGCTATCAAAGCTACTACGGGATCCAATTAATATGAACCAGCAACCTTTAATTTCCTTTGTTCCCTTAGGATTTGCCACTGATAATTGGTAAGGTCCATATCTTTAATCAAATACCTTACTTGTTCAGGTGTTTTATTATTTATGGTCCCTCCGCCAGATGCATTGATGGACTGCTTACTTGCATAATTCAATCCATTGTAGAAAGTTTGAATCTATAACCACTACAGAAGCCCATGGTGAGGACATCTTCTAAATAAATCTTTGAATCTTTCCCAAGCATCATAAAGAGTTTCACCATCTAGTTGGAGAAAAGATGAAATATCATTCCTCAACTTGGCAGTCTTGGACGGTGGAAAATATTTCTCTAGGAATTTTTCTGCTAATTGGCCCCATGTGGTGAAAGTATTTGGGGGGAAAGATTTTAGCCATTTCTTTGGTCGATCTCTAAGCATGAATGGGAACAACCTCAGTCTAATTGCATCTTCAGATTCTGTATCTAGAATGTGTCACATATTTACAGAAAAGTCTCAATATGTGCATTAGGATCTTCATCTAGGAACCCGTCAAACTGACAAGTCTGCTGCACCATTTGAATTACATTTGTCTTTATCTCGAATTTATTTGCAGCAACCACCAGTCTCTATATGCTTGAATCGACCCCATTAAGAGTAGGCCTAGCAAATTCATGCATTATCCTTGGCTTATTTCCTGCCATTATTTCTAGTTCTTCTTCTGAGCTGAGATCTTCAAAGTTTGGTTCCGTTTCTGCCAGAACTACTTCCTCTTCTTCCTTTCGCTTTCTCCTCAATGTTCTCTCTAACTCTTGATCTAATTCAAGGAGTTTGGAAGAGCTAGCTCGGGTCATAAATGGGAAGAAGTAACTAGAATGATAATCAGTAAGCAAGAACTAATGTTAAAACAAATAAAATAAATGCTAAATCAACAGTCCTGATTATATTACTAATATTGAAAACCGTTGTCCCCAGCAACGGCACCAAAAACTTAATGGTGCGAACTTATGCTATTATAATACCACAAGTGCACGGGTTGCTTAAGTAATAAAGTAGTGAGTGAGTTGTCATTCCACTGGGGACAAGGACAAGTACTAGTGCAAATTTTAACTGTTGTTTAGAAAATTAATAGTTTTGTGAAGTTTGTAATTAAAGATATTTAACTTAATAACTTAAAGTAAAGAGAGATTAAGTGTTATGCAAAATGGATTGATGATGAAAATACTATCCAGATATTGAATCCCCCTAGCCATAAATATATTTATGAAAATCAATTCAATTAAATCAAATAATAGAGTTGAATTAGCATTCCTCTAGATTAGACTAAAACCTTTCTCAAGTGAATTAATCCCTAATCACTAAGTAGAATGCTGGAATCTTTTCTCAAACATAATTAAATAGATCTTGCATTAAGAACAAGGAATCATAAACCAAAGGATCTTGTAAGTCTATCTCTAGCACTCCAATCAATCCTCAATCCTTATAAGTATTCTATTCATATCAAGCTTTCTCAAGTCAATAATATGACAATTGTAACCAATCAGTAAGCATGCTCTTATCAATTGGAAATAAATCACAGAGCATCATAAGAATAAAACAACTCAATCAAATGATTTAATTAAATAAAACTATTCAATCCATACAATAAAGCTAGGGTTCATCAATATCTAGATAGAGAATGAATTAGTTCATGTTCAAAACCAGAAAACCAGAACAAGAGAAATAAGTAAAAGAATCCAAACAATCCATGGTGAATGATTTGTGTTTCTTCACTTGAATCCTTGAATCTTGGATTAGATCTTGTATAGAATGGCTCTTCACCTTCACTCTCAGCTTTAAAACTCTCTTTTTCTCTTTAGAAGTCAGCTCTAGGTTGTAAAGAATAAAAATTGGCTCCGTAATTTGTGCTTCAGCTCAGCTTTTATAGTGTAGATATGTTAGCCTGACATGCCCAATGACACACCCATGTCACTGGGCGTGTCATTGCTACTGGGATTCTGGATAAAAGGCATACTCATTGACATGCCCATATCCCTGAGCATGTCACAGCTTCTGTGAGGCATTGTAATAGGCACGCTCGGTGACACGCCCAAGTCACTGGGCGTGTCAATGCTTCTGTATGGTAGTATCAAAGTTACGTCCATTGACTCGCCCATGTCCATGGGCATGTCACTTGAAGAATTTTGCTCTTTTCCTTGACTTTCATCTGTAATTCCCTCCGAAATGACCATAAGCCTCAAAATACAAATAATTATTGAAATTAATCCTAAAAATGACTTGAACAAATAAATTAAACTCAATTGGATAATAATCATATTAAGAAATAGGGGTAAAATATCATCAATTATGCACTTATCAAGTTTCACCAAATTCTAATACTATGTTGTGATTTTGAACATTATTCCTTAAGAAATGATATTTTATGTCTATATGCTTAGACCTAGAATGCTCTTGGATAAATTGATTACACTAGTGTTATCACATTTAATAGGAATGTGATCAAATATTTTTCTATAGTCAAGCAATTATTGTTTCATCCAAAGAACTTGTGCACAATAAAAACATGCAGCAACATATTTGGCTTCCGTGGTAGATAGAACAACCGACACTTGTTTCTTGCTAAACCAAGAAACTAAGCATTCACCAAGAAAATGGCATGCTCTGGTGGTGCTTTTCCTATCTAGTAGGCTACCGGCAAAATCCGTATAGGAAAATCCTAATATGTCAAATGATATATTTCTAAGATACCATGAACCTAAATGCAATATACCACTCAAGTGTTTTAAAATTCTTTTAGTTGTATTCAAATGTGATTCCCTTGGACAAGATTGAAATCTATCACACAAACATGCACTATACATTATATTCTGTCTTGATACGGTTAAATAAAGTAGTGATCCGATAATTCCTCGATATTTCTTCTCATCTACTGCCTTACCACTTTCATCTTTGTTAAGTTTCAAGGATGTGCTCATCAGAGTCTTACTTGATTTGCAACCATCCATTTCAAAATTCTTTAGAAGGTCCTTTGAGTACTTGGATTGGTTGATGAAGATCCCATCCATGCATTGCTTGATTTATAGTCTAGGAAGAATTTGAGTTCACCCATCATGCTCATCTCAAATTTCCTAGTCATACAAGAAGCAAATTCCTTGCATAAAGATTCATTAGTAGCACCAAATATAATGTCATCAACATTAATTTGCATAATTAAAATGCTATGCATTTTCTTTTTAACAAAAAGAGTTGTGTCAATTTTACCTTTTGAAAATCCATTTTTAAGCAAATATGCACTAACTCTATCATACCAAGCTCTTGGAGCTTGTTTCAATTCATATAGTGCTTTGGAAAGTTTAAAAATATGATTTGGAAATTTATAATCTTCAAAACTGGGAGGTTGTTCACCATAAAATTCATCACTTATAAACCCATTTAGAAATGCATTTTTAATATCCATTTGAAAAAGATTAAAATTCATGTGATATGCCTTTCTAGTCTAGCAACGGTAGCAAATATCTCATCATAGTCAATGCCTTCCTCTTGATTGTATCCTTTGGCTACCAATCTAGCTTTGTTTCTAGTAATGAGACCATTTTTGTCAAGCTTATTCTTATATACCCATTTACACCCAATAATTGGATGATCTTTAGGTTTAGGAATAAGTTTCCATACTTTGTTTCTCTCAAATTGGTTGAGTTCATCTTGCATAGCAATAACCAACACTCATCACTAAGAGCCTCCTCAATGGTCCTTGGCTCAATTTGAGAAGCAAAAGCAATATTAGAATCTAAGTATTTAAATTGTGATCTGGTAGTTACTCCCTTTGAAGTGTCACCAATTATTAGTTATTTGGGATGATCCTTCTTGTATTGCCAATCTTTGGGTAGCACTTGAGACTCTTCTTCTTGTTCATTATGGTTGCTCTTTAGAACATTAGTTGTTTTTGTTGTTCAAATGTACCTATAAATCATCAAGAACACTATGTTTCCTTTGATCAAGTTTAGAGGACTCATCAAAAATAACATGCATTGATTCTTCAGCTACTAGTGTTCTCTTATGAAATACTCTCTTATTAAATACTCTAAATGAATATCCTAAAAATATGCCTTCATCCAATTTGGATGAGAATTTTCCAAGATTGTCCTTGGTATTTAATATAAAACATTTGCATCCAAACACTCTAAGGTATGAAATTTTGGTTATTCTTCCATTCCATAGCTCATAAGAAGTTTTGTTTATTAAAGGCCTTTTGTAAACAAGATTTGAGATATAACATGCGGTATTAATGGCTTTCACCCAAAAGTAAGATGTTAAATCATACTCATTGAGCATTGTCCTAGCCATTTCAATTAATGTTCTATTTTTCCTTTCAACCACACCATTTTGTTGTGGTGTTCTAGGAAGCTAAAAGTTATGTGAAATACCAAACTCATTAAAAAAGTTTTCAAAGTACTCATTTTCAAATTCTTTGCCATGATCACTTCTAATAGATGTGATTACATAGCCTTTTTCATTTTGAGCTCTTTTTGCAAATATTTTAAAATGATTGAAAGATTCATTCTTTTGAGCTAAGAAATTAACCCATGTAAACCTTGACTTATCATCAACAAGTACAAATGCATATAACTTGCCACCTATGCTAGCAACTCTATTTGGTCCAAACAAATCTAGGTAAATGAGTTCTAATGGTCTAGAAGTGCTTACAATATTTTTATATTTGAACAAACTTTTATGTTGCTTACCAAATTGACAAGGTTCACAAGTCCTATCTTTATCAAATTTTACTTTAGGGAGTCAATCAACTAGTTTTTCTTTACTAATGCATTGTAAGTGATCCATACTAGCATGTCCTAGTCTTCTATGCCAAAGCCAAGCATCATTACTAATGGTAATCAAACATTCAAATGCATTATTAGAATATAAGTCAATTTTATATGTATTGTTAATTCTAACTCCTTTGAATACAAGTCCACCATTTGAATTGGTAACTTTACATCCTTTAGAGTTAAAACTTATATCATATCCTTTATCACATAGTTGACTTACACTAAGCAAATTATGTTTCAATCCATCAACAAGCCAAACATTATCAATCATATTTTTACTAAGCATTCCAATGGAACCAATACCAATAATTTTACCTTTAGCATTATTACCAAAAGTTACATTACCTCCATGCTTGTAAGTGAGTGTTGTAAAAAGCTTTGCATTGCTCATCATATGCCTTGAGCATCCACTATCCATAAGCAAAACATTTGCATTGATAGTGGATTTTAGGCATACCTACAAAATGACAATTTCATCTTATTTTAGGTACCCAAATGAATTTAGGTCCTTAAGGGTTAGTAATAGAAGAGTCCTCTAACTTAAGATGAGCCTTCCTAATATAGCAAAATGTGCTCTAATGTCTAAATTTCATACAATAAGTACATTGATACAAGGTTCTATACTTATGCACTTTCCCATTGAAATTCAATGAACTATGCACATAATTGCAAGTGTGTGTTGAATGAGATTGTTTTTGTGCACTTTTGTGTTTATGTATATGCCTTGTGTACATGAATACATGATTTTCTCTTTGAACTTTAGTTCTAGAGCCTTGTGAACCCATGTAATCTTTTTAGGATTTTAGGCTTGGTTTATGCATTTTTATGTTTATGTATATGCCGTATGTATATGAATACATGATTTGCTCTTTGAACTTTAGTTCTAGAGCCTTATGAACCCAATATAATCATTTTAGGATTTTTAGGCTTGGTTTGTGCATTAGTGTTGTTCACAACATCAATACTAGAGGTTTGAGTTGTATATATTTTACAAATATTGGTGCATTAGATGAGGTGTTAGATGAGCCAATGAATCCTAAATCATGTTTCAAGGAGGGTGTTCTTTGATTATTGATCAATGTATCTAAAGCCTCTTTCCCCTTGTGAAATTTTGAAATTGACTCTTTTAACTCATTTATTTCATCCTTCAATATTTTGTTTTCCTTAATCACATTTTCTACACTATGTGAATTTTTAGTCATTTCATCAATTGATTTCCACAAATTTTCATTTGAGGTCTTCAATTCTAATGTAAATTTTTTCAAAGACACAAAATCATTTTCTAACTTGGAACATTTATCTTTATAAAATTTCATCTTAGAGAAATACTTTTCTATCCAAAGGTTCATATGCTCAATCAAACCATTTTCATCTAAAGCATCATCAACATCATCATTGTATGCAATCAAGTTTAAAGTTGGAGTACTTACCTCATTGGAGTTATTATCATCTTTAATAGCCATGAGACAAAGATTTGCAATTTCTTCCTCTTCTTCCTCTTCTTCTTCACTTGAGGAATCATCATCCCATGAAGCTTTGGGTGATCTCTTCTTTTCCTTATCCCACTTCTATTTGTTTTTCAATTTGAAGCAATATGATTTGATGTGACCAGATTTGCTACCCTCATAACATTTCACTTCATTCTTTTTATCTTTATCTTTGAAGGAGGACTTAGAAAATGTACCTTTGTTAGCCTATAGTCTTCTCTTTCTCTTCTCATCACTTATCCTTTTGGAAAGCATTACCACTTCTTCTTCATCGTCACTATCTTCATCATTAGAGCTCTTAACTTCTTTGATGGCTTTGAGAGCTATTGCTTTCCTATTATCCTTTTCAACTTGTTCTTCTTTCTGTAGACCCTTGATTTTGGCCCTAAGCTAGTCCGATCCTAATAAAGGAAGGCCTAGTCAAGTTCAGTTCATTCTTAATGGCTTAAACCTATTTTAAATCCTTTAATTAGATTGGTTCAATTTTATTAGGCCTAAAATAAGCCGGTTAAATTTTGAATGCCCTAAAAATGGTTTGATTCAAATTTAGAAGGGTTGGGTGTTGATCCAAGTCGATATGGGATATGTCCATATCGAATTGGAGTGTCCAATTTGATATGGACATGGTCCATATCGAATTGGTTGGCTACCAAATTGATATGGAAGGGAGTCCATATCGAATTGGTAGACAACCAATTCGATATGGACCATTCCATATCGAATTGGTCGTGTGAGCTTAGACAACAAATTCGATATGGACCCTAATCCATAATGGTGTTTAATGCTCAAACCCATCACTCCAAGATATTAGATGTTGATCTTTAGACAATAAAATGAAAAATAATTTTCAATAAAATTATAATAACAATCAAAGTATTTTCTAAGCATAAAAATGAAGTTTAATGTGGTATTTATGGCCATTTAGCTTAAACTAGCCATTTGAAGTGGTTTCTACATGTTTAGTGCTTGTCTTCCAATAATTATGTGTCCAAAGCTTGATGTGTGGTCGCTCAGCTCGGTGGGCGGTCGCACTGTTTGAAAGCTTTGTATAATAGCTAGTTCTAACTGTCGAATCTCGATGTCTGATAGTGTAATATCCCAAAGAATACCCTAAAAGTTTTGGAATATTTATTATTGTATTTGGATTAAATGTATATGTTTAAGTGGGAAGATTAAAGATGAGAAGAGAGATGTGTATATGTTGTATATATAGAGATATATACAACATATACAAGTCAAAGAAATGGGTGGTCAAAAGAAGAAATAATTAATTTTAATTAATTGAAATGGAAATTTAGTGGAAAGTGGATGATGATATTTGTAATATTATATTAATATAATTGCTTGGTTGAGAACAAAAGAGAGATTGAGTGGTTAAGTGAAGAGGGAGAGTTGACTTTGCTCTTTTCTATTCATCTTCTTCTTTTTTCTTTGGTTGGTCGACCATTACCATAGCAAGAGAGGAAAGATAGATTTTGCTCATCCAAACTCATGATTGAAGGATGTTTCAAGTGATCAAATTGGAATTCAAAGGGTTTTCATCACTTGTGGTAAGTTTTCCACTTGATTCCCTTGTTTTCTTTTAAGTTTGTGTTGTGGGTTTGGTGTTTGATTGTTGATGGTGTGTGTATATTTGATTATGGTGTATTTGAGGGTGTGTAATCTTCTTGGTGTTGATTTTTCAGGTTAGATTTAAGAGAAAGTGTTAGGTTTGGTGGAAGAGCAAGTGTTGTATTTGAGTTGTGTGTATGTGATGGTTGTGAATTGGTGTTTGATGTATGTTTTGAATTGTTTTGGTGTTTTTGCAAGTTATTATGGTTTATGGTGTGTTTAGTTAAGTTTTTTTGAAGTGGAAAATGGTGGAAGTAAGAGGTTTGTTGGATGTGTTGTTATTGTTGCCGGAATCAGGATTTTTGGCCTGACACGCCCATGAGCACGGCCAGGTCTTTAGGCGTGTCAATGGTTCTATTTTCTGGATGGGTGACACGAGCAGTGACACGCCCATGTCACTGAGCGTGTCACAACTTCTGTGTTGTAGTAGCATTGACACGTCCAGTGACACGCCCATGTCACTGAGCGTGTCATAGCTACTGTGTTGAGGGAGGATTGACACGGCCAGTGACATGCCCATGTCACTGAGCATGTCAAAGCTTTTGTGTTGTGAGTTTAGGGCACGTTCAGGGACACGCCCGTGTTGTTGAGTGTGTCATGTATAGAGTTTGCCCTAGTTGGTTCTTATCCATATTATCTCATGTGTATCTCTAAGTAAGCGTGTATCATGCCTTTTAGATTAGGTCTTAAAGAGATTAAGTTGCCCTAATTCAAGTATTGAAGGATTCTTGGAAGAGGAGTTTGGTGTTGTGTGAGTTGCTCTTGAGTTAAGTACAAGCCCTACATTATTGCATACATTTATATGACATGGGGACTTAACACTTTTGGTTGTAAATTTGTTAAGTAATCTATTACATTATTGATACACTGGATTAATATTATGATTTGCATAATGTGAAAGATATGATGATCATTCAAATTATATGTACAATGCAATTGGTTGTGTATACCCTAATGATGAGATGTGAAGCCATTGTTGTTGGCTATAATGATGCAAATGAAATAATTGGGGCATGTTTGCCGAGATGATTATGAGGAAATGAGAATGGAATTGATAATGAAATAATGAAAGAATTGTGTACCTAATGTGTTATTCACTTTTCAGAGTTTTGTTGTTGGTGGCATGCCTAATAGTAACAATCTCTTGAAGCTGGGTTGGGCTTGATCCTTGAAGCCAAGTTGGGTTGAAGTTTAGCATGCTTAACTCCCCTTGAAACTTGGTTGGGTCTAGTCCTTGAAGCCTAGTTGAGATGTTACAACCCTTGAAGTTGGTTGGGTTTGGTTCCTGAAGCCAAGTTGGGTTGATGCTTAGCATGCTTCGCCCTTGAAGCTTGGTTGGGCCTAATCCTTGAAGCCTAGTTGGGATAATGATAAATGTGAAAATTAAACCAAAACATTAACTCTGAAAGTTGAATGGCATATTAGTATCTTTTGGGCCCTTGCTTGTCTTTGTTTAAATGTGAATTATGAATGGTGAAACAAATGAATAATGAGATTTAATGTAAGACTTTGAAATCTGATATTCTTATGTATTGTTTATGATATATATAAATGTGTGACATTAGCATTACAATAAAGCATATTGTTGTTGTGGTTTGTACCACTAAGCCTATGGCTTAGCGCGATTGTGGTTCATCACGCAGGTGACAGGGTAGAACTGGAGAGTTCATTTAGACCGAGTCGAGTCTAGACTCTGAAGTGTTGATTGTGGACTTAAAGACCAGAAACAAACTGCCAAACATGTATAAACTTTATGTTTTGTAAACATGGGTTTTGATGTATTTATATATGTAAATACCACTACATTTTCCGCTGCATAATAAATAAATGTTTTATCTAGTATAGTTTATAATATAATATGAAGTGTTTTAAGTTTTCTTATATTATTACATAAGAGAAAAATTGGGTTATCTAATATAAACCGTGGCACTCCTGTATTCTGTATACGTATATTACATGTGTAGTAGTATATAGTGTGCGTATACGGGGTATAGGGGTGTTACATCTGTTTTGGTATCAGATCCTAGGTTTGAGATTCTCAACCTAGGTAAATTGTAAGAAAAAGAAAATTCTAATTTTAAAATATGGTTTTTAAATAAGATACATATTTTGTCATTGGCAGTCTCTGATCTTTGATGAAGTATATTCTGCTGTGTTTGTAGATATAGGTAGTGATGGCATCTCTGTCACGTCAGTCCATAGAAGGTAGTGCTGAGAGTGTAGCTCCTGAAGAGGGTAAAGATGGAGCTAGGGTTGAGAGAGCTGGAGAGGCACCTATTCCTGTGCCAGAGAGACCAGCTACTGATGAGGTTCCGCCAGTTTGGCTAAGACATGTGGTAGAATTGTTGAGGCAAGCTCCAGTGCAGTCGCCACCGCCACCACAGCCGCAAGTGCCAGTGAGACATTATGATAAGTTGAGAAAGTATGGGGCTGAGGATTTATTTGGTACTACAGATCCTGCAGTAGCTGAGCAGTGGTTGGATAGAGTTCAGAGGGTATTCATCCAGTTGCAAGCCACTCCTGAAGAGAAATTTGATTATGCTAGATCCTTATTGCAAAAAGATGCTTATGATTGGTGGAAGACGGTTCCTCATGCCATGGATGATCCACCTACTTTGTCTTATGGTGATTTTCTGCGGGAGTTTGAGCAGAAATATACTCCAAGGGAGTATAAGGATGTCAAGAATATGGAATTTCTTAATCTGAGACAGGAGAACCGAACTGTAACAGAGTATGAGGTAGAGTTTATCCGATTGAGTCACTATGCCGGTGGGATTATTTCAGATGAGATTGACCGGTGTAGGAGATTTGAGGAAGGGTTGAGGCCCTCTATTATGTATATTGTTGCTGGTTCCCGGTATCAAGATCTTTCCCAGCTTGTTGCAGCAGCCAAAAGTGTTGAGAAAGCACAGGCTATTGCAGCAGCTGCTACTGAAGAGAAGACCAGAGTTAGGAAACCCCAGTTTGAGGCAGGGTCTTCATCTATGAAGAGAGGCCGAGGAAGTTTTATTCAGAGAGTCAGTAGGAGCCTGAGACAGTCAGGTAGATCAGTTCAATATCAGAGGCAGAGATTGAGACCTACAGTTTCTGTAGCGAGTGCTCTGACTCCAGTGGTTCAGAGATATATTTTACCTACATGTGTCCATTGTGGTAGGGCACATGGGGGTGCTTGCTGGAAGACGGGTGGATCAGGAGTATGTTTTAGATGTGGGTCACCAGCTCGCTTCATCAAAGATTGCCCTGAGCTACAGGAGGACAGACAGACTGATACTGCAGCTTCTCGACCCAGTGTCAGCAGAGGGGGTCGAGGGGGTAGAGGTTTCAGAAGAGGCGGTCGACCCGGGATCAGTCAGAGAGGAGGCTCTACATCCAGAGGCAGTAGGCCAGATGAGACTGGGTCTTCTCAGCGAGTGTATGTGATGCAGAGCCAACCGGATGCTTCAGCAGTTATTGCCGGTACATTTTCTTTATTTGGCATTTCAGTTCTTGCTTTGATTGATACCAGGATCTACTCATTCATACATAAGTGCATCTATCTTGCCTGTGTCTGAATTGCATTCAGAGTCCTTAGGATTTGATGTCTTGGTAACAAATCCTTTAGGACATAGTGTTGTGGTGAGTAAGGTGCATCGTGATTGTTCAGTTGTGGTGCAAGGTGAGGAGTTTTTGGGGGATTTGATTGAAATGCCTTTTAAGGAGTATGATTTGATCTTAGGCACGGATTGGTTGTCTAAGCATGGAGCTGTGGTAGACTGTCAAAAGAAGAGTGTTACCCTGAGAACCGATGACGGTAGAAGTGTGATGGTATCTGGTGAGCAGAGACAACTTGCATCCTTGTTTGTTTCAGCTGTGGTAGCTAAGAAGTTGATTAGAAAAGGGTGTGATGCTTATCTTGCTCATGTTGTGGATGCCAGAGTAGTGGGTTCTCAACTTGATAGTATACCCACAATTGCGGAATTTCCAGATGTTTTTCCAGAGGAGTTGCCAGGGTTACCCTCTGAGAGAAAGGTTGAGTTTGGTATCGATTTGTTGCCTGGTACCACTCCCATCTCTATTACTCCCTATCGAATGACACCTGCTGAGTTGAGAGAGTTGAAGGTGCAGTTGCAGGAGTTGTTGGATAAAGGGTTTGTTCACCCTAGTGTTTCTTCGTGGGGAGCACCTGTTTTGTTTGTGAAGAAGAAGGATGGTACTTTGAGGTTGTGCATCGATTATAGGCAATTGAATAAGGTGACCATCAAAAATAAGTACCCTTTACCTCGGATAGATGATCTCTTTGATCAATTGAAGGGAGCAGTAGTATTTTCCAAGATTTATTTGAGATCAGGGTACCATCAATTGAGAGTCAGAGAGGAAGATGTTCCTAAAACAGCTTTTCGCACAAGGTATGGGCATTATGAGTTCTTGGTGATGCCTTTTGGGTTGACGAATGCACCTGCAGCTTTTATGGATTTGATGAATAGGGTGTTTAGACCCTATCTGGATTAGTTTGTGGTGGTCTTCATTGATGATATTTTGGTGTATTCGCGTAATAAGGAGGAGCATGACAAGCATTTGTGGATTGTATTGCAGACCTTGAGAGAGAAGCAATTATATGTTAAGCTGTCAAAATGTGAGTTTTGGCTTGATCAAGTGACTTTTTTGGGTCATATAATGTCAGCAGATGGTATAAGAGTTGATCCGAGTAAATTTGAAGCTATTTTGAATTGGAATACACCGAAGTCTGTGACCGAAGTTAGAAGTTTTCTGGGTTTGGCAGGCTATTATCGACGGTTTGTAAAGGGTTTTTCTTTGATAGCTACTCCACTCACCAGATTACTTCGGAAGGGAGTTCGATTTGTGTGGACAGAACAGTGTCAAGCAAGCTTTGAGTAGTTGAAAAAGATGTTGACTCAAGCTCCTGTTCTTACTTTGCCTATGGAAGATAAACCATATGTGATTTATAGTGATGCTTCACATAATGGTTTAGGTTATGTTTTGATGCAAGAGGGTAAAGTCATAGCTTATGCTTCTCGGCAGTTGAAGCCGCATGAGCTTCATTATCCGACGCATGATTTGGAATTGGCAGCTATAGTGTTTGCTTTGAAGATTTGGCGACATTATTTGTATGGAGAGAAGTGTTTTATCTATACAGATCATAAGAGTTTGAAATACTTGGGTGTTCAAAGAGAGCTGAATCTTCGACAAAGATGATGGTTGGAGCTAATCAAAGATTATGACTGTTTGATTGATTATCATCCTGGTAAGGCAAATGTTGTTGCTAATGCCTTGAGTCGAAAGTCTTTAGCAGGTTTGACTGCTTATTCGCTCTCGTTGCTTGTTGAGTTGAGAGCATTGCATGCTAATTTTGAGCTTTGTGATGATGGTTCTTTGTTAGCTCAATTGCAATTAAGGCCAGTGTTGTTGGATCAGATAAGGGAGAATCAAATGGCAGATGAGAAAATTTAGAAAGTTGTGTCAGATTGCCAAAATAGAGAGAGTAGAGATTTTCATATGAGAAGTGATGGTAGCCTTTGGTGCAAAGATAGATTGTGTATTCCTGATGATGCATGATTGAAAAAGATTATTTTAGAAGAAGCACATCAGTCGGTTTTTGCTATGCACCCTGGGAGTACCAAGATGTATCATGATTTGAAGCATCATTACTGGTGGTCAGGTATGAAGAGAGACATAGCGGAGTTTGTATCCAAATGTCTCACTTGTCAGAGAGTGAAGGCCAAGCACCAAGTTCCTACCGGGTTGCTCCAACCTTTAGCAGTGCCTGAATAGAAATGAGAGCGAGTGAAAATAGATTTTTTGTTTGATTTGCCATTGACTCAGAAGAAGCATGATGCTATATGGGTGATTGTTGATCAGTTGACGAAGACAGCTCATTTTCTTCCAGTTAGAATGAACTATTCTTTGGAGAAGTTGGCTGAGCTGTATATTAGTGAGATAGTGAAGTTACATGGAGTTCCAATTTCTTTAGTGTCCGATCGAGATTCCTAGTTCACTTCAAGGTTTTGGAAAAGTTTACATGGTGCTTTGGGTTCTCGATTGCACTTTAGCACTGCTTTTTATCTGCAGACAGATGGGCAGTCAAAGAGAGTAATACAGATTTTAGAGGACATGTTGAGAAGCTGTGTCATTGAATTCTCTGGAAGTTGGGACAGATTTTTGCCATTAATGGAATTTGCTTATAACAATAGTTATCAGTCTAGTATTAAAATGGCACCTTATGAGGCATTGTATGGTAGAAGATGCAGAACGCCTTTATGTTGGAATGAAGTTGGAAAAGGCAAGTTGTTTGGTCCTAATTTGATTAAAGAAACGGAAGAGAAAGTGAAGATAATTCGGGATCGGTTGAAAGCAGCTTCAAATCGGCAGAAATCTTATTCAGATTTGAAGAGAAGAGACATAGAGTTTGGTGTTGGAGATAAAGTATTTCTGAAAGTGTCTCCTTGGAAGAAGATTTTGAGATTTGGCAGAAAAGGGAAACTAAGTCCTCGTTTTATTGGACCTTATGAAGTATTAGAAAGAGTTGGACCAGTTGCTTATCGAATTGCTTTGCCACCTGAGTTGGATAGAATTCACAATGTCTTCCATGTTTCTATGCTGCGGAGGTACATATCAGACCCATCTCATGTTTTGTCGGTTGAATCTATTGAGGTGAGTCCGGATCTGACTCTTGAAGAAGAACCAGTGGCTATTTTGGCACTTGAAGTAAAAGAGTTGAGAAATAAAAAAGTGCCACTTTTGAAGGTTCTTTGGAAGAATCATACAAAGGAAGAGGCAACTTGGGAGAGTGAGCAAGCGATGCGAGATCAGTATCCTCAACTGTTTCAGACTTGAGATCGTGTAATTTCGAGGACGAAATTTCTTTTTAGAGGGGGAGAATTGTAATATCCCAAAGAATACCCTAAAAGTTTTGGAATATTTATTGTTGTATTTGGATTAAATGTATATGTTTAAGTGGGAAGATTAAAGATGAGAAGAGAGATGTGTATATGTTGTATATATAGAGATATATACAACATATACAAGTCAAAGAAATGGGTGGTCAAAAGAAAAAATAATTAATTTTAATTAATTGAAATGGAAATTTAGTGGAAAGTGGATGATGATATTTGTAATATTATATTAATATAATTGCTTGGTTGAGAACAAAAGAGAGATTGAGTGGTTAAGTGAAGAGGGAGAGTTGACTTTGCTCTTTCTATTCATCTTCTTCTTTTTTCTTTGGTTGGCCGACCATCACCATAGCAAGAGAGGAAAGATAGATTTTGCTCATCCAAACTCAAGATTGAAGGATGTTTCAAGTGATCAAATTGGAATTCAAAGGGTTTTCATCACTTGTGGTAAGTTTTCCACTTGATTCCCTTGTTTTCTTTTAAGTTTGTGTTGTGGGTTTGGTGTTTGATTGTTGATGGTGTGTGTATATTTGATTATGGTGTATTTGAGGGTGTGTAATCTTCTTGGTGTTGATTTTTCGGGTTAGATTTAAGAGAAAGTGTTAGGTTTGGTGGAAGAGCAAGTGTTGTATTTGAGTTGTGTGTATGTGATGGTTGTGAATTGGTGTTTGATGTATGTTTTGAATTGTTTTGGTGTTTTTACAAGTTATTATGGTTTATGGGTGTGTTTAGTTAAGTTTTTTTGAAGTGGAAAATGGTGGAAGTAAGAGTTTTGTTGGATGTGTTGTTGTTGTTTCTGGAATTAGGATTTTTGGCCTGACACGCCCATGAGCACGGCCAGGTCTTTAGGCGTGTCAATGGTTCTATTTTCTGGATGGGTGACACGAGCAGTGACATACCCATGTCATTGAGCGTGTCATAGCTACTGTGTTGAGGGAGGATTGACACGGCCAGTGACATGCCCATGTCACTGAGCGTGTCAAAGCTTCTGTGTTATGAGTTTAGGGTACGGTCAAGGACACGCCCGTGTTGTTGAGCGTGTTATGTGTAGAGTTTGCCCTAGTTGGTTCTTATCCATATTATCCCATGTGTATCTCTAAGTAAGCATGTATCATCTCTTTTGGATTAGGTCTTGAAGAGATTGAGTTGCCCTAATCCAAGTATTGAAGGATTCTTGGAAGAGGAGTTTGGTGTTGTGTGAGTTGCTCTTGAGGTAAGTACAAACCCTACATTATTGCATACATTTATATGACATTGGGACTTAACACATTTGGTTATAAATGTGTTAAGTAATTTATTACATTGTTGATACATTGGATTAATATTATGATTTGCATAATGTGAAAGATATGATGATTATTCAAATTATATGTACAATGCAATTGGTTGTGTATACCCTAATGATGAGATGTGAAGCCATTGTTGTTGGCTTTAATGATGCAAATGAAATAATTGGGGCATGTTTTCCTAGATGATTATGAGGAAATAAGAATGGAATTCATAATGAAATAATGAAAGAATTGTGTGCCTAATGTGTTATTCACTTTTCAGAGTTTTGTTGTTGGTGGCATGCCTAATAGTAACAATCTCTTGAAGCTGGGTTGGGCTTGATCCTTGAAGCCAAGTTGGGTTGAAGTTTAGCATGCTTAACTCCCCTTGAAGCTTGGTTGGGTCTAGTCCTTGAAGCCTAGTTGAGATGTTACAACCCTTGAAGCTAGGTTGGGTTTGGTTCTTGAAGCCAAGTTGGGTTGATGCTTAGCATGCTTCGCTCCCCTTGAAGCTTGGTTGGGCCTAATCCTTGAAGCCTAGTTGGGATAATGATAAATGTGAAAATTAAACCAAAACATTAACTCTGAAAGTTGAATGGCATATTAGTATCTTTTGGGCCCTTGCTTGTCTTTGTTTGAATGTGAATTATGAATGGTGAAACAAATGAATAATGAGATTTAATGTAAGACTTTGAAATATGATATTCTTATGTATTGTTTATGATATATATAAATGTGTGACATTAGCATTACAATAAAGCATATTGTTGTTGTGGTTTGTACTACTAAGCCTATGGCTTAGCGCGATTGTGGTTCGTCGCGCAAGTGACAGGGTAGAACCAGAGAGTTTATCTAGACCGAGTCGAGTCTAGACTCTGAAGTGTTGATTGTGGACTTAAAGACCAGAAACAAACTGCCAAAAATGTATAAACTTTATGTTTTGTAAACATGGGTTTTGATGTATTTATATATGTAAATACCACTATATTTTCCGCTGCATAATGAATAAATGTTTTATCTAGTATAGTTTATAATATATTATGAAGTGTTTTAAGTTTTCTTATATTATTACAGAAGAGAAAAATTGGGTTATCTAATATAAACCGTGGCACTCCTGTATTCTGTATACGTATATTACAGGTGTAGTAGTATGTAGTGTGCATATACGGGGTATAGGGGTGTTACAGATAGAATCTTGTTTGAATATACTTTTGTGCCGTGCTGTCATCCAACTCGTCATGCAGTCGTTCGGCACAAAGTTACCATTAAAATCAAATTTCTTCATCCATGTGTCTGCTTATCATTGGTCCGAGGTATTTGGCGCTAAGATTTAAATTTGCTAGACTTTGTGCGGTCGCTCGATGCTTCAAAACCTACGCGTCGAGGAAGCACCATGAGATTTGACTGCTATCTCTTATGTTTTTTAATATTTTAGTTCTTTGTTCAGGATGGTCGCTCGAACTTCTTGGGCAAAAATTATGGCTAACAGATGAGAGAAATTGTTAATTAGAAAACCCAAAATGGCTAGTTATGACTGGAGTAATTTTGTATACGCTTGTTATATGTTTATGGTTGTTCTTAATTTAATGAGAAAGAGTTAATAATAAAACTATTTTTCTGTGTACCATGTTCAATATCAGTCAAAAGGCTAAAATAAATTGCATAATAGTAAACATTAATGATAAATCATAATAATAATAATAATAATAAATAGAAAATGTCTTTCATCCTAACATCATTTTATTTAAAGACTGACAATTGCAAAAATCATGGAAGGCAGAATGTATAACGTGCAAGCCAGCTCTATCTTAGATGATCCAAGAAAGCTTCGGTCACTACATGCATATCCAAATTAGCTCTAAAGTCAGAATCTTGAGGTTGAGCTCTATATTGGATATCAAGATGGCGAGGATCATAGCAAGTACCTCGGCGAAGTACAGCAAGCAGAACGTACATCAAATTGGTCTGGATGATAATATGGTTGATTTTCCACCAAGGCAGGTACCAGCGGATATTGACAATAGCTCTCGAACAGATCCACTCAATTCATTCGACATATGAAGAGGTAGGTCAAAGAAGCTTTCTTACAGAATGGTGTCGGGGTAAATACCTTTCATAATTCAAAACTGGAAGCATTCCTGCAGCCAAATCTTAGGAAAAGAAGGCATTTAAAAAAAAGAGCCCGTTAGGTAGAAAACCCACTAAGGAAGCCTAGGCAAAAGTTAGGGTAGTTTGCTAGCTCTGAAAACCTACAAAGGTGAACTAGGCAAAAATTAGGACTAAATTAAAAATATGAAAAAGCTCCTAGTCCCAAAAACCCGCAAGGGCAGGCTAGGAAAAAATTAGAGCAAAACAAATTGAATCGGAAACCTGAAAGGGCATTTTAGGTAATTATCTGAAGTAGCAAAGGGCTTCCAGCCAACCTTCTGGAAAACCAATCTTGAATTGATCCAATCAGACTAGGGTTTCAGTTAAGACCATGGGTATCGATGAAAATTCTCCTTCCATTTAGTCCATAATAACCAAAGCCCACTGATCAATGTCACCATCAGAAGAGACAAGCAAGAACTGACCAAACAGACACAAATAGAACATGTGTCCCCAAAGGACACAACCAAAAGTCATTAATTTTAAAAGTCATAGATTCGACATTCTAAAGATAGATCATAGCATGAAAGAAATGTTGATTCAATTTAATCTTTTGGAAGTACTTCAGGGTGTTAATTTGATGACAAGTTATATGTTTCCCATAAATAGCTTCCATACCCTTAAAAAGTCTCTTCACCTTCGTTAAATTCTCCTCAGACATACTATAATTCATAAAAGATTGAGTTACTGCCAATGTTTTTGAAGAAAATTGAATTTTCATGTGTGACTAATTGGTTATGGATTGAGTTGCTGCCTATTTGGTAAAAATCAAATTTTTGCATATGACAAAATGATTGTGAGCAAGACAAATTAAGGGCCTAAATAGAGGCAAGGTGAAGTTGAATTTTTTTATGAAATCGAAGCAGAAAAGGAAGTGTTGATTTTATGAAACATAAGTGCAAAAGGAAGTGAAGCAAACCAAATTTGTCATGAATTTATGTTGTCCCAAGATAGCAACCAAGAGGGGGTGAATTTATTGATTTGAAGAATTTGGTGATAAATTGTATAATTAAAAACAAATCAAAGCAAGAGTAGGAGTAAAGGAGAATGAACTACAAAGAGTTTATAGTGGTTCAGATTACCTCAATCCTACATCCACTTCCTTAACAACTTGTTAAGGTTCCACTAATCTTGAGTTTTTACAAGCTTAACTCTAACTTGGTGTTTTCCTAGCTCATACCAAACTATCATAATGGTTTGAGATCAATCCTCGCAACCCTTACAAGAGTTTTTCCAGGCTCACTCTGTAACACCCTTATACCATATATATGTAGAATATATATTTTCACAATATGTAAAATACGCATATATGGTATAAAAATGTCACAGACCGGTTTAATAAAAATTTCACATTTCTTTTTTAAAATTTCAAATACTAAATATATAAAATTAAATAGTATATAAATATTCTTTACTTGCTATTATAACTTGAAATAATATTTTATATGAAAATCTCTGGGAATAATTCGCCAGAGTTTGTTCTATAATTTGGACGTTCCCAAAATTCAGCAAAACACAACCTGCATAAAACAAACACTCCTAATAAAATCAATTCACCATTTCACCAATACTTCTCAATTTCTCCATATTTTCTCAAAATATTTATATATATGTATATATATTAACAACACATATAAGATCCCATCCTAACTAAATTATTCAAAATATTCTTTATAATTTACATTATATACTTCAAAAAATATCATAACATATATAAATCAAAATATATTGTAATATCAAATATCTGCATACTGGGAACTGGCTCTGATCTTGATGTACCCAAAAACAACTCTTCAAGCTTAATAAATACAATCCTAGACCCGACTAGGTCTAGTAGAACTCTCTGGCTCTAACAAAACATCCATGTCACTTGTGCGATGAATTACATTCGCGCTAAGCCGAAGCCCAGTGGTACAAACTTTGATAATAATAAAAATGTAAAGTAATGCCAATGCAAAATACTTATGCACATCACATTATTCTATTTTCTCATACTCTTCAATTATTTCACAATCCACAATTCACATATAAACAAACACAAACATGGGCCCAAAGACAACTAATATGCTATTCAAATTCCAGAGTTACTATTTTGGTCCATAATGACACCATGTGTCTAGCCTCGTAGGTAATATATCAATGGAATATTCCAACTAGGCATGAGCTTACGACCCAGTCTTTTCACTCATCCTAGCTTTAAATATTTATTTTTGAGGCTTACGATCTGGTCTTTTCACCTCAAAAATATTTTCACAATGACGCCCAGCGTCTAGCCCGTAGGCAATCATAGGCATGCCGCCAAACACAGAACTCTAAAAATTGAATAACATACTAGACACACAATTTATTCATATTTCTCATTATTAATCTCTTTCACATTTTCACATATTCAATCTAGGCACATTGCCTTATTTTCACTTTTTTTTCTCACTTTTCTCATTTTTCACATCTTTCTCATTTTTCTCACTTTTCTCACTTTTCTCATTTTTATCAATATCAATTCATTTCATTGTACCACATATCTCATTTTTGCATTCACAATACATTACCTAATTACTTTGGGTATTTTCACATAATATATGTATTTCACATTTTACATAATTTAGCCATTATCAATGGCTTTTCACAATGCATTTAACACATATATGACATTACAAATGTCATAGCACATTATTCATACACAATCAATGTACCAAGTAGCTTAACACATTTTCTTAACACATTTTCCAACCAAAATATATTAAGCCCAAATGTCATGCAAATATAAACAATATATATTCAAAGTTTGTACTTACCTCAAATAGCAACCAAAATAATCTTCAAACTCTCACCAACCTTCTCTTCCATGTTGCCCTTCAACACTTGGATTGGCCAAACTACTTCCTCTCAATGCCTATATCAAATGCGATCATAAATAATCATTTAATATCACATCTAAGGCATTCTCAACATCAAACCTTAATTTAACAACACTCCTACAAATTTGAAAAATTAAGTCTTTCCTTACTTTAACTTAGCAAATTTATATTAACCCATTAAATTATTGTTTTGAGTTTATTTATATCATTACAAATAAATTTTAACATGTTTAAACCAATTACATTAATTAACCACATGCTTATGTTCAAAACCCTAAAATAGCATAACTTTCACCATTGAAGGATCTCCATTCCAACTCAATCCAATTATCATTTCAAGCTTATTTCCACCACTTATGTAATAACATGATTTAAGCATTAAAATCAAACAATTAATTATTCTTTAATTAACTAAAACCCTAAATCAATACTACCATCTTCAAACTCTATCCAAACTTAAAATCATTGTTAACTACCCAAAATAACGTCATACACACCCATTCCAATAATTATAACATACTACATCAAAACCTCAAACTCAACATATTCATAAATTTATAAAATTCCAAAGATTAAGATGAAAAACTTACTAATTATGGAAGAAATCACCAAGACTCCTCTTAAATCCTTGAAATTTCTTCAATAAATTGAGTATGGAAGAAGGAAAAAAATCCTTGGCCACCATCAATGGAGTTTCGGCCCTTCAGAAGAAGAAGAAGAAGATGGAAAAACTTTTAATTTTCTTTTTCTTTTCATCTTTATTTTAAACCATATATATATTAAAATAATTTAATAATTAATTATTTAATTATTTATTTAATAAATTAAAAGTCTAAAATCCCTCTTCCATTCAAAAATAATTTATTTCTGAATTATTTTATTAATTTTAAATTTCTAAGATTTTAATTACCAAAATACCCTTTTACTTTAACTTTTCTTTTAAAAAGTGTTGACTTTTATATGTTGTATATATTTTACATATATATCACATATAAATTCCACTTTTTCACTTAAAATCCCTTCATTTTTCATTTAAAATAATTAATTTAATTTATTCATTTAAATTATAATTTATTTTATTAAATTTTCAAAAATTAGAACTTTTCAAAAATTTAGAATATTACACATATGCACAAGTAATGTGTATCTTATATATACATCAAATGTACCTTATATGTGTATTAAATATATTATGCAATGTATTAATCCAAAATATATAATTAATATACCATATGTATATGTTATATATACACTAGATATATATTGGGTATATACAACTTTTATATTTCCAAAATCACGGATGTGACACACTCTCACAACCTAAGTGTTTCCAAGCTCACACTTAAACTTATAATGGTGTTTAATGCTCACACCTAGTACTCAATCAATACAAGTATAGATATTGATACAAGAAAAAATAAAGTTGTTTGCCTTAGCTATTTCAATCTTAATAACCCCCCAAAACATGAGTTTTCTTAAGATATTTATAGTCAATTTGATCTAACTAGTCATTATGAATAATGTACTATATTTTATTAGGCTAGTCTTCAACAATTAGAAGATTTCATAGGGAATAGTCATCCTATAACCCAAGATAGTCAACCACACACAGTGGGCAGTCGTCCATTGCATAGGGACGGTCGATCCATTTAAAAATACTTCCAACGGTCAAGTATGAGTGCTCTGCTAGTGGAATCTTGCCCATCCTGTGGTTGTCGAGATGATCACCCAAGGTCATAGGATAGTCGCCCTTTTAAATTTAAATTTTCTCTTACAACTGTCATTCCACGTGGCACTTTTTCATTTGGCAAAGTAATATTCCACCAAAATATGAAAGTTTCAGTCGCACTATAACTAAAATAGCTATCGGATTGGATGTCTCACTTTAAACTTTTGGGTGCACCCAAGATCGTGAACACTACTACCAATCTTTGTGATTTTCTCTCAATTTGTATGGATGATCACCTTTGAGAAGGGATGGTCGAGAAGTGGTTTGGAGAGACCGCTTCTCATATCACACTTGTACCATGTTCCCTACTGTGAGTGTTGGAGTTATTTTCACTTGAGGTGCAATCGTCCCAATTCTTTGACGGTCATGAGTAGCTCAATCATGGTCACTGCTCAAGTCGAGATTTTGACCATGAATGCTACTATAACTTAGTTTGTTCTTCAAAGCTTCAAGGGCAGTCACCCGTTGGCATAGGGTGACAGCACTTTTTGCCTTGTTCTGATAGTATGTTGAGCAACTTGTCCTTACATCAACTAACTTAAAGATATGTTAAATGCACCATTCAATTTGAGTGCTAAAGATCAAAATTTAGAATATTTGGCTAACAATCTCCCCCTTTTTGACTTTGGTAATCAAATGTAATGATGAGAAAAAGGATAAGCAAGGCAACGATAAGATAATGACAATCTTACTTTAAGAGTTAGCTGCTTGTAATCTATTATGTCTTTAATTATCTCCTCCTAAATGTATGCTTCCAATTTTGATTATCAAATCTTAATTATTTAAACATTGTTTCAATTATCATCATTGTTTGAACATTGTTTCAATTATCATCATTGTTTCAGTTCATCATCTTCAATTATCTAATCTTCTCCCCCTTTGACAAAGGCAAAAAGAAAGATTAAATAAAAAAAATATCAATATAAAAGAAGATTAAGGAAAAAGAAATACATGTTCATTCACGAAATGTAAAGTACAAAAACATATAGAAAATAAGAAAGACAGAAAAAGAACAAAGCATAAAGCAACAAATAAACATCTAATTCGAATCTTTATCCTCAGGCTCTTCTTCTTCTGTGGGGGCCTTGCCCTTGTCAAGAGGTTCAGGCACACCACTGCTGGAACTAGAGCTAATATCCCCTAAAGATCCTTCTTCAAAAGGGCTTTCTTCATGATCACTTACATCTCATTCCTGGAGATCACATTGAGGTAGCTCCATCTTTCCTTGTATATCATATAAATCATGATGCATATGGGATAGAAGTTCAATTCTCTTATTCAGGTGCTTAAATCTCTTGAAAACTTCCCTTTTGAAGTGAACTAGTTGCTTGGAAAGAGATTTGATGGCTTTGAGGATGACTTTGATTGGAGAACAAAATCTTGCTAGATTTGGAGGAAGAGGGTTTGGGAAGCATTTCTACAGCAACTTCCATATATTCACCTTCGTCTTCTATGGTGTATCTAGGTCTCTTTATGTGTCTATCCACTACACCCTTTTCCCCAAAAAGATAGACATATGAGCCATCAATTTTCCTAACACAACTATCATGCTCTAGGTACTCCAAGGTGATAGCACTAGAGGAGAGAGCAAATGGATTTCTCAAGGTGGCTAGGTTAAGATCATTCAATAGATGTATGTGCCTAGCAATTTGAGTGATATATGAGGAAAGAAAGAAGGTTCCTAATTTTTTGGTAGCATGGTGATAGAAAGTATCTATCAAGAATCTAGGAGTGTTGATTGGAATGTTATGTGTGAAGGCATAGAGAAAGATCAAGTCTCTTATGGTGACTTTTTCATTGCCATCAGCTCTTTGGAGGATTGTGTAGGTAATAATCCTATGAAGCATCCAATGAATGAGTGATTTGATGTGTCTAGCCTTGGATTCCTTCACAAAGGATCTTTCTACTGAGATTTCTTACCAAAAGGTAGAGAGTGTTTAGTTTGAGAAGGCTATATCATTTTAGGATGTGGCCCCATCAATTGGAAGATCCCAAATTTCTAGGGTTAAGGCAATATATTGGTCAAAAAGCTTAAATCTAATCCCATACCACCCTAAGGCAGAGTTTTCACTCTTTTCTATTTGAAGGGACATAAGAAATTCTTTGCTTAAGCTAGGATATCCTACCTCCTCTGGAAGCACGAATTTTCTCCACTCAAGTATATCCAGAAGTCTATCTATGTCATCTTTGATGTTTAGAGCTGTGAGCATGCCTCCAAAAAGGCACTTGGTTCCCTCCATCTTCTTCCTCTTAAGCATAGCAGATCGAATATCCTCTTCAAAAGTTTGATGATGAGGTTTATGGATTTTCTCTCCTCTTCTAGATGGTGGAGGAGAGGAAGAAGCTACTAGTGATTCTCTAATAACAACACCTGATGATTTCCTTTATTTTCCCTTTCCTTTAGAAGAGATCTTCTTTTTGGGAGCCATTTTATACTAGAGAGAAGAAAGAGATAGAAAAACAGAGTATTTTGAGATTGAAAGGGTTTTGAGATGATTTTGAGTTTGATGTAGTGTTTATATGATGTGAATGATAAAAAAACATGAAATAAAAGTTTGAGGGGTTTAAATAGAGAACATATGAAAAACTAGCTATTTATAGCTATTAGAGATTAAGGGAATTGAAACTAATAGATAGCTAACGATTAGAAAATTTTGTGATGAGTGTACAAGGCACGGCGATCATTATGTATAACGACGCCTGCTAGAGACCACTAAGTGACCATTATAAAGGATTGGTCGCTCATTGCCTGTAAGAAAAGCTTTAATGGTCGAGACTTTTTAAATTCTTGCTACCACCAGTTATATATGCACGACCACTCACAGAAGGTGAATCTGAAATTAGACTGATCACGCAACATGCGATGGCGGGATAGGGTAGGATGACCATACTAAATAAGGAAAAAACATAAATGAAAAGAACAGAGACAAATTTTTACATGGACAGCTTATGGTCAAAGTTGATGTTTTAAATTGAGAGTAAAACCTTTCAAACATAATACAATGAATCGAATTCATATGGTTTATTCATTCAAGGAGCTTCCATTATTCATTCCTAAGTTGTACTTGATAAAGTTTAATCTTTCTTCATTCAATGTTTTGGTAAAGATATCAGTAAGTTGGTTTTGTGTATCAAAGAATTCTAAGATAACATTTCTATTTTGAACATTATCTCTTAAGAAGTGATGTTTGATATCTATATGCTTTGACCTAGAATGTTGAATTGGGTTCGTGGATAAATTTATAGCACTAGTGTTATCACATTTAATAGGATAGTGTTCAAAAGTTTTTCTATAATCAAGCAATTGTTATTTTATCCAAAGAACTTGTGTGCAACAAAAACATGCAGCAACATATTCGACTTCAACGGTAGATAAAGCAACCGACACATGTTTCTTGCTAAACCAAGCAATAGCCAAGAAAATGGCATGTTTCGGTCATACTTTTTCTATCCAAAAGACTACCGGCATAGTCCACATCCGAAAAACCTAATATGTCAAATGATATATTCCTAGGATACCATAGTCCTAAATGCAATGTCCCATTTAAGTATTTCAAAATTCTTTTAGTGGCATTTAAATGTAATTCTCTAGGGCATGATATAAATCTACCACATAAACATACACTATACATTATATCAGTTCTAGAAGAAGTTTAGTAAAGTAGTCATCCAATAATGCCTCAATATTTCTTCTCATCTACTATCTTACCACTTTCATCTTTGTCAAGCTTTAAAGATGTGCTCATGGGAGTGTTGCTAGACTTGTAACCATCCATTTCGAATTTATTAAGAAGTTCTATTATGTACGTGGATTGGTTGATAAAGATCTCATCCTTGCATTGCTTGATTTGTAGTCCAAGGAAGAATTTGAACTCACCCATCATGCTCATTTCAAATTTCCTAGTCATATAAGAAATAAATTCTTTGCACAAAGATTCATTAGTAGTAGGAAATATAATATCATCAACATAAATTTGAATAATTAAAATGTTATGCATTTTCTTCTTAACAAAGAGAGTTGTGTCAACCTTCCCTTTTGAAAATCCATTTTCAATCAAATATGCACTAAGCCTATCATACCAAGCTCTTGGAGCTTGGTTTAGTCTATATAGTGCTTTGGTAAGTTTAAAAATATTATTTGGAAGTTTATAATCTTTAAAACCGGGAGGTTGTTCAACATAAACTTCCTCGTTAATAAACCCATTTAGAAATACACTTTTAACATCCATTTGAAAAGGTTTAAAATTCATGTGACATTCAAATACAAGTAGTACCCTAATAGCTTCTAATCTAGCAAAGGGGGAAAATGTCTCATCATAGTCTATGCCTTCCTCTTGGTTATACACTTTGGCTACCAATCTAGCTTTATTTCTAGTAATGAAACCATTTTCATCAAGCTTATTCCTATATACCCATTTACATCCTACCAATCCAGCACTTATGTATGAATGAGTAGATCCTGGATCAATCAGAGTAAGAACTAAAATGTCAAATAAAGAGAATGTACCCGCAATAACTGCTGAAGCATCCGGCTGCCTCTGCATCACATACACACGCTGAGAAGACCCAGCCTCATTTGGCCTACTACCTCCGGATGTCGAGCCTCCTCTTTGGCTGAAACTAGGTCTACCACCTCTACTGAAATCTCTGTCACTTCGATCTCCTCTCACACTAGGTCGAGAAACTGCAGAATCTGCCTACCTATGCTCCTGTAGCTCAGGACAATCTCTGATGAAATGGTCAGGCGACCCGCATCTGAAACATACAGCTGATCCACCAATCTTCCAACAACCCCCCCCCCCCATGTATCCTACCGCAATGGACACATGTAGGTGGAGTAGACCTCTGAGCCACTGGGGTCAGTGCACTATCCACAGAAACTGTAGGTCTCGATCTCTGCCTCTAATGTGGTACTGACCTAATAGGTTGCCTCTGGCCCCTACTAAACCTTTGAAAATGACCTCTTCGGCCTCTCTTTGCAGATGAAGGCCCTGCCTCAAACTGGGGTCTCCTAACTCTGGTCTCTTCCTCAATAACAGCTGCTGCAATACCCTGTGCTCTCTCAACACTTCTGGCTGCTACAACCAACTGAGAAAAGTCTTGGTACCGAGAACCAGCAACAATACACATAATAGAGGGCCTCAATCCCTCCTCAAATCTCCTGCACCGTTCTATCTCATCTGAAATAATCCCACCAGCATAGTGACTCAACTGGATGAACTCTGTCTCATACTCTGTCACTGTCCGGTTATCTTGCCTCAGATTCAGAAATTCCTTCCTCTTAGCATCCTTATACTCCCCCAGAGTATATTTCTGTTCAAACTCCTGCAGAAAATCACTATAAGACAAAGTTGGTGGATCATCCATGGCATTGGGAATCATCTTCCACCAATCATAAGCATCTCTCTGCATAAGGGATCTAACATAATCAAATTTTTCTTCAGGAGCGGCTTGCAAATGGATAAATATCCTCTGAACTCTATCCAACCACTGCTCCGCTACTACAGGATCTATGGTACCAAAGAAATCTTCAGCCCCAAACTTCCTCAATTTATCATATTGCCTCACCGGTACTTGTCGCTATGGTTGAGGTGGTGGCGGCTGCACTGGAGCTTGCCTCAACAATTCTTCCACATGCCGTAGCCAAACCGGCAGAATCTCATCAACTGCTGGTCTCTCTGGCACAGGAGCAGGTGCCTCTCCAGCTCTCTCAATCCTAGCTCCATTCTACCCTCTTCAGGAGCTATACTCTCAACACTACCTTCTATGGACTGACGTGACTGAGATGCCATCACTACCTATATCTGCAAACACAGCAGAATTCCCCATCAAAGATCAGAAACTGCCAGTGCCAAAGCATGTATCTTATTCAAAAACCATATTTTAAAATCAAGATTTTCTTTTTCTTACAATTCACCTAGGTTGAGAATCTCAAACCTAGGCTCTGATACCAAAACAGTTATAACACCCCCCGTACCTCATATATGCACACCATATACACCCGCACAACACGCGATACACGTATATCGGATAAAGAGGTGCCACGATTCATCTCTAAACAACCAAACTTTAATCTTTAACATATAAATATCAAAAGTCAGTCCGGGTAAACTTAAAACATTTAACTTATTTTATAGAAATCAATAGAGAAAACATTCCTTTTTAAAAATACATATTTATATAACATTACCACCCAAAAGTTTATCCAAAACATTTGTTTAATATGCAGTGGAAAATACATATGTTTACATCAAAATCAATAAGTAAAAAAATATGAAGTTTATACATGCTGGCAGTTCGTTTCTGATCTTGAAGTCCAAAAATCAACACTTCACAATCCTAGAATCGACTCGGTCTAGACGAGCTCTCAGGCACAACCGGATCTACCCTGTCACCTGCGCGATGAACCACAATCGTGCTAAGAAGAAAGCTTAGTGGTACAAACTTTGATTCAATATAGATCAATGCGATGCTAATGCACAATACATATGAATATATCAACTCATTATATTACAAATCAACATATTAATCATTCGCATCACATTTCATAATTCACATTAAAGCAAAGACAAACATGGGCCTAAAAAGGATCTAGTATGCTATTCAAAGTTCAGAGTTACTGCTTTGGTCCATAATCACATTTAACAAGTATATATATCCATGGATAATGTAACAGACCCAGTCTCTTGGACCTCAACTCAGCTAGACCTTAAGGCCCCAGTATCTTGGTCCTCAACCCAACTAGACTATTATAATTTTTGAGGCTTACGGCCCAATCTTTTCACCTCAAAAACATCATATTTCACATTTTTCAGCTGGGCTCGGCTTACGACCTGGCCTTTTCACCTGCCGAACGATTCATAGGCATGCCGCCAAACCCAAAACACTGATAATTGAATAACATACTAGGCACACAATTAATTCATTTATCTCATTATCAATCTCTTTCACAATTCATTTCTCATTTCATTTCTCATAAACAAACTAGGCTCATTGCCCTAATATATCATCTTTTCTCAATTTTTCTCATTCTTCTATTTCATCTCAATATCGATTGGTTACATTATGTTTTCACATCTCATATCACATATTTCCACATTTCTTTTCATATCCAATACTTTACTCAATTGCATTGATACATCAACATAATTCACATTATGCATATCACAACATATAACTCATTCATCAACAATGTATCAAGTAACTTAACACATTTCTCAACTAAATGTGTTAAGTCCCAATGTCATATAAATGTATGCAATCAATCAAAGTTTGTACTTACCTCAAGAGAAACTCACACCAATCTAAACTCCTCTTCCAAGAATCCTTCAACACTTGGATTAGGGCAATCAATCTCTTCAAAACCTAATCCAAAGGTGATCATACACACTCACTTAGGGATACACATAAGATAATAAGAACAAGAACCAACTAGGGCAAACTCTACACATGACACGCTTAACAACACGGGAATGTCCCTGACTGTGCCCTAAACTCACAACACAGAAGCTTTGACATGATTGTTGCGCTCGAATTAAGTACTACTATAAGCATCACTCGCAAGTATACGAGGTAGTTGTAGCAAAAGTGATCGCCCCAAGGTCGTCTCACAAGGAAGGTGTAGTTCGTAATAGCTTGATTGACAACTTATTTAAAAATTAGAGTTTGTTGTTTAGAATGGTGCAGGAATAATTTAAACCTAAGAGTAATGAGTGTAAGGGTTAATGTGTGTGATGGTTGTTCAAGATCAAATTGATTCTTGGGAAGGTGCCTAGGGTTATAGGTCCATTCAATCAAAGCTCAATTCTCAATTATCCATTAACATAACCTTGTAAATTAATTTGTTCCTTAAGGTTAATTAGTCAATTACCAATTCATTAGTTCTCACATTCATGAAATAGCAATAACCAATTATTTTACATTTGCAAATTAACAAAACCCTAGAACTTATATTTCTAATTCATTCATAGGGTGGTTGATTATATAGTTCCGATATCGGATTTCACCTCTCGGTCCTTCATCCAATATTCAAAGATTAATAGGTAGCTAATCTATCAACCTAACATTTAATACAATACAATAAACCATAAACAAGGTACATCAATGGAAATATCAAATCAAAACATTCAATCAAATATACTACAAACCCTAGGCATGGGTATTTAGCTCAACATCATCAATTTAAAACATTCATTCAACTCAATATAAATCAAATACAAATTGTTCATTGCAATATCAATTCTCTTAATATAACAAAAATAATATTGAAATGAATTAAAAGAGAGAATAGAAAAACCCCTTGTAGATGCCAAGAGTAGGATTACTAGTCTTCCTCCTAGCTCCACTTTGATATATGATGAAGAACTCGAGCCATCTTCAATGGATGATTCTCCTTTGCAAAGTCAAATGGAGCTTTCTCAAGTCACCAATCCTTCAATTGATTATGCCTTTGAGAGATGGAATGGAGCTTTCTCAAGTCACCAATCCTTCAATGAAGCTTCTTCAACCTTTAAGAGCTTGTTAACCCACTTCATCCCAAAGAATCTCAAAGATCTTATCAATGGAAGATGGAGAAGATGGAGAGGATAGAAATGGAGGATGAAGATGAAGGGATAAGGAGAGCGTCACTCTCTCCTCTCCCCAAATCATTTTTCTCCACTCTTTTCTTTGTTTTTTCTCTTTCTCCTTTCTTTTTTTGCAAAACCCTAGGCCTCCTCTCTCTCTTATTGACCTCTTCCTCTGTTTCATGCAAAAGATTTTAAAAATATTAAGGGTGACACGGCCAAGCTTGCTTTGGCTTGGCCATGTCTCTCATTTTTCTTTGGGACACGACCAAGCTTGCTGCCCATGTCATGTGACATGGTCAGTGGCTTGGCCATGTCTCTTGCCAATGTTGCCTTCTGCCTTCTTTCTTTTCTTTGTTCTCAAGTGGTGACACGGCCAAGCTCCTGGCCATGTCATGTGACATGGCCAATGGCTTGGCCATATCTCTTGCCAGTGTCTCCTTATGCCTTCTTTCTTTTTCTTTCTTTGGATTTTTCTCTTTAGGTGAGACACGGCCAGTGGCTTAGCCGTGTCTCTTGCCAGTGTCAGTCCCTGCTTCAATTTCTTTGAGGGACACGACCAAGATAAGGGTGACTTGGCCATGTCTACCAATTTTTCCTTGGACATGGCAAGCTTCAAGAGACATGGCCAAGCTTCGAGCGACATGGGCAGAGACATGGCCAAGATAGTGCTTGTGTTCAACACTGCTTCTATTTTCATATGATTTTATTTTCTTAGGATAAAACATGACCAAGACAATGAGACATGGCCAAGCTTCAAGCGACATGGCCAAGACAATCAGACATGGGCAAAGACATGGCCAAGACGAGCAGGCATGGCCAAGCTTCAAGCGACATGGCCATGTCATGTGAGTGTGTCAAGTACTGCCTCTTCATTTTTGCTCTTTCTTTGCTTTGGTTTCTTTGTTTTGCTCCTTGGATGAGACATGGCCAGTGGCTTGGCCGTGTCTCCTGGCCTTGTCAAGCTCTGCCTTGAATTTCTTGAGGGAACACGGCCAAGCTTGATTTGGCTTGGCCATGTCTTACTTGATTCATGCTTTTCCTGCACTGTTTTGATCTTCCAAGGGAGTTTTTGCACTTAAACCTAAAACAAACACTTTAAACAAACTTAAAACAAAAATCAATCAAAACATTAACTAAAACACATAAAAATCACACTAAAAACTAGTACAAAAATGATCTAAACAACTACCCCACACTTAATTCCTTGCTTGTCCCCAAGCAAGGCTAAAATCAAAACACTAAACAAGATAAATTTTGTTAAGTTCAAGAGTTATAAGAATGCATCAAGACTTCCCTATCCTTAAGTCCGCAATCAATATAGAATCGAACAAAATCAATACCCATGCACTTAAGTGATTTTCCATGCATAACCTATGTTGTCGCTCCCTCACCAACTCTTACAAGTGTTTGATCATGGCGGTGTTTACACTCATAACAATCAATGAAAGAATATTACTATAGTCTTGCTTATCAATCAAATCTCCACCACAAAATTACAATCAAGCATCAATCAAAAGGTCTTTCTTTTGGTTGTAATGGGGCTAAGGTAAAGGCATGATATTTAGGAAATGTGAGCTTAATCATTAAGTTCAAGAGCACTTCAAGAATGAAGTAACCATTCATATATATATGCCCCAACAATTCCAAAACACCTTCTACTCATCTACCCTTTGTCATTAAAGAGCTTTTTAAGGGAACTCACTTATTAAATCTTGCAATGATTATTCCCAAACATATTCCAACCCTTTCAACAAGAACATCAATTACTCTTATTCTTATTATTTTTTTTTATTTTTCTCTTCTTCTTTTTTTATTTTTTTATTTAGGGTTTGCTACTAAATAACATAATAGTTTGCAATCTTAAACCTACTAAATTTAACCCCACACTTAATTCAACACAACACCTGGCCGTAAACACTCTTAAAATGCTCTTGACCAAATGAAAGGGCAAGAGACAAAATAGCATGATTCAAAGTTAGTAGTGTTACGAAAAAGAAAGAAAAGGGAAAATGAAATAGGCTCAAAATTGGCTAACTAAGGTTAAAAATAGGGTTGGTCTTTTTAAGCCAAAGTGGGTTCACCTAGTTGCCTTAATCATCTTGATGCCTAATTGTAATTTTTATGTAGTCTCAAAATGCATTTCAAAGCAAGTTCTAGCAACTCATCAATCAAAGATGTTCATCCACAAAAAGAATAATAAGTTGATGGCTCAATTTCTCACTAGTTTAAAGGCAATGCAAGGAAAAAACCAACAAAAATGACAATAAGCACCAATTCTACTCAATTCTCAAATTCATGCTTCAAAAATTCAAAGGTCATCTATCAACAATTTATAACAATTGAACCTCCCAAAATTCATTTATTCAACGAAAAACATTACATTACTAAAACTTAAAACAAAAACAGATTAAAAGTAAAAACACGAAATGCACCCCACACTTAAATATTCACATTGTCCTCAATGTGAGCATGCATAAACTAAGAGAGAGTTTAGATAAAACTTGATTTCCATCGTTCCCATATACGATGTGTAGGGCTCCTTCCACCCATAATGCAATTGTCACTCATGTCTGTAGGGATGGATAGCATACAACTCCGAAGGATACCTGATGTATTGCTACACCTAAGTAGTGGTATTTGAAAACATGTGAAGGTCATCTTAGGGTAATCCTCCAGTGCAATAGGAACGTGGTAATAATCTTTGTCTTTTTGCAACATGAGCATATCAGATTTCTGCTCTTCCTTACCACCAAGAGTAGAAGAAATGATTTTTGGGGACTTTTTAAGTTCAACCAAGTTTGGTTGAATCACTTCTTCATCCACTTTAACAATGTCAACTCCCCTCTCAACAACCTCGGCATCTAAAATTAGCTTACTCTCCTCATTTTCTAAATTGGGCAATGCCTGCTCTTCTTCTAAGGTCATGGCTATCTCAAGCTTATTTTCACTATCTTCACTATAAGGCATGTCATAAAGTTTGGAAAGTTGCATAACTTGATTCTCTTCCTTCAGCCTACCTGGGAATGGAATTGGGGGCATATAAGGATTTGAAGGTTCATACAATTTTTTCGATGTTGATGCTTCCAAATTCTCCTCCTCCTTTGATTGAATTAACTCCTCTATATTTGGTTGTATCTCCTCGCCTTTTTCTTCTTGATTAGTACCTGCATCAAAGGAATCACAAAATTTATTATATATTACCTGTTCACTCCTTAAATTTGTGATTACCTTGACTTGCTCCAATTGGCTAGGAAATTCCTCCTTTTGGTGTGCTTGGAGTTGATGTGCCAGTTGCTCAACTTGAATTTCCACCCTCTTCAATGATTCTTCCAAAGAATCAAACCTCTCATTGCTCCCTTCCTGATTTTGTGTGCTAAGGTAAGCATTCAAATAATCTTCCACTGTGGATTTCTTGCATTGATTCTAATTTTGTGCACTAATTTGTATGAAGGCATTCAAATTATCTTCCAAAGTGGGTTCCTTAAGTCGATCTTGATTTTTTGCGCTAGTTTGAATGAAGGCATCCAAACTATCCTCCAATGAGGGTTTCTTAAGGTAATCTTGATTTGAATATTGTTCTTGAGAGTAAGAACTTCTTTGGTAAGGTTGAAAACAATTTTGAGGTGGAATGTGTTGTTGATTTTCCCAAGAAAATTTTGGTTGGCTTCCCCAGCTTGGGTTGTAAGGATTGGAATATTGGTCATTTCTACCCAATTACTGGAAACTATCAAAGTCATCTTCTTCCTCTTGCCATTCATGGTATCGTGGGAAACCGAATGAGCATGTATTTGCACTATGCCCTACATTGCCACATGCTGCACATATCTCTTGGCGTGGCATAGGTGCTCTTCCTTTTGTATTTAGCACCTTAAGTTGATTCGTCAATTCTGCTAATTGCCATGCCATTTCAAACTCATCGTTCCTATCATAAACTCCCCCGTGCCTTGAAAACTGCATCTTTACAAAAGGCACTTAGCAACTTAAAGAAAACAAACAAATAATTAAATTGAAAGAAAATCAAACAAAACAAACAAAAAATTCAAAGAAAACAAACAAACAATTAAATAAAAAAAATCAAATTATCACTACTTAAACAGCCTTCCCCGGCAACGGTGCCAAAAACTTGTTGCGCTCAAATTAAGTACTACTACAAGCGTCACTCGCAAGTATACGAGGTAGTTGTAGCGAAAGTGATCGCCCCAAGGTCGTCTCACAAGGAAGGTGTAGTTCGTAATAACTTGATTGACAACTTATTTAAAAATTAGAGTTTATTGTTTGGAATGGTGCAGGAGTAATTTAAACCTAATAGTAATGAGTGTAAGGGTTAATATGTGTAATGGTTGTTCAAGATCAAATCGATTCTTGGGAAGGTGCCCAGGGTTATAGGTCCATTCAATCAAAGCTCAATTCTCAATTATCCATTAACATAACCTTGTAAATTAATTTGTTCCTTAAGGTTAATTAGTCAATTACCAATTCATTAGTTCTCACATTCATGAAATAGTAATAACCAATTATTTTACATTTGAAAATTAACAAAACCCTAGAACTTATATTTCTAATTCATTCATAGGGTGGTTGATTATATAGTTCTGATATCGGATTTCACCTCTCGGTCCTTCGTCCAATATTCAAAGATTAATAGGTAGCTAATCTATCAACCTAACATTTAATACAATACAATCAACCATAAACAAGGTACATCAATGGAAATATCAAATCAAAGCATTCAATCAAATATACTACAAACCCTAAGCATGGGTATTTAGCTCAACATCATCAATTTAAAACATTCATTCAACTCAATATAAATCAAATACAAATTGTTCATTGCAATACTAATTCTCTTAATATAACAAAAACAATATTGAAATGAATTAAAAGAGAGAATAGAAAAACCCCTTGTAGATGCCAAGAGTAGGATTACTAGTCTTTCTCCTAGCTCCACTTTGATATATGATGAAGAACTCAAGCCCTCTTCAATGGATGATTCTCCTTTGCAAAGTGGAATGGAGCTTTCTCAAGTCACCAATCCTTCAATGAAGCTTCTTCAACCTTTAAGAGCTTGTTAACCCACTTTATCTCAAAGATCTTATCAATGGAAGATGGAGAAGATGGAGAGGATAGAAATGGAGGATGAAGATGAAGGGACAAGGAGAGTGTCACTCTCTCCGCTCCCCAAATCATTTTTCTCCACTCTTTTCTTTATTTTTTCTCTTTCTCCTTTCTTTTTTTGCAAAACCCTAGGCCTCTTCTCTCTCTTATCGACCTCTTCCTCTATTTTGTGCAAAAGATTTTAAATATATTAAGGGTGACACTGCCAAGCTTGCTTTGGCTTGGCCATGTCTCTCATTTTTCTTTGGGACACGGCCAAGCTTGCTGCCCATGTCATGTGACATGGTCAGTGGCTTGGCCATGTCTTTTGCCAGTGTCGCCTTCTACCTTCTTTCTTTTCTTTGTTCTCAAGTGGTGACACGGCCAAGCTCCTAGCCATGTCATGTGACATGGCCAGTGGCTTGGCCATGTCTCTTGCCAGTGTCTCCTTCTGCCTTCTTTCTTTTCTTTCTTTGGATTTTGCTCTTTAGGTGAGACACGGCCAGTGGCTTGGCCGTGTCTCTTGCCAGTGTCAGTCCCTGCTTTAATTTCTTTGAGGGACACGACTAAGATAAGGGTGACTTGCCATGTCTACCAATTTTTCCTTAGACATGGCCAAGCTTCAAGCGACATGGCCAAGCTTTGAGCGACATGGGTAGAGACATGGCCAAAATGGTGCTTGTGTTCAACACTGCTTCTATTTTCATATGATTTTATTTTCTTAGGATGAAACACGGCAAGACAATGAGACATGGCCAAGCTTCAAGCGACATGGCCAAGACGAGCAGACATGGCCAAGCTTCAAGCGACATGGCCATGTCATGTGAGTGTGTCAAGTACTGCCTCTTCATTTTTGCTCTTTCTTTGCTTTGGTTTCTTTGTTTTGCTCCTTGGATGAGACATGGCCAATGGCTTGGCTGGCCTTGTCAAGCTCTGCCTTGAATTTCTTGAGGGAACATGGCCAAGCTTGATTTGGCTTGGCCATGTCTTCCTTGATTCATGCTTTTCCTGCACTGTTTTAATCTTCTAAGGGAGTTTTTACACTTAAACCTAAAAGAAACACTTTAAACAAACTTAAAACAAAAATCAATCAAAACATTAACTAAGAACACATAAAAATCACACTAAAAACTAGTACAAAAATGATCTAAACAACGCTCAGTAACATGGGCGTATCACTGACCGTGTCAATCCTCCCTCAACATAGTGGCTATGACACGCTCAGTGACATGGGCTTGTCACTGGTCATGTCAATCCACCAACATCATAGTAGCTATGACACACTCAGTGACATGGGCATGTCACTGGTCATGTCAATACTACTCCAACACAGAAGCTGTGACACGCTCAGCAACATGGGCATGTCACTGGTCGTGTCACCCATCCAGAAAATAGAACCATTGACACGCCCAAAGACTTGGCAGTGCTCATAGGCGTGTCAGGCCAAAAATCCTGATTCCGGCAACAACACCACCACATCCAACAAACCTCTTTCTTTTTCCATCTTCCACTCCAAACAAACTTTCCCAAAACCATCCATAAACCATACTAAACTTGCATAACATCAAAACAACTCTATTTCATGCATCAAACACCAATCACAATCATCATCACAACTCAACACATACACAATACACAACACTTGCTTTTCATCACCAAACTTAACTCTTTCTCTTCAAACTAACCCCAAAATCAAAGCCAATAAGACCAAATACTCTCAAATACCCCACAATCAAACATACACATATCATCAACAACCAAACACCAAGCTCAATTCACAAACTCAAAAGAAAACCAAAGAATCAAGATGGAAACTTACCAAAAGTGATTAAAACCCTTAGAATTCTAACTTGATCACTTGAAACACCCTTCAATCTTGAGTTTGGAAGAGAAAAAATCTATCTTTCCCTCTTTCTATGGAGATGGCCGGCCAAAGAGAAAAGAAAAGAAGAAGATGATGAAGAAAGAAGAGCAAAGTCAACCTTAATAACCACTCTTAACCACCCAATTTTCTCTTTAAATCTCAACCAAGCAATTTTAATAATAAAATATATAAATATCCACTTCCACTTAATTTAATTAAATTTCCATTTTATAAAATAACCAATAACTTCTCATTTGACCAACTAATAATTTGACTTGTATATGTTGTATATATCTCTATATATACAACATATACACACTTCTCTTCTCCTCACTTACTACTTAAACATAAATATATACTTTATATCATTTAATCCAATTTCAACACTAATCATTCCAAAAATTTTAGGGTATAGTTTGGGATATTACATTGGGGATTTGTATATGACATAGAACTCATAAGGGCTAGAGTCAAAGCTCCCATGTATATGTAATTTTGGAGTTGTAATAAATTTACTCTCCCTACACTATAGATGCCATATTTATTTTTCGCTCATACATAAATATAATTGTCATTCATATTATTCTTATTATCACATGAAATTAATTTTTAATCTCAAAAGATTAAGATTTAATTAAAAGAAAATATTTCATTACTTAAGATCACTTGAAAACCTAGTTCGGAACCCATTGTAATTGGTTTCGAAATAATGCCTTTTTAGGTTAAAAATCATAATTTTTATGGAGTCAATTAACAAGAGTTTTTCCTTAAATTTTTTCAAATCATAGTTTTTCCTTAAATTTGATGTGGTGACTTGTGAGACTAGATCCAAATGAGCATTTTTGTTCCATATCTCTAGTGGGTCAAACCGATGCTCAGGTGAGGCCTCACAATTATCTAATCCTCTTTTGCCCAAATCAAGATTAAAAAAAGGGGTAAATCCTTAAACTCAGTTTCAATTCATATAATACCAAACCTAAATCAAGATAATTAAAATTATCCACGATAATAATGGATTCAACTATAAGATTTTGATTCCCATTTGAAGGGGTATGCAAGCATACTTGGGATTGGAACCCAAGTAGGGAACCAAATCAAACCAATTACACTGGTTTGTCTTTCTTCTACCTTTGTTCTTTTAGTTTACTAACTTTATTGCTTTAATCATTTTGTGGAGTATGTGTCTATCTTTGAACCTATAAGGGATAGAGTTAAGTTGCTCATCAATTGTGTTTTATTGTATTAATTGCTCACATTATAATTGTTCATGCATAATATATATAAATATCATTCTATTTATAATTTGTTGTTCATAAAATTAATTTTTTTTATAGGTCAAAATCTAATTAAAGGTTTAACTTATTTTACTTAAAATTAGAGCTAAGTCCGCAAAGTCTTCATTTGGTTCGAACTAGTGTTTTTGGATTAACCAAATTGAAGTCAGATTTAGATTTTATTTTCTCAAATTTTCCCTTTTAAAAATAAATCTTCAGGTGAAAACTCTAAAAATAAATTTCCAAGTTTACCAATCTAAATGGAAAGACATACCCCCATTCTTTTGTGTGATTCAAATCTAAATAAGCATTCTGATTCCATTGAGCTGACTAAACTAGTGCTCGAGCGAGGCCACAGTTCGCGACTGCCACTATGAAGAAATAATTTTCAAAATGAAAATAAAAATGGACTAATTTTTCAAATAGAATTAGTTTAACCTTTAATTGAATTTTGACTTTCCATGCATCATTTTGCATAAGGGCTTATTACTCTTAAGCCTAATTTTTTAGGATATATTTTCATATTACAAGATGCATTTACATGACAACTTTTCTTAAATATGTTAGAGGATTACAAAAACATCCAATTCGCAACAAATATTACATATACTAAACAAGTTAAACAACCAAATAAAAATTTAGCATAATTGAAATACACAATGAAAGGAACCATGATATTAGCAATATACAATGGAGGAATTACAAATAAAATAAAGGATGGGTAAATTTTTTTAAGCTAAAATAATTACAAGTGAATTAAGGATAAAATTGAACATTTAATATTATAAAAAAATTTATACTTTATTATTTTATATTATTTATTATTAAATTCTAAAAGTTTGATGAATTTTTTACATGCCTTTTCATTTTAATGTTGGATTTATTAATTAGTTTAGAAGATTTTATTAAATTAAATTTTAAAAAAGTATTATTTCAAATGAGAATATAAGTACAATTTTACCCAATTCAAAATTAAATTTTATAATTTTAATATTAATCTAAGTACCTAATCACAAAACTCTAAATATTCACTAATTAAAAATAATAAATAAATATATATAATGCAAAAAAGCTAAAAATTTATATATATAAATATATATAATTTATATAATTATAAATATATAATAATTTATATATAAAAATATATAAAATTTATATAACTATAAATATATATAATTTATATATATATTATATGGTGGGAAGAGGGAGTGATCCATTGCCCCTCTCTCTCTCTCTCTCTCATAAACAACTTGGAGAATGCTTTTGGGGTCGGTCTTATATCTAGATATTTCATGTGATTGACTATCTGCTTATTTACTATATATTTTTATTAGAGTTTTCATGAGCTTAATCTTCTTTCAAAGAGCATATTATGTGCTCTTGATCTAAAAATTAAAATATAACATTGATTTTCACTGCGAAAGAAAATCTAATGTTCAAAAAAGAATCAAAATCCTCACAATATCTTTGGAAAGAAATTTGTATGTATAGATCACAACAACGATTGTTCATTTCCTAATAATAATCTTAAAGATTCTAAAAGCGAAACTCAGTATATTCTCTATTTATGAACAAACACATAAGGTATTATTATTATTATGCATTCATGTATATTCTCCATTTATGAACAAAATACAGAACATTATATGTTGTAATTTCATCGAATAATATTTAGTATTCAATTGATTATATAAGCTTATGACATATTAGATTATATGAATATTTTGCGTTTGTCGTATTCTTGGTTTGGTAATTGATTGATAAGACTATAGAGTTTCGCGGATGGTTCCAAATTGAATATAAATTATATAATATTGAATTAAAAAGCCTCAAGAGGCCACGAACCCGGAAGTTGCATGTGCTTCTCACATGGTAGGACCAACATAAAATTGTCATCTCTACCATATTGTATTGTAGACTCTCTTGTTTTATTTATTTTTTTTTTTACAAAAAATAGACATATGAAAGTTCCTTTATTCATCTCGTAGTAGTTTATTTATTCATAAAAGGAGTTATTAAGATCGTTTTTAGATCAATACAAATCATAAAAAAATTTTATGAGTTGGGAGTAAATTGTTATAGTCGGCAAAAAATTTTAATTAACAAGATTATATTTATAATTAATACTTCAAAACTACCTTTTGTATTATAGAAACATTTTAATCAACTTTCTAAAATGACATATACCATTTTAGTCAACTTTCTAAAATGGCATATACGGCATTGATACTCCACAAATAGAGATGACAAAATATTCGCAAAAAAATTAAATTTATTTATTTGTCCTAAATTATTTATAATTATCTCCGCATTATTTATATTCATCTCAAATTTATTTAACGATATACAAACTATTTAATTAGCCATTAAAATATAAAAATTTTAAAATATAATAAATTTAAATTATATAATTATATTTATATAGCTCAAATAATTATAATATTTTCAATCGAATAATTATAAATAAAAATTTAATATTAACATAATTTTATTAAAATAATTTCATAATAGAAAATTCTATAATTAAAAAATAGTAGAACAAATACATAACTAAAATTCAATAAATTACAATTAATGTACATCATATTATATAACTTAATTCAAGTACTGGAGATTCAGAAGTATGTATCTATACTCTACTTAAATTTATCGCAGATAGTGAAAATATTATCTACGCCTATCTAAATTTATTTATAAACTAATCATATTCTATATAAACGAATTGAAATTGATCATAGATTTAAAAATACTTGATCTGTTGTTATTCTTATTCTCAGATAATTTTTAACACATCTTCTATTTATTTTATAATTTAAGTTGGCTACTCTGCCCTTTTTCTTCATTTTTTGAAAAATAAATTCATCTTTTGTAAATTGCAAAAAATAAATTCTGTTAATATAAAAACTTCAAAGCTAAAAATTACAAATTGTGATTTCAACCGCTAATAGTTTTTTTATACATTTTAATTAATTATTTTATATTTCACAAACAATATTATTGTTTTCGGATTAATTTTGCCAATCATTTTTAAACTTTTATAACTCGTATTATTAAAATCTCAAAATTTTAATTTATCATGACAAAATTATTTAATTTTAATTTTTTTTATTAAAATATCTGCCTCTATTTTTCAATGAGAAAATGCTTATATGAAGTCCACGTGTCACCACATGTCTTAAAAATTTCATGTGGCATGACATAGACTCCACTTCATGTCCACATAAGTAATTCCCCACATACAAACTAAGGTAGGGATTTTAATGAGAATAAGATTGAAGTTCGAAGATATTAGTATTACAGCTAAAAAAATTTTAGGACGGTTAATAAATTTTACTCGCATTTCTATATTAACTATATATTAACTATTGATGAGAAACTTTCTAATAAGTTGACATAAACGGAGTAAAATGTAATAACTTTACTCTATATTTATCTATTTATAATTGTTCTTTATTTAAATTTTTAAATAGTAATTAATCTTATCACACCAAAACTTCTTTTTTATAATACAAAATTAGAATTTAACAATTCTAAAAAAATTATTTCATTTAAAATTTTTTATTAAAAGATAACTAAAAAATATAAATAAATAACTAAATTTTAGTTGATTGAGATATTTCATTTTAATTAAATATAAAATTTATGCCAATGATTTGATAAAATAATTTAAATGGTATAAAATATTAACATATTTAATATCGTCTAATGTTAAATTGTAACTTTATATGGTAAATTATTAATTTATTTCTATTAAAAATTTGAGAAATTTAAGAATTTTTTATATGTATCTAAATTAAATCAATTTTTTTTTTTACTTTTAGAATTTCCAAAAACGATAAAGAGAAAAATATATTGAATTTAGAAAATTCAATCTCAGTTTTTCTCAATATGAAGTATATTACAAATAGAAAAACCACATAATATCACATATAATACTTAAGATAAAACCTAAAAATTATAAATCGTATGACTATTTTCATTTGTAAAACTAGTGTCTCAAACTTCAATTTTATTCTCATTAAAACTCCTATCTCAATTTGTGAATGAGAGAATATTTACATGAATGCCAAAGAGAGTCCATGTGATGCCATGTGGATTTTTTGGGATACGTGGTGCCATGCAAACAATACGTGGCGCCATGCAAACACAATGTAGCATCCACCAGCATTTTCTCACTGAAAATGGAGGCATATATTTTAATAGGAAAAAATAAAAATTTTAAGGATTTTATTCTGACAAATTAAAACGGAGGCATAGATTTTAATAGAAAAAAAAATAAAGTTTAAGGATTTTGTTATGACCAATTAAAATTTAGAAATTTTAATGATATTAGTAAAATTCATGGACGAGTAGTGAAATTTACTCTTTGTTTTTCTCTTGCTGAATTTTGTTTTAAAATAATTATTACTTTAAGGTAATTATTAATATTTCTAGCTAATAAGAATTTTTTGTATATTAATCCAATCAATATATATTGTTAGTCCCTGGCATACCAAAAAAGGGTGTTGAATTGGTGTTAGGAATGTAGAATGGAACTTTTTCGATTTTTGGCTAATAAATTAAATAAGAGAGTAAAGGAGGGAAGAAAAAGAAATAAAATGATTTATAGTATGGTTGAGGCAATAATCTATACGTGTATTCCCCAACAAGATTATTGAGTATTTTTCACTAAACAACTTGAAGTTTTACAAGTTCACTCCTAGCTTGACGTTTTCTAGCTCACATATAACTATACAAGAATTTTTCTCATAAGTCTAATTCTCAATCCTTTACAAATGTTTTCTCAAGGTTCACACTCAACTTAGTGTTTATAGTTCACACTAAACTCCACAAGCATTTCATGGTTCACACATGGCCTTTACAATGAGCAGTCAATTCTTTTTACAATCAATTGCAATGAATTAAAGAGTTAAGGCTTTGAGAAATTAAAGTCAAGAGTTTGGCTATAATAAATTCTCTAAGTTACATTTAGTAAAGTTTGGAGGGGGAATTTATAGTAATTCCTTCAATTATTTCATTGGAGGGATCGAAAGATATTGCTTCAACCACCAAATCTTCAAAATGTTAGAGTCTTGTTGTGTAATGGTCAAGATTTTAAATAGAAAACTTTTTAACTAATATTGATATTGATAATGTATAATGATAAAAGTAGTGTAGATAAATACTATAAGCAGAGAATAGTGAGTAGTGGATCTTAAAAATTTACTGAAAAAATTATTTTTACGGTTTTATGAGACTAAAAATTGAATTGTAATCAAAAGATAAGATCCACTATAGTTAAAATGAGATTGGCCACACTAGATTGAACATATTATATATATATATATATATATGTGGACATGTGTGTGTATGTAGAATCTTCTCCTTTTTTCATGCTTCATCATCCACGCCTATCATCATCTTCAACACCAAAACTCCTCCTTTCACCTTCTTTTCGAAAATTCAACTAAAATTTAAGAAGAAATCATATCTAGTTATGAATTTTTAAAAGAATAAGCTAGAAAAGAGGAGATTATCAACAAGTAATCAAAGAAAAAGAGGGAAAAGAGAGAAGAAGAGAGATTTTGAAAGAGATATGTGCTTATGTTTTTTAATTTGTAAATATTTTAATTTCTATGAATTTTAATTCTTGAATTGATTGATTAATTTATTTATAATGAATTGTTTCTTGAAAATATTGATTAAATGGATTGATGAGTGAAAAATGAATTAAAAGAATTTATGGGTGGTGAGTATGATTCTTAATTCAATTTTTATAAGAATTGGGAAGTTTAATATTATTTTAGCTATAAGTGATTGTTAAAGATTGATTAATTGATGTTTGAATAAAGCATTTGATATAGATTCTTTCTATGTTAAAGAAACTAGTTTTTGATTCATTTTTATCATAGATCTTAAGTATATTGTGTTTAAGTGGTTGAGTGTGCGAAATACAAAATTTTGTCTAATACAGCCAGTGATACGGCCATGTCACTAGGCGTGTCAACGATGCTATATTACAATATTGATGACACGACCAGTAACATGTCCGTGTCATTGGGCGTGTCATAGCTACTGTGATGAAAATTAAATGACACGGCTAGTGACACTCCCGTGTCGTTGGGCATGTCGTAGCTACTGTAATACAAGATTATGACATGGCCAATGACATGCTCGTGTCGTTGGGTGTGTCAAAGCTTCTGTATTGCAGGAGTAGTGACACGCCCATATCGTTGGGCCTGTCAAAGCTTCTGTAAAATGGACAAGTGACACGGTCATTGACACGCCCATGTCATTGGGCGTGTCACTTGAAAATTTTGCCTAAAATAGTTCTTTTCCTTGTCTTTCATTTGTGATTTCGGCCTAAATGATCATAAGGCCTCAAACTGTAAAAAATTTTTGAAATCAACCCTAACAAGTATTGCAATAAATTGTAAATATATGATAAATATGTGTAATACCAAGTGTTGATCAAAGAATTATTCCATTGAAGTAATATACATAATTCAGTGTTAATCAAAACCAATGAATTGTCCAAATCATACTGATTTTAGATTTAGCTTTGGATTAAATGGCTAGCCAGAGAGAGGATAGCCATAGTGATAGTGGGCACCTCATGGCATTAATAGACATATAGTGTCATCAGTGACAGTGGGCATAATTGCCATTATATATTCTTGAGATTTGGCATTAAAATTACTACACTAACCTATTAGCCAAACCAATGATCTGAGTTTAGTATGAATGGGCATATTTAATAAAGTTATCTATATTGAAAATATATGTAAATATGATATTATGAATAATAAAAGAAATGCAAAACAATAATATAAGTCAATTATTTAAAATCAACTTACTGTGTTACAATGTGAAAGTGATTAATAATGTATATATATTAATATTTCCAAGTAAAAAATTCTAATGCACATAATAGAAATGTTATACTCAAGTTATTGAATTGATCAATAACTTTCTAAGTGTTATAATGATTGAAAGTGTATATAATAATATAAGATATAAAGTGCCCCAAAGTATAGTATTAAATTTAAGTGCCAAAATTTATAGATTTAATGAAATTATCCTATTTGTAAAATTGAAAAGTAAGACTTATTGAAAAATAAAATAAGCATATTATGAGCAATGTTAACAAATGAGAAAGTAAGTCTTAAATAATATGATTCATAAAGAGAAAAGTTGCAATACCGAAAGTATTGTATAGCATGATGACTTTTATAAAATTAAAGTTATTATTTTGTGTAATCAAAATATTATGTTGGTTTGTTATTAAAAATAGTTAATATATTAAAAAATTCCTTAAAACTGAGTGTTATTACTATATTTCCATAAGTATTTTTCTTTAATATTAAGTGACAAAATATGTTTATATAAGCATCACTAAGTATTTTTCTTTAATATTAAGTGACAAAATATGTTTATATAAGCATCACAAAATATTTTTCTTTAATATTAAGTGACAAATATGGTTTGTTATTAAAAATAGTTACTATATTTCCATGACACTATTGTTTTTTGACACGCAAGCATCATGTCATCGGAGCAAGTTAAAAAGTGGAATTAAAGATCTCAAAAATTATCTACAGTACATATAGAGATCTTTTGTGTATTGTACTCATAAGTTATAAAATGTATATATATAATTTAATTTGGCTATTTGAGATATTGTACAAATTTATAAACATGAAAGGAATATATGTATTTAGAGGACAAAGTTTGAGATTCTAGTGAATGATTATCAAATAAAGCAATGTATTATATATTTATTTTATTTGACAAACTTGTGATAGTTATTTGATTTTTAATTAGTATTTGGATTATAGGAGATATTGGAGATTGTTTTAAATGTTGGATTTATAAGTGTTATATTATACAGGTTATATTATTATTTGAAAATTTTTATTAGTAACGCTTTAAAAGGAAACTTTGTCATTGAATTGATTAGAGTATTGACAGTATATGAAGTAACATTCACTAATAGTTTTATGTGAGAATTATCAAGGGATGTTAAATTTAGTGGTATCAGAGCGTGGTTTAGGCATTTCTGGCATGTGAAGTTATGGGAGAAGTAAAATACAATTATCTAAGTTATGTAAATTGAATAAGTGGATCTGTGTTTTGATACAATTGATATTTCACGTATTTATGGTAGTAGAATGTGTTCTAAGAATTGATTATGAATTCATAGTGTATTATTTTGAGTTCACTAGACCTATTTATGAAAAAGAAGGATATGAAAAGAAAAGAAAATATGAGTAGTTAAAGAGATATATCAAGTAACACAGTAAAAGTGTAATAATTTATTGGAATCTGAGGAATGAATTATGATAGATAGATAAATTTCGAAAATGAAATTTCTTACGAGAATGAGAATTGTAATGCTCTAAAATTTTAAGTATTGGTTTTCTATATTAAGTGAATATATGAGTATAAATTGGATTGATTATGTTATTATGTATAGCTTGAGTATTTGGAACTGATACTAATAAGGTTAAATAAGCTTTAATAAGAGTAATATTGGATAATATCGGTATTTCTGGAAAAGATTTTGAAGAGATAAGAAATTATGAAAATACCCTTATACCCCCAAAATGAACTTGAGTTGTAATTTAAATGTGAAATATGGATAATGGGGTTTTAAAGTAGTTAAAGTAATTATTTTTATAATGTTTCGACGTTAAAAATTGGATCAACAGTTAATTAAAGAAAGTAAATGCATCGAAACTATTGTATAAGTGAGTGTATTGGATAAAAGTTCTAAAGCCTATTTAAAGATTTCTAGTCTTATATTGTCTTCTAAAATGTCATACTCATTATCTCTACCTCCATCTTCATCTCTTTTTCTTTTTCTTCCATTTCTTGTAACACCCCGATACTCCATATAAGTACTATACATACACCTGGTATACATACAGTAAGTATATAAAGTATAAGGATGTCACTTTTCGATACATTTTTAAAACCTTTAGCAAAGTTCAAACCACAATACATTAATTTAAAGAACGTTTACAACTCATTATATTTTTAATGATCTTACATATATATCATAAACTTATCTTTATCAAAAACTTCATTTATTCATATACATACATTCTTGTCAGAAATACATCATAATTAAAATTTATACATGTATGCATCACTCTCTAGTTGGTCTCGACAAACTCTTACTCTTCTCGTGGCATAACGAAAGACTTCATATCTTCCATCTAGTCACCTGCGCGATTACACATCCGCGCTAAGCCCGAGAGCTTAGTAGTACAAATATAATATATAAACATACATTATAGAAATTCTAACATATAATGATATATCAAGTCAATGTACCATTAGTTCTTATCATGTTTTCCTTTTTCATTGCACCTTTCATATATCCCGACTAATTTCATATTATATACGTTTATACAAACCATTATCATCAACCACAATCCATTACTAATACTCACAATCAATATATCAATACACATACATTATATATCATTCCAATCATGAATCACATTTCCAATGAAAACAATCCTTATCACCAACCACAATCCATCATTAATACTCATAATCAATATATCAATACACACATCACATATCATTTTCATAACACTATTTTATTCCCAAGTCACCAATCATAAATCACATTTTCAACAAAGGCAACCATAGATCTCATTACTCATTTATTTCCATATTTATATATATCACATTGACAACAAAGATAGACTCGGGCCCAAAAGACACTAATATGCCATTCAATCTTCAGAGTTAATGCTTTGGTTCAATCATCACATTTATCATTATCCCAACTAGGCTTCAAGGATTAGGTTCAACCAAGCTTCAAGGGGAACAAAGCATGCTAAGTATCAACCCAACTTGGCTTCAAGAACCAATCCAACCTAGCTTCAAGGGTTGTAACATCTCAATTAGGCTTCAAGGACTAGACCCAACCAAGCTTCAAGGGGAGTAAAACATGTTAAACTTCAACCCAACTTGGCTTCAAGGATCAATTCCAACCTAACTTCAAGAGATTGTTACTAATATTAGGCTTGCCACCAACAACAAACTCTGAAAATGGAATAACACATTAGCTACTCAATTCATTTATCAATTCTCATCATCAATTAGGCAAACATGCCTTATGTCTTTCAATTGAATCATCATAGCCAATCACAATGGCTTCACATCACATTTGAGTTATCATAGCCAATCACAATGGCTTCACATAATACATATATCATCATAGCCAAACACAATGGCTTCACATCACATTTTATCTCAATTCATATTATACACTTCATCATTCAAGCATACATAATCAATTTCATTGCACATGTATCTTAAATTCATCGTCATCTAAACAACATGTCCCTCTATTTCATTTCAATCATTATTGAAACATTTATCATAATAACTTGCATTACACATACCTTTTTGGATGATCATTATAGCTTTCACCTTCAAGAACTACTCCCATCAAGCTATACATAATCAATTACCTCATTATATCCTTCACATTTTACATATAGCATCATGGATATAACATTACAAAGTACATTATTCATATAACACATGACCATTCACAAGATTCACAATGTATATAATACATAACCTTGTTCATTTAGTATCATATGCATCATCAAATGTAGGTTCAATCTCAACATGTAAGAAGAGCAAAAACCAAACACAGTAACCAACACACTCAAGGGACACGGCCAAGCTTGTGGCCGTGTCTCTCAACCAAAAACAACAGAAGCCAACATGGGCAAGGGACACGGCCGTGTCCTCTCCAAAAATCACCAAACACGGCCAAATTTCCATGGACTTGGCCGTGTCTCTCACAAATATTTTAGGTTGGCCGTGTCTCTTCCTTGGTTTGGCCGTGTCTCTCATGTATTCAAACCCTAACTATGGCCAACTCTCTTTTGATTGAATAAAAACACAATATACACAACATAAACTCATTCAAATGGATGTAATCAAAGTCATTAACACTTATTTTGCATGTTTAACACAATATTCACATTAACTATACATTAACAATCCATTTAATCATCTACCATTTCAAAACCCTAAAACCAAACATCACTCTTAACTTATCATTTTCAAACCAAAACCAACATCAATCCAACCTTTCTAACTTATAATCAATCTCAACACTTATAAACTCATCTCAAACACACCTGCTCATAATCTCAACACATCACAACCCACCTCAAACATAACTTCAAAAATAACAAAGATAAACAAGAGAGTACTTACCTCAATTGAAGAAATTTCACAAATCTCCAACTTGATCCTTTGATTTTCCCATCAAATTGATGTGTAGAACTTAGAACACTTCTCTTCCTCCTTCTTTCCTTTGGTAGCCGGCCACACCAAAAATGAGAAGAGAAGAAATAAAAATCAAGTCAAACTTCTCTTCTTCTTTAAATCTCCACCAAGCAATTCTACATGAGCAATTACTTAAATGCCCTCATCCATTTAACTTAACCTTTATCACTTATATGCCCATTAAAGTAATTTCACCTATCACACATAAATATCCTCTTCCATTGACCATCCCTTTTGACTAATGTATATGTTATATATATAACAATATACCCAACATATACACTTTCTCTCTACACATTACTTTCCTTTTAAAACAATACATAAACATTCTCTTTTCAATTTCTTTTTCTATCAACATAACATATACACATAATTCAAACAAACAACAATTGTATCCAAACTTCTAGGGCACACATTGGGATATTACATTTCTCATCATAGAAATCATGGAGAATTAGTAGAAAAATCAAGTTTTGATGGATTTTAGCTAATTTAAGTTTGATCTATCAAGAAAAACACCATTACTTATGAAAGATATTATGTAATAAATAATTATAAAAAATACGAGTATAAAACTTTACTTCTATGATAGTAAAGTTGTTCTTACAATATGTAAATGTGTATTTATTGATTATTAATTGAAATAATGTTTAAATTTGTCATTGAATAATTTACGTGTTGAATTATTGATAACTTCTTGATTAAATCATGAAAAAAAAAATCTAGCAGAGGTGTGCATGATCATTTGTATAGTCATGCATATGCTTGTGTAAATTTCTATTCTTCAAACTTTGAGAAGAAATTTCAACAGTGAGGTGCATGATTATTCATATGGACATGCATATATTTGTGCTCTTAAAACTTTGAAAGAAGATTTTAATAGAGACGTGTAAGAACATTCGCATGGTCATGCATCTGGCTATGCATACTTCTGTTCTTCAAAATTTCAAAAATAATTTAAGCAGTGATATGCATGATCACTTGCACAATCATGCATTTGCCCATGCATATTTCTACCTTCTTATACCTTCACAAAGTAGAGTTTATGGGTGGAATTAGCAGTGAATTATTGAATACATCTTGGAAACAGTTATAATAGATAAAAGATTGCTTATAAGATTGAAATGAAATCAATCCATTAAATGATGAAACTTAGATGTGAAGAAAACTTAAGGAAAGTATGGATAAATATAATTGGATATTTAAAATAAGTATAAGGTTAGAGAAAAGATAAAAGATGATTACAAGTGATTAGTGAATTTCACATTATTCATGAAGAAATAAGATAATTTATGAAGCAAGATGAGAAGAATGATATATTGATAAATCATTGATGATTTTAAATAGTTTGAAGAGGAAGATAAAGAAAATAAAGAGGTGTATATACGAATTGATTGGGTAATGAATGTAAGAATGTGAGATCTGCATATTGTGTACTTATGAAATACATGATAGTAATATTATTTGGTGGTTGAAGACACGTTATAGATTATATATAGAAGTGTTAAAGAGTTAAATGATACTAATTGATGACAATTGAAAAAAAGAAATTGATAATGTGAAAAGGAAAGAATGTAGTGAGATTTGAAGGTAATTTAATCCTTCTAGTGAAATGATGTACTATGGATCAAGTTAGAAATATATATATGTGTAAGTTAAACATAGTGAACACATTATATATGTACATATACTCTTAAAGTGAAAGAATAGTTGTGAATTCTTAATATGTTAAGAAAAGAATTAAACAAGTAAGAGTGGAAATCTATTTAGATTTTATTATTACAGTGGAACCATGAAAGTGATTTGAAAGATAAAGATTGATGAATAAATAAAATTCATCAAACTAATCGGAAACAAATATAATGTGTATACATGTACATATGAAACAGTGAAACAATTTAAAAAGAAAATTTTCTATACCAGAAGATATTATGATTGAAAATAATTTGAAAAAGTAAAATAAATGTATTGTCTGATTATACTAATATTAAATCTAGTTTCCGAATTAGCTAAAGGGTGAATATCCAAAGTGACAGTGTGCATTTTATACCACAGTGACAATGGACATTCTGTGCCATAGAGGACACATTTTATGTCCTAGTGATATTAACTTTTATTCCAACAGTGGACGCTTTGCATCATAAAGGATCTTTGATCCCATTATCATTACAGTGGATATTCGTGTCATAGTGGGCCTTTGGCCATATCATTACAATGGGCATTCGTGCCGTAGTGGGCCTTTGGCCATATCGTTACAGTGGGCATTTACTTGCCATTAGTGACTAGCTATTTGAAACTAGGATTTAAAGTTCAGTATATGAGGGAAAGAAATATATATATATATAACAGTGGAATGTAATGATACAAACTATATATAAAAAAAATTCTAAAGAGAATTAAAGACAATTATTGAATTGAGCTTGAATAGTGTAAGTGTGTAGAGATGAATCTTCTACAGTTCTATAATAAGATTATTCTGAAAGTGTTACATTGAGTAATATTAGACATAAAGAAAAAAATAATAAATAAAAGTTATGTCAATTAATAAAAGAATTGATTTTATATGAGATTTAAGACTAGTTATGAATTAAATGGCTTATTACCATAACAGGTAAATTTCGAGAATGAAATTTCTTTAGGGGGGAGAATTGTAATAGTTAAGATTTTAAACATGAAACTTTTTAACTAATATTGATAATTGATAATGTATAGTGATAAAAGTAATGTAGATAAATGCTATAAGCGGAGAATAGTGAGTAGTGGATCTTAAAAATTTATTGAAGACATTAATTTTATGGTTTTACGAGACTAAAAATTGAATTGTAGTCAAAAGATAAGAAAGAGGGTGCACTATAGTTAAAATGAGATTGGGCACACTAGATTGAACATATAATATATATATATGTGTGTGTGTGTGGACATGTGTGTGTGTAGAATCTTCTCCTTTCTTCATGCTTCATCATCCATGCTTATCATCATCTTCATCACCAAAACTACTCCTTTCACCTTCTTTTCAAAAATTCAGCAAAAATTTAAGAGAAAATCACATCTAGTTATGGATTTTTAAAAGAATAAGCTAGAAAAGAGGAGATTATCAACAAGTGATCAAAGAAAAAGAGAGAAGAAGAGAGATTGTGAAAGAGGTATGTGCTTATGTATTTTAATTTATAAATATTTAAATTTCTATGAATTTTAATGTTTGAATTGATTGATTTATTTATTTATAATGAATTTTTTCTTGAAAATATTGATTAAATGGATTGATGAGTGAAAAATGAATTAAAAGAATTTATGGGTGGTGAGTATAATTCTTAATTCAATTTTTATAAGAATTGGGAAGTTTAATGTTGTTTTAGCTATAAGTGATTGTTAAAGATTGATTAATTGATGTTTGAGTAAAGTATTTAATATAGACTCTTTCTATGTCGAAGAACCTAGTTTTTAATTCATCTTTATCATAGATCTTGATTATATTGTGTTTAAGTGGTTGAGTATACAAAACACAAAATTTTGCTTGATAAAGCCGGTGACACGGCCATGTCACTGGGCGTGTCAATGATGCTGTGTTTCAACGTTGATGACATGACCAGTAACACGCCCGTGTCATTAGACGTGTCATAGCTACTGTGATAAAAATTAAATGACACTGTAACACCCTTATACCCTATATACATCAATGCATACTTTCAGCATATGTAAAATATGTATATACGGTATAAAAATATCACAGATCGATTTAATAAAAAATTTCATATTTCTGATTCAAAATTTCAAATACTAAATATATAAAATTAAATAGTATATAAATATTCTTTACTTGTTATAGGAACCAAAAATAAATATTTGTATAAAAATCTCTGAGAAAAATTCGTCAGAGTTTTGTCTGTAAGTTGGACATCCCAAAATTTATCAATTACACAACCTGCATCAGAAAACACTCTCAAATAATTTCAAATCATCATTTCACCCATACTCCTCAATTTCACCAAGTTTCTCAAACATTTATATATATATATATTTTTTTTTTCTTTTAAAAAGCTCGACCCTCAGAAATCATTTTTTGGAGGATCGAACCCCTGACCTCTCCGTGGAGAGTAACATCAGGTGGCCACTGGGCTAATCCCAGTGGTTCTCAAACATTTATATATATATATATAATTTAGAACACATTTAAACCCCCATTTCAAATAACTTAACCCAAATATTCTTTATAGTTTACAATATATAAAATCCAAAAACATGATATAATATGAATAATATCCAAAATATACAATAACATAAAATATATACATGATGTTGATAGTATTTCTGATCCTGATATCAACTCTACATGCACTACCATAAGTCTAGACCCGATCTGGTCTAGAAGAAGTAATATCCCAAATGATATCCTAAAATTTTAGAAATTCTTATTGTTGAAATTGAATTAAATGCTAAGTGTATATTTGATTAACTAGAAAGATAAGAAAGGAAAAGGAAAGTGTGTGTAACATCCGAGATTTTGGAGAAATTAAATAAGTATTTGGAGATATAAAATTCTATATACTCAATATATATATTTAGAGTATATATAACATATACATATGGCATATTAATTATATATATTGGATTAATATATTACATACTTAATATTTAACACACATATAAGGTATATTTGATGTGTATATAAGATACACATTACTTGTGTATATGTGTAATATCCCAAATTTTTGAAAAGTTTTAATTTTTGAAAATTTGATAACATAAATTCTAATTTAAATGAATAAATTAAATTAATGGTTTTAAATGAAAAATGAAGGGGTTCTAAATGAAAAAGTAGAATATATATGTGATATATATGTAAAATATACATAACATATAAAAGTCAACACTTTTTAAAAGAAAAGTCAAAGTAAAAGGGTATTTTGGTAATTAAATCTTAAAAATTTAAAATTTATAAAATAATTCAAAAATAAATTATTTTTGAATGGAAGAGGGAATTTATGACTTTTAATTTATTAAATAAATAAATAAATAAATAATTATTAAATTATTTTAATATATATACATATATGGTTTAAAATAAAAGATGAAAAGAAAATTAAAAGTCTTCATTTTCTTTCTTCTTCTTCTCCGAGCCGAATTCTCCATGGCCAAAGAAGGAGATTTTTAGCTTCTTCCATCATCAAATTCTTCAAGCTTTCAAGGGAATAAGAGTAGTTTTGGTGATTTTCCAACAAGTAAGTAAGCTTTATTTTCAAAATTATAAAGTTCTTTAAAGCTTATGAATATGTATGAATTGTGTTTTTGAAAGAGCATGTTATAATTGTCGGAATGGGTATGGAAGATGTTCTTTTGATGAGTAAATAATAATTTTAAGGTTGGATTAAAGATATGGTTGAATTTAAGTTGAGTTTGGTGAAGAAAGAGAATTTAGGGTTATGGAATATTTGAGTTTTTAAAATCATAGTTTTAATTATTCAAATTAGTTCCAAATGTGTTGTTTTCATGCATAAACAAAGATTTTAAAATCAAATGATGGATTTAGTTAAGTTTGGATAGAGTTTAAAAATGGTAGTATTGATTTAGGGTTTTGGAAAAGTGAATTTTTAAAGAATGATTAATTATTTGATTTTAATGCTTAAATCATGTTATTTAATGATATGAGTGGTGGAAATAAGATTGAAATGATAATTGGATTGAGTTGAAATGGAGATCCTTCAATGGTGAAGGTTATGCCATTTTAGGGTTTTGAGCATAAGCATGTGGTTAATTAATGTAATTGGTTTAAACATGCTAAAACATGTTTCTAATGATATTAATAAACTTAAAACACTAATTTAAATGTCTTGATATAGTTTTTCAAAGTTAAAGTGAGGTGAAGCTTAATTTTGAGATTTGGTTTAGAGTGATGTTAAATTATGGTTTGATGTTCAGAATACCTTAGAATGTGATATTAAATGATTTTGTATGATCACATTTGGTATAGGCATTAAGGGAGGTTGATTTGCTTCATCCACGTGGTGAAGGGCAAGTTGGAAGGATAGGATTGGAGGTTGTGTTAAGCTTGCTTTGGGTTGCTAGTGGAGGTATGTACAAACTTTGAATATATTATTTATATTTGCATGACATTTGGTCTTAACACATTTTGGTTGGAAAATGTGTTAAGTTACCTGCCTCATTGATTGAGTATGAATAATGTGCTACAACATTTGTAATGTCATATATGTGTTAAATATATTGTGAAAAGCCATTGATAATGGCTAAATTGTGTAGAATGTGAAATATGTATATTATGTGAAAATAAGTGAGAAAAATAAGAAAGATGTGAAAAATGAGAAAAAAAAATATGAAAATAATGCAATGTGCCTAGATTGAATATGTGACAATGAGAAAGAGATTAATAATGAGAAAAATGAAAAAATGAAAAAAAAAGTGAGAAAAAGATGATATAATAAGGTAATGTGCCTAGTTTGATAATGAGAAAAAGAGAAAAGTTTTGATAAAGGAATTACGAAAGAATTTGATAATGAGAAATATGAATAAATTGTGTGCCTAGTATGTTATTCAATTTTCAGAATTCTGGGTTTGACGGCATGCCTATGATTGCCTACAGGCTAAACGTTGGAATGATGAAAAGACTAGGTCGTAAGCCAGGCTAGCTGATAAATATGATATTTTTGGGGTGAAAAGATTGGGTCGTAAGCCTCAAAAACTGTAGCAGTCTAGGCGAATTGAGGACCAAGATACTGGGGCTTAAGGGTCTAGCCGGGTTAAGGTCCAAGAGACTGGGGCTGTTACATTATCCATGAATATATTGCCTACGGAGCTAAACACATGGTGTCATTATGGACCAAAGCAGTAACTCTGAAATTTGAATAGCATATTAGATCCTTTTTGGGCCCATGCTTGTTTTTGTTTTAATGTGAATTATGAATTGTGATACAATTGAGCAATATAATGCTATGAGTTGTGATTATGAAATATTTGAAAAATATAAGAAAGTAGAATTGTAACATCCGTGATTTTGGAGATATAAAATTGTATATACTCAATATATATATCTAGAGTATATAACATATACGTATGGTATATTAATTGTATATGTTGGATTAATACATTACATACTTAATATTTAATACACATATAAGGTACATTTAATGTGTATATAAGATACACATTACTTGTGCATATGTGTAATATCCCAAATTTTTGAAAAGTTCTAATTTTTGAAAATTTTATAAAATAAATTATAATTTAAATGTTAAATTAATTAATGGTTTTAAATGAAAAATGAAAGAGTTTTAAATGAAAAAGTGGAACATATATGTGATATATATGTAAAATATATACAATATATAAAAGTCAACACTTTTTAAAAGAAAAGTCAAAGTAAAAGGGTATTTTGGTAATTAAATCTTAGAAATTCAAAATTAATAAGATAATTCAAAAATAAATTATTTTTGAATGGAAGAGGGAATTTAGGACTTTTAATTTATTAAATAAATAATTAAATAATTAATTATTAAATTATTTTAATATATATATATGGTTTAAAAAAAGATGAAAAGGAAAAGAAATATTAAAAAAAGTCTTCTTCTTCTTCTTCTTTCTTTAGGACATTTTCTATGGGAGTTTGGAGCATGAATTTGATTCTTCCATACACCATAAATTGAAGGATTTAACAAGTTTCAAGTGGATTTTTGGTGATTTCATCCAAAACTAGTAAGCTTCCAACTCTTTTCTTTGAATTCCTTGGAAATTTGTATTATGTGAGAATTTGAATTTTGATGTAGTATATTATAATTGTTGGAATTAGTGTGTATGATGTTATTTTGGGTAGTTAACAATGATTCTAAGGTTAGATTGAAGAGATGATGGAGTTTGGTTAAAGAATGGTGAAGAGAGAGAATTTAGGGTTATGAAACTTTTGGGTTTGGGGAAACATGAGCTTATTGTGCAAATTGGTTCCAAATGTGTTGTTTTGATTCATAAACAAGTATTTTAAAGTCAAATATTGGATTTGGTTGTATTTGGTTGGAGTTTGAGAATGGTAGTATTGATTTAGGGTTTTGGAAAAGTGAATTTTCAAAGAATGATTAATTGTTTAATTTTAATGCTTAAATCATGTTACTTAATGATATAAGTGGTAGAAATAAGATTGAAATGATAATTGGATTGAGTTGGAATGGAGATCCTTCAATGGTGAAGGTTATGCCATTTTAGGTTTTTGGACATAAGCATGTGGTTAATTAATGTAATTGGTTTAAACATGCTAAAACATGTTTCTAATGATATTAATAAACTTAAAACACTAATTTAAATTGCTTGACATGGTTTTTCAAAGTAAAAGTGAGGTGAAGCTTAACTTTGGGATTTGGTTTAGAGTGATGTTTAATTATGGTTTGATGTTGAGAATACCTTAGAATGTGATATTAAATGATTATGTATGATCACATTTGGTATAGACATTGAGGGAGGTTGATTTGCTTCATCCAAGTGGTGAAGAGAAAGTTGGAAGGATAGGATTTGAGGTTGTGTTAAGCTTGCTTTGGGTTGCTAGTGGAGGTATGTACAAACTTTGAATATATTGTTTATATTTGCATGACATTTGGGCTTAACACATTTTGGTTAGAAAATGTGTTAAGTTACTTGGTTCATTGATTGAGTGTGAATAATGTGCTATGATATTTGTAATGTCATATATGTGTTAAATGCATTGTGAAAAACCATTGATAATGGCTAAATTGTGTAGAATGTGAAATATGTATATTATGTGAAAATATCCAAAGTAATTGGGTAATGTGTTGTGATTGTAAAAATGAAAAATGTGGAATAATGAAATGAATTGATATTGATAAAAATGAAAAAAAAATGAGAAAAGTGAAAAAAATGAGCAAGATGTGAAAAATGAGAAAAATGAAAAAAAAATGTGAAAATAAGGCAATGAGCCTAGTTTGATTATGAGAAATGAATTGTAAAAGTATTTGATAATGAGATAAATGAATTAATTGTGTGCCTAGTATGTTATTCAATTTTCAGAATTCTGGGTTTGCCAGCATGCCTATGAATTGCTGGGCAGGTGAAAAGACCGGGTCATAAGCCGAGCCCAGCTGATAAATGATAAATATGATATTTTTGGGGTGAAAAGACTGGGTCGTAAGCCTCAAAAACCATAGCAGTCTAGCCAGGTTGAGGACCAAGATACTGGGGCCTAAGGGTCTAACCGGGTTAAGATTCAAGAGACTGGGGTTGTTACATTATCCATCGATATATATATTGCCTACAGGGCTAGACACATGGTGTCATTATGGACCAAAGCAGTAACTCTGAAATTTGAATAGCATATTAGATCCTTTTGGGCCAATGCTTATCTTTGCTTTAATGTGAATTATGAATTGTGATACAATGAGCAATATAATGCTATGAGTTGTGATTATGAAATATTTAAAAAATATAAGAAAGTAGAATGATGTGACATCTATATGCATTGTGCATTGACATTGTATTGAGTTTTATTGTTTTTTATCAAAGTTTGTACCACTAGGCTTCAGCTTAGCGCGATTGTAATTCGTTGCGCAGGTGTCATGGATGATTTGGTAGAGCCTAATAGTTCTACTAGACTTGGTCAGGTATAGGTTTCTATTTATTGAGCTTGAAGAGTTGTTTTTGGGTACATCAAGATCATAGCCAGTTGCCAACATGTAGATATTTGATATTACAATGTATTTTGATATTATATATGTTATGACATGTTTTTGGAAGTATATAATGTAAATTGTAAAGAATTTTTTGAATAATTTGTTCAAATGAAATTTTATATATGTTATTAATTTATATATCTATATATAAGTATTTTGAGAAAATATGGAGAAATTGAGAAGTATTGGTGAAATGGTGAATTGATTTTTATTGGGAGTGTTTGCTTTATGCAGGTTGTATTTTGTTGAATTTTGGGAACATCCAAATTACAAACAAAACTCTGGCGAATTTTTTTCCAGTGATTTTCATATAAAATATTTATTTTGGATTCCTATAACAAGCAAAGAATATTTATATACTATTTATTTTATATATTAGTATTTGAAATCTTAAAACAAAAATGTGAAAATTTTTATTAAATCTGTATGTGACATTTTTATACCATATATGCATATTTTACATATGCTAAAAATATGTATTGTACGTATATAGGGTATGAGGGTGTTACAAGAATGATGTGTCATCTATATGCATTTTGCATTGGCATTGCTTTGAGTTTTATTGTTATTATCAAAGTTTGTACCATTAGGCTTCGGCTTAGCGCAATTGCAATTCGTCGCGCAGGTGTCATGGATGATTTGGTAGAGCCGGAGAGTTCTACTAGATCTGGTTGGGTCTAGGTTTGTATTTATTAAGTTTGAAGAGTTATTTTTGGGTACATCAAGATCAGAGCCAGTTGTCAGCATGTAGATATATGATATTACAATGTATTTTGATATTATATATGTTATCATATATTTTTGAAAGTATATAATGTAAATTGTAAAGAATATTTTGAATAATTTGTTCAAATGGAATTTTATATGTGTTGTTAATTTATATATCTATATATAAGTATTTTGAGAAAATATGGAGAAATTGAGAAGTATTGGTGAAATGGTGAATTGATTTTTATTGGGAGTGTTTGCTTTATGCAGGTTGTGTTTTGCTGAATTTTGAGAACGTCCAAATTACAAATAAAATTCTGGCGAATTTTTTCTAGAGATTTTCATATAAAATATTTATTTTGGATTCTGATAACAAGCAAAGAATATTTATATACTATTTATTTTATATATTAGTATTTGAAATCTTAAAATAGAAATGTGAAAATTTTTATTAAATCGGTCTATGATATTTTTATACCGTATATGTGTATTTTACATATGCTGAAAATAAATATTGTACGTATATAGGGCATAAGGGTGTTACATTTATTTTGGTATCGAGCCTAGGTTTGAGGTTCTCGACCTAGGTGGGTTGTTAGAGAGAGAAAATTGGAATTTAAAAAAATAATTTTAAATTGTGATGCATACATTGGCACTGGCAATTTATCTGATCCCTGATATGCCAATGCCCATTTAATAAAATGGATATGAGTTGAGATGGCGTCTGGGTTGCATAAATCAGAGTGGCGTAGTGGAAGCGTCATTCTAAAGATTATGGATTAAGAAATTTTTTTTGGAACTTTTATTTAAAATTTAAAATTCATAGCTGATTCAATTGATGAATACGTGAAATTAAAAAAATAATCTAGGAAATAATTTAAGATATAAAAATAAAAAATTTGAAAAATGAGCATGATTGTTACAGAAAATTGTATAGGTGTACTGCAAAGTGATATTGTCTGAATTTTTGGATAAATCTAGAAATGTTGGATGAGTTTAAACATTTAATAGAAAGTTTTTCTATATGTTAGAATCCAATGTATAAAATTTTATAAATTTTAAAGATGGATCTCTAATTAAAAAAAAAATAGAAGAACACATATTATTGGAGTAATTCCAGCAACTCAGAATCTGTAGAAATTGAGAAAACAATAAATTTAGAAACTATAGTAAACCAACCCAGAAAAATCTGAAAATTTATGCACAATATTATATATTCCTATAACATATGGTTAAAATTTCATGAATTTTTATTAAGGTTTGATACTTGAAAAAAATGGACAACCGGATGCTGCCAGAGAAATTATTAAAAAGACAGATTCTCTGATTTTGGAAGATTTAATTTTTAAATATATTAAATCAGCTTGGAAAAATCTAAAACTTTAAATATAATTCCATATATGTGTCAAGTGCACATGGATAAAATTTTACAAGCTTTTATAAAGAATTAGTAAGGAATATAAAAATTGAATGTGAGATTGACATGAAACTGAGGAAGTCATGCAGTTTTGTATAAGTAAGTAATAAATTAATTTTATGAGACAAATGAATGAAGAAAATTATAAAATTTTATATGCATATGGGTATAAGTATAGAAGGAATATGGAGTTTTTAATAATTTGCAACAAAGAGTTCATAATTAAAATCAAAGAGTGAAATCATATATGATAGCGAATTATTTATTATGGAATAATGATGTATGATTTAGGGTTGAGTGTGTAAAATTAAAGTATCTAAATGGATGATGTTAATTAGTGTAATAAAATGAATTAGTGTTGTTTAAATATAAATGTTATGATTTTAAGATTGAAAATGTGACATAGATGAGATTTGGTGAGGTTCATGTTGTTGATTGTATTATGTGGAATTTGAATTTTTTAAATGGGTTTTCATAATTGTGAAAGTGATGTGTTTTGATGTTATATTAATATAAAAATAAAGTTTATAAAGTTATCTCTTGAACATGAGATTAATAAAATGAAGTGTAAGTAAAGTAGTAAGTTGGAAATTTAGAGTTGTAAGAGAATTTTGATGAAGATTATTTAGATGTTGATAGTTTAATGTTTAATAAGCATGGGAGTAATTTTGAATGAGTAATATTATTTATGAAAATATCATGTAATGTGTAATGTGGTTGATAATATAGAAATTTGTTATGAAATCATAAAAGGGAAATGATTAAGTAAGTAAAAATGAGTTACTTTAGGTATTTGAATTAGAAATGATGAAAAGGGATATGAAGGGTATGATAAATGCATAAAAAAAAATATGAGAGAGATGTCACATTGGAAATGTGACTAAGATTTATGTAAGGTGTTAATATATATATATATATATATATAATAAGAAACTTATTTAAGAGATGGGCGATTAAATAAGGAAGATGTTAATTATGTTGTGGTCAGAGTGTATATATATGTTGAATTGATGAATAACCTAAGTAATGTCAAAAGAATGAGAAATGATAATGTTCTCTGAAAGGTGATAAATGTTAACTTTGTATAGGTTGTATGTAAAAGAGGAATTGAGCATAATTGTATGATTTGTGTGATGAGATTTTTTTTTTCAATATGACACAAATTTGATATATAAGAAAATGTGGAAAGTAAGTCACATTGTGATTATGACTTACGAAGGTGTATGTGGATGAAAAATAAAAATATTATCGAGTGTTTACTACCTTATACAAATACGTGTCTGGTGATATTGAGAATGATATTGCATGTATTAATAGACCTAAGAGAGATTAGGTCTTGACCTGCGTAGAGTTAAGTCATGTAATGAATTAAGATTGAGAATGGACCCAAACAGAGCTGGACGGTGAAATTGTTATTTTAACAACTGAACTTGATGATTGTATAGTGTTTTGGGCCTAAAGTATATGCGTATAAATAAGAGATTATAAGGAAAAGGAAAGTATAATGAAGAAAGTATGGAAATGGAATATATATATATATATATATGAATGAAAATTTTTATAAGAGATAGATTAGAAATGGAGTAATAAATGGAAATTGCGTAAATTAGCATGTGAACGAATGTGTATATGTAAGAGATGTTAATGATAATATTGTTGAAACATGAGTTAGGCTAATGATGATCAAGTGATCAAGAGTAAATTGCATTAAAACGGAGCTGAAACGTGTTAACTTTTTGTGTAGCAAAAGATTAGAAAATGAATATGTGAATTTTTGCGATACGAACTTAACATTGTGATTGGAATTGTTTGAAAAAGAATAATAGAGGAGCAGTATTTATTTATAAGCCACAGGTGTGACCATTATTATGGCATGACCGTTGGATAGTTTTGGTGAGATTAATAGTTATGCTTCAAGAAACATGGTCAAGACTTATGTTTTGCATAGTTGTATCTTATAATTTTATACTAGAAATTTGTTTATAATTATAGAAAGTGTGGAAACAGAAGAGAATTGTGAAAATATGGTGAGCTTTAAATGATGTATAAGAAAAGTGATTTGTGTAAATAGGGTAACTATAAGAAATGTGAGAAAATGGTAAATGAAAGGAATTATGAACTGTGAGTAAGAGTTATAATGAATGTGTTTGAAAGTGGTATAAAATGAATAAGTTAATGAAAATGATGTGTAAAGTAAACGAGACTAGTGAAAGTGAATATTATCTGTAATGATGAATTCGAAGAGAATTAAAATTTAAAAATAAATTTGACCTAATAGAATTAGGTCATGAATTGAAAACGGATTGATGAATTTAAAATAGACTAAAGGTTGGTCAGAATAGAATAAGGTTGTAATGGTTATATTGTGATAGTTAGATCAACTGATCCGAAATATAATAAGTTTACAAGTATTTATTGAAATTCAATGTGGTAATTGTATAAAGAGTAGAGGATCAAAGTGAAGATGTGTAAAATTATTGTGTTAAGATAAAAGTTATCAACATTTGAATTTAAGGTGATATATATTAAAGAGATGAACTAATTTTTATCTAATGACAATTCAATTGATAATATGATAATTTGTTGTGACTGTTTGAGTAAATAGACAGTATAATAATATGTTAGAGAATAGTAAAAAGGAAATTAAGAATGAACCTAAGGGGGAGAATATAAATTATGTAATTTGGTAAAATAATAATTTGGATGATTTATTACCATACTGGATAATTTCGAGGAAGAAATTATTTAAGGGGGAGAAAATTGTAACATCCGTGATTTTGGAGAAATTAAATAAGTATTTGGAGATATAAAATTATATATACTCAATATATATATATATTTAGAGTATATATAACATATACATATGGTATATTAATTGTATATGTTGGATTAATATACTACATAATTAATATTTAATACACATATAAGGTACAATTGATGTGTATATAAGATACACATTACTTGTGCATATGTGTAATATCCCAAATTTTTGAAAAGTTCTAATTTTTGAAAATTTGATAAATAAATTATAAATTAAATGGATAAATTAAATTAATGTTTTTAAATGAAAAATGAAGGGATTCTAAATGAAAAAGTGGAACATATATGTGATATATATGTAAAATATACATAACATATAAAAGTCAACACTTTTTAAAAGAAAAGTCAAAGTAAAAGGGTATTTTGGTAATTAAATCTTAGAAATTCAAATTTTATAAAATAATTCAAAAATAAATTATTTTTAAATGGAAGAGGGAATTTATGACTTTTAATTTATTAAATAAATAATTATATAATTAATTATTAAACTATTTAAATATATATATGGTTTAAAATAAAAGATGAAAAGAAAAAAGAAAATTAGAAGTCTTCATCTTCTTTCTTCTTTTTCTCCAAGCCGAATTCTTCATGGCCAAAGATAGAGATTTTTAGCTTCTTCCATCATCAAATTCTTTAAGCTTTCAAGAATGTGAAATATGTATATTATGTGAAAATAACCAAAGTAATTTGGTAATGTGTTGTGAATGCAAAAATGAGATATGTGGAATAATGAAATGAATTGATATTGATAAAAGTGAGAAAAATGAGAAAGATGTGAAAAATGAGAAAAAATGTGAAAATAAAGCAATGTGCCTAGATTGAATATGTGACAATGAGAAAGAGATTAATATTGAGAAAAACGAAAAAATGAAAAAAAAAAGTGAGAAAAAGATTATATAATAAGGCAATGTGCCTAGTTTGATCATGAGAAAATGAGAAAAGTTTTGATTAAGCAATTATGAAAGAATTTGATAATGAGAAATATGAATAAATTGTGTGCCTAGTATGTTATTCAATTTTTAGAGTTATGGGTTTGACGGCATGCCTATGATTGCCTACAGGCTAAACGCTGGAATGGTGAAAAGATTGGGTCATAAGCCAGGCCAACTGATAAATATGATATTTTTGGGGTGAAAAGACTGGGTCGTAAGCCTCAAAAACTGGAGCAGTTTAGCTATGTTGAGGACCAAGATACTGGGGCCTAAGGGTCTAGTCGGGTTGAGGTCCAAGAGACTGGGGTGTTATATTATCCATGGATATATTGCCTACGAGGCTAGACACATGGTGTCTGTAACACCCCGATACCTTATATAAGTACTATACATATACCTGGTATACATACGGTAAGTATATAAAGTATAAGGATGTCACTTTTCATTACCTTTTTAAAACCTGTAAAAGAATTCCAAACCATAATACATTAATTTAAATAACATTTACCAAATCATTATCTTTATCAAAACTTCATTTATACATATAATTACTTTCTCGTCATAAATACATCAATATAAAAGTTATACATGTATGCATTTTCCTCTAGTTGGTCTCGACAAACTTTTACTCTTCTCGTGGCATAACAAAAGACTTCATATCTTCCATCTATATACCTGCGCGAATAAACACCCGTGCTAAGCCCGAGAGCTTAGTAGTCCAAATATAAAATATAAACATATAGTATAGAAGTATTAACATATAATGATGTATAAATTCAAGGTATAATTAGTTCTTATCATATTTTATTTTCTTTTTAATTGCATCTTTCATAAATCCTAGCTAATTTCATATATGATGTACATATATACATAATAATATCACCAACCCTAATCCATCACCAATACTCAAAATCAATATATTAATACATCCACATTATATATACCATACCAATCCTTATTGCAATACACACATTACATATCATACCAATCATTATTGCAGTACACACATTACATATCATACCAATCATTAATGCAATACACACATTACATATCATACCAATCATTAATGCAATACACACATTACATATCATACCAATCATTAATCACATTTCCAATGAAGACAACCATTATTATCAACCACAATTCATTTACATATCACACTTCATAACATTATCTTATTCACAATTCACCAATCATGATTCATTATTAATACTCACAATCAATATTTCAATACTTGTATTTCACATTAGCAACAAAGACAGACTCGGGCCCAAAACACTAATATGTTATTCAGAGTTCAGAGTTCTACATTGGTCCATAATCACAATGATCAAGCCCGTAGGCAATATATCTCATGTCTCTATCCATGGATAGCGTAACAGACCCAGTCTCTTGGATCATCAACTCGGCTAAACTCGAGGAGATCCTCAACCCGGCTAGACTGTTACTACAATTCACATTTCACATTTTATCAAGTAACAGACCCAGTCTCTTGGATCTCAATTCATCTCAATGCAAAGAGATCCTCAACCCGGCAAGACTGTTACCTTTCATGTATTTCGCATCAATAATTTACATAGTGTAACAGACCCAGTCTCTTGGACCTCAGTTCACTCAAATTGAAGAGATCCTCAACCCGGCAAGACTGTTACATTTTCACATTCTCTAGGCATGCCGCCAAATCCAGAACTCTGAAAATTGAATCAACATATTAGACACAAAATCTTTTTTTTTTCATTTCATTCTCAATTGAATTATCATAGCCAATAGCAATGGCTTAACATCTCATTTGAATCACTATAGCCGATCACAATGGCTTCATATCTCATTTGAATCATCATAGTCAATCACATTGACTTCACAACATATCATATCTCAATCCATATGATACATATAACATTATTGATATAATATTTCAAAATATATTATTCATATAATACATTGCCATTCACAATGCATACAACATAACATTTCATCATTTCTTAAAACACACTAACACCATTCATTATTAGAACATTTATCATAACAAATTGCACATACCTTAAGAATGATCCTCATTTCTTTCTACCTTTCCATTTCATATTTCATCCTTTATATTTATATATATATATAATGATTTTCATTCTTCATTTACATTCATAATATAATAGCTTATTTAACACATTCATCCCAATGTGTAAATGTTCAAAGACATATAAGGATATACAATCAAATAGGGTTTATGCTTACCTTGTTAATGATCTTCACATCCTTCACATCATTATCATCACCTTAGTCCAATTATATTAACAATATAGTAAACCACTTAACACATTTGCAAACAAATGTGTTAAGCCTCAAATCATGTAAGTAAATACAATCATATGTATTGGTACTTACCTCAAGAACTACTCCCATCAATCTATACATTTCCTTTTTCCAAGAATTCTCCACCTTTAGGTTAATGCAACACAATCTCTTCAAAACCTAATCCAAAGATCATTATTCATAGGTTTAGAATCATCTACATACATTTGATTAGGGCATTCTTTGTTTTAAACATGTTTAAAGTGTTTATGTTTAGGTTTAGGTACCATAATACCTTTGAAGAATCAAAGCCATGCTAAAAGAACAAAGAATAAAAACAATAATCATTACATTTGAGGGACACGGGCAGCCCACTTGAGGGACACGGCCAAGCTTGTGGCCGTGTCTCTCAACCACAATTGGCAGTAAGCAACACGGGCAAGGGACACGGCCAAGCTTGTGGCCGTGTCTCCCAAAACAAATTGGCAGTGGCAGACACTGGCATGGGACACGGCCGTGTCTCTCAAAAATCAACCCAACACGCCCAAAATTTCCATGTCTTGGCCGTGTCTCTCCATGCTTGTGGCCGTGTTACTCAAAACATACCCTAACCAAAAACCAACACTCTTCCAATTGCATTTACACACCCTTTTCACACAAAAACCTCATTCAAATGGATATAATCAATAACATAAACACATATCTTACATAATCAATTAAACCACACATTAACAATACAATTGAACATATACCATCTCAAAATCTTAAAACCAACATTCTTCTCCATCTTTCAAAATCAATATCCACCACTTCCAACAACAAAATCTCTTTAAACTCTTAACTTAAAACCAATTTTAACAGTTAAAAACACAACACAAACACATCTCATCATCAAACCAACAAACCCTAATTATCTTCAAAAGAATGAAAGGAATCAAAGAAAAGATCTTACCTTAGATGAAGTAATTACACAAATCTTTGATTCTCCCTTAAATTTTGAGCTTAGCATCTCAAGAACCTCTCTTAGCTCTTTCTTTCTCTTTGTCTATGGAGGAGCCGGCCACACATGAAGAGAAGAGGAAAAGATGAAGAAGCAAAGTCAAATTTTTCTTTTAATCTCCACCAAGAGTTCAATTCAAGCAATTACCAAAACACCCTTTAATCATTTACTAACCACTTGTCTCTTATATGCCCATACATGTAATTTCACATATCCCACAAAAATATCCTCTTGCATTGACTCTCCCTTTGACCAAATTATATGATATATATATCATCATATAAACAACATATACATTTCTCTCTAAACCCTCTTTTCTTTCCCAAAACACATATACATAAACCTTCTCTTCCCATTTCTTATCTCTTCACATAACATATACATTCAATCCAACTTACAACAACAACATACTCCAAACTTCTAAGGCATACATGAGGATATTACAATTCTCTCCCCCTTAAATAATTTCGTCCTCGAAATTATCTAGTATAATCGTAATCCATTCATAATACCATACCATTTTAACTTCCATATGAAGTTAATTATACGTTTAAGTCATTATATCATCAAATCATATAGCTTCAACTCTCCTCTTAAAATCAACCACCTTCTTTAAATTCCATAACTCATCATTCTATATGCTTATACATCTTGTTACTTCCTTAATCAAACATTTAAAAGAACTCATTACATTTCTTGTTAATGTCTTTATACAAGAATCAGATCATTTTATAGTACACTTATACTCCATCTAATCTTTATATTTAATATATTTTATTCTTTCACTTTTTTTGTAATTACTCTCTTAACTTTAACCTTAAAAACCATTGACTTATATTTGAACATTACTTATCCCTTCATTACAATCACTGTCTAAAAAGATATTTATCACCCTCAATAGATAACAAAATCCTGATTTTTCATAAATGGAGTTATTTCTTTAGCATGCTTTTCACTTAACTTACATATTAATACATTACCTTTCAACTTATTTTATAAATAACCAATCTTTTTCTTTTCTTATCATGATTTACAATTACTATAACTTCATTCATTCATCCAATCACACTTTAAAAATTTTACACCATATATATTACCATGTAAATAATTACACTCTTGGTACAACTATACACATTAAATTTCAATAATGATTCATAATCTTAGCCAATTCTAGATCCATTGATCTATTTGTCACATTATACCCATATTTCAATCTTGTTCAATTCCAACCAACAATTAATTTACTTAACTTATCATAAAATTTCATAATATTCATATATGTATATATATATAACTTCATTCCATTAAGACAAACTTATATTAAATTTCTAATCTTTTCCGACCCATTTCCAGTCAAATCATCATGATAACAAGTCACTTTAAATTATCTTTTAATATACACATAATTTATTCTCTATCATCTTATTATAATTCCCCACCAATTCTCATAAACATTTTATACCATATTTACTATCTATAATTCATTCATTCAAACCTCGAGTTACATACCTTAAACATATTCATTATAACTTTCAGTCATATTCTATAATTTCTCCCTTTTTAATATCTCTTCTCATATCATATCGTTGTTATATTTATTTTGATTACCTTATTGTCATATCATCCATAACTCAAAACATTTCCATAATTTCTCTTTCCTCTCTTAATCTTCACAATTATAACCAAATTTTTAACATAAAATGATAAAGTACAACTTTATCCATCATAATTGTTAACTATACTACTCAAACAAAATTTTCAATCTCACCAAATCTGTATTGCAATCATTTTATCTAAGATCCAAATCCATAGATAACAGATTAACAAATCAAATATACTGAACAAAACACATGGCTTTAAGAGATTAATATTCAAGCTTGGGACTTTCAAATCAATACTGTTCTTCTCATAATTTTATTCTCAATCTATACAAATACAAGGCTAAGGTATATCTCAAGAATTACATATTCCTTCTTTGTATTTTTACCATATCAGAAGTTAACACATTCCAATTCTATTTCAAACCGATTTACACTCGAATAAATGATCTTTATCAACTTAATTCATATTTCAACAATATTACTATATACATATTCAGTCATATGCAGTTCCCTTACAATTTCTATTCGTCCCTTCATTTCTAATCCATCTACAATCTCTTATAATATATATATATATATATAGAACTTTCCATATGTGAATACCTTAAAATTCTAAATATCACATGATCATCACATTCAATGCTCATCATAACAATTTCCACTGTCCAATATTACTCAAGTCCCTTCCATATTCACTTCCACCACATAATCCATCTAGCTTTACACAATTCAAGACCTAATCTCTCTTAGGTCCACTAATACATACGACATCATTTTCATATCATAAATTCTATAATTATACCTCATAAATATTCGTAAATCACCTTCATAATAATTTTCACATTTATATATATATATATATCGTAATTTCATTCATATTGAAAAACTCAGTTCACAAATCATATACATGTATACACTTAATTATATGCTCTTATTTTATTTCCCTTTTTCATACATTCAATACAAATTTAATATTTATCACTTTCTTTTAAACATTGCCATTCTCATTCTTCCAATGTGATGTAAAGTATTTATTCACACTACAATGTATATATATATATATATATATTCTGACTATACTAACATTTCACATTCATCTTGATCATATTCCCAATGTGACATCTCTTTCACTTTCGTCTTTAAAAACATTTAATATACTTCTCTAACCATCTTTACTCTTTGAAGTTAAAATGACTTAAAATAACTCATTTTCATTTGCTTATCCATTTTCCCTTGTTACTTTAAAACAATTTCTCATACTATCAATTACATTACTCAATTCATAATGCTTTAATATGAAATATTAGTCATTTCATCTAGCTCATGTATTGAATATACATTAAACCATCAATATCCCAATAATCTTTATCAAATTCCACTAAAACTTTAACTTCTTAATTTACTACTTCGTTTAAGCTTCAATTTGCCAAACTCATCTTTTCTAATATCACTTTAAAAACGTCTTAAAAATATATATCACAAAGCAATATTAAAACATATAATTTCCACAATCATAAAGCTCACTTTTAAAAAAAAATCTCAAATATCACATATTATCACCATTATCATGAGCTTTCACAATATCCAAGCATCTCACATTTCTAACATTGAATTTACTATGCTCGCATTAAAATAACAATATCAACTTATTTTCTTACTTAACCAATATCATCTCTTTTTCCTTTAAACAAAACCTTAACTTTATATATATATATATATATATATATCCCAACTTTAAATAGTCACACTTTGTCTATAATAACCAACTCATTCAATATTCCACCATTCTTTCCTCATTTTAGTAACATATCTTTCAATAATAACAATCCAGCAATATTTTTGCTGTCTAATAACCCCAACATAAACCTTATTATAAAGAGGTTCAAAGTGTAGAAGAAAGAGTACATACTCTTATCTTAATTTATTTACAACTCATTTTCAACTTTATTCTCTTTATGTTTGAATTCATATTATGTCCTACATAATATTGCTCATAAACATCAACATTACATTCCATGTTGCACACAACATGACATTTTCATATGCATCATCAATATACATATATCACATTACATTTCACAATTAGTTTCTCATAATCAATTAGGCACTATGCCTCAATTATAATTCATTTCCAACATCATTGCCAACAATCATGGTTTCTCATCACATCAAAATGGTATACACATATATCATCAATTATGTTAAACATCTCATATAACACAAATATTCTACAATTCATATAATGCCACATCCGAGACCAACCTAGGTGTCAATGCATATGCACGTATTACAAATTTCATTTCAAAATTTTTTTTATTTCACTTAGGCCGAGAATCTCGAACCTAAGCTCTGATACCAAAACAATTGTAACACCCCGATACCTTATATAAGTACTATACATATACCTGGTATACATACGGTAAGTATATAAAGTATAAGGATGTCACTTTTCATTACCTTTTTAAAACCTGTAAAAGAATTCCAAACCATAATACATTAATTTAAATAACATTTACCAAATCATTATCTTTATCAAAACTTCATTTATACATATAATTACTTTCTCGTCATAAATACATCAATATAAAAGTTATACATGTATGCATTTCCCTCTAGTTGGTCTCGACAAACTTTTACTCTTCTCGTGGCATAACAAAAGACTTCATATCTTCCATCTATATACCTGCGCGAATAAACACCCGCGCTAAGCCCGAGAGCTTAGTAGTCCAAATATAAAATATAAACATATAGTATAGAAGTATTAACATATAATGATGTATAAATTCAAGGTATAATTAGTTCTTATCATATTTTATTTTCTTTTTAATTGCATCTTTCATAAATCCTAGCTAATTTCATATATGATGTACATATATACATAATAATATCACCAACCCTAATCCATCACCAATACTCAAAATCAATATATTAATAAATCCACATTATATATACCATACCAATCCTTATTGCAATACACACATTACATATCATACCAATCATTATTGCAGTACACACATTACATATCATACCAATCATTAATGCAATACACACATTACATATCATACCAATCATTAATGCAATACACACATTACATATCATACCAATCATTAATGCAATACACACATTACATATCATACCAATCATTAATCACATTTCCAATGAAGACAACCATTATTATCAACCACAATTCATTTACATATCACACTTCATAACATTATCTTATTCACAATTCACCAATCATGATTCATTATTAATACTCACAATCAATATTTCAATACTTGTATTTCACATTAGCAACAAAGACAGACTCGGGCCCAAAACACTAATATGTTATTCAGAGTTCAGAGTTCTGCATTGGTCCATAATCACAATGATCAAGCCCGTAGGCAATATATCTCATGTCTCTATCCATGGATAGCGTAACAGACCCAGTCTCTTGGATCATCAACTCGGCTAAACTCGAGGAGATCCTCAACCCGGCTAGACTGTTACTACAATTCACATCTCACATTTTATCAAGTAACAGACCCAGTCTCTTGGATCTCAATTCATCTCAATGCAAAGAGATCCTCAACCCGGCAAGACTGTTACCTTTCATGTATTTCGCATCAATAATTTACATAGTGTAACAGACCCAGTCTCTTGGACCTCAGTTCACTCAAATTGAAGAGATCCTCAACCCGGCAAGACTGTTACATTTTCACATTCTCTAGGCATGCCGCCAAATCCAGAACTCTGAAAATTGAATCAACATATTAGACACAAAATCTTTTATTTTTCATTTCATTCTCAATTGAATTATCATAGCCAATAGCAATGGCTTAACATCTCATTTGAATCACTATAGCCGATCACAATGGCTTCATATCTCATTTGAATCATCATAGTCAATCACATTGACTTCACAACATATCATATCTCAATCCATATGATACATATAACATTATTGATATAATATTTCAAAATATATTATTCATATAATACATTGCCATTCACAATGCATACAACATAACATTTCATCATTTCTTAAAACACACTAACACCATTCATTATTAGAACATTTATCATAACAAATTGCACATACCTTAAGAATGATCCTCATTTCTTTCTACCTTTCCATTTCATATTTCATCCTTTATATTTATATATATATAATGATTTTCATTCTTCATTTACATTCATAATATAATAGCTTATTTAACACTTTCATCCCAATGTGTAAATGTTCAAAGACATATAAGGATATACAATCAAATAGGGTTTATGCTTACCTTGTTAATGATCTTCACATCCTTCACATCATTATCATCACCTTAGTCCAATTATATTAACAATATAGTAAACCACTTAACACATTTGCAAACAAATGTGTTAAGCCTCAAATCATGTAAGTAAATACAATCATATGTATTGGTACTTACCTCAAGAACTACTCCCATCAATCTATACATTTCCTTTTTCCAAGAATTCTCCACCTTTAGGTTAATGCAACACAATCTCTTCAAAACCTAATCCAAAGATCATTATTCATAGGTTTAGAATCATCTACATACATTTGATTAGGGCATTCTTTGTTTTAAACATGTTTAAAGTGTTTATGTTTAGGTTTAGGTACCATAATACCTTTGAAGAATCAAAGCCATGCTAAAAGAACAAAGAATAAAAACAATAATCATTACATTTGAGGGACACGGGCAGCCCACTTGAGGGACACGGCCAAGCTTGTGGCCGTGTCTCTCAACCACAATTGGCAGTAAGCAACACGGGCAAGGGACACGGCCAAGCTTGTGGCCGTGTCTCCCAAAACAAATTGGCAGTGGCAGACACTGGCATGGGACACGGCCGTGTCTCTCAAAAATCAACCCAACACGCCCAAAATTTCCATGTCTTGGCCGTGTCTCTCCATGCTTGTGGCCGTGTTACTCAAAACATACCCTAACCAAAAACCAACACTCTTCCAATTGCATTTACACACCCTTTTCACACAAAAACCTCATTCAAATGGATATAATCAATAACATAAACACATATCTTACATAATCAATTAAACCACACATTAACAATACAATTGAACATATACCATCTCAAAATCTTAAAACCAACATTCTTCTCCATCTTTCAAAATCAATATCCACCACTTCCAACAACAAAATCTCTTTAAACTCTTAACTTAAAACCAATTTTAACAGTTAAAAACACAACACAAACACATCTCATCATCAAACCAACAAACCCTAATTATCTTCAAAAGAATGAAAGGAATCAAAGAAAAGATCTTACCTTAGATGAAGTAATTACACAAATCTTTGATTCTCCCTTAAATTTTGAGCTTAGCATCTCAAGAACCTCTCTTAGCTCTTTCTTTCTCTTTGTCTATGGAGGAGCCGGCCACACATGAAGAGAAGAGGAAAAGATGAAGAAGCAAAGTCAAATTTTTCTTTTAATCTCCACCAAGAGTTCAATTCAAGCAATTACCAAAACACCCTTTAATCATTTACTAACCACTTGTCTCTTATATGCCCATACATGTAATTTCACATATCCCACAAAAATATCCTCTTGCATTGACTCTCCCTTTGACCAAATTATATGATATATATATCATCATATAAACAACATATACATTTCTCTCTAAACCCTCTTTTCTTTCCCAAAACACATATACATAAACCTTCTCTTCCCATTTCTTTTCTCTTCACATAACATATACATTCAATCCAACTTACAACAACAACATACTCCAAACTTCTAAGGCATACATGAGGATATTACAGTGTCATTATGGACCAAAGCAATAACTCTGAAATTTGAATAGCATATTAGATCCTTTTTGGACCATGCTTGTCTTTGCTTTAATGTGAATTATGAATTGTGATACAATTGAGCAATATAATGCTATGAGTTGTGCTTATGAAATATTTGAAAAATATAAGAAAGTAGAATGATGTGACATCTATATGCATTGTGCATTGGCATTGCATTGAGTTTTATTGTTATTATCAAAGTTTGTACCACTAGGCTTCGGCTTAGCGCGATTGTAATTCATGGCGCAGGTGTCATGGATGATTTGGTGGAGCCGGAGAGTTCTACTAGACCTGATCGGGTCTAGGTTTGTATTTATTGAGCTTTAAGAGTTGTTTTTGGTTACATCAAGATCAAAGCCTGTTGCCAGCATGTAGATATTTGATATTACAATGTATTTTGATATTATATATGTTATTATATATTTTTGGAAGTATATAATGTAAATTGAAAAGAATGTTTTGAATAATTTGTTCAGATGGAATTTTATATGTGTTGTTAATTTATATATCTATATATAAGTATTTTGAGAAAATATGGAGAAATTGAGAAGTATTGGTGAAATGGTGAATTGATTTTTATTGGGAGTGTTTGCTTTATGCAGGTTGTGTTTTGCTAAATTTTGAGAACGTCCAAATTACAAACAAAACTCTGGCGAATTTTTCCTAGAGATTTTCATATAAAATATTTATTTTGGATTCTTATAACAAGAAAAGAATATTTATATACTATTTATTTTATATATTAGTATTTCAAATCTTAAAACAGAAATGTGAAAATTTTTATTAAATTGGTCTGTGACATTGTTATACCGTATATGTGTAGTTTACATATGCTGAAAATATGTATTGTACGTATATAGGGTATTAGGGTGTTACAGTGTGTATATGTTGTATATATGAAGATATATACAACATATACAAGTCAACCTTTATTTAAGGTCAAAAGATATATTTAATTATTTAATTAAGAAATTAAGTGATGGTGGAGGTGATATGTTGATATTTATATTATAATAATATATTAATTGCTTGGTGGAAATTAAAAGAGAGTTTGTGTGGTTTAAGAGGTTTGAAAGTAGTGTTCGGGTTTAACTTTCATCATCTTCTTCTTTCTTCTTTGGACGGCCACCACCATCTTCAAAGGGAGAGACTTTGCTTCTTACTAACTCAAGAATTTAAAGGGGTTTCAAGAGATCAAGTTGGAGCTTTAAGGATTTTTCTTCATAATTGGTAAGTTTCCAACTTATTTCTTTGATTTCCTTTGAGAGTGTGTTTATGGGTTTATTGGATTGTTTGATGTAGATGTGTTTATGGTTGATTTGGTATGTTTGAAGTGTTTTGTCATGTTAACTTTGATTTTTGGGGTTGGATTGAAGAAAAGGGTTAAGTTTGGTGAAGATAGCAAGAGTTGTGGATTGTGTAAATGTTGAGTTGTAAATATGGTTATGATTGTGTGTTGATGCATATAATTGAGTTGTTTTGATGTTATGCAAGTTTATTATGGTTTATTGATGGTCTTGGTTAAGTTTGTTTGGAGTGGAAAAGGGTAAAAGAAAGAGGTTTGTTGAATGTGGCATTTTTGGGGTCGATTTCAGGTTTTTGGCCTGACAAGCCCAGTAACACGGCTATGTCCTTGGGCGTGTCATTTGTTCTATTTTCAGTGTGGGTGACACGAGCAGTGACACACTCATGTCACTAAGCATGTCACAGCTTCTGTGTTGGAGTAGTATTGACACGTCTAGTGACGCACAGATGTCACGACTGTGTTGGGGGAGAATTGACAAGTGCAGTGACACGCCCATATCACTTAGCATGTCAAAGCTTCTGTGTTGTGGGTTTAGGGCACGATCAGGGACACGCCCGTGTTGTTGAGCGTGTCATGTGTAGAGTTTTCCCTAGTTAGCTCTTGTCCTTATTTTCTTATATGTATCACTAAGTGAGTGTGTATAATCACCTTTGGATTAGGTTTTAAAGAGAATTGAGTCGTACCAATCCAAGTATTGAAGGATTCTTGGAAGAGGAGGTTGATAGATTGGTGTTAGTTGCTCTTAGAGGTAAGTACAAACCTTACGTGATTGCATACATTTACATGACTTTGGGACTTAACACATTTGGTTGGAAAATGTGTTAAGTTACCTACTATATTATTGATGTAAGAGAATGGTGCTATGATTTGCATTGTATAAACAATATAAAATATATGTTGAGGATTCAATAAGTATGAATAATGTAATTTGTTATATATACTCTAAAGATGATATGTGAAGCAATTGGTGATGGCTATAATGATGGAAATGAAATATTCTGGGCATTGTGCCTAGATGATCATGAGAAAATGAGAATGGACATGATAATGATATAATGAAAGAATTGTATGCCTAATATGTTATTCAATTTTCAGAGTTTTATTGTTGGTGGCATGCCTAAAAGTAACAATCCCTTGAACCTAGGTTGGGCTTGGTCCTTGAAGCCAGGTTGGGTTGATGTTGAGCTCCCCATGAAGCTTGGTTGGGCCTAGTCCTTGAAGCCTAGTTGGGATGTTACATATGAGGTAATCCTCACTGTGATAATGATTCGCCTACAGGCTTGATAAATGTGAATATTGGATCAAAGCAGTAACTCTGGAATTTGAATGGCATATTAGTTTCTTTTAGGCCCATGCTTGTCTTTGCTTTAATGTGAATTATAAATAATGGAACAATTGAACAATGTAACAAAATGTAATGTTATGAAATATGATATCCTTGTATATTGCTTCTAATTCTTGAAAGTTTGACATTGGCATTGCATTTGAATCATATTGTTATCATGGTTTGTACTACTAAGCCTTTGGCTTAGCGCGACTGTGATTTATCACGCAGGTGACAGGGTAGATCTGGTTGAACCGGAGAGTTCAGTTAGACCAAGTCGAGTCTAGGCTTGTGATCCCTTGTGAAGTGTTGATTTTGGACTTCAAGATCAAAGACGAACTTCCAAGCATGTATAAACTCTATATTTTTGTGAATATTGATTTTGATGTATTCATATGCATATTCCGCTGCTTATTAAATAAATATTTTGGATAAGATTTTAAGGGTAATGAAGAGATATGTAAATTTATTTTAACAAGGAATGTTTTATCTATTATGTTATATAATATAAGTTAAATGTTTTAAGTTTTCTCATGTTGTTAAATTGAATGATTTGTTTGTTTAAAATATACTGTGACATTCTTGTATTTGGTATACATATATTACATATGTGGGTGTATGTGGTGTACATATATTGGGTATAGGGGTGTTACAATTATTTTGGTTATCAGAGCCTAGGTTTGAGGTTTTCAACCTAAGTGAATTATAAGAAAAAGAAAATTTTGATTTTAAAATATAGTTTTTAAATAAGATACATGCATTAGCACTGGCAGTTTCTGATCTTTGATGAGGTAATTTTCTGTTGTGTTTGCAGATATAGGTAGTGATGGCTTCTCAGTCACGTCAGTCCATAGAAGGTAGTACTGAGAGTGTATCTCCTGATGAGGGTAGAGATGGAGCTAAGGTTGAGATAGCTGGTGAGGCATCTGCTCCTGTGCCAGAGAGACCAGCTGCCGATGAGATTTTGCCGGTTTGGTTATGGCATATGGTAGAATTATTGAGGCAGCCACCGCCACCGCAGCCGCAGCCACCGCCACCGCAGCCACAAGTACCAGTGAGGCAATATGATAAATTGAGAAAGTTCGGAGCTGAGGACTTCTTTGGCACTACAGATCCTGCAGTAGCTGAGCAGTGGTTGGATAGAGTTCAGAGGGTATTCATTCAGCTACAGGCTACTTCTGAAGAAAAATTTGATTATGCTAGATCACTTCTACAAAGAGATGCATATGATTGGTGGAAGACAGTTCCACATGCTATGGATGATTTATCGACCTTGACTTATGATGATTTTCTGTAGGAGTTTGAGCAGAAGTATACTCCGAGGGAGTATAAAGATGCCAAGAAGATGGAGTTTCTGAATCTGAGACAGGATAATCGGACTGTGACAGAGTATGAGATTGAGTATATCCGGTTAAGTCATTATGCCAGTGGGATTATTTTAGATGAGATAGACCGATGCAGGAGATTTGAGAAGGGGTTGAGACCCTCTATTATGTGTATTGTTGCAAGCTCCCAGTACCAAGATTTTTCTCAATTGGTTGTAGCTGCTAGGAGTGTTGATAGAGCGCAGGGTATTGCAGCAGCTGCTACTAAGGAGGAGACTAGAGTTAGGAGACCTTTGAGTGAGGCAGAGTCTTCATCTATGAAGAGAGGCAGAGGAAACTATTTTCTGAGGGTTAGTAGGAGCCAGAGGTAGTTTGGTAGGTCAGTTCAGTATCAGAGGCAGAGACCAAGACCTATAATTTCTGTAGCTAGTGCTCCAACCCCAGTGGTTCATAGGTCTACTCTATTTATATGTGTCCATTGTGGTAGGGCACATGGGGGTGCTTGCTGGAAGATGGGTGGACCAAGAGTGTGTTTTAGATGTGAGTCACCAGATCATTTCATCAAAGATTGCCCTAAGCTACCGAAAGATAGTCAGACTGATACTGCAGCTTCTCGAGGGGGCAGAGGTTTTAGTAGAGGTGGTTGACCTGGGATTAGTCAGAGAGGAGGCTCTATATCCGAAGGTAGTAGGCCAGATGAGGCTGGGCCATCTCAGTGAATGTATGTGATGCAGAAGCAGCTGGATGCTTCAGCTGTTATTACGGGTACATTTTCTTTATTTGGCATTTCAGTTCTTACTCTAATTGATCCAGGATCTACGCATTCATATATAAGTGCATCTATTTTGCCTATGTCTGAATTGCATTCTGAGTCCCTAGGATTTAATGTCTTGATGACAAAATCTTTTAGGGCATAGTGTGGTAGTTAGCAAGGTGCACCGAGATAGTTCATTTGTGGTGCAAGATGAGGAGGTCTTGGGTGATTTGATTGAAATGCCTTTTAAAGAGTATGATTTGATCATAGGTATGGATTGGTTGTCTAAGCATGGGGTTGTGGTAGACTATCAAAAGAAGTGTATTACCCTAAGAACCGGTGATGGTAGAAGTGTTATGGTATCTAGTGAGCATAGACATCTTGCATCTATGTTTATTTCAGTTGTTGCAGCTAGGAGGTTGATTCGAAAAGCGTGTGATGCCTATCTTGCTCATATGGTAGATACCAGAGTAGTGGGTTCTCAACTTGATAGTATACCCACAGTTGCTGAATTCCCAGATATTTTTCCCGAGGAGTTACCAGGGATACCCCCTGAGAGAGAGGTTGAGTTTGGTATCGATTTGTTGCCTAGTACCACTCCCATCTCTATTACTCCCTATCGAATGGCGCCTGCTGAGTTGAGAGAATTGAAGGTGCAGTTGCAGGAGTTGTTGGATAAAGAGTTTGTTTGCCCTAGTGTGTCTCCGTGGGGAGCACCTGTTTTGTTTGTAAAGAAGAAGGATGGTACTTTGAGATTGTGCATCAATTATAAGCAGTTGAATAAGGTGACTATCAAGAATAAATAACCTTTGCCTAGGATATATGATCTCTTTGATCAGTTGAAGGAAGCAGCAGTATTTTCTAAAATTGATTTGAGATCAGGGTACCATTAGTTAAGGGTTAGAGTTGAAGATGTATCTAAGACAGCTTTCCGTACAAGGGTATGGACATTATGAGTTTTTGGTGATGCCTTTTGGGTTGACGAATGCACCAGCAGCTTTCATGGATTTGATGAATAGGGTGTTTAGACCCTATCTAGATTAGTTTGTGGTGGTCTTTATCGATGATATCTTGGTGTTAGTAGGAGCCAGAGGTAGTTTGGTAGGTCAGTTCAGTATCAGAGGCAGAGACCAAGACCTATAATTTCTGTAGCTAGTGCTCCAACCCCAGTGGTTCATAGGTCTACTCTATTTATATGTGTCCATTGTGGTAGGGCACATGGGGGTGCTTGCTGGAAGATGGGTGGACCAAGAGTGTGTTTTAGATGTGAGTCACCAGATCATTTCATCAAAGATTGCCCTAAGCTACCGAAAGATAGTCAGACTGATACTGCAGCTTCTCGAGGGGACAGAGGTTTTAGTAGAGGTGGTTGACCTGGGATTAGTCAGAGAGGAGGCTCTATATCCGAAGGTAGTAGGCCAGATGAGGCTGGGCCATCTCAGTGAGTGTATGTGATGCAGAAGCAGCTGGATGCTTCAGCTGTTATTACGGGTACATTTTCTTTATTTGGCATTTCAGTTCTTGCTCTAATTGATCCAGGATCTACGCATTCATATATAAGTGCATCTATTTTGCCTATGTCTGAATTGCATTCTGAGTCCCTAGGATTTAATGTCTTGATGACAAATCTTTTAGGGCATAGTGTGGTAGTTAGCAAGGTGCACCGAGATAGTTCATTTGTGGTGCAAGATGAGGAGGTCTTGGGTGATTTGATTGAAATGCCTTTTAAAGAATATGATTTGATCATAGGTATGGATTGGTTGTCTAAGCATGGGGTTGTGGTAGACTATCAAAAGAAGTGTATTACCCTAATAACCGGTGATGGTAGAAGTGTTATGGTATCTAGTGAGCATAGACATCTTGCATCTATGTTTATTTCAGTTGTTGCAGCTAGGAGGTTGATTCGAAAAGCGTGTGATGCCTATCTTGCTCATATGGTAGATACCAGAGTAGTGGGTTCTCAACTTGATAGTATACCCACAGTTGCTGAATTCCTAGATATTTTTCCCGAGGAGTTACCAGGGATACCCCCTGAGAGAGAGGTTGAGTTTGGTATCGATTTGTTGCCTAGTACCACTCCCATCTCTATTACTCCCTATCGAATGGCGCCTGCTGAGTTGAGAGAATTGAAGGTGCAGTTGCAGGAGTTGTTGGATAAAGAGTTTGTTTGCCCTAGTGTGTCTCCGTGGGGAGCACCTGTTTTGTTTGTAAAGAAGAAGGATGGTACTTTGAGATTGTGCATCAATTATAAGCAGTTGAATAAGGTGACTATCAAGAATAAATAACCTTTGCCTAGGATATATGATCTCTTTGATCAGTTGAAGGAAGCAGCAGTATTTTCTAAAATTGATTTGAGATCAGGGTACCATTAGTTAAGGGTTAGAGTTGAAGATGTATCTAAGACAGCTTTCCGTACAAGGGTATGGACATTATGAGTTTTTGGTGATGCCTTTTGGGTTGACGAATGCACCAGCAGCTTTCATGGATTTGATGAATAGGGTGTTTAGACCCTATCTAGATTAGTTTGTGGTGGTCTTTATCGATGATATCTTGGTGTATTCGCATAGTGAGAGGACCATGATAAGCATTTACGGATTGTATTGCAGACTTTGAGAGAGAAGCAGTTGTATGCTAAGCTGTCTAAGTGTGAGTTTTGGCTTGATCAAGTGACTTTTCTCGGTCATGTGGTTTCAGCAGATGGTATAAGAGTTGATCCTAGTAAAATTGAGGCCATTTTGAATTGGAGTCCACCAAAGATAGTGACTGAAGTTAGAAGTTTTCTGGGTTTGGTAGGCTATTATCGACGATTTGTGAAGGGTTTTCTATGATAGCTACTCCACTCACCAGATTACTTCGAAAGGGAACTAGATTCAGGTAGACATATTAGTGTCAAGCAAGCTTTGAGCAGTCGAAGGAGATGTTGACTCAAGCTCCTATTCTTACTTTGCCTCTGGAAGATAAACCATATGTGATTTACAGTGATGCTTCATATAGTGGTTTAGGTTATGCTTTGATGCAAGAGGGTAAAGTCATAGCTTATGCTTCTCTGTAGTTGAAGCCACATGAGCTTAATTATTCAATGCATGATTTGGAATTGGCAGCCATAGTTTTTGCTTTGAAGATTTGGTGACATTATCTTTATGGGGAGAAGTGTTTCATTTATACAGATCAGAAGAGTTTGAAATATTTGGGTGTTCAGAGGTAGTTAAATCTTCGGCAGAGAAGGTGGTTGGAGTTAATTAAAGACAATGGTTGTTTGATTGATTATCATCCTAGTAAGGCAAATATTGTTGCTGATGCCTTGAGTCTGAAGTCTTTGGCAAGTTTGACTGCTTATTTGCTCTCGTTGCTTTTTGAGTTGAGAGCGTTACATGCTAGTTTTGAATATTGAAATGATGGTGCTTTGTTGGCTCAGTTGCAATTGAGACCAGTATTGATGGAGCATATTAGAGAGGCTTAGTTGGTAGATGAGAAAATTCAAAAAGTTGTTTTGGATTGTCAAAAGGGTGAGAGCCGAGATTTTCATGTGAGAAGTGATGGAAATTTATGGTACAAAGATAGATTGTGTGTTCCTAATGATGTAGAATTGAAAAAGATTATTTTGGATGAAGCACATCAGTCGGCTTTTGCTATGCGCCCAGGAATACCAAAATGTATCATGATTTGAAGCAACATTATTGGTGGTCAGGTATAAAGAGGGACTGTGAGAGGGGATTTTTGCCCCCACTCTCAGTGGAATGGTTCTTGCGACTTTGGCACTGTTTAGGCTCATGACCTTAGAGAACACGAACCTAAGTCCGGAGAAAATGGAGTCGCCACCCGGACGGGCCTGGAAAAAGAAAGGGGTGGGTGACTCGATTCCTAAGGAATTCCTAACCCCCTAAAGGGTTCGAAAAGTTGGGTACGTGTAGGGAAGGTGAGAAATGGCCCAACACCCCCACAACACCCTGTTCATTGGAGCCAGCCTCCTTTATAGGTCTTAATATTATAAAATTCTTAAATATAACAACATTATCCATATTACATATAATAATTAAAATAAAGCATCGATATATTGAAAATCAAATTAATGTCCAAACAATGCAAATAAATGGACACCTATCCGAGGATGGAAACATATCCTTACATCACATACCTAAATAGGACACCCACTGAAAGGTAGAAATATGTCCTTTACATTGGTTCTAAAATAGAAAAGCAATTTAAATTATATGATATTTAACTAATGAGGTACCCACGAAGTGGAAACATATCTCTTACATCATTTGGAAATCTAAATAAATCGATAAAAGTAAATAACCATTCATCATAAATAAATCATTCATTAAAGGTACTAAATATCAATAGAAAGTAAACATCCATCCATGATAAATTAGATAAACCAAACATTGAACTTAAATAAATTAAAGCATATAAAATAAATCAAAGCATAATCAAATATAAAATTGAATAAGGCAAATAAAGATTCAAATTAGGGCTACTGTTTCTATTTAAGTTTCTTTATTTCATGTGTTTAGGGTTTTGGAATTCATGAGTTTAAGCTACTATGAGTTTTAATGGAATTGAAATGGAGCAAAAGTTTTATGATTTAAAAAGTTGGTAAAGTTCTTTGATTCACCAAATTAGGGTTTGAGATGTATAATCATGAAATTAGGTTTTGGACACTTTAAAAAAAAATTAGATTTATGATTTACGGTTACTGGATTTTGTTTTCTAAGCTTACTGAGTAGAATTAGATTTATATGGTTTTAAAGTTTTAAAGAATTAGGGTTTAGAAAACTTTAGGGTTTAGGTTTTAAGGGAGTTAGGGTTCACTGTTTTGGGTTTTGGAGTTGAATTAGGGTTTAGTGTTTTAGAATTAAGGTTTTAGAATTTTTAAGAAACAATTGATAATTTTATGAAACTTTATGAAAATAAATAAAACGATTTAAGGTTTATATAAACAAAACAGATGTTTTTAGGGTTGGTGGAAGGAAACATACTCAAGTTTAGGATTTTGAAAAGAAACAGGTTCAATTAGGGTTTTAAGATTTTGAAGAAGCAAAAATAACAATTTGAAGATTTTTGGAAAACAAAGTAACGAATTAAGATTTTTAAACTTTAGAAAAGGGGAATTAAGGTTCTAGGGTTTTTGAATTAAAAGAAACAATGAGATGATTTAAGCTACTATGAAGAAATTAGACAATTGATGCATACCTCCATTTGTTGGTTCCACCAAAAATTTCTTCTTGGATAAACAAAAACAAAGACAAGCTTTGCTGCCTTTGAATTGCTTGAATTGTTTATCTGCTCTCTCAAAAAAATCAGATTGATTCAAAGTTTTTCCTCCTCAGTTTCGGTCTCCAATTTCTCCTCCAAATTTTCTCCGATCGATTTCCTTCTTTCCCCCCTTTTTTTGTGTTGTTTTAGTCCTTATTTATAGAAGATTTCTGCGGTTAAATCTAGTTATTCACGAAATATATCATTCATTAAGAAAAGGAAACCGAAACCTAATTGTATTAGGTTTCAAAAAATTTGCGTCGAAAAAATTTTGCTGCAAAAAAAAAATGCTGCGGAAAAATTACGCTGACGAAAAAAAAACTATTACAGAAAAATTGGGCTAGCAAAAAAGCTGCCGCAGTTGGCTGCGGCAGCGGGGGGCGAATTGGCTTGCTGGCCATTTCACCCGCGGGAAAATCCTGCAGGCAAAATGGCCCAAGGCCATTTCGCCGCAAGCCGGCTCTTTTTTTATTGTTTATTGTTTATTATTATTATTTTTTATTTTTTTGTTAATTATTAAAGCAAATATTATTTAATTAAAATAGCAAAATTATTTTGGATTAAAAAATATATTGGACAACACAAATTATTTTGGACTAATTAAAATATTTTGGATCGGATTGGGTAAAAAATTAAGGGTCTACAAGGACATAGCAGAGTTTGTATCTAAATGTCTCACTTGTCAGAGAGTGAAGGCCGAGCATCAAGTTCCAACTGGGTTGCTCCAACCTTTAACAGTGCCAGAATAGAAATGGGAGCGTGTAATGATGGATTTTGTGACTTGTTTGCCTTTAACTCAGAAGAAGCATGATGCCATCTGGGTGATTGTTGATCGGTTGACGAAGACAGCTCATTTCCTTCCAATTAGAATGAACTATTCTCTTGAGAAGTTAGCTGAGTTGTATATTAGTGAGATTGTAAGATTGCATGGAGTCCCAATTTCTTTGGTATCTGATCGAGATCCCCAGTTTACTTCAAGGTTTTGGAAGAGTTTGCATGATGCTTTGGGTTCTCGATTGCATTTTAGCACTGCTTTCCATCCGCAGACAGATGGGCAGTCAGAGAGATTGATACAGAGTTTAGAGGACATGTTGAGAAGCTGTGTCATTGATTTCTCTGAAAGTTGGGACAGGTTCTTGCCATTGATGGAATTTGCTTATAACAACAGTCATCAGTCCAGTATTAGAATGGCACCTTATGAGGCATTGTATGGTAGAAGATATAGGATGCCTCTATGTTGGGATGAGGTTGGAGAAGGAAAAATTGGTTGGTCCCTATTTGATTAAAGAAACAAAAGAGAAAGTGAAGATAATACGGGATCGGTTGAAAGCAGCTTCAGATCAACAGAAATCTTATTCATATTTGAAGAGGAGACATATAGAGTTCAATGTAGGGGATAAAGTATTTTTGAAAATGTCTCCTTGGAAGAAAATTTTAAGATTTGGTCGCAAAGGGAAGTTGAGTTCTCGTTTCATTGGACCTTATGAGGTATTGAAGAGAGTTGGATCAGTTGTCTATCGACTCACATTGCCACCTGAATTGGATAGAATTTACAATTTCTTCCACGTTCTATGCTACGGAGGTACAGATCAGACCCATCTCACGTTCTATTGAGGTGAGTCCGGATCTAACTTTTAAAGAAGAACCAGTGGCTATTTTGGCACATGAAGTGAAAGAGTTGAGAAATAAGAAAGTGCCACTTGTGAAGGTTCTTTGGAAGAATCATTCTAAGGAAGAGGCAACATGGGAGAGTGAGCAAGTGATGCGATATCAATATCCTCAATTGTTTTAGACTTGAGATCAGGTAATTTCAAGTACGAAATTTATTTATAGAGGGAGAGAATTGTAATATACCAAATGATACCCTAAAATTTTGGAAATGCTTATTGTTGAAATTGAATTAAATGCTAAGTGTATATTTGATTAAGTGGAAAGATAAGAAAGGAATAGTGAAGTGTGTATATGTTGTATATATGAACATATATACAACATATACAAGTCAACATTTATTTAAGGTCAAAATATATATTTAATTATTTAATAAAGAAATTAAGTGATGGTGGAGGTTGATATGTTGATATTTATATTATAATAATATATTAATTGCTTGGTGAAAATTAAAAGAGAATTTGTGTGGTTTAAGAGGTTTGAGAGTAGTGTTTAGGTTTGACTTTCATCATCTTCTTCTTTCTTCTTTGGCCGGCCACCACCATCTTCAAAGGGAGAGACTTTGCTTCTTGTTAACTCAAGAATTTGAAGGGGTTTCAAGAGACCAAGTTGGAGTTTTAAGGATTTTTCATCATAATTGGTAAGTTTCCAACTTATTTCTTTGATTTCCTTTAAGAGTGTGTTTATTGGTTTTCTGGATTGTTTGATGTAGATGTGTTTATGGTTGATTTGGTATGTTTGAAGTGTTTTGTCTTGTTAACTGTTGTAATATCCTCATGTATGCCCTAGAAGTTTTGTTTATGTTGTTGTTGTTGTTGTTGTTGTAAATGGGATTGAATGTATATGTTATGTGATAAGAAAAGAGGTTTGAAAGAGAATGCTTGTGTATATGTGTTTTGGGAAAGAAAGAGGGTTTAGAGTAAAGTGTATATGTTGTGTATATGATGATATATATAACATATAAATTGGTCAAATGAAGAGTCAAGGGGGTAGAGATATTTATTTTGTTGAATGTGAAATTACATAATTGGGTTTATAAGAGACAAAAGGTTAGTTTTATGGTTGAGGGCATTTTGGTAATTGATTGGATAAAATCTCTTGGTGGAGATTTAAAGAAGAAAAGCTATTTGACTTTGTGTCTTTATCATTTTCTTCTTTCTTTCATGAAGAGGCCGGCCATCCAAGAAGAGAAAGAGCAAGAGAGGTTCTTGATGCTTGAAGCAAATTGAAGAAGCAATCAAAGGATTTGGTTAAAGATTTGTGAAATTTCTTCATTTGAGGTAAGATCTTTTCCTTGATTTCTTCTTTTCTTTTGAAGGGGTGTTTGAAGTGAATTAGGGTTTGTAGGATTTGATGATGAGATGTGTTTATGATGTGTTTTCAAGTGTTAAAGTGATTTTAAGTTAAAAGGTTACATAGGTGTTGTTGTGGAAAGTGGTAGATGTTGATTTTGAAGAATTATGAATGATGTTGGATTTTAGGGTTTTGAAATGGTATTTGTTTAAATGTAATATTAATGTATTGTCAAGTGGTTTTTGTGATGAATATGTGTTTAGAACCTTGATTATATTCATTTGAAACATGTTATATGGTGTATATTGTGTTGAGTGATATTAGAAGAGAATTGGTTTTGGTTAGGGTGTTGTTCTTGGGTGACACGGCCAAAGGCATTGAGAGACACGGCCAAGTCATGAAATTTTGGACGTGTTGGATTGGTTTTTGAGAGACACGGCCGTGTCCCATGCCAGTGTCTGTCACTGCCAAAGTTAAGTTGAGAGACACGGCCACAAGCTTGGCCGTGTCCCTCAAATGTGTTGGCTACTGTTTTTATTTTTGTTCTTTGTGTATGGTTTTGATTCTTCAAAGATATTTTTGATACTTAAACATAAACATAAACACTTTAAATATACTTCAAAGATAAGAATGACCTAATTAAATATATGTGGAACATACATTCATTGATGTTGAGATTGTAGCACACATTTGTTGATATTGATGAGACATATGAACAATGTTAGGCTATATGCATTGTGAATGGCAATGTGGTATGTACTTTGAAATGTTGTATCAATGATGTTATATGATTAATATGAATTGAGATATTGTTTGATTTGAGGCCATTGTGATTGGCTATGATGATTCAATTGAAAGATACATGGCATGTTTGCCTAATTGATGAGAATTGAGAATGAAATGTGAATGAATTGTGTGGCTAATGTGTTATTCCATTTTCAGAGTTTGTTATTGGTGGCATGCCTAATGATAGTAACAATCTCTTGAAGTTAGGTTGGATTGAATCCTTGAAGCCTAATTGAGATGTTACAACCCTTGAAGCTAGGTTGGGTTGGTTCTTGAAGCCAAGTTGGGTTGAAGCTTAGCATGCTTTGCTCCCCTTGAAGCTTGGTTGAACCCAATCCTTGAAGCCTAGTTGGGTATATGATATTGATAAATGTGATAACAAAACCAAAACATTAACTCTGAAAATTGAATGGCATATTAGTGTGTTTTGGGCCCATGCTTGTCTATGTTTAATGTGAGTCATGAATGATAACTTGATTGATTAATGAAGGATGTGGAAATATATTGAATTGTGGTATGCTTATATGATTTGTGATAGGCAAAAATGGTTGATGTTAGCTTTTCACCTATGTTATTGCTTTTATTAATAAGGTGTGTTGCATTGCAATGCACTTAAGCATAACATTTGCATGATTGGACTTACTAAGCCCTTGGCTTAGCGCGATAGTGTTTAATCGCGCAGGTGATAGAGTTGATAGAGTTGAACCCGAGAGCTCTTCGAGACCGAGTGAGAGTAGACGTTGAAGAGTTGAATTTGGGAACTTAAAGATCAGAGCAGACTTGCCAATCATGTATAACTCTTTTATATTTTGTAAATATTGTTTATAGTGTGAATATATGTATATTTGTAAATATGAATTTAAATGTTTTCATATATGTAAATATTTACCATATTCCGCTGCGTATTAAGTAAATGTATACGTATATATATATATGTATTTGTTTTATATAATAAGTTAATGACTTATTTTCTATAATGTATATGAGAAAGAAGATAGTATTATTTAAAACCATTTGAATGTTAATAATATCCGTAGCATCCCTATGTTTAGTGCATGTATACTACATTGTGGTGGTTGTAGTGTGCATGTATTGAATGTGGGGGTGTTACAATTGTTTTGGTATCAGAGCCTAGGTTTGAGATTCTCAACCTAGGTAAAATGTAAGAAAAAGAAATGTTTTTGATTTAAAAAAAAAAGTTGGTTTTGAAATAAAATACATGTTTGGGATTGGCAATCTCTGATCTTTAATAAGGTATAATCTGTTGTGTTTGCAGACATAGGTTGTGATGGACTCTCACTTACGTCAGTCAGTTGAGGGTAGTGAGGAGAGTGTAGCTCCGGAGGATAGAGCTAGAGTTGATAGTGCTGAGGAGGCACCTGCTTCGGTGTCGGGGAGACCAGTTGGTGAGGAGGTTCCACCAGCTTGGCTTAGGCATGTGGTTGAGGCTTTGAGGCAAGCACCAGTGCAACCACCACCACCCCCTCAGCCTGTGGTATTAGTGAGGCACTATGATAAACTAAGGAAGTATGGAGCAGAGGATTTCCTTGGTACTACCGATCCAGCTGTAGCGGAGCAATGGCTTGATAAAGTACAAAGGATTTTTATTCAGTTGCAAGCCACATCAGAGGAAAAGTTTGATTATGCAAGATCTTTGCTACAGAAGGATGCATATGACTGGTGGAGAACAGTGCCCCATTCTATGGATGATCCACCAACCTCTTCATATGCGGATTTTCTAAGAGAATTTGAATTGAAGTATACTCCTAGGGAGTACAAGGACATGAAGAAGATGGAGTTTTTGAGCTTGAAGCAAGACAGCAGGACTGTAACTGAATATGAGGTTGAGTTTGTTAGATTGAGCCATTATGCTGGGGGCATTATAGCTGATGAGATTGACAGATGCAAGAGATTTGAGGAGGGATTGAGGCCCTCTATCATGTGTTTGGTGGCTGGATCTAGATATCATGATTTTTCTCAGCTAGTGGCAGCAGCTCGAAGTGTAGAGCGAGCTCAAGTTATTGCAGCTGCTTCAGAGGAAGAGGTTAGGGTTAGGAGGCCCCAGTTTGAGGCAGGGTCTTCTTCAGCTAAGAGAGGTAAAGGAAGCTTTATTCCTCGGAGTAGTAGGAGTCAGAGGTCAGCTGGTAGGTCAGTGCAGTTACAGAGGCAGAGATTTAGACCTGCAGCTTCAGTGGCAAGTGCTCCGACCCCTATGATTCAGAGATCCACCCTACCCATCTGTATCCATTGTGGTAGGCCACATGGTGGTCCTTGCTGGAAGACTGGTGTAGCAGGGGTTTGTTTCAGATGTGGATCACCAGATCACTTTGTGAGAGATTGTCCTGAGAGGCAAGAGCAGATGTCAGTTGATACTGCAACTTCTTGACCTTGTGTGAGGGGAGGTCGAGGAGGCAGAGTTGTTAACCGAGGAGGCAGATCTGGGTTCAGTGCTAGAGGAGGTGCTACATCCAGGGAGAGTAGGCCAGAGGAGGTTGGATCTTCCCAGAGGGTATATGTTATGCAGAGGCAGCCAGATGCTTCGGCAGTCATAGCTGGTACTTTTTCTTTATTTGATACTTCAGTACTTGCTTTGATTGATCCGGGTTCCACTCATTCATATATTAGTGCATCTGTTTTGCCTGTGTCTGATATGCATGCTGAATCCCTAGGATTTGATGTGTTGGTGACAAATCCTTTAGGGCATAGTGTGATTGTGAGCAAGGTGCACCGAGATAGTGCAGTGAGGGTGCAAGGTGAGGAGTTCATTGGAGATTTGATTGAGATGCCATTTAAGGAATATGATGTGATTCTAGGTATGGACTGGCTAGCTAGGCATGGAGCTGTGGTAGACTGTAAAAGGAAAGCTGTTACTTTGAGAACCAGTGATGATAAAGAGGTAATAGTATCTAATGAGCAGGAACAGCTAGCCTCCTTATTTGTTTCAGCTGTTGCAGCTCGGAGATTGATTAGAAAGGGGTGTGAAGCCTATCTTGCTCATGTGATAGATACTAGAGTGAAGGGTTCTCCCATTGATAGTATTGCCACAGTTGCAGAGTTCCCAGATGTATTTCCAGAGGAGTTGCCAGGATTACCTCCTGAGAGAGAGGTGGAGTTCGGTATTGAATTATTGCCTGGTACCACTCCTATCTCTATTACTCCCTATAGAATGGCACCAGCAGAATTGAGGGAGTTGAAAGTGCAATTGCAGGAGTTGTTGGATAAAGGATTTATTCGCCCCAGTGTTTCTCCTTGGGGAGCTCCTGTGCTATTTGTGAAGAAGAAAGATCGTACTATGAGGTTGTGTATCGATTATAGGCAATTGAACAAGGTGACTATTAAAAATAAATATCCTTTGCCTAGAATCGATGATCTCTTTGATCAATTGAAGGGTGCAGCTGTGTTTTCTAAAATTGATTTGAGATCAGGGTACCATCAGTTGAGGGTCAGAGTTGATGATGTTCCTAAGACAGCTTTTTGGACCAGGTATGGGCATTATGAATTTCTAGTTATGCCTTTTGGCCTGACGAATGCACCGGCAGCTTTTATGGATTTGATGAATAGGGTGTTTAGGCCCTATTTGGATCAGTTTGTAGTGGTTTTCATTGATGATATTCTGGTGTATTCGCGGAATAAAGAGGAACATGACAAGCATCTGCGGTTTGTGTTGCAGATTTTGAGAGAGAAGCAGTTGTTTGCTAAACTGTCGAAGTGTGAGTTCTGGTTGGACCAAGTAGCTTTTCTCGGTCATATAGTTTCAGTGGAAGGCATTAGAGTTGATCCAAGTAAAGTTGAAGCTATTCTGAATTGGAGTCCACCCAAGTCTGTAACTGAAGTTAGAAATTTTCTGGGTTTGGCAGGCTATTACCGACGGTTTGTGAAAGGATTTTCTTTGATAGCTACTCCACTCACCAAATTGCTTCGGAAGGGAGTTAGATTTGTGTGGACAGATAAGTGTCAGACTAGCTTTGAGCAGTTGAGAGAAATGTTGACTCAAGCACCTGTTCTTACTTTACCTGTGGAAGGCAAACCATATGTGATTTACAGTGATGCTTCACATAGTGGTTTGGGGTGTGTGCTAATGCGAGAAGGTAAAGTCATAGCTTATGCTTCTCGACAGTTGAAACCGCATGAGCTTAATTATCCGACCCATGATTTGGAGCTAGCAGCCATTGTGTTTGCATTGAAGATTTGGCGACACGATCTGTTTGGGGAGAAATGTTTCATCTACACTGATCACAAAAGTTTGAGATATTTGGGGGTCCAGAAAGAGCTTAATCTTCGGCAGAGAAGATGGTTGGAATTGATTAAAGACTACGATTGTTTGATTGATTATCATCTAGGTAAAGCAAATGTTGTTGCTGATGCTTTGAGTCGGAAGTCTTTGGCAGGTTTGACTGTTTATTCGCTCTCGTTGCTTGTTGAGTTGAGAGCATTGTGTGCTAGTTTTATAGCTTGTGACGATGGTGCATTGTTGGCACAGTTGCTTTTGAAACCAGTTTTGTTAGATCAGATTAAAGAGGCTCAGTCAGCCGATAAGAAGATTCAGAATATTGTTTCAGATTGCCAGAACGGGAAAAGTAGAGATTTTATTGTGAGAAATGATGGGAGTCTCTGGTTTAAGAACAGATTATGTATACCCAATGATGCAAATTTAAAAAGGATCATTTTGGAAGAAGCACATCAGTCAGTGTTTGCTATGCATCTGGGCAATACCAAGATGTATCATGATTTGAGGCAGCATTACTGGTGGTCTGGTATGAAGAGAGACATTGCGGAGTTTGTATCCAGATGTCTCACATGTCAGAAGGTAAAAGCAGAGCATCAAGTTCCAACTGGATTACTTCAGCCTTTGTCAGTGCCTGAATGGAAGTGGGAAAGAGTGACAATGGATTTTGTGTCTGGGTTGCCATTGACACAAAGGAAGCATGATGCCATATGGGTGATTGTTGATAGGTTGACTAAGACAGCTCATTTCCTTCCGGTTCGGATGGATTACTCTTTGGAGAGGTTAGCTGAGCTGTATATCCATGAGATTGTAAAGTTGCATGGTGTTCCAACTTCTATAGTGTCTGATCGAGATCCCCGGTTTACTTCCAGATTTTGGAAGAGTTTGCATAGTGCTTTAGGTTCTCGACTGCACTTCAGCACTGCTTTTCATCCACAGACGGATGGGCAGTCAGAGAGGGTGATACAGATTATTGAGGATATGTTGAGAAGCTGTGTCATCGATTTTTCTGGAAGTTGGGACAGATTTCTACCGCTTGTGGAGTTTGCTTATAACAACAGTCACCAATCCAGCATTGGTATGGCCCCATTCGAAGCATTGTATGGCAGACGGTGTAGGACACCTCTTTGTTGGAGTGAACTTGGGGAAAGTAAATTAATTGGGCCTGATTTGATTCAAGAAACTGAAGAGAAAGTGAAGTTGATTCGAGGCAGGTTGAAAGCAGCTTCAGACCGACAGAAGTTGTAACACCCCGATACCTTATATAAGTATTATACATATACCTGGTATACATACGGTAAGTATATAAAGTATAAGGATGTCACTTTTCATTACCTTTTTAAAACCTGTAAAAGAATTCCAAACCATAATACATTAATTTAAATAACATTTACCAAATCATTATCTTTATCAAAACTTCATTTATACATATAATTACTTTCTCGTCATAAATACATCAATATAAAAGTTATACATGTATGCATTTCGCTCTAGTTGGTCTCGACAAACTTTCACTCTTCTTGTGGCATAACAAAAGACTTCATATCTTCCATCTATATACCTGCGCGAATAAACACCCGCGCTAAGCCCGAGAGCTTAGTAGTCCAAATATAAAATATAAACATATAGTATAGAAGTATTAACATATAATGATGTATAAATTCAAGGTATAATTAGTTCTTATCATATTTTATTTTCTTTTTAATTGCATCTTTCATAAATCCTAGTTAATTTCATATATGATGTACATATATACATAATAATATCACCAACCCTAATCCATCACCAATACTCAAAATCAATATATTAATACATCCACATTATATATACCATACCAATCCTTATTGCAATACACACATTACATATCATACTAATCATTATTGCAGTACACACATTACATATCATACCAATCATTAATGCAATACACACATTACATATCATACCAATCATTATTGCAATACACACATTACATATCATACCAATCATTAATCACATTTCCAATGAAGACAACCATTATTATCAACCACAATTCATTTACATATCACACTTCATAACATTATCTTATTCACAATTCACCAATCATGATTCATTATTAATACTCACAATCAATATTTCAATACTTGTATTTCACATTAGCAACAAAGACAGACTCGGGCCCAAAACACTAATATGTTATTCAGAGTTCAGAGTTCTGCATTGGTCCATAATCACAATGATCAAGCCCGTAGGCAATATATCTCATGTCTCTATCCATGGATAGCGTAACAGACCCAGTCTCTTGGATCATCAACTCGGCTAAACTCGAGGAGATCCTCAACCCGGCTAGACTGTTACTACAATTCACATCTCACATTTTATCAAGTAACAGACCCAGTCTCTTGGATCTCAATTCATCTCAATGCAAAGAGATCCTCAACCCGGCAAGACTGTTACCTTTCATGTATTTCGCATCAATAATTTACATAGTGTAACAGACCCAGTCTCTTGGACCTCAGTTCACTCAAATTGAAGAGATCCTCAACCCGGCAAGACTGTTACATTTTCACATTCTCTAGGCATGCCGCCAAATCCAGAACTCTGAAAATTGAATCAACATATTAGACACAAAATCTTTTATTTTTCATTTCATTCTCAATTGAATTATCATAGCCAATAGCAATGGCTTAACATCTCATTTGAATCACTATAGCCGATCACAATGGCTTCATATCTCATTTGAATCATCATAGTCAATCACATTGACTTCACAACATATCATATCTCAATCCATATGATACATATAACATTATTGATATAATATTTCAAAATATATTATTCATAAAATACATTGCGATTCACAATGCATACAACATAACATTTCATCATTTCTTAAAACACACTAACACCATTCATTATTAGAACATTTATCATAACAAATTGCACATACCTTAAGAATGATCCTCATTTCTTTCTACCTTTCCATTTCATATTTCATCCTTTATATTTATATATATAAAATGATTTTCATTCTTCATTTACATTCATAATATAATAGCTTATTTAACACTTTCATCCCAATGTGTAAATGTTCAAAGACATATAAGGATATACAATCAAATAGGGTTTATGCTTACCTTGTTAATGATCTTCACATCCTTCACATCATTATCATCACCTTAGTCCAATTATATTAACAATATAGTAAACCACTTAACACATTTGCAAACAAATGTGTTAAGCCTCAAATCATGTAAATAAATACAATCATATGTATTGGTACTTACCTCAAGAACTACTCCCATCAATCTATACATTTCCTTTTTCCAAGAATTCTCCACCTTTAGGTTAATGCAACACAATCTCTTCAAAACCTAATCCAAAGATCATTATTCATAGGTTTAGAATCATCTACATACATTTGATTAGGGCATTCTTTGTTTTAAACATGTTTAAAGTGTTTATGTTTAGGTTTAGGTACCATAATACCTTTGAAGAATCAAAGCCATGCTAAAAGAACAAAGAATAAAAACAATAATCATTACATTTGAGGGACACGGGCAGCCCACTTGAGGGACACGGCCAAGCTTGTGGCCGTGTCTCTCAACCACAATTGGCAGTAAGCAACACGGGCAAGGGACACGGCCAAGCTTGTGGCCGTGTCTCCCAAAACAAATTGGCAGTGGCAGACACTGGCATGGGACACGGCCGTGTCTCTCAAAAATCAACCCAACACGCCCAAAATTTTCATGTCTTGGCCGTGTCTCTCCATGCTTGTGGCCGTGTTACTCAAAACATACCCTAACCAAAAACCAACACTCTTCCAATTGCATTTACACACCCTTTTCACACAAAAACCTCATTCAAATGGATATAATCAATAACATAAACACATATCTTACATAATCAATTAAACCACACATTAACAATACAATTGAACATATACCATCTCAAAATCTTAAAACCAACATTCTTCTCCATCTTTCAAAATCAATATCCACCACTTCCAACAACAAAATCTCTTTAAACTCTTAACTTAAAACCAATTTTAACACTTAAAAACACAACACAAACACATCTCATCATCAAACCAACAAACCCTAATTATCTTCAAAAGAATGAAAGGAATCAAAGAAAAGATCTTACCTTAGATGAAGTAATTACACAAATCTTTGATTCTCCCTTAAATTTTGAGCTTAACATCTCAAGAACCTCTCTTAGCTCTTTCTTTCTCTTTGTCTATGGAGGGGCCGGCCACACATGAAGAGAAGAGGAAAAGATGAAGAAGCAAAGTCAAAATTTTCTTTTAATCTCCACCAAGAGTTCAAATCAAGCAATTACCAAAACACCCTTTAATCATTTACTAACCACTTGTCTCTTATATGCCCATACATGTAATTTCACATATCCCACAAAAATATCCTCTTGCATTGACTCTCCCTTTGACCAATTTATATGATATATATATATCATCATATAAACAACATATACATTTCTCTCTAAACCCTCTTTTCTTTCCCAAAACACATATACATAAACCTTCTCTTCACATTTCTTTTCTCTTCACATAACATATACATTCAATCCAACTTACAACAACAACATAATCCAAACTTCTAAGGCATACATGAGGATATTACAATTCTCTCCCCCTTAAATAATTTCGTCCTCGAAATTATCTAGTATAATCGTAATCCATTCATAATACCATACCATCTTAACTTCCATATGAAGTTAATTATACATTTAAGTCATTATATCATCAAATCATATAGCTTCAACTCTCCTCTTAAAATCAACCACCTTCTTTAAATTCCATAACTCATCATTCTATATGATTATACATCTTGTTACTTCCTTAATCAAACATTCAAAAGAACTCATTAAATTTCTTGTTAATGTCTTTATACAAAAATCAGATCATTTTATAGTACACTTATACTCCATCTAATCTTTATATTTAATATATTTTGTTATTTCACTTCTTTGTAATTACTCTCTTAACTTTAACCTTAAAAACCATTGACTTATATCTGAGCATTAATTATCCCTTCATTACAATCACTGTCTAAATAGACATTTATCACCCTCAATAGATAACAAAATACTGATTTTTCATAAAGGGAGTTATTTCTTTAGCATGCTTTTCACTTAACTTACATATTAATACATTATCTTTCAACTTATTTTATAGATAACCAATCTTTTTCTCTTCTTATCATGATTTACAATTACTATAACTTCATTCATTCATCCAATCACACTTTAAAAATTTTACACCATATATATTACCATGTAAATAATTACACTCTTGGTACAACTATACACATTAAATTTCAATAATGATTCATAATCTTAGCCAATTCTAGATCCATTGATCTATTTGTCACATTATACCCATATTTCAATCTTGTTCAATTCCAACCAACAATTAATTTACTTAACTTATCATAAAATTTCATAATATTCATATATGTATATATATATAACTTCATTCCATTAAGACAAACTTATATTAAATTTCTAATCTTTTCCGACCCATTTCCAGTCAAATCATCATGATAACAAGTCACTTTAAATTATCTTTTAATATACACATAATTTATTCTCTATCATCTTATTATAATTCCCCACCAATTCTCATAAACATTTTATACCATATTTACTATCTATAATTCATTCATTCAAACCTCGAGTTACATACCTTAAACATATTCATTATAACTTTCAGTCATATTCTATAATTTCTCCCTTTTTAATATCTCTTCTCATATCATATCGTTGTTATATTTATTTTGATTACCTTATTGTCATATCATCCATAACTCAAAACATTTCCATAATTTCTCTTTCCTCTCTTAATCTTCACAATTATAACCAAATTTTTAACATAAAATGATAAAGTACAACTTTATCCATCATAACTGTTAACTATACTACTCAAACAAAATTTTCAATCTCACCAAATCTGTATTGCAATCATTTTATCTAAGATCCAAATCCATAGATAACAGATTAACAAATCAAATATAATGAACAAAACACATGGCTTTAAGAGATTAATATTCAAGCCTGGGACTTTCAAATCAATACTGTTCTTCTCATAATTTTATTCTCAATCTATACAAATACAAGGCTAAGGTATATCTCAAGAATTACATATTCCTTCTTTGTATTTTTACCATATCAGAAGTTAACACATTCCAATTCTATTTCAAACCGATTTACACTCGAATAAATGATCTTTATCAACTTAATTCATATTTCAACAATATTACTATATACATATTCAGTCATATGCAGTTCCCTTACAATTTCTATTCGTCACTTCATTTCTAATCCATCTACAATCTCTTATAATATATATATATAGAACTTTCCATATGTGAATACCTTAAAATTCTAAATATCACATGATCATCACATTCAATGCTCATCATAACAATTTCCACTGTCCAATATTACTCAAGTCCCTTCCATATTCACTTCCACCACATAATCCATCTAGCTTTACACAATTCAAGACCTAATCTCTCTTAGGTCCACTAATACATACGACATCATTTCATATCTTAAATTCTATAATTATACCTCATACATATTCGTAAATCACCTTCATAATAATTTTCACATTTTATATATATATATCTATATATATATATAGATATCGTAATTTCATTCATATTGAAAAACTCAGTTCACAAATCATATACATGTATACACTTAATTATATGCTCTTATTTTATTTCCCTTTTTCATACATTCAATACAAATTTAATGTTTATCACTTTCTTTTAAACATTGTCATTCTTATTCTTCCAATATGATGTAAAGCATTTATTCACACTACAATGTATATATGTATTCTGACTATACTAACATTTCACATTCATCTTAATCATATTCCCAATGTGACATCTCTTTCACTTTCATCTTTAAAAACATTTAATATACTTCTCTAACCATCTTTACTCTTTGAAGTTAAAATGACTTAAAATAACTCATTTTCATTTGCTTATCCATTTTCCCTTGTTACTTTAAAACAATTTCTCATACTATCAATCACATTACTCAATTCATAATGCTTTAATATGAAATATTAGTCATTTCATCTAGCTCATGTATTGAATATACATTAAACCATCAATATCCCAATAATCTTTATCAAATTCCACTAAAACTTTAACTTCTTAATTTACTACTTCGTTTAAGCTTCAATTTGCCAAACTCATCTTTTCTAATATCACTTTAAAAACGTCTTACAAATATATATCACAAAGCAATATTAAAACATATAATTTCCACAATCATAAAGCTCACTTTTTTAAAAAAATCTCAAATATCACATATTATCACCATTATCATGAGCTTTCACAATATCCAAGCATCTCACATTTCTAACATTGAATTTACTATGCTCGCATTAAAATAACAATATCAACTTATTTTCTTACTTAACCAATATCATCTCTTTTTCCTTTAAACAAAACCTTAACTTTATATATATATATATATATCCCAACTTTAAATAGTCACACTTTGTCTATAATAACCAACTCATTCAATATTCCACCATTCTTTCCTCATTTTAGTAACATATCTTTCAATAATAACAATCCAGCAATATTTTCTCTGTCTAATAACCCCAACATAAATCTTATTATAAAGAGGTTCAAAGTGTAGAAGAAAGAATACATACTCTTATCTTAATTTATTTACAACCCATTTTCAACTTTATTCTCTTTATGTTTGAATTCATATTATGTCCTACATAATATTGCTCATAAACATCAACATTACATTCCATGTTGCACACAACATGACATTTTCATATGCATCATCAATATACATATATCACATTACATTTCACAATTAGTTTCTCATAATCAATTAGGCACTATGCCTCAATTATAATTCATTTCCAACATCATTGCCAACAATCATGGTTTCTCATCACATCAAAATGGTATACACATATATCATCAATTATGTTAAACATCTCATATAACACAAATATTCTACAATTCATATAATGCCACATCCGAGACCAACCTAGGTGTCAATGCATATGCACGTATTACAAATTTCATTTCAAAATTTTTTTTATTTCACTTAGGCCGAGAATCTCGAACCCAAGCTCTGATACCAAAACAATTGTAACACCCCGATACCTTATATAAGTACTATACATATACCTGGTATACATACGGTAAGTATATAAAGTATAAGGATGTCACTTTTCATTACCTTTTTAAAACCTGTAAAAGAATTCCAAACCATAATACATTAATTTAAATAACATTTACCAAATCATTATCTTTATCAAAACTTCATTTATACATATAATTACTTTCTCATCATAAATACATCAATATAAAAGTTATACATGTATGCATTTCCCTCTAGTTGGTCTCGACAAACTTTCACTCTTCTTGTGGCATAACAAAAGACTTCATATCTTCCATCTATATACCTGCGTGAATAAACACCCGCGCTAAGCCCGAGAGCTTAGTAGTCCAAATATAAAATATAAACATATAGTATAGAAGTATTAACATATAATGATGTATAAATTCAAGGTATAATTAGTTCTTATCATATTTTATTTTCTTTTTAATTGCATCTTTCATAAATCCTAGTTAATTTCATATATGATGTACATATATACATAATAATATCACCAACCCTAATCCATCACCAATACTCAAAATCAATATATTAATACATCCACATTATATATACCATACCAATCCTTATTGCAATACACACATTACATATCATACTAATCATTATTGCAGTACACACATTACATATCATACCAATCATTAATGCAATACACACATTACATATCATACCAATCATTATTGCAATACACACATTACATATCATACCAATCATTAATCACATTTCCAATGAAGACAACCATTATTATCAACCACAATTCATTTACATATCACACTTCATAACATTATCTTATTCACAATTCACCAATCATGATTCATTATTAATACTCACAATCAATATTTCAATACTTGTATTTCACATTAGCAACAAAGACAGACTCGGGCCCAAAACACTAATATGTTATTCAGAGTTCAGAGTTCTGCATTGGTCCATAATCACAATGATCAAGCCCGTAGGCAATATATCTCATGTCTCTATCCATGGATAGCGTAACAGACCCAGTCTCTTGGATCATCAACTCGGCTAAACTCGAGGAGATCCTCAACCCGGCTAGACTGTTACTACAATTCACATTTCACATTTTATCAAGTAACAGACCTAGTCTCTTGGATCTCAATTCATCTCAATGCAAAGAGATCCTCAACCCGGCAAGACTGTTACCTTTCATGTATTTCGCATCAATAATTTACATAGTGTAACAGACCCAGTCTCTTGGACCTCAGTTCACTCAAATTGAAGAGATCCTCAACCCGGCAAGACTGTTACATTTTCACATTCTCTAGGCATGCCGCCAAATCCAGAACTCTGAAAATTGAATCAACATATTAGACACAAAATCTTTTATTTTTCATTTCATTCTCAATTGAATTATCATAGCCAATAGCAATGGCTTAACATCTCATTTGAATCACTATAGCCGATCACAATGGCTTCATATCTCATTTGAATCATCATAGTCAATCACATTGACTTCACAACATATCATATCTCAATCCATATGATACATATAACATTATTGATATAATATTTCAAAATATATTATTCATATAATACATTGCCATTCACAATGAATACAACATAACATTTCATCATTTCTTAAAACACACTAACACCATTCATTATTAGAACATTTATCATAACAAATTGCACATACCTTAAGAATGATCCTCATTTCTTTCTACCTTTCCATTTCATATTTCATCCTTTATATTTATATATATAAAATGATTTTCATTCTTCATTTACATTCATAATATAATAGCTTATTTAACACTTTCATCCCAATGTGTAAATGTTCAAAGACATATAAGGATATACAATCAAATAGGGTTTATGCTTACCTTGTTAATGATCTTCACATCCTTCACATCATTATCATCACCTTAGTCCAATTATATTAACAATATAGTAAACCACTTAACACATTTGCAAACAAATGTGTTAAGCCTCAAATCATGTAAATAAATACAATCATATGTATTGGTACTTACCTCAAGAACTACTCCCATCAATCTATACATTTCCTTTTTCCAAGAATTCTCCACCTTTAGGTTAATGCAACACAATCTCTTCAAAACCTAATCCAAAGATCATTATTCATAGGTTTAGAATCATCTACATACATTTGATTAGGGCATTCTTTGTTTTAAACATGTTTAAAGTGTTTATGTTTAGGTTTAGGTACCATAATACCTTTGATGAATCAAAGCCATGCTAAAAGAACAAAGAATAAAAACAATAATCATTACATTTGAGGGACACGGGCAGCCCACTTGAGGGACACGGCCAAGCTTGTGGCCGTGTCTCTCAACCACAATTGGCAGTAAGCAACACGGGCAAGGGACACGGCCAAGCTTGTGGCCGTGTCTCCCAAAACAAATTGGCAGTGGCAGACACTGGCATGGGACACGGCCGTGTCTCTCAAAAATCAACCCAACACGCCCAAAATTTCCATGTCTTGGCCGTGTCTCTCCATGCTTGTGGCCGTGTTACTCAAAACATACCCTAACCAAAAACCAACACTCTTCCAATTGCATTTACACACCCTTTTCACACAAAAACCTCATTCAAATGGATATAATCAATAACATAAACACATATCTTACATAATCAATTAAACCACACATTAACAATACAATTGAACATATACCATCTCAAAATCTTAAAACCAACATTCTTCTCCATCTTTCAAAATCAATATCCACCACTTCCAACAACAAAATCTCTTTAAACTCTTAACTTAAAACCAATTTTAACACTTAAAAACACAACACAAACACATCTCATCATCAAACCAACAAACCCTAATTATCTTCAAAAGAATGAAAGGAATCAAAGAAAAGATCTTACCTTAGATGAAGTAATTACACAAATCTTTGATTCTCCCTTAAATTTTGAGCTTAACATCTCAAGAACCTCTCTTAGCTCTTTCTTTCTCTTTGTCTATGGAGGAGCCGGCCACACATGAAGAGAAGAGGAAAAGATGAAGAAGCAAAGTCAAATTTTTCTTTTAATCTCCACCAAGAGTTCAATTCAAGCAATTACCAAAACACCCTTTAATCATTTACTAACCACTTGTCTCTTATATGCCCATAAATGTAATTTCACATATCCCACAAAAATATCCTCTTGCATTGACTCTCCCTTTGACCAATTTATATGATATATATATCATCATATAAACAATATATACATTTCTCTCTAAACCCTCTTTTCTTTCCCAAAACACATATACATAAACCTTCTCTTCCCATTTCTTTTCTCTTCACATAACATATACATTCAATCCAACTTACAACAACAACATAATCCAAACTTCTAAGGCATACATGAGGATATTACAGAAGTCTTATGCAGATCTGAAGAGGAGAGACATAGAGTTTGATGTTGGAGATAAGGTATTTCTGAAAGTATCTCCTTGAAGAAAATTTTGAGGTTCTGTCGGAAAGGGAAATTGAGTCCTCGTTTCGTTGGACCGTATGAAGTTTTGGAAAGAGTTGGGCCAGTTGCTTATCGACTCGCTTTGCCACCTGAGTTGGATCGTATTCATAACGTATTCCATGTTTCTATGTTAAGGAGGTACAGATCGGATCCATCTCATGTGTTGCCAATTGAATCTATCGAAGTGAGCCCAGATTTGACATTTGAAGAGGAACCAGTTGCTATCTTGGCACGTGATGTGAAAGAGTTGAGAAACAAGAGAGTGCCACTTGTGAAGATTTTGTGGAAGAATCATGGAAAAGAAGAAGCAACTTGGGAAAGTGAACAATCGATGCGAGAGCAATATCCTCAGTTGTTTCAGCTTTGATATCAGGTAATTTCGAGGACGAAATTTTCTTTTTAGAGGGGGAGAATTGTAATATCCTCATGTATGCCCTAGAAGTTTTGTTTATGTTGTTGTTGTTGTTGTTGTTGTAAATGGGATTGAATGTATATGTTATGTGATAAGAAAAGAGGTTTGAAAGAGAATGCTTGTGTATATGTGTTTTGGGAAAGAAAGAGGGTTTAGAGTAAAGTGTATATGTTGTGTATATGATGATATATATAACATATAAATTGGTCAAATGAAGAGTCAAGGGGGTAGAGATATTTATTTTGTTGAATGTGAAATTACATAATTGGGTTTATAAGAGACAAAAGGTTAGTTTTATGGTTGAGGGTATTTTGGTAATTGATTGGATAAAATCTCTTGGTGGAGATTTAAAGAAGAAAAGCTATTTGACTTTGTGTCTTTATCATTTTCTTCTTTCTTTCATGAAGAGGCCGGCCATCCAAGAAGAGAAAGAGCAAGAGAGGTTCTTGATGCTTGAAGCAAATTGAAGAATCAATCAAAGGATTTGGTTAAAGATTTGTGAAATTTCTTCATTTGAGGTAAGATCTTTTCCTTGATTTCTTCTTTTCTTTTGAAGGGGTGTTTGAAGTGAATTAGGGTTTGTAGGATTTGATGATGAGATGTGTTTATGATGTGTTTTCAAGTGTTAAAGTGATTTTAAGTTAAAAGGTTACATAGGTGTTGTTGTGGAAAGTGGTAGATGTTGATTTTGAAGAATTATGAATGATGTTGGATTTTAGGGTTTTGAAATGGTATTTGTTTAAATGTAATATTAATGTATTGTCAAGTGGTTTTTGTGATGAATATGTGTTTAGAACCTTGATTATATTCATTTGAAACATGTTATATGGTGTATATTGTGTTGAGTGATATTAGAAGAGAATTGGTTTTGGTTAGGGTGTTGTTCTTGGGTGACACGGCCAAAGGCATTGAGAGACAAGGCCAAGTCATGAAATTTTGGACGTGTTGGATTGGTTTTTGAGAGACACGGCCGTGTCCCATGCCAGTGTCTGTCACTGCCAAAGTTATGTTGAGAGACACGGCCACAAGCTTTGCCGTGTCCCTCAAATGTGTTGGCTACTGTTTTTATTTTTGTTCTTTGTGTATGGTTTTGATTCTTCAAAGATATTTTTGATACTTAAACATAAACATAAACACTTTAAATATACTTCAAAGATAAGAATGACCTAATTAAATATATGTGGAACATACATTCATTGATGTTGAGATTGTAGCACACATTTGTTGATATTGATGAGACATATGAACAATGTTAGGCTATATGCATTGTGAATGGCAATGTGGTATGTACTTTGAAATGTTGTATCAATGATGTTATATGATTAATATGAATTGAGATATTGTTTGATTTGAGGCCATTGTGATTGGCTATGATGATTCAATTGAAAGATACATGGCATGTTTGCCTAATTGATGAGAATTGAGAATGAAATGTGAATGAATTGTGTGGCTAATGTGTTATTCCATTTTCAGAGTTTGTTATTGGTGGCATTCCTAATGATAGTAACAATCTCTTGAAGTTAGGTTGGATTGAATCCTTGAAGCCTAATTGAGATGTTACAACCCTTGAAGCTAGGTTGGGTTGGTTCTTGAAGCCAAGTTGGGTTGAAGCTTAGCATGCTTTGCTCCCCTTGAAGCTTGGTTGAACCCAATCCTTGAAGCCTAGTTGGGTATATGATATTGATAAATGTGATAACAAAACCAAAACATTAACTCTGAAAATTGAATGGCATATTAGTGTGTTTTGGGCCCATGCTTGTCTATGTTTAATGTGAGTCATGAATGATAACTTGATTGATTAATGAAGGATGTGGAAATATATTGAATTGTGGTATGCTTATATGATTTGTGATAGGAAAAAAGGGTTGATGTTAGCTTTTCACCTATGTTGTTGCTTTTATTAATAAGGTGTGTTGCATTGCATTGCACTTAAGCATAACATTAGCATGATTGGACTTACTAAGCCCTTGGCTTAGCGCGATAGTGTTTAATCGCGCAGGTGATAGAGTTGATAGAGTTGAACCCGAGAGCTCTTCGAGACCGAGTGAGAGTAGACGTTGAAGAGTTGAATTTGGGAACTTAAAGATCAGAGCAGACTTGCCAATCATGTATAACTCTTTTATATTTTGTAAATATTGTTTATAGTGTGAATATATGTATATTTGTAAATATGAATTTAAATGTTTTCATATATGTAAATATTTTCTATATTCCGCTGCGTATTAAGTAAATGTATACGTATATATATATACGTATTTGTTTTATATAATAAGTTAATGACTTATTTTCTATAATGTATATGAGAAAGAAGATAGTATTATTTAAAACCATTTGAATGTTAATAATATCCGTAGCATCCCTATGTTTAGTGCATGTATACTACATTGTGGTGGTTGTAGTGTGCATGTATTGAATGTGGGGGTGTTACAACTGTAATTTTTGGGGTTGGATTGAAGAAAAGGGTTAAGTTTGGTGAAGATAGCAAGAATTGTGGATTGTGCATATGTTGAGTTGTAAATATGGTTGTGATTGTGTGTTGATGCATATAATTAAGTTATTTTGATATTATGCAAGTTTATTATGGTTTATTGATGGTTTTGGTTAAGTTTGTTTGGAGTGGAAAAGGGTAAAAGAAAGAGGATTGTTGAATGTGGCATTTTTGGTGTCTATTTCAGGGTTTTGGCCTGACACGCCCAGTAACACAGCCATGTCTTTGGGCGTGTCGTTGGTTCTATTTTCAGTGTGGGTGACACCCCCATGTCACTGAGTGTGTCACAGCTTCTGTGTTGGAGTAGTATTGACACATCCAGTGACACGCCCATGTCACTGAGTGTGTCATAGCCACTGTGTTGGAGGAGAATTGACATGTGCAGTGACATGTCCATGTCACTGAGCGTGTCAAAGCTTCTGTGTTCTAGGTTTAGGGCACAATCAGGGACACACTCGTGTTGTTGAGCGTGTCATGTGTAGAGTTTACCCTAGTTAGCTCTTGTCCTTATTTTCTTATGTGTATCACTAAGTGAGTGTGTATAATCACATTTGGATTAGGTTTTGAAGAGAATTAAGTTGTACCAATCCAAATGTTGAATGATTCTTGGAAGAGGAGGTTGTTACATTGGTGTTAGTTGCTCTTAGAGGTAAGTACAAACCTTACGTGATTGCATACATTTACACGACTTTGGGACTTAACACATTTGGTTGGAAAATGTGTTAAGTTACCTACTATATTATTGATGTATGAGAATGGTGCTATGATTTGCATTGTATAAACAATATGAAATATATGTTGAGGATTCAATAAGTATGAATAATGTAATTTGTTATATATACTCTGAAGATGATATGTGAAGCCATTGGTGATGGCTATAATGATGTAAATGAAATATTTGGGGCATTGTGCCTAGATGATCATGAGAAAATGAGAATGGACATGATAATGAAATAATGAAAGAATTGTGTGCCTAATATGTTATTCAATTTTCAGAGTTTTGTTGTTGGTGGCATGCCTAAAAGTAACAATCCCTTGAAGCTAGGTTTGGCTTGGTCCTTGAAGCTAGGTTGGGTTAATGCTGAGCTTCCCTTGAAGCTTGATTGGGCCTAGTCCTTGAAGCTTAGTTAGGATGTTACATATGAGGTAATCCTTATTGTGATAATGATTCGCCTACAAGTTTGATAAATGTGAATATTGGACCAAAGCAGTAACTTTGGAATTTGAATGGCATATTAGTTTCTTTTGGGCCTATGCTTATCTTTGCTTTAATGTGAATTATAAATAATGGAACAATGAACAATGTAACGAAATGTAATGTTATGAAATATGATATCCTTGTATATTGCTTCTAATTCCTGAAAGTTTAACATTGGCATTATATTTGAATCATATTGTTATCATGGTTTATACCACTAAGACATTGGCTTAGCGCGATTGTGATCTATCGCGCAGGTGACAGGATAGATCCAGTTAAACCGGAGAGTTCAGTTAGACCGAGTCGAGTCTAGGCTTGTGATCCCTTGTGAAGTGTTGATTTTGGACTTCAAGATCAGAGAAGAACTGCCAAGCATGTATAAACTCTATATTTTTGTAAATATTGATTTTGATGTATGCATATATATATTTCGCTGCTTAATAAACAAATGTTTTAGATAAGCTTTTAAGGGTAATGAAGAGATATGTAAATGTATTTTAACAAGGAATGTTTTATCTATTATGTTTTATAATATAAGTTAAATGTTTTAAGTTTTCTCATATTGTTAAACTGAATGGTTTGTTTGTTTAAAATAAACTGTGACGTTCTTGTATCTGGTATACGTATATTACATATGTGGGTGTATGTGGTGTACATATATTGGGTATAGGGGTGTCATAGAAGAACTCTCCGGCTCAGCTGAATCTACTCTGTCACCTACGCGATATAAACAATCGCTTTACGCCAAAAGCTAGTAATACAAACTTGATAACAATAAAACTCAAATGCAATGCCAATGCACAATGCATATGGATATAACATCATTCCATTTTCTCATATTTTTCAAATATTTCACAATCCATAATTCACATAAAAATAAACACAAGTATGGGCCCAAAGATAACTAATATGTTATTCAAATTCCAGAGTTACTGTTTTAGTCTATAATGACACCATGTGTCTATCCCCGTAGGGAATATATCAATATAATAATCCAACTAGGTCTGAGCTTACGACCGGGTCATTTCGCCCAGCCTAGCTTCAAGAACTTGTTTTTGAGGCTTATGACCTGATCATTTCGCCTCAAAATCATTTTCATAGTGACACCCAGCGCCTAGCCCGTAGGCAAATAATAGGTGTCCCGCCAAACGCAGAACTCTGAAAATTTAATAACATACTAGGCACACAATTTATTCATATTTCTCATTTATATCGATACCAATTCATTTCATTATGTTTCCACATATCTCATTACATTATATTACATTTTTGCATTTACAACACATTGCCCAATTACATTGGGTATTTCCATATAATTCACATATTAATCACATTTAATGTAATCTAGCCGATACCAATGGCTTTTTAACAATGCACTTAATGCATACACAATAAATGGCATTACCCAAACACTTTAGGTCATTTTCACATTATATATATATTTCACATTTTATACAATTTATCCATTATCAATGGCTTTTCACAATGCATTTAACACATATATGACATTACAAATGTCATAGCACATTATTCATACATAGCCAATGTATCAAGTAGCTTAACACATTTTTCAACCAAAATGTGTTAAGCCCAAATGTATGCAAACACAACTAATATATTCAAAATTTGTACTTACCTCAAATAGCAACCAAAAGAAGCTTAAAACAACCTTCAATCCTATCCTTCCAACTTTTCCTTCACCACTTGGATGAAACAAATCAACCTTCCTCAATGTATAAACCAAATGTGATAGCAAATAATCATTTAGTATCACATTTAATGGCATTTCCAATATTAAACTGTAATTAAACCCCATCCAAGCAAAAATTCAAAATTTAAGGCTAACCTCACTTTAACTTTGAATTCTCATACTAGGCCATTCATTTTAATATATTAAGTTTATTTATATTATTAGAAACATATTTTATTACATGTAAACATTTACATTATAAAAACACACTCTTATACACAAAATTCTAAAATGGCATAACCTTCCCCCATTGAAGGTTTTCCATTCCAACATAAGTCATTAATCATTTCAAGCTTATATTCATCATTTTTAATCCTAAATCACACTTCCATTCTCAAACTCCAACCAAACACAACCAAATCCAATATTTAACTTTAAAATCCTTATTTATGAATCAAAATAACTCATTTGGAATCAATTTGCACAATTAAAAACTATGATTTCTCAAACCCTAAAAGTCCATAACCTTAAATTCTCTCTCTTCACCGTTCTTTATCCAAATTCAACCATACCTTAAAACCATTAATAACTACCCAAAATAACATCATAGACACCAATTCCAATAATTATAACATACTACTTAAAAATCCAAAATCACACATAATCAAAATTTTCATAGAATTCAAAGAAAGGAGTTGAAAACTTACTAAATTTAGTGGAAATCACCAAAAATTAACTTTAAACTTGTTTAATCCTTCAATTTGTGGAGTATGGAAGAATCAAAATCTTGGTCTAAGCTCTCATGGTGGTTTGGCCCTTGTGAGAAATAGAAGAAGATGAAAAACTTTTTAATTTTCTCTTTCCTTTCATCTTTTATTTTAAATCATATATATATATATTATTTAATATTTTAATAATTAATTATTTAATTATTTATTTAATAAATTAAAAGTCCAAAAATCCATCTTCCATTCAAAAATTATTTATTTTTAAATTAATTTAATAATTTTGAATTTTTAAGATTTAATTGCCAAAATACCCTTTTTACTTAGACTTTTGACTTTTCTTTTAAAAAGTGTTGACTTTTATATGTTATATAAATTTTGTATATATATCACATATATATTCCACTTTTTCCATTTAAAATCCTTTCATTTTTCATTTAAAACTATTAATTTAATTTATCTTATCAAAATTTTAAAAATTAGGGATATTACAGACACGGCTAGTGACACTCACGTATCGTTGGACGTGTTGTAGCTACTGTAATGCAAGATTAATGACATGGCCAATGACACGCCTGTGTCGTTGGGTGTGTCAAAGCTGCTGTAATACTGGAGTAGTGACACGGGCAGTGACAAGCCCATATCGCTGGGCCTGTCAAAGCTTCTGTAAAATGGGCAAGTGACACGGTCATTGACACGTCTATGTTCACTTGAAAAACTTGCCTAAAATAGTTCTTTTCCTTGTCTTTCACTTGTTATTTCGGCCTAAATGATCATAAGGCCTCAAAGTGTATAATATTTTTGAAGTAACCCTAACAAGTAGTGCAATAAATTTTGAATATATGATAATATGTGTAATACCAAGTGTTGATCAAAGAATTATTCCATTGAAGTGATATACATAATTTAGTGTTAATCAAAACTAATGAATTGCCCAAATCATACTGATTTTAGATTTAGCTTTGGATTAAATGGCTAGCCAAAGGGAGGATAACCATAGTGATAGTGGGCACCTCGTGCCATTAATGGACACATAGTGTCATCAGTGACAGTGGGCATAATTGTCATTATATATTCTTAAGATTTGACATTAAAATTGCTACACTAACCTATTATAAAAACCTATGATCTGAGTTCAGTATGAATGAGAATATTTAATGAAGTTATCTATATTGAAAATATATGTAAATATGATATTATGAATAATGAAAGAAATGCAAAACAATAATATAAGTCAACTATTTAAAATTGACTTACTATGTTACAATGTGGAAGTGATTAATAATGTATATAAATTAATATTTCCAAGTGAAAATTCTAATGCACGGAATAGAAATGTTATGCTCAAGTTATTGAATTGATTAATAACTTTCTAAGTATTATAATGATTGAAAGTGTATATAATTATTGAAAGTGTATATAATGATATAAGATACAAAGTGCCCCAAAGTATAGCACTAAATTTAAGTGCCAAAAATTATAGATTGAATAAAATTATCCTATATGTGAAACTGAAAAGTAAGACTTACTGAAAAATAAAATAAGCGTATTATGAGCAATGTTAACAAATGAGAAAGTAAGTCTTAAATAAAATGATTCATAAAGATAAAAGTTACAATACCGAAAGTATAGTATAACATGTTGACTTTTATAAAGTTAAAGTTATTATTTTGTGCAATCAAAATATTATGTTGGTTTGTAATTGAAAATAGTTAATTTATTGAAAAAATCCTTAAAAGTGAGTGTTATTACTATATTTCCATAAGTATTTTTCTTTAATATTAAGTGACAAAATATATTTATAAAAGCATCACTAAGCTTTACTCAGCATGATAGAATTATTTTCTGACACGCATATATCATTTCATCGGAGCAAGTTAAGAAGTGGAATTAAAGATCTTATAAATTATCTACAATACATATAGAGATCTTTTGTATATTGTACTCATAAATTATGAAATATATATATATATACAATTTAATTTTGCTATTTGAGAGATTGTACAAATTTGTAAACATGAAAGGAATATATGTATTTAGAGGACAAAGTTTGAGATTCTAGTGAATGATTATCAAATAAAGTAATGTATTATTGATTTATTTGATTTGACAAACTTATGATGGTTACTTGATTTTTAATTAGTATTTGGATTATTGGAGATATTGGAGATTGGTTTAAATATTAGATTTACAAGTGTTATATTATACAGATTGTATTATTATTTGAAAATTTTTGTTAGTAACACTTTAAAAGGAAACTTTGTCATTGAATTGATTGGAGTATTGACAGTATATCGAGTAACATTTTCTGATAGTTTTATGTGAGAATTGTCAGGGGATGTTACATGTTGTGCTCATGCAACCTTAATCGTGGTTTTTATGGGTTTGTCATAATGAGAGTTGGCTTTTAGTGGTCGTAAGCTTATGTTTTGCCTAATGAATATTTAATAGCTAGTCCACGTGTTATGCATAGATTGGCTCATCAGTTTCTTGTTGTCATCTACCAAGTTTTATATGAATATCACAGTCGCTACAATCTCAACCACTACCACTCTATTTGAATAACTAAAATTTTGAGTCCAACTAGCAGGCACATGTCATAAGTGAATTGCTCCTCAAAGCTTGCCTAATCTCCTTAGACCAAACTGAATATCATAGTTGTGAGCTCTTTCTCACAGTCACAACCCCTTTATCTCAACTAAGATCGCCAATGTTATATCCACCATAAATGTTTCTGTCTCTTATTTGTTCTGAGCTTTAATTGCATCAATTTCACTATGCACTAGTTGCAGTCCAACATGAATAAAACTATGTAATATCCCAAATGCTGCCTGTAGACCCTTAATTTTTAACCCAGTCTAGTCTGATATTTTTTATATAGTCCAAAATAATTTTTGTGGTATTTTAATTAAATAATATCTATTTTAGTATTTATTATTTATTATTTAAAAATTTTAATAAAAATAAAAAAATAATATTAGTAAATTTAAATATATATATATATAATAAATAAATAAAAATCGGCATGAAAACTTTCGTCGCCGAAAGTGAATCGGCTTGGGCCAATTCGCCGCAGGAAATTCCTGCAGTGAATTGGCGCCCGCCCCAGCCAACACTTGCAAGTTTTCGTTCGCCCGCAGCAGTTGTTTCCCAGCGCGATTTCCAACACAATTTTTTTTGAAACCAAATTCTATTTGGTTTTGGTTTATTTTCCTAAATGGTTTGAATTTTCTTAGACAATTAGAAGTAAGTTTATTATTTTTTTTCCCTATAAATACCACATTAAAACATAGAATTCAGGGGGAGAAAGTTGTTTTTTTTACTGGATCGGAGACTCAAAAATTCTATCGGCCAAAAGAAAGCCCTAGCAAGCAAGAGACAGTAACCAAAGGAAGCAATCATCTTCAGATTGCTTTGCTCAACCAAAATCAAATCTGAAGCAGGCAACAGCTTGGTTCAATCTCTTCAAATTTGGTGGAGCCTTCAAATGTAGGTAAATTTCTCCAACTTTATTTTATTCAATCATCAATCATCTTCACCTTATAAATCATCATCAAACTGCCTAAGTTATTTAATTATTCCTTCAATATAATTTAGGCAGTAGCATGAATTAATTCATACAATACTTAAGATCTTAATGAAAGTAAATAATATAATCATTCAACACAAATCTAATTTTAAAAACCCTAAATCTTCTTTCTGTTTCTAAAACTTTAAAAACCCTAAATTGTTTTTTCTGTTTCCAAAACTCTAAAAACCCTAAATTATTTTTCCCAAACTATTTTCTTAATCATCTAAACTCTAACTTTTTGTCCAAAATTTCCAAATATCTTCTTAAATCTCCAAACCCTAATCTTCTTTACAGTTTCAAAAAACTTTAATCATAATTGTTTCTATAAAACTCTAAACTGTTTTCTTAAATCTTAAGATCAAATATGTTTTCCAAAATATAAAAAACCCTAAACTATCTTATTACTTCTTAGAACTCCATTGAGTAAACTCTAGTTTTCCTAAACCCTAATTTTTAAAAACATCAAAACTTTATGACAAGTTCATCAACACCTAAAGCCCTAATCGAGTGAACCTAAAACCCAATCTTTTAAAATGATAAACCCTAATGTCTTAAAGTTCTAAAACCCTAATTTCATAATGTTTGCTTAAAACCCTAACTAAACCTACTTTTTAAAATCACAGTAACATTATTTTCATAAAAACATCCAAAACCTTAAATCTTTTAAACATCCAGTAGCTATGTTATTACTTTAAAATATTTCTCCACAAATTAAACTAGTATATGCAAAACCCTAGCCATTGAACATAAAACCCTAGAAATCCTAATTGATGCATAAACCTCTAAAGTTAATATATTTACTATTTTATTTAAATTGGATGAATGTTTATTATATATTTTGATTGATGTTTGATATCTTTGATGAATAATTTATTTATTATGAATGGTTATTTACTTTTATTGATTTATTTTGATTTTCAAATATTGTAAGAGGTATGTTTCTATATTTTTGGGTACCTCATGTCGAGAGCATAATGTAATTTATTTTATTTTAAAGTTTTTGGACTAATTTAAAGGGCATGTTTCCACCTTTTGGTGGGTGTCCTATTTAGTTTAGACATGAACGATGTAAGGACATGTTTCCATCCTTGGATGGGTATCCATTTATTTGCTTTGTTTGGACCTTGCTTTGATTTTAATATAATGATGCTTTATTTTAATTAATGCATGTAATATGGATAATATTGTCATATTTAAGAATTTTATAATATTAAGACCTACAAAGGAGGCCGGTTCCAATAAACTGGGCATTGTGGGGGTGTTGGGCCATTTGTCACCTTCCCCACATGTACCCAACTTTTCGAACCCATAGAGAGTTGGGGATTCCTTAGGAATCGAGTCATCCACCCCTTTCTTTTTCCCAGCCCGTCTGGGTGGCGACTCCATTTTCTCCATCTTAGGCCCGTGTTCTCTAAGGTCCCGAGCCTAAACAGTGCCAAAGTCGCAAGAACTATTTCACCGGGAGTGGGGGCAAAAATCCCCGCTCATAGTGGCGACTCTACTGGGGATAAGAGAAGTTAATTATGTTGGTCTTTTTTTATTCTATTCTTTCTTATCATGATATTATCCATTGCATCATATTAGATTGCATCATGTGCGTGAGTTAAGATGCCTGTGTTACCCGTGTTATGTTATATAAGGGATACCATACTTTTACTCAAGGTATGGAGATCAATCATGGTATAACCACTCATATCCTCGTACATTTGGTATATACTTGCTATGGGAACCTAAGCCTTTTAACCCAAAGACTAAAGCTCATGTAATTGGCCTAGTTACTTTCCTTAGGATTTTACCCCAAATGCTTGTTGTTTGACTATGGTTAATTTATCTTAGCTTAAATCATGGCTTATTTGGTTTGTTCTTTTTCTAATATGACCTAAGTACATTGTAAACTCAAAATAAATTTTTCTTTAAAGTCCAAAAGACCAAAACTATTTTCAAAACTTTTCAAGATGGTCTTTGGACATAAAACTTTTCTAAAAACAAATCAAAAATACTTTTCTCATGATCCACATACAAAGCCCAAAATATGTTTCTTCTAAAATCTTTTTTACAATGGGCTTAGAAACAAAATTATCCAAAAGAGCTTGCAAATTATTTATGTCAATTATGAAATACTAAAAATCAATTGTGAGCCTAGTTTATACTAAGAATAATTAATCATAGGCTTGTTTTTGGCATGAACCACTAGTTACTTTTTCAAGTGAGAAATCTATTTATAATAAACCTCTTAATTTAGTTTTAATCCAATATAGGATAAAAGCGACTTTAGTTGGTTGAATGGATTAAAACCTAATTATTGGGAATTATCATGAACTGATTTCCATTTTTGAAAATATAACTACTGGTTGAAACGTCCGAGGGAAATATTCGAAAATAAGATACCCTATGTTGATATTTTGTTAACCATATACCTAGGAAAAGAGACTCGTCATTCTTGTGTGGATGTTATAAGGTTGGAAGGAACGTCATCTTTATCCTTGTTTGTTTATTGTGCATACATGTATACATGCATACATTTGCATCTCATATCATTAATCCCTTCTGGCTCACAGCCCTAGATTATGATAGTTCAAAAGCTTACGACAATCCGACCTACGCCGGAGACAAAGAATCTAGCAACAACTCAATCACTTGCTCACCAAAAGCAATGGAGCCCGAACAAATTCAAAGAATGGTGAACGACGCTCTCAATGCCAAGATGGAAGAAATAAAAGAGGCCCTGGCTGAGACCATGAAGAGCCAATTGGCTGCAATTTTAGGAAATAATAACGAAGCATCTGCTAGCACTAAGAAGCCAAAGGAGAAGGGGAAGGCTAAAGTTGGTGAAGTGGTCTTTGATGATGATGAGGTGATCACTGATGAGGATGATGATTGGGCTCAATACTTCCAAGATCCTCAAGACAACAAGAAAGAACCGAAGATTGTTGAAAGATCGAATATGGAGAAAACTGAAATTTCTGATGTTGAAAAGATGATTGTAGATTTGGAAAAGAAATTTGAGAAGAAGCTGAAAATCAAAGAGATGTCCGAGATCGACAAACTATTTGAACAAGATGAGGAGATCCCTTATAAGTTCAAGATACCTTCCTTCTCTAGGTACATTGGTACTGGAAATCCTCATCTCCATGTGAAGCAGTACATCACTGCTATGTAGTCTGCCTGAGCTACTAAAGCTCAAACTCTAAGATATTTCATACTCTCATTGGACCCTATTGTCCAAATTTGGTTTAACACCTTAGAGGAAAGTACTCAAAAAGATTGGGACACAACAACTATTTTAGAGCTAGAACAAAAAAAAAAGATGAAAAAAAAAAGAGAAAAGACAAAAAAGAGATAAGAAAAAAAAAAGATAAGAAAAGAAAAAAAAAGAAGAAAAGAAAAGAAAACCCAAAATGGTTTAGAAATCCAACTGAGTTCTTTTTTACCTAAGACAGCAAAAGGCTTCCATTTGGTTTATAAGGACAGTTTGACTTAAATTGGCCCAACCCAACCAAATATTCGATCAAAATCAAAGAAAAAGGAAAAAGACTATCCAGTTCTTAAAAGTTATGTACTTGACAGTCCTACAGGAAAGAAGGACAAAATGATAAAATGCTTAAAGAATGGGAAGAGTAAGAAAAATGAAAAGAAAGAAAAGGGAGAAGAAGAAAAGAAACGAATTTGGGTGCCAAAATTTTTGCAGGGGCAAAGACTTTCCTAATCAAGATCCAGATTAATGCCAAGAAGATAGAAGGAATTTGGAGTCTAGCAAGATATCTCCCAGCTGCCTAAAGTTCAAATAAGAAATTTGTAGTGTGACGGTTTGTTCATTGTGTCACAATAGCTCCAACTTACAAATGGCCTTCATTTAAACCCATGTCCCTTATAGACCCCATTTCAAGCCTATCAAAGACCTATTGATCTCTCTTGGTAGGTAGAGTCTATTAGTGGAGATAGTTTGGATAAGCATGCATATGAGATAGACAATATTCAAATTCAAATGAGACTTTTGACCAAGTAATGTGTATGTGTCTATCTGAAGTACAATAATTCTTGCTTAAATAGAAATGATTCCCGAGTTTAGTACAGTAACTAGGGTTGTCATGTTATAGATATGTTAATTTGAAAAATCAAGTCCTGATGTAAATCGACATTAATTTGGCAAAGCCAACATTTGATTTCAACCAAAATTCAAAAAATAAAAAAAAATTTATCATAAAAAGCGTTCAAGTTAAGGGAAGTATGTTGAACTGTCAAATCTCGAAAGACATATTAGGCAAAGTACATGATTATTGGTAAGGTCATGAAGAAGCTACCAACTGACATGCTGAAACATAGTTTGAAATTGATGTATCCCTGACTCTGCTGCTTGGGGCCTCCATTATTCATGTTTTCAACATATTGAAGATAAAAGACATAAATGTGAAGCATCTTGTCATTCCAAAGCAAGAACTTAAACGAGCGTTAAAAAGGAACCAATGAGAACACTTCAACCGATCACCTCAGTTTGTGAGTTGATGGAACCACTGTAAGTGTTACTCATAAATATCATGCATTCATGAGCATATCACATTGAATTTTCTTGTATTGTATTATATTATCTGTTCTTTGTCAAAGTGAACAGCAGACACTCTATGATGCAATCATAAAGAAGATATTGAATTAGGGGGGGGGGCATGGAAGACCCACTGCTTGAGGAAGCTCTAGTTATTTCAGAAAAGAAAGAAGAGATGCATGCTTATGCAAAGAACAAGATGAAATACAAACATCAATCAGAGCCTACATAAGAAAAATTATTGGTTTGAGCCTACACAGGGAGCAAAGTTTCTCCATTTTAATTTTTGAGTTTATGCGTATACAAAATATTTTCAAACTCACTTTCAAATATTTTGATCCAGAATCGCCAGTTTAGGATCGAGTATCCAAATCCAGTTTAGGATTGAGTATCCAAATCCAGTTTAGGATCGAACATCCAAATACAGTTTAGGATCGAGCATCCAAATTTAGTTTAGGATCGAGTATCCAAATCCAGTTTAGGATCGAGTATCCAAATCCAGATTAGGATCGAGTATCTAAATCCAGTTTAGGATCAAGCATCCAAATACAGTTTAGGATCGAGCATCCAAATATAGTTTAGGATCGAGTATCCAAATCCATTTTAGGATCGAGTATCCAAATCCAGTTAGTATCGAGTATCCAAATCCATTTTAGGATCAAGTATCCAAGTCCAGCTTAGGATCGAGTATCCAAATCAGGTTTCATGTCAAGAATCCAAATTACCCTTAAGTCCAGAACTTAGCCCGGGTCTATAATCCAAGGCTTTTTTGAGTCCAGAACTCGAATCGGGTCCAGAACCCAAACCATCCCGGGTCCAGAACCCAAATCTTTTTTGAGTCTAGAACTCGAATTGGATCCAGAACCCAAGTCTTTTTCGGGTCCAGAACCCAAGTCTTTTTCGAGTCCAGAACTCAAACCGAGTCCAGAACCCAAAACCTAAACCATCTCAGTAAAATTAAGTCTATTTTGTCAAAATTAAGTCTTACTACTTTGCACTCTCTTTTGTCATAGTCTCATATCATTCAAGCAGGAGCAAACTGTAGACCCTTAATTTTTGACCCAATCTTGTCCGATATTTTTTCTATAGTCCAAAATAATTTTTGTGGTATTTTAATTAAATAATATCTATTTTAGTATTTATTATTTATAATTTTTAATAAAAATAAAAAAGTAATATTAGTAAAGTTAAATATATATATATAATAAAAATAAATAAATAAATAAAAATCGACGATGAAAAATTTCATCGCAAAAGTGAATTGGCGCCCTCGCCAACCAGCGCTCATAAGTTTTTGTTCGCCCGCAATAGTTTATTCACCAGTGCAATTTTCCAACGTAGTTTTTTCCGAAACCAAATTCTATTTGGTTTTGGTTTCTTTTCCTAAATAGTTTGAATTTTCTTAGACAATTATAAGTAAGTTTATTATTTTTTCCTATAAATACCACATTAAAACACAAAATTAAGGGGGAGAAAATTGTTTTTTTTTACTGGATCCAAGACTCAAAAATTATATCGGCCAAAATAAAGCCCTAGCAAGCAAGAGACAACAACCAAAGGAAGTAATCATCTCCAGATTGCTTTGCTCAACCAAAATCAAATCTGAAGCAGGCAACAGCTTGGTTCAATCTCTTCAAATTTGGTGGAGCCTTAAAATGTAGGTAAATTGCTCTAACTTTAGTTTATTCAATCATCAATCATCTTCACCTTTTAAATCATCATCACACTGCCTAAGTTATTTAATTATTCCTTCAATATAATTTAGGTAGTAGCATGAATTAGTTCATATATTACTTAAGATCTTAATGAAAGTAAATAATATAATCGTTCAACACAAATCTAATTTTAAAAACCCTAAATCTTCCTTCTGTTTCTAAAACTTTAAAAACCCTAAATTATTTTTTCTGTTTCCAAAACTCTAAAAACCCTAAATTGTTTTTCCTAAACTATTTTTTTAATCATCTAAACTCTAACATTTTGTCCAAAATTTCCAAATGTCTTCTTAAATCTCCAAACCCTAATCTTCTTTACAGTTTCTAAAAACTTTAATCATAATTGTTTCTATAAAACTCTAAACTGTTTTCTTAAATCCTAAGATCAAACATGTTTTCCAAAATATCAAAAACCCTAAACTATCTTATTACTTCTTAAAACTCCATCTAGTAAACTCTAGTTTTCCTAAACTCTAATTTTTAAAAACATCAAAACTTTATGACAAGTTCATCAACACCTAAAGCCCTAATCGAGTGAACCTAAAACCCAATCTTTTAAAATTATAAACCCTAATGTCTTAAAGTTCTAAAACCCTAATTTCATAATGTAACACCCCATCTTAGCCTACGTTTATAGACCAAGATGGACTGTTATCTCATGGTGGTTGTGTCTTAATATTTTACTTAGCCAATTTTAAGTGCAGATTTTAAAAAAAATTTGCCATAACCTCCCCTAAAAATGGAGGTCCCAAGTGTTGACAAAACTGATTTTTCTTATTTTTGAAAAACATTTTATTTCACAATTCAATACAAGCACACTCCCAATAATCCACCCTTATAACCTCAACTACAAATCCTGCAAGAAGAATTTACACTTCTATATTCACAATCCAACTCAATTCAAAACCATATAGTTATTATACATTACTAGATTTACATGTTACATCAAGTTATCTCTTTGTATTGTTCAAATAAGTACATGCCAGTTTCTAATACCAAAATACAAAATAAAGAGCACCACCTAAGTTTGTTGATGACCGACAAATCGTAGGACTCCTTTGCTCGCTACTGGCTCCTTGCTAATAACCTATGAGTTTAGAAGAAACTAAACTCTCTAAGCATTGCTTAGTGGGTACTTTAACTAATTACGGAAAATAAATAATAAAAGCATAATGTACTTTTAAAAGCAATGAGTCGTATTGAAAAATAATATCACAGTAAAAGTAATACGTACATGTCATATATTCAGTTATTATCATTTTATCATTTCACTCCACAAGGTAATTACGAATACACCGATCTCGGAATGAGGCCTTGTATAGAGTTACACGTGGTCTTGACCTCACACGACTAATTGCCATGGTCTTGGTTTCACACGATATGGAATATACAAGATAACTGCGTGATCTTGGTCTCACACGACTAGTTGCCATGATCTTGACCTCACACGATATAACCTCGTGGTCTTGGTCTCACACGACTAGTCGCCATGATCTTAACCTCACACGATATAACCCCCATTCCAGACCGGTTTTACTCATTTACCGAGTAGAGCATATATTTCATATATATCCATTCACTTCGTATATATACCACATTCTCCATGTATATACAATATATACTTACACAAATACCACATATACTCACATATGTATCATATGTATTCACATATATACCATATACATGCATATATATATACCATATGAACAAAAGTTTGTAAGAAAATAAAATTTCTTTTATGTTAAAGTACCAAACCTTGCTTTTCCTTAGTCCTTATTCTATATCACTTCCTTTCCTTCCTTGTCTCCTTGATTTCCTTATAATCTTGTTTGTCACCAAACTCTTTAAATCAAAAGCCTTAAACTTAGGAAAAATACCTCCTTCTTCCTTCTCTTATGGTTTGGACGAATTCATCATGCAAGAGGGGGCTTTTATACTTTCTTTCCTTAGCTTATTTTGATCCAAATGGAAGCCATAAGTGGTGAATAGATGTTGACTTCCAATTGGTACACCTTATAGCAAAAATGGCCACTTTTAATTGGTCCACTTGCCTTCTTCTTTTAATAAATGCTATATGGCTAATTATGATCCACTTTTGGGGTCGATGAATGCCTTAGGGCCATTTGTCCATCTCTTTTTCTTTTCTTCTTTTAATAAATGCTAAATGGCTACTTATGATTGGCCCACTTGCCTCCTTCTTTTATCTTATTTATTTGGCAAGCCCTTAGGCTTCCTTTTATTCATATTTTGACCCCCTCAACTTTCTTGTGCTGTAATTTTATAGTCTAGGGTGTGAAAATATCAAAATACCCTCCAACGATTAATCGATTGTAACTTTTAAACCGTGCGTTTTCAGAAAAAAGTGAAACCCACGGTTATGACACGATTAATCTAGAGAATATTCTTCCGGGGTCGGATATGGGCACTATTAAGAACTTTCGACAGTTAATTTTTAAGTTTACATAGTTGCCCCTAACTTTTGAGAAATTTCCACTTAGGTCCTTTTGATATCCCTTCCTGACCTTGCTGTCTTTCTTTATTAATATCTTTTTACTCACAACTCCAAATTAAGTAATTCTTATTCCCACTGAAACTAGACATCTGGGGATATATTGTATCAAATTTTCAGGTGGATCCAAGCTATATCTGATTTTTGACGGTCCTTTGAAGTCAAACCTACTATGCTGTCCTGAGGCAGCTTGCACATTGTCTACTAAATCCATCATATATTATTCTGTACAACTCCAAATTGAGTAATTTCAAGTTATACATCTAGCTAAGACACAAATAAACAATTAAGTCTTCTTTGAGACTCTCTAATTCTGTCATTAACTTGGATGAAATTCGAACTCAAATTATAGGTCATGTTCTAAACTCCTTTATTCTAAGCCTAAATCATATCCTCTATGTCTGTTTCTTACCAATCTGGAATTCGGGATGTTACACATAATGTTTACTTAAAAACCTAACTAAACCTACTTTTTAAAATCACAGTAACATTATTTTCATAAAAACATCCAAAACCTTAAATCTTTTAAACATCCAGTAGCTATGTTATTACTTTAAAATATTTCTCCACAAATTAAACTAGTATATGCAAAACCCTAGTCATTGAACATAAAACCCTAGAAACCCTAATTGATGCATGAATCCCTAAAGTTAATATATTTACTATTTTATTTAAATTGGATGAACATTTATTATATATTTTGATTGATGTTTGATATCTTTGATGAATGATTTATTTATTATGAATGGTTATTTACTTTTATTGATTTATTTTGATTTCTAAATATTGTAACAGGTATGTTTCCATATTTTTGGGTACCTTATGTCGTGCGCATAATGTAATTTAATTTATTTTAAAGTTTTTGGACTAATGTAAAGGGCATGTTTCCACTTTTTGGTGGGTGTTCTATTTAGTTTAGACATGAACGATTTAAGGACATGTTTCCATCCTCGGATGGGTATCCATTTATTTGTTTTGTTTGGACCTTGCTTTTATTTTAATATAATGATGCTTTATTTTAATTATTGCATGTAGTATGGATAATATTTTTATATTTAAGAATTTTATAATATTAAGACCTGCAAAGGAGGCCGGTTCTAATCAACCGGGTGTTGTGGGGGTGCTGGGCCATTTCTCACATTCCCCACACGTACCCAACTTTCCAAACCCATTAGGGGGTTGGGGATTCCTTAGGAATCGAGTCATCCACCCCTTTCTTTTTTCCAGCCCGTCCGGGTGGTGAACCCATTTTCTCAGGACTTAGGTCCGTGTTCTTTAAGGTCCCGAGCCTAAACAGTGTCAAAGTCGCAAGAATCATTCCACCAGGAGTGGAGGCGAAATTTTCCGCTCACAATACCCCAAAATTTTTGAATATATTAATTGTTGAAATTGAATTAAATGATTTTAAGTGTATATATGATTAAGTGAAAAGATAAGAGGAAGGAGTGTATATATGTTGTATATATAGAGATATAAACAACATATACAAGTTAATAAGTTGAGTTGGTCAAATGATATATTTAATTATTTAAAATAGAAATTAAATGTTAGTGGAAGATGATATCTGATATTTATAATATAATAATAATTTAATTGCTTGGTGGAGATTAAGTGGGGATTTAAGTGGTTAAGAATAGTGGAGTGGTTTTGACTTTTCATCATCTTCTTCTTTCTTCTCCAAGAGGCCGGCCACCACCATTAACAAAGGAAATAAAGAAATTGTTGCTTGCCAACTCAGAAAATTGAAGGATTTCAAGTGATCAAGTTGGAGTTTTAAGGATTTTCTTTATATTTGGTAAGTTTCCAACTTGTTTCTTTGATTTCTTTTGAGTTTGTGTTTATGAGTTTGGTGGATGGTTGGTGTAGTTTAGTGTATGGATGATTTTGGTGTATTTGAGGTTGTTTTGTTTAGTTAACTTTGATGTTGGGGTTGGATTGAAGAAAAGGTTAAGTTTGGTGAAGAAAACAAGAGTTGTGGATTGTGACTTTGAGTTGTGAAAAATGGTTGTGTTTGTGTTTGATGCTTGTAATTGAGTTGTTTTGATGTTTATGCAATTTTATTGTGGTATGTTGATGGTTTTGGTTAGGTTTGTTTGGAGTGGAAAAATGGTAAAAGAAAGATGTTTGTTGGATGTGGTGTTTTTGGTGTCGATATCATGTTTTTTTGGCTTGACACGCCCAGTAGCACGGCTATGTCTTTGGGCATGTCGATGGTTCTATTTTCAGTGTGGGTGACACGATCAGTGACACGCCTATGTCACTGAGTGTGTCACAGCTACTATTTTGTTGAAGGATTGACACGTCCAGTGACATGCCCATGTTACTGAGCGTGTCATAGCTATTGTGTTGCTGGAGAATCGACACGTGCATTGACATGCCCATGTCACTGAGCGTGTCAAAGCTTCTGTGTTGTGAGTTTAGGGTACGACCATGAACACGCCCTTGTTGTTGAGCATGTCAAGTGTAGAGTTTGCCCTAGATAGTTCTTATCCTTATTTCCTTATGTGTATCACTAAGTGAGTATTTATAATCACCTTTGAATTAGGTTTTGAAGAGAATTGAGTTACCCAATCCAAGGATTGAGGGATATCTTTGAAGAGGAGGTTGAATTGGTGTTTGTTACTTTTGGAGGTAAGTACAAACTTTGAATGATTGCATACATTTACATGACATTGGGACTTAACACATTTGGTTTGAAAAATGTGTTAAGTTACTTAATATATTGTTGATGAATGAGAAATATGTTATGATGTGCATAATATAAATTATGTTGATGTATTAAAGCAATTGGGTAATGTGTTGTAAATGAAAGGAAATGTTGAATAATGTGATGAGATATATGAAAACATAATGTAATAAATTGATATTGATATAAAAGATAAGAATGAGAAAAGTGAGAAAAGATGATACAATAAGGCAATGTGCCTAATTTGATCCTGAGAAAGTGAGAAAAGAATTTGAGAATGGAATTATAAAAGAATTTGATAATGAGAAAAATAAATAACTTGTGTGCCTAGTATGTTATTCGATTTTTAGAGTTTTAAGTTTGGAGGCATGCCTATGAATTGCTAGGCAGGTGAAAAGACTGGGTCATAAGCCGGGCCCAGCTGATAAATGTGATATTTTTGGGGTGAAAAGACCGGGTCGTAAGCCTTAAAAACAAATCCTTGACGCTAGACTGAGTGAAAAGATTAGGTCGTAAGCTCAGATCTAGCTGTATTATCCATGGATATATATTGCCTACGGGGCTAGACACGAGGTGCCATTATAGACCAAAGCAGTAACTCTGAAATTTGAATAGCATATTAGATCCTTTTTGGGCCCATGCTTGTCTTTACTTTAATGTGAATTATGAAATGTGATGCAAATGATTAATATAATGAGATATAATGTAATGAGTTGTTATATTCATATGTGTTGTGCTTTAGCATTGCATTGATCTATATTGAATCAAAGTTTGTACCACTAAACTTTTGGAGTAGTGCGATTGTGGTTCGTCGCGCAGGTGACAGTGTAGATCTGGTTGTGTCGGAGAGCTCATTTAGACCGAGTTGAGTCTAGGCTTGAGACTTTGAGATCAGAGTTGTTAGTGGACATCAAGATCAGAGACAAACTACCAGCATGTATAAATCTTATATTTTTTACATATTGATTTTGATGTATATATATATAGATGTATATTTTGATGCATATTCTGCTGCTTATTAAACAAATGTTTTAGATAAACTTTTGGTTAATGAAGATATATATATATATATATATGTATTTTAACAAGGGATATTTTATCTATTACTTTCTATCAAATAAGTTAGATGTTTTAATTTATTCAGATTGTAGAAATGATGATTTGATGTTAAAGTTTTAAAGATTGGTTTGTTTAAAATGGATTGTGACATTCTTGTATTTGGTATACATATATTACATATGTGGGTGTATGTGGTGTACGTATATGGGGTACAAGGGTGTTACATTTATTTTGGTATCAGAGCCTAGGTTTGAGGTTCTCAACCTAGGTGAATTATAAGAAAAAGAAAATTTAGACTTTAAAAAATGGTTTTTAATTAAGATACATGCATTGGCACTAGCAGTTTCTGATCTTTGATGAGGTAATCTTCTGCTGTGTTTGCAGATATAGGTAGTGATGGCATCTCAAACACGTCAGTCTGTAGAGGGTAGTGCTGAGAGTGTGGCTCCTGTTGAGGGTAGAGATGGAGCTAGAGTTGAGATAGCTAGAGAGGGACCTGCTCCTGTGCTAGAGAGACCAGTAGTTGATGAGATTTCGCCGGTTTGGTTACGACATATGGTTGAGTTGTTGAGGCAGGCTCTAGTGCAGCAGCCACCACCGCAACCACAGCCGCAAGTACCGATGAGGTAGTATGATAAATTGAGGAATTTTGGAGCTGAGGACTTCATTGGTGCTACAGATCCTGCAGTAGCTGAGCAGTGGTTAGATAGAGTTCAAAGGGTATTCATCCAGCTGCAAGCTACTCCTGAAGAAAAGTTTGATTATGCTAGATCCCTTCTGCAGAGAGATGCATATGATTAATGGAAGACGGTTCCACATGCGATGGATGATCCACCAACCTTGACTTATGATTATTTTTTGTGAGAGTTTGAGTAGAAGTATACTCCAAGGGAGTATAAAGATGCAAAGAAGATGGAGTTTCTGAGTCTGAGATAGAATAACCGGATAGTGACAGAGTATGAGATTGAGTTTATTCGGTTCAGTCATTATGCCGGTGGGATTATTTTAGATGAGATAGACCGGTGCAGGAGATTTGAGGAGGGGCTATGACCCTCTATCATGTGTATTATTGCAGGCTCCAGGTATCAAGATTTTTTCCAGTTAGTTGCTGCAGCTAGGAGTGTTGAGAGAGCACAAGGTCTTGCAGCAGCTGCTAGGGATGAAGAGACCAGAGTTAGGAGACCTCATAGTGAGGCAAGATGTTCATCTATGAAGAGAGGTCGGTGAGGATATCTTCCAAGGTTCAGTAGGAGCCAGAGGCACTCAGGTAGGTCAGTTCAGCAGCAGAGGCAGAGATCGAGACCTACAATTTATGTGGCTAGTGCACCGACCCCAGTGGCTCAGAGGTCTGCTCCACCTACTTGTGTTCATTGTGGTAGAGCACACGGAGGTGATTATTGGTGGAGAGGTACTTTGGAAGTGTTTTTTAGATGTGGGTCGCTAGATCATTTTGTCAGAGATTGTCCAGAGCCGCCAGAGGATGGACAGGCAGATTCTGCAGCTTCTTGACCCAATGTTAGAGGAGGTCGAGGGGGCAGAGGTTTTAGTAGAGGTGGTCGACCTGGTTTAGTCAGAGAGGAGGCTCTACATCAGGAGGCAGTAGGCCAGATGAGACTAGGCCATCTCAGCGAGTGTATATGATGCAGAGACAGTCGAATGCTTCAGCCGTCATTGCAGGTATATTTTCTTTATTTGGTGCTTCAGCTCTTGCTTTGATAGATCCAGGATCGACGCATTCATACATAAGTGCATCTATCTTGCCTGTGACTAAATTGCATTCTGAGTCCCTAGGATTTGATGTTTTGGTGATAAATCCTTTAGGGCATAGTATTGTAGTTAGCAAGGTGCATCGTAATAGTTCGGTTGTGGTTCAGGATGAGGAGTTTCTCAGTGACCTTATTGAGATGCCTTTCAAGAAATATTATCTGATTTTGGGTATGGATTGGTTATCTAAGCATGGGGCTATGGTAGATTGTCAGAAGAAGTGTGTTACCCTGAGAACCAGTGATGATAGAAGTGTTATGGTATCTAGTGAGTAGAGACATCTTTCATCCTTGTCTGTTTAAGCTATTACAGCTAGGAGAATGATTCGGAAAGGGTGTGATGCTTATCTTGCTCATGTAGTAGATACCAGAGTAGTGGGTTCCCAGCTTGATAGTATACCCACAGTTGTTGAATTCCCAGATAATTTTCCTAAGGACTTGCCAAGGATACCCCCTGAGAGAGAGGTCGAGTTTGATATCAATTTATTGCCGGGTACCACTCCCATCTCTGTTACTCCTTATCGAATGGCACCTGCTGAGTTGAGAGAGTTGAAGGTGCAGTTGCAGGAGTTGTTAGACAAAGGGCTTGTTCACCCTAGTGTATCTCCGTGGGGAGTGCCTGTTTTGTTTGTGAAGAAGAAGGATGGTACTTTGACACTGTGCATTGATTCTCAGCAGTTGAATAAAGTGACCATCAAGAACAAGTATCCTCTGCCTAGGATAGATGATCTCTTTGATCAGTTGAAGGGAGCAACAGTATTCTCTAAGATTGATTTGAGATCAGGGTACCATCAGTTGAGAGTCAGAGAGGAAGATGTACCTAAGACAGCTTTCCATACAAGGTATGGGCATTATGAGTTCTTGGTGATGCCTTTTGGGTTGACAAATGCACCAGCAGCATTCATGGATCTGATGAACAAGGTGTTTAGATATTATCTAGACCAATTTATAGTGGTCTTTATTAATGATATTTTGGTGTATTCACATAATGAGGAGGATCATGATAAGCACTTGCGGATAGTATTACAGACTTTAAGAGAAAAGCGGTTTTATGCTAAGCTATCTAAATGTGAGTTTTGGCTTGATCAAGTGACTTTTCTTGGTCATGTGGTTTCAGCAGAGGGTATAAGAGTTGATCCGAGTAAAGTTGAAGCTATTTTGAATTGGAGTCCACCAAAGACAGTGACTGAAGTTAGAAGTTTTTTAGGTTTAGCAGGCTATTATCAACGGTTTGTGAAGGGTTTTTCTTTGATAGCTACTCCACTCACCAGATTACTTTGAAAAGGAGTTAGATTCGTGTGGACAGATCGGTGTCAAGCAAGCTTTGAGCAGTTGAAGGAGATGTTGACTCATGCTCCTGTTCTTACTTTTCCCGTGGAAGATAAACCATATGTGATTTATAGTGATGCTTCACATAGTGGTTTAGGTTGTGTTTTGATGTAGGAGGGTAGAGCCATTGCTTATGCTTCTCGGCAGTTGAAGCCATATGAGTTTAATTACTTGACACTTGATTTGGAGTTAGCAACTATAGTCTTTGCTTTGAAGATTTGGCGACATTATCTGTATGAAGAGAAGTGTTTCATTTATACGGATCACAAGAGTTGAAATATCTGGGTGTTCAGAGAGAGTTAAATCTTCGAAAAAGATGATGGTTGGAGTTGATTAAAGACTATGACTGTTTGATTGATTATCATCCTGGCAAGGCAAATGTTGTTGCTGATGCCTTGAGTCGAAAGTCTTTGGCAGGTTTGACTGCTTTTTCACTCTTGTTGCTAGTTGAGTTGAGAGCATTGCATGATAGATTTGAATCATGTGGTGATGGTGCTTTGATGGCTCAGTTGCAGTTGAGGCCAGTCTTATTGGATCATATTAGAGAGTCTTAGTTGGTAGATAAGAAAAGTCAAAAAGTTGTATCGGATTGCCAAAAGGGGGAGAGCCGAGATTTTCTTGTGAGAAATGATGGCAGTTTATGGTATAAGAATAAATTGTATGTTCCTGATGATGCAAGACTGAAAAGATTATTTTGGAGGAAGCACATCAGTTGGCTTATGCTATGCAACCTGGGAATACTAAGATGTATCATGATTTGAAGCAATATTATTGGTGGTCAGGTATGAAAAGGGACATAGCGGAGTTTGTATCCAAATGTCTCACCTGTCAGAGAGTGAAGGCCGAGCACCAAGTTCCTTCGGGGTTGTTCCAACCTTTATCAGTGCCTGAGTGAAAATGGGAGCGTGTAATGATGGATTTTGTGACTGGTTTGCCTTTGACTTAGAAGAAGCATGATGCAATCTGGGTGACTGTTGATCGGTTGGCGAAGACAACTCATTTTCTTCCATTTAGAATGGATTATTCTCTTGAGAAATTAGCTGAGCTGCATATCAATGAAATAGTGAAGTTGCATGGAGTTCCAATTTCTTTGGTATCTGATCGAGATCCCCGGTTTACTTTAAGATTTTGGAAGAGTTTTCATAATGTTTTGGGTTCTCAATTGCATTTTAACACTGCTTTTCATCGTCAGACAGATGGGCAGTCAGAGAGGGTGATACAGATTGCAGAAGATATCTTGAGAGGTTGTATCATCAATTTCTCTGGGAGCTGGGATAGATTTTTGCCATTGATTGAGTTTGCTTATAATAACAGTCATCAGTCCAGTATTAAAATAGCTCCTTAATAGGCATTGTATGGTAGAATATGCAGGATGCCTCTATGTTGGGATGAGGTTGGAGAAGGTAAGTTGGTTGGTCCCGATTTGATTAAAGAAATAGAAGAGAAAGTGAAGATAATTCGGGATCATTTGAAAGCAGCTTCATCATATTCAGATTTAAAGAGAAGAGACATAGAGTTCAATGTAGGAGATAAAGTATTTTTGAAAGTGTCGCCTTGGAAGAGAATTTTGAGATTTGGCTGCAAAGGGAAGTTGAGTCCTCGTTTCATTGGACCTTATGAGGTACTGGAGAGAGTTGGACCAGTGGCCTATAGACTTGCTTTGCCACCTGAATTGGATTGAATTCACAGAGTCTTCCATGTCTCTATGCTACAGAGGTACAGATCAGACCCATCTCACGTTCTATCAGTAGAATCTATTGAGGTGAGTCCAGATCTGACTTATGAGAGAGAACCAATGGCTATTTTGGCACGTGAAGTGAAAGAGTTGAGAAACAAGAAAGTGCCACTTGTGAAGGTTCTTTGGAAGAATCATGCTAAGGAAGAGGCAACTTGGGAGAGTGAGCAAGTAATGCGAGATCAGTATCGTCAGTTGTTCCAGACTTGAGAACAGGTAATTTCGAGGATGAAATTTATTTGTAGAGGAGAGAATTGTAATATACCAAACGATACCCCAAAATTTTTGGAAATATTAATTGTTGAAATTGAATTAAATGATTTTAAGTATATATATGATTAAGTGAAAACATAAGAGGAAGGAGTGTGTATATGTTGTATATATAAAGATATATACAACATATACAAGTTAATAAGTTGAGTTGGTCAAATGATATATTTAATTATTTAAAATAGAAATTAAATGTTAGTGGAAGATGATATTTGATATTTATAATATAATAATAATTTAATTGCTTGGTGGAGATTAAGTGGGGATTTAAGTGGTTAAGAATAGTGGAGTGGTTTTGACTTTTCATCATCTTCTTCTTTCTTCTCCAAGAGGCCGGCCACCACCATTAGCAAAGGAAAGAAAGAAATTATTGCTTGCCAACTCAAGAAATTGAAGAATTTCAAGTGATCGAGTTGGAGGTTTAAGGATTTTCTTCATATTTGGTAAGTTTTCAACTTGTTTCTTTGATTTCTTTTGAGTTTGTGTTTATGAGTTTGGTGGATGGTTGGTGTAGTTGTGTGTATGGATGATTTTGGTGTATTTGAGGTTATTTTGCTTAGTTAACTTTGATGTTGTGGTTGGATTGAAGAAAAGGTTAAGTTTGGTGAAGAAAACAAGAGTAGTGGATTGTGACTTTGAGTTGTGAAAAATGGTTGTGTTTGTGTTTGATGCTTCTAATTGAGTTATTTTGATGTTCATGCAAGTTTATTGTGGTATATTGATGGTTTTGGTTAGGTTTGTTTGGAGTGAAAAAAGAGTAAAAGAAAGATGTTTGTTGGATGTGGTGTTTTAGGTGTCGATATCAGGTTTTTTTGGCCTCACACGCCCAGTAGCACGGCCATGACTTTGGGCGTGTCGATGGTTCTATTTTCAGTGTGGGTGACACGATCAGTGGCACACCCATGTCACTGAGCATATCGCAGCTACTGTTTTGTTGAAGGATTGACACGTCCAGTGACACACCCATGTCACTGAGCGTGTCATAGCAACTGTGTTATTGGAAAATTGACACGTGCAGTGACACGCCCATGTCACTGAGCGTGTCAAAGCTTCTGTATTGTGAGTTTAGGGCACGGCTATGAACACGCCCGTGTTGTTGAGCGTGTCAAGTGTAGAGTTTGTCATAGATAGTTCTTATCCTTATTTCCTTATGTGTATCACTAAGTGAGTATTTATAATCACTTTTGAATTAGGTTTTGAAGAGAATTGAGTTACCCAATCCAAGGATTGAGGGATATCTTTGAAGAGGAAGTTGAATTGGTGTTTGTTGCTTTTGGAGCTAAGTAAAACTTTGAATGATTGCATACATTTACATAACATTGAGACTTAACTTATTTGGTTGGAAAAATGTGTTAAGTTACTTAATATATTGTTGATGAATGAGAAATATGTTATGATGTGCATAATATAAATTATGTTGATGTATCAAAGCAATTGAGTAATGTGTTGTAAATGAAAGGAAATGTTGAATAATGTGATGAGATATGTGAAAACATAATGTAATAAATTGATATTGATATAAAAGATAAGAATGAGAAAAGTGAGAAAAGATGATACAATAAGGCAATATGCCTAATTTGACCATGAGAAAGTGAAAAAAGAATTTGAGAATGGAATTATGAAAGAATTTGATAATGAGAAAAATGAATAACTTGTGTGCCTAGTATGTTATTCAATTTCCAGAGTTCTGGGTTTGGCGACATACTTATGAATTGCTGGGCAGGTGAAAAGACTGGGTCGTAAGCCGAGCTCAGCTAATAAATGTGATGTTTTTGGGGTGAAAAGACCAGGTCGTAAGCCTCAAAAATAAATCCTTGAAGCTAGGCTGTGTGAAAAGACCGGGTCATAAGCTCAGATCTAGTTGGATTATCCATGGATATATATTGCCTATGGGGCTAGACACGAGGTGCCATTATGGACCAAAGTAGTAACTCTGAAATTTGAATAGCATATTATATCCTTTTTGGGTCCATGCTTATCTTTGCTTTAATGTGAATCATGAAATGTGATGCAAATGATTAATATAATGAGATATAATGTAATGAGTTGTTATATTCATATGTGTTGTGCATTAGCATCGCATTGATCTATATTGAATCAAAGTTATACCACTAAGCTTTTGGCTTAGCGTGATTGTGGTTCATCGCGCAGGTGACAGGGTAGATGCGGTTGTGCCGGAGAGCTCGTCTAGACAGAGTCAAGTCTAGGATTGAGATTTTGAGATTAGATTTGTTAGTGGACATCAAGATCAGAGACAAATTGTCAGCATGTATAAATCTTATATTTTTGCACATATTGATTTTGATGTATAAATATATATATGTATATTTCGCTGCATGTTCCGCTGCTTATTAAACAAATATTTTAGATAAACTTTTGGGTAATGAAGATATATATATATCTGTATTTTAACAAGGGATGTTTTATCTATTACTTTCTATCAAATAAGTTAAATGTTTTAAGTTTAGTCAGATTGTAGAAATGATGATTTGATGTTAAAGTTTTAAAGATTTGCTTGTTTAAAATGGATTGTGACATTCTTATATCTGGTATACATATATTACATATGTGTGCATATTTGGTATACGTATACGGGGTACAAGGGTGTTACAAACTGAGGTCACGATCTTCACCACAAACAATCATGTGAATTTAAGTAAAAATGGCAACTGTGGATTGCTCTTATGATAGCACAACTGCAATTGCTTTAGGCTCATCATAAACACAATTATCTTTTTGTGTAAGCAAATTATAGGTCCTATAAGGCATGTCAATTTTTATTCTTTTCAACCTTTGGCCCTTTTCCAATCTAAGATCCTACCATATAATCACTTGGTATAATATTAGTGCCATTCAATTTGGTTGCCTAAGATCAAAATAGAGTAGCGACCAAGAGTTTGGTCAGCAATTTTCCCCTTTTTGACTTTGACAATTAAATTAAATTGAAATAGAAAAATAATCAAGTTTTGAGATAATTTATGTTTTCTACCTCTCAAGTTATGCTATATATATAAGCTCCCCCTCAATATATGCATAGATAATTAAAGTAGCTTGATTAGATTAAAGGGTAGCCATAACTTGTAAATAAATAGAATAACATATTCAATTCAAATTGTACCATTTCTCCCTTTTTGAAAAAAAAAGGACAAAGATCAAAATGAGAGCAAACATAAGGAAAATCCATAAGCAAACAAAACTTAATCATCAATGAGCAATGACAATCATACTTAATATAGCAAAAAAGAACTTCATTTGATTAAATAGAAACAAAATACATAGAGATTAAAATCAATGTGTGATCTACTGCAAATGGCCACAAAAACTTAAAAGAGTTAAAGATCACAAACAAAAACGTAATGTTCAAAGTCAAAAAATTGTCAAACATCAATAAAACCCTCTGAGTCATTAACTTTTTGCTCATCATCACTATCACCATCATCATCTTCATTACCACCACCCTTCTCTTGCTCCTTTAGATGTTCTTCCTCTATAGAATCATTTCTCGGAGTAGAAGCTTGGGCTTTTTGAGTTTGAGTTTTTTGGTTTTTATCTTCGCTGCAATTGGGGTTGTGTGTCGATCCTCTAGGATACAAGGGTTCAACTCCATCTTTCCTTACATCTCTACAATGTCATAATGAAGATGTGAGAGAAAAACCATTTTCTTAAGGACTTTGTCCAACTATTTATCTTGTTTAGTAACGAATAAGGTGTAGTTCGAAGAGAAAGAGGTAAGGGATTTGGTTGGTTGGGTTCTAATTACCTCAATTTCAAACCTATTATCTACTATATACGTACAATACATACACCCAATATATTTAATATACGAATATATGATACAAGAATGCCACAACCCATTTTAATAAAAACTCTTACTTTTTGAATCTGTATAAACTTAAATTATTTAACTGATATAATGTAAATAATAGATAAAATATTACTTGCTAAAACACATACATAACTTCATTACCAAATGTTTATCCAAAATATTTTTGATAGTTTATGATATATACATATATATGCATCAAAATATAATATAATATACATGAAGTCAATATGTACAAAAATATAAAATATGTACATACTGGCAGTTTGTCTCTGATCTTGATGTCCAACAATCAACTCTGCACTCAAGCTTAGACCTGGCATGGTTTAGACGAACTCTCCGGCTCAACCGGATCTACCCTGTCACTGCGTGATGAATCACAATTGTGCTAAGCCAAAAGCCTAGTAATACAAACTTTGATAATAATAAAGTTCAAATACAATGCCAATGCACAATGCATAAGGATATTATATCTCATAACACTTTATCTTAATATATTGCTCAATTATTCCACAATTCATAGTTCACATAAAAAAACACAAGTATGGGCCCAAAGGATCTAATATGTTATTCAAATCTCAGAGTTACTATTTTTGTCTAAGTTGACACCATGTGTCTAGCCCCGAAGACAAATCAAGTAATTGCTTAAAAGCTAGCCCCGAAGGCAAATCATATCACAATGAGGATAACTTTGTATGTAACATCCTAACTAGGCTTCAAGAGCTAGGCCCAACCCAGCTTCGAGGGACTGCTACGTCATAGGCATGCCACCAAATACAGAACTTTGAAAATTAAATAACATACTAGCTAGGCATATTGCTTCATTTATCTCATTTATACAAACACAAAATTATTTCATATTTTCATTATCAATTTCTTTCTTATTTTCTCATGATCAAGCTAGGCATATTGCTTCATTTATCTCATTTATATCAATGCAGCCATCACCAATGGCTTTACATAACATCTTTAATATATACATAACAAACTGCATTACCCAAACGTTTTGGGTCATTATCATATCTTGCACATAGTTCACATTACATATAATGCATTTATGATATTATACAAATCATAGCATATTATTCATTCACAAACAATGTAGTAAGTAACTTAACACATCTTCCAACCAAAGTGTGTTAAGTCCAATGTCATGAAAATATAATTAATTATTCAAAGTTTGTACTTATCTCTAAAAGCAACAAAATAAGCTCAAACACCACTTTCAACCTTCTCTTCCAAGATATCCCTCAACACTTGGAACTCAAGTCTCCTTAAAGCCTAAACCAAATGTGATTATAAATAATCACTTAGTAACACACTTAAAGGCATATACAAAACCTCTCAACACAAGGATAAGGAACACAAAGGAAAATAAGAAAAAGAACTATCTAGGGCAAAATCTACAAATGACACGCTTAACAACACGGGCGTGTCAATGACCGTGCCCTAAACCCACAACATAGAAGCTTTGGCATGCTGAGTGATATAGACGTGTCAATGATCGTGTCCTAAGTTCTGTATTATAGCAGATAAGACAGATCCAGAGACATGGGCGTGTCCCTGCCCATGCCAAAACTCCTACAACACAGTTGTTGTGACACGCTCAGTGATATGGGTGTGTCACTACACATGTCAAAACTATAATATTACAGAAGCTGTGACATGCTCAATGACATAGGCGTGTTACTTCATGTGTCACCAACACTGAAAACAGAACCGTCGACAGGCCTAAAAACATGGTCATGTCACTGGGCTTGTCAAACCAAAATCCTGATATCACACATAATTGTCACATCCAAAATTATCTTTTTTTCCCTTATTCAACTATATTCAAACTCAACCATATCCATCATTTTACCATAAAAAAAACTTGTATGTACATCAAAATAACTCAATTAAAAGTAAAATACACAATTTAAAACCATGGTTTTACAACTCAAAAGTTATATAACTCAAAACTCTTATTCTCTTTACCAAACTTAAACATTTCTTCAATCCAACCCTAAAATCATAGTTAACTACTCAAAATAACTTCATACATACCAATACCAACCATTAACACATAATACATCAAACATTCAATTCACACATATACAAACTTTCATGGAAGAAATCAAGGAAACAAGTTGAAAACTTACCAAATATGGAGAAAATTCCCAAAACTCCAACTTGAACACTTGAAATCCTTTAATTACTTGAGCTTGGAAGAAGCAAATTCCTCCTTTCCTCTAATGGAGATAATCGGCCTTCAATGGAGAAAGAAGAAGACGATGATCCCCAAACTCATCTCTAACCAACCACTACTCTTTTAACCACACAATTCTCCACTTTAAATTTTCACCAAGAAAAATATATTACTTAATTAATATATAAAAAAATCATCTTCCACTAACTACACAAATAATTTTTAATAATTTAAAATAACTTTTGACCAATTTAAAATATTAACTTGTATATGTTATGTATATCTATATATATATATATCATAAACACATTTTACTTTTTCACTTATATATATATATTCAAAAATTAAAATTTTTAAAATTTTGAAATATTATACACAACCCTAGGTCTCTTCCGAAAGGCCTCCATTACTCCAAATTCACCCAAGACATACACAGACTCACTCTTAATGCATTTGCCAAATTTGAATAGATGAGATAGTAAAGGTTGAAGACATTTGTGGCCGGGTCAAGGGGATTTTGGATGAGAGTCATGTTGGCTTTAAGAAGGGCATTTACATGTTTGGCTATCAAAGTGATTTGTAATGACAAAAAGATGGTTCCTCTTGATTCATTGTCTAAGTGTTTAAAGTGAAAATGTGTTTTTGTTTTGATAGATGAGAGAAAATACATATTTAATTTTGTGTATTTTGTTTTCTTTATAAAGAAAATGTGATTTTTTAATTTAAATTCTCATCAAGAATTAAAATTGATCAATGAAAAAGTTGTAGGGAAATAATATGCATTAATTTAATATATAAGATATAAAGAAAAAATTTAAATAATTAAAAATAAATATCTATTTTTAAAGATAGATGAAGAGAACTGATGAAATAGATTTGATTTGATTATGTATTTTATTTTCTTCATGAAGAAAATATATATATATATATATATAATTTTGATTCCTAAATTAATTAATCATTTTGATTCTCATTTCTAACCTAAACTAAACACTACCTAAGAGTATTTATATATACCGATAAATTTTAAAAACCTTTTAAGTTTAAAATTACACTTTCAATTCAGTCAATAATAATAATATGGATAAAAGTCCCACATTTATTAGATATAAAGCATATGAATGATTAATATATAAATGAACTTTTAATTTTAATGGCTAGCTTTAATGTTAAATCTCCCAAATGTATATTACAAAATTCAATACGATATCAAAGCGAAAAAAAATTGATTTTAACGATCTCATTGTCTCATTAATTTAAAATGAAATCTTAAATATTTATTAAATTTTTTTAATGATGAGCTTTTAAATAAGTATTCTTTATTCGGTATGGAGTGTCGCTTGCACTTTTATTTTTTTTTTTGGCACAATATGAGATATTTCTTAGATTTCAAAAATTCTTTTGCCGTAGTCCACATCATAAAAACTATAAGTATCAATTGGTTTTATAAAAAATTATTTTAATCTAATTACCACTTAATAAGGGGCTAATAAGAATATGCTAGAAATAGAAGTCTCATGTTAATTAAATATTGATATAGAAATGAGATTTTAATTTTAAGTTGATATAGAAATGAGATTTTTAATTTTGATAGCTAAATGTAAAAGTTCACTGTTTTAAATCTATATTAAAAGACACAATGATCAATTTAAAAATAATAATATTTTTATTTTTATTTTTGCTGTAAAAATTATATTTTTTTTGTAGGGTGACAGACAAAAAGTTACGGAGACAAGCATTCACGTGTGAGCAGGGCAACCTTACAGATGGCGACATATGAATAAGAGGTAGATTTCAACTTTTGTTCTTTTCTATCTTTTTTTTAAAATAATAATAATCTTTAAAAAATAAAATAATGAAGTTTTATAAAAATAATAAAAAGAAATGGAAAAAATAATAAAATGATCTCTTTAAGATAATTAATATTGAACTCTTCTATACGTCCAAAATTCCTCGTAAGCATGCAACTATTTAAACTAGAGAGGGTAGAAATGTGACCCACCATCCAACAAAAACCGGACATATCACCCTTCATGTTCTAAAAATCCAAATTTCTTTTTTTTTTTTGAAGGGAAAATCCAAATTTTATCTGAAAATTCTTAATTAAAATATTTAAATTAAAACATCTACAGTATAATATGTTGTTTATTCCCTTTTTTATATATACCATTTGTACCAAATCGATATGCTGTTTATTTCTTAATATTAAAAAATTAAATTAAAACTTTAAATTAATAATTCACTGTTTGATTATTTATTTTAATATTATATTATATTGAGATGAAAAAAATTAATCTCAAACTTGTTATTTATATAAAATTATATTTATCATTAAATTATATTTACGTACATTACTATTTGAATATTTATCTCATAATTTAAAAATAAAAAATTAAATAATAATAAATATTTTTGAAATAGGCAATGTAAAAAAATTGAACTTTGAGTTACGTTCCATAAAATAAAATAGATAGTTCTGATTGATGATGTGATATGAGCTATAATTAGTTTTGCCCCAAAAGAAAAGTTATAATTAGTAATTTTTTATTAATAATAATAATAATAATAATAAAATCAGTTAAAAAGTAATAATAATAAAATAAAATATTAATGTAGTGAAAGTGTAAAAAAAATTTATTCCAACTCATGGAGAATAATAAGAATGGTTGCGATAAATGAGTGTAAGATGATAGTAACTATATCCTGCTATCAGTATTAGCACTACTTAGGGTTTTACAAATTAGAAGGATTCAACCGAACTCGTCCGACCCAAATATTTAACAACGGATTTGGTCGGTTATGTAATAAATTTCGGTCAAGAGCCTATGATAAAAAATACTCCAAATCGACTGACCATTACAGATATATACATATATTTTAATATATATAATGTCTGTACTTTCTTTTTTCACTCACACAAACACACAAGCATTTAGATATTCCCTGTTTTTTCTTTTTATGGTCTCTTCTCTCTTATTTTTTAAACTTTTTTTTTTCTTTTCTAATCACTCATGTCTCGCTCTTTTAAACACTTACGAGACTCTCTAAGTCTAATTCTATCTATCATGAGTCACAACTCATAGATGATACCTTCTTATTCGCTCTGACTATTAGTCGCTGAATGAAATATCTTATACCACTCTCGGTGAGTTTTCTAATATTTTTTTTAATTTATTATTTTTTGTATTATTTTATTTAGTTTTGTGCTTGATTTTAGATTTATAAAAATATTTATATATTTTTTTAGATCTCACCATTTGAATTTTGATTTTGATTTTATTTTGTGTATAAATATGTTGTTTAAACTTTAAATCTATTACAATTTTTATTTTGTTATGTACAAAATGATAATGATGTTATTTAAATATAATTTTGTATAAATCTATATGAAAGTTAGGGGATTTTGTTGATTTATTTTTTTTTCATGTATTTTTTTTTTTGCTTTTAGTTCTTGATATTGAGTCTGCTGATTTTTTTTTTGTGTGCAGTTTTAGTAACTATAGATGTAAGATTTTTATATATTTTTTTATTATAGTTTATATTTTTTAAAAAAATATTTGTTTATATTACTGGGTATTGTGAGATTCATCCTTTTTTCTTTTTTCTTTTTTAAATCTAATTTATTTTTTGTGATTTATAATTCTTTATTTTCTAAATACTCAAGTCCAAAAAGCAAGATTATAATACCCTTATATCCTATATTCGTGCAATACACATTTTTAACATATGTAAAATACGTATATACAATATAAAAATGTCACAAATCGATTTAATAAAAAAAATTTACATTTCTGTTTTAAAATTTCAAATACTAAATATATAAAATTAAATAGTATATAAATATTCTTTACTTGCTATAGTAATCTGAAATAACATTTTATAAGAAAATCTCTAAGAAAAATTCGTTAGAGTTTTGTCTGTAATTTGGACGTTTCCAAAGTTCAACAAAACACAACCTGCATAAAACAAACATTCCAAATAAAATCAATTCACCAATACTTCTCAATTTCTCCATATTTTCTCAAAATACTTATATATATATATATATATATATATCAACATTACATATAAAATCTCATCTTAAAGAAAATTATTCAAATCATTATTTACAATTTACATTATATACTTTAAAAACATATCATAACATATATAATATCAAAATACACTATAATATAAAAAATGTACATGCTGGCAACTAGCTCTGATCTTGATGTACCCAAAAATAACTCTTCAAGCTCAATAAATACAAACCTAGACCGGACCAAGTCAAGTAGAACTCTCCGGCTCTACCAAAACATTCATGACACCTGCGCGATGAATTACAATCGCGCTAAGCTGAAGCCTAGTAGTACAAACTTTGATAACAATATAGTCCAAATGAAATGTCAATGCACAACACACACACATATATATATATATATCACAACTTATAACATTATATCTCATTATATTTCTCAATTGTATCGCAATTCAAAATTCATATTAAAGCAAAGACAAGCATGGACCCAAAAGGATCTAATATGCTATTCAAATTTCAGAGTTACTGCTTTGGTCCATAATGACACCATGTGTCTAGCCCCATAGACAATATATCCATGGATAATGTAACAGCCCAAGTCTCTTGGACCTCAACCCGACTAGACCCTTAGGCCCCAGTATCTTGGTCCTCGACCCGGCAAGACTGCTACAGTTTTTGAGGCTTACGACCTAGTCTTTTCACCACAAAAATATCATATTTATCAGCTGGCCTGGCTTACGACCTAGTCTTTTCACCATTCCAACGTTTAGCCCATATGTGTAATATCTCAAAGTATACCCTAAAAGTTTTGGAATTATTGTTGTTTTTGGATTAAGTGTATATGTTAAGTGAGAAGAGATAAAAAAAAAATAAATAAGAAGAGAAGAGTGTATATGTTGTATATATATAGATATATACAACATATACAAGTCAAATTAGTAAATGGTCAAAAGAAGATTGTTTGTTTATTAAATTAATTAAAAGGAAAATAAGTGAGTGGAAGAGGATATATTTGATTATTATATTATTTAATTTGCTTGGTGGAGGTTTAAGTGGAGAAGAGTGTTTGACTTTGCCTCTTTGTTTCTTCATTTTCTTCTTCATTTTCTTTTCTTTTCCTTGTTGGCCGGGCATCACCTAAGCAAGAGAGGAGGAGAGTTTTTGAGTTTTCCAAGCTTGTGATTAAAGGAGATTTCAAGTGATTAAGTTGAAAATTTAAGATTCATTAACTTTGGTAAGTTTCCTCTTGATTCTCTTGTTTTATTTTAAGTTGTGTTTGAGTTTGGTGTTGGATTATTAAGAGCATGAGTATGTTTGATTGTGGTGTGTTTGAGTGTGTTGGGTTTAATTGATTGTGGTTTTGGAATTGAATTGAAGAAAAGGAATTAGGTTGGTGTTGGAAGAGTAAGAGTTGTGAATTGATAATTGATGTATGTTGTGAGTTTGAGCAATTATTATCTTAGATTTTCATTATGTTTGTGTTTAATGGAGTTGAAAGCATAGAATACATGAGTTTGGTCTGAAACAGAAGCATTTTGGATGCCATGCCCGTGGCCCTTGGATGCCACGACCATGGGGGTGTCAAGCAAATTGGACAGATTCGTTTGCTAACCACGACCGTGGGGGTTTGTGAGGCCACGACCGTGGGGTTGTGGGGCCACGACCGTGGGGGTGTGAGGCCACGACCGTGGGTCCTAGATAGTGGCTTTGGCTTGTATTTGTGATCTATGGGTCTAGTATAAGACTAATAGGTGAATAATTGTATTGGCATTCTTGTGTATTTGTATTTAAGTGTGTATTATTCTTTTTGGATTAGGTTGTGAAGAGGTTGAGTTGCCCTAATCCTAGTAGTGGAGAATTCTTAGAAGAGGAAGTGTATAGATTGGTGTGAGTTGTTATTGAGGTAAGTACAAACTTACATGGTTGCATACATTTACATGATGTTGAGATTTAACACATTTGGTTGTAAATGTGTTAAGTAATTTATTACATTGTTAATGCATTTGACTAATGTTATGATTTGCATAATGTGAGAGTTATGATGATTCTTCAAAATGTATGTTCAATGCAATTGATTATGTATACTTTAATGATGAATTGCCTTAATGTGAATTGAGATATGAAGCCATTGTTATTGGTTATGATAATACAAATGAAATAATTGGAGCATGGTTGCTTATCTAATTATGGAATATGAAATGAGAAATGAATTGAGAAAGAGAATGATAAAGAGATAAATGAAATAATTGTGTGCTTAATATGTTATTCAATTTTCAGAGTTCTGAGTTTGGCGGCATGCCTATGAATCGCTGGATAGGTGAAAAGACCGGGTCGTAAGCCGAGTCCAGCTGATAAATGTGATATTTTTGGGGTGAAAAGACTGGGTCGTAAGCCTCAAAAATAAATCCTTGAAGTTAGATTAAGTGAAAAGACTAGGTCGTAAGCTCAAATCTAGTTGGATTATCTATGGATAAATATATATATCCCCTACGGGCTTGATGATTGTGATTATGGACCAAAGCAGTAACTCTGAACTTTGAATAACATATTAGTATCTTTTGGGCCCATGTTTGTCTTTGCTTAAATGTGATTCATGAATGATGAAACAATTGAATGATAAAATGAAAGGTAATGTTATGAAATATGATGTTCTTGAGAATTGTTTATAATGTTTGAAAGTATGACATTTGCACATCATTATAGCATATTGTTATTGTGGTTTGTACCACTAAGCCGTTGGCTTAGCGCGATTGTGGTTCATCGCGCAGGTGACAGGGTAGAGCTAGAGAGTTCATCTAAACTGAGTCGAGTCTAGATTTTGAAGTGTTGATAGTGGGCTTAAAGATCAAAGACTAACTGCCAAACATGTATAAACTTTATGTTTTGTAAAATTTGATTTTGATATTTATGTATTTGTAAATATCTCTACATTTTCCGCTGCATATTGAATGAACATTTTATTTATTGTGTTTTATGATATAACTTAAATGTTTTAAGTTGCTCATATTATTGTATAAAGGAGTGAGTTGTTTGTTATTGTAAACCGTAGCATTCCTATATTCAGTATACGTATATTATAGATATGGTGGTATGTAGTGTGCGTATACGGGATATAGGGGTGTTACAATTGTTTTGGTATCAGAGCCTAGGTTTGAGATTCTCAACCTAGGTAAATTGTAAGAAAAAGAAAATTTTGAGTTTTAAAATATGGTTTTTAAATAAGATACATGTTTTGGTATTGGCAGTCTCTGATCTTTGATGAGGTATATTCTGCTGTATTTGCAGATATAGATAGTGATGGCATCTTATTCACGTCAGTCCATAGAAGGTAGTGCTGAGAGTGTAGCTCCTGAAGAGGGTAAAGATGGAGCTAGGGATAGAGCTGGAGAGGCACCTGTTTCTGTACCAGAGAGACCAGCTGCTGATGAGGTTCCGCTAGTTTGGCTAAGACATGTGGTAGAATTGTTGAGGCAAGCTCCAGTGCAGTCGCCACCACCACTACAGCCACAAGTGCCGGTGAGACATTATGATAAATTGAGGAAGTATGGGGCTGAGGATTTCTTTGGCACTACAAATCCTGCAGTAGCTGAGCAGTGGTTAGATAGAGTGCAGAGGGTATTTATTCAGTTGCAAGCTACTCTTGAAGAGAAATTTGATTATGCTAGATCCCTTCTACAGAAAGATGCTTATGATTGGTGGAAAACGGTTCCTCATGCTATGGATGATCCACCGACTTTGTCTTATAGTGAATTTCTGAGGGAGTTTGAGCAGAAATATACTCCGAGGGAGTATAAGGATGTCAAGAAGATGGAATTTCTGAATTTGAGACAAGATAATCAGACTGTTACAGAGTATGAGATAGAGTTCATCTGGTTGAGCCATTATGCAGGTGGGATTATTTCTGATGAGATTGATCGGTGCAGGAGATTTGAGGAGGGGTTGAGGCCCTCTATTATGTGTATTGTTGCTGGTTCTTGGTACCAAGACTTTTCTCAGTTAGTTGCAACAGCTAGAAGTGTTGAGAGAGCACAGGGTATTGCAGCAGCTGCTACTGAAGAGGAGACCAGAGTTAGGAGACCCCAGTTTGAGGCAGGGTCTTCTTCTATGAAGAGAGGCAGAGGAAGTTTTATTCCTAGGATCAGTAGGAGCCAGAGGCAGTCTAGTAGGTCAGTTCAGTATCAGAGGCAGAGACCGAGACCTACAGTTTCTGTAGCTAGTGCTCTGACTCCAGTGGTTCAGAGGTCTACTCTACCTACATGTGTCCATTGTGGTAGGATACATGGGGGTGTTTGTTGGAAGATTGATGGATCAGCTGTGTGTTTCAAATGTGGATCGCCTGATCATTTCATTAGAGATTGTCCTGAGATGCAGGAGCATAGGCAGGCAGATTCTGCAGTTTCTAGACCTAGTGTGAGAGGAGGTCGAAGTGGCAGAGGTATTAGTAGAGGTGGTCGACCTGGGATCAGTCAGAAAGGAGGTTCTACATCCAGAGGCAGTAGGCCAGATGAGGCCGGGTCTTCTCAGAGAGTGTATGTGATGCAAAGGCAGCCTGATGCTTCAACAGTCATTGCGGGTACATTTTCTTTATTTGACATTTCAGTTCTTGCTTTGATTGATCCAGGATCTACTCATTCATACATAAGTGCATCTATCTTGCCTGTGTCTGAATTGCATTCAGAATCCTTAGGATTTGATGTGTTGGTGACAAATCCTTTACGGCATAGTGTGGTTGTTAGCAAGGTGCATCGTGATAGTGCAGTTGTGGTGCAAGGTGAGAGTTTCGTGGTGATTTGATTGAAATGCTTTTTAAGGAGTATGATTTGATCTTAGGCATGGATTGGTTGTCTAAGCATGGAGCTGTGGTAGACTATCAAAAGAAGTGTGTTACCCTGAAAACCGGTAATGGTAGAAGTGTGATGGTATTTGGTGAGCAAAAACAACTTGCATCCTTGTTTGTTTCAGCTGTTGCAGCTAGGAAGTTGATTAGAAAAGGGTGTGATGCTTATCTTGCTCATATTTTGGATACCAGAGTAGTGGGTTTTCAACTTGATAGTATACCCACAGTTACTGAATTCCCAGATGTGTTTCCTAAGGAGTTGCCAGGGTTACCCCCTGAGAGAGAGGTTGAGTTTGGTATCGATTTGTTGCCTGGTACTACTCCCATCTCTATTACTCCATATCGAATGGCACCTGCTAAGTTGAGAGAGTTGAAGGTACAGTTGCAAGAGTTGTTGGATAAAGGATTTGTTCGCCCTAGTGTTTCTCTGTGGGGAGCTCCTGTTTTGTTTGTAAAGAAGAAGGATGGTACTTTGAGGTTGTGCATCGATTATAGACAATTGAACAAGCTGACTATCAAGAATAAGTATCCTTTGCCTCAGATTGATGATCTCTTCGATCAATTGAAGGGAGCAGTAGTGTTTTCTAAGATTAATTTGAGATCAGGGTACCATCAGTTGAGAGTCAGAGCTGAAGATGTTCCTAAGACAGCTTTCCGCACAAGGTATGGGCATTATGAGTTTTTAGTGATGCCTTTTGGGTTGACGAATGCACCTGCAGCTTTTATGGATTTGATGAATAGGGTGTTTAGACCCTATCTGGATCAGTTTGTGGTGGTCTTTATTGATGACATTTTGGTGTATTCGCATAATGAGGAGGATCATGACAAGCATCTGCGGGTTGTATTGCAGACCTTGTGAGAGAAGCAATTATATGCTAAGCTGTCGAAGTGTGAGTTTTGGATTGATCAAGTGACTTTTCTCGGTCATATAGTGTCAGCAGATGGTATAAGAGTTGATCCGAGTAAAATTGAGGCCATTTTGAATTGGAGTCCACTGAAGTCTGTAATTGAAGTTAGAAGTTTTCTGGGTTTGGCAGGCTATTATCGACGGTTTGTGAAAGGTTTTTCTTTGATAGCTACTCCACTCACCAGATTACTTCGGAAGGGAATTAGATTTGTGTGGACAGATCAATGTCAAACTAGTTTTGAGCAGTTGAAGGAGATGTTGACTCAAGCTCCTATTCTTACTTTGCCTGTGGAAGATAAACCATATGTGATTTATAGTGATGCTTCACATAATGGTTTAGGTTGTGTTTTGATGCAAGAGGGTAAAGTTATAACTTATGCTTCTCGGAAGTTGAAGCCGCATGAGCTTAATTATCAGACGCATGATTTGGAGTTAGCAGCTATAGTTTTTGCTTTGAAGATTTGGTGACACTACTTGTATGGGGAGAAGTGTTTCATCTATACGGATCATAAGATTTTGAAATATTTAGGTGTTCAGAGAGAGCTAAATTTTCGGCAGAGACGGTGGTTGGAATTGATCAAAGACTACGACTGTTTGATTGATTATCATCCTGGTAAGGCGAATGTTGTTGCTGATACCTTGAGTCGGAAGTCTTTAGCAGGTTTGATTGTTTATTCGCTCTCGTTGCTTGTTGAGTTGAGAGCGTTGCATGCTAGTTTTGAATCATGTGATGATGGTGCATTGTTGGCTCAATTGCAGTTGAGACCGGTGTTGTTAGATCATATTAAAGAGGCTTAATTGGCTGATGAGAAAATTCAGAAAATTGTTTCAGATTGCCAAAATGGGGAGAGCCGAGATTTGCATGTGGGAAGCGATGGTAGCCTTTGGTTCAAAGATAGACTGTGTGTTCCTGATGATGCCAGATTGAGACAGATTATTTTAGAAGAAGCACACCAGTCGGTTTTTGCTATGCACCCTAGAAGTACAAAGATGTATCATAATTTGAAGCAACATTACTGGTGGTCAGGTACGAAAAGGGACATAGCGGAATTTGTATCCAAATGTCTCACTTGTCAGAGGGTGAAAGCTGAGCATCAAGTTCCAACTGGGTTGCTTCAACCTTTATTAGTGCCTGAATGGAAATGGGAACGTGTGACAATGGATTTTGTGTCTGGTTTGCCATTTACTCAGAAGAATCATGATGCTATTTGGGTGATTGTTGATCGATTGACAAAGACAGCTCATTTTCTTCCAGTTCGGATGAACTATTCTCTTGAGAAGTTAGCTGAGCTGTATATCAGTGAGATAGTGAAGTTGCATGGAGTCCCAATTTCTTTAGTGTCTGATCAAGATCCTCGATTTACTTCAAGGTTTTGGAAAAGTTTACATGGTGCATTGGGTTCTCGATTGCACTTTAGCACTGCTTTTCATCCGCAGACAGATGGGCAGTCAGAAAGAGTGATACAGATTATAGAGGATATGTTGAGAAGCTGTGTCATTGATTTTTCGGGAAGTTGGGATTGATTTTTGCCAGTTGTGGAATTTTCTTACAATAACAGTCATCAATCTAGTATTGGAATGGCACCATTTGAGGCATTGTATGGTAGAAGATGCAAAACGCCTCTATGTTGGAATGAAATTGGAGAAGGTAAATTGGTTGGTCCTAATTTGATTAAAGAAACGGAAAAGAAAGTGAAAATAATTCGGGATCGATTGAAAGCAGCTTCAGATCGACAGAAATCTTATTCAGACTTAAAGAGGAGAGACATAGAGTTTAATGTTGGAGATAAAGTATTTTTGAAAGTGTCTTCTTGGAAGAAGATTTTAAGATTTGGTAGGAAAGGGAAATTAAGTCCTCGTTTTATTGGACCGTATGAGGTATTGGAAAGAATTGGACCAGTTGCTTATCGACTTGCTTTGCTTCCTGAGTTGGATAGAATTCATAATGTCTTCCATGTTTCTATGCTGTGGAGGTACAGATCAGACCCATCTCATGTTCTGTCTGTTGAATCTATTGAGGTGAGTCCAGATCTGACTTTTGAAGAAGAACCAATTGCTATTTTGGCACATGAAGTGAAAGAGCTGAGAAATAAGAAAGTGCCACTTGTAAAAGTTCTTTGGAAGAATCATGCAAAGGAAGAGGCAACTTGGGAGAGTGAACAAGTGATGCGAGAACACTATCCTCAGTTGTTTCAGACTTGAGATCAAGTAATTTCGAGGATGAAATTTCTTTTTAGAGGGGGAGAATTGTAATATCCCAAAGTATACCCTAAAAGTTTTGGAATTATTGTTGTTTTTGGATTAAGTGTATATGTTAAGTGAGAAGAGATAAAAAAAAAATAAGAAGAGAAGAGTGTATATGTTGTATATATATAGATATATACAACATATACAAGTCAAATTAGTAAATGGTCAAAAGAAGATTGTTTATTTATTAAATTAATTAAAAGGAAAATAAGTGAGTGGAAGAGGATATATTTGATTATTATATTATTTAATTTGCTTGGTGGAGGTTTAAGTGGAGAAGAGTGTTTGACTTTGCCTCTTTGTTTCTTCATTTTCTTTTCTTTTCCTTGTTTGCCGGGCATCACCTAGGGGTGTACACGGGCCGGGTCGGGCCGGGTTTGACCCCGGCCCAAAGCCCGGCCTGAGTTTTTTTCGGGTTGGAGTATGCAGCCTGTGGCCCGACCCGAAGCCCGGTCGGGCCGGGCCACTTCGGGCCTGGCCGGGTTCAGGCCGACCCGATTTTTTTAAAATTAAAAAAAATAAATTTTTTAAAAAATTTTAATAAAATTTACCTATAAATATTATTTTAAAAATTTATTATACTAAATTATATCTAATAATATATAAATTATTATATCATTTTTATATATAATATTTTAAAATATAAATTATCAAAATATAAATTTAAAAAAAATTAAAAAAATATAAAAAAATTAATATCTCGGGCCGGCCCGAGATTTTTTATCACAACCCGAGGCCCGATCCGACCCGGGCTCGGGTTGGATTTTGAAGCCCGTGGCCCGACTCTAGCATGGGTTCGGGCCGGGGCGGGTTGGTCGGGCCACGGGACCCGGCCCGGCCCACGGGCTGCATGAACAGCCCTAGCATCACCTAAGCAAGAGAGGAGGAGAGTTTTTGAGTTTTCCAAGCTTGTGATTGAAGGAGATTTCAAGTGATTAAGTTGAAAATTTAAGAAGTTTCATTAACTTTGGTAAGTTTCCTCTTGATTATCTTGTTTTATTTTAAGTTGTGTTTGAGTTTGGTGTTGGATTATTAAGAGCATGAGTATGTTTGATTGTGGTGTGTTTGAGTGTGTTGGGTTTAATTGATTGTGGTTTTGGAATTGAATTGAAGAAAAGGAATTAGGTTGGTGTTGGAAGAGTAAGAGTTGTGAATTGATAATTGATGTATGTTGTGAGTTTGAGCAATTATTATCTTAGATTTTCATTGTGTTTGTGTTTAATGGAGTTGAAAGCATAGAATACATGAGTTTGGTCTGAAACAGAAGCATTTTGGATGCCACGCCCATGGCCCTTGGATGCCACGACCGTGGGGGTGTTAAGCAAATTGGATAGATTCGTTTGCTAACCCACGACCGTGGGGGTTTGTGAGGCCACGACCGTGGGGTTGTGGGGCTATGACCGTGGGTCCTAGATACGGCTTTGGCTTGTATTTGTGATTTATGGGTCTAGTATGAGACTAATAGGTGAATAATTGTATTGGCATTCTTGTGTATTTATATTTAAGTGTGTATTATTCCTTTTGAATTAGGTTGTGAAGAGGTTGAGTTGCCCTAATCCTAGTAGTGGAGAATTCTTAGAAGAGGAAGTGTATAGATTGGTGTGAGTTGTTATTGAGGTAAGTACAAACTTACATGGTTGCATACATTTACATGATTTTGAGATTTAACACATTTGGTTGTAAATGTGTTAAGTAATTTATTATATTGTTAATACATTTGACTAATGTTATGATTTGCATAATGTGAGAGTTATGATGATTCTTCAAAATGTATGTTCAATGCAATTGATTATGTATACTTTAATGATGAATTGCCTTAATGTGAATTGAGATATGAAGCCATTGTTATTGGCTATGATAATACAAATGAAATAATTGGAGCATGATTGCTTATTTGATTATGGAATATGAAATGAGAAATGAATTAAGAAAGAGAATGATAAAGAGATAAATGAAATAATTGTGTGCTTAATATGTTATTCAATTTTCAGAGTTCTGAGTTTGGTGGCATGCCTATGAATCGCTGGATAGGTGAAAAGACCGGGTCGTAAGCCGAGTCCAGCTGATAAATGTGATGTTTTTAGGGTGAAAAGACTGGGTCATAAGCCTTAAAAACAAATCCTTGAAGCTAGATTGAGTGAAAAGACTGGGTCGTAAGCTCAAATCTAGTTGGATTATCCATGGATAAATATATATATCGCCTACAGGCTTGATGATTGTGATTATGGACCAAAGCAGTAACTCTGAACTTTGAATAACATATTAGTGTCTTTTGGGCCCATGTTTGTCTTTGCTTAAATGTTATTCATGAATGATGAAACAATTGAATGATAAAATGAAAGGTAATGTTATGAAATATGATGTTCTTGAGAATTGTTTATAATGTTTGAAAGTATGACATTTGCATATCATTATAACATATTGTTATTGTGGTTCGTACCACTAAGCCGTTGGCTTAGCGCGATTGTGGTTCATCGCGCAGGTGACAGGGTAGAGCCAGAGAGTTCATCTAGACCGAGTCAAGTCTAGATTTTGAAGTGTTGATAGTGGGCTTAAAGATCAAAGACTGATTGCCAAACATGTATAAACTTTATGTTTTGTAAAATTTGATTTTGATGTTTATGTATTTGTGAATATCTCTACATTTTTCGCTGCGTATTGAATGAATATTTTATTTATTGTGTTTTATGATATAACTTAAATGTTTTAAGTTTCTCATATTATTGTATAAAGGAGTGAGTTGTTTGTTATTGTAAACCGTAGCATTCCTATATTTAGTATACATATATTACAGATATGGTGGTATGTAGTGTGCGTATACGGGATATAGGGGTGTTACAATAGGCATGCTGCTAAATCTTGAACTCTGAAAATTGAATAACATACTAGGCACACAATTTATTCATATTTCTCATTATCAAATTCTTTCATAATTCCTTTATCAAAACTTTTCTCATTTTCTCATAATCAAACTAGGCATATTGTCTTATTATATCATCTTTTTCTCTTTTTTTTTTCATTTATTCATTTTTCTCATTATTAATCTCTTTATCATTGTCACATATTCAATCTAGGCATATTGCCTTATTTTCACATTTTTTTTTCTCATTTTTCACGTCTTTCTCATTTTTCTCACTTTTCTCATTTTTTCTCATTTTTACCAATATCAATTCATTTCATTATTCCACATATCTCATTTTTGCATTCACAACACATTACCCAATTACTTTGGATTTTTTCACATAATATACGTATTTCACATTCTACACAATTTAGCCATTATCAATGGCTTTTCACAATGCATTTAACACATATATGACATTACAAATGTCATAGCACATTATTCATACTCAATCAATGAACCAAGTAACTTAACACATTTTCCAACCAAAATTTGTTGAAAATGTGTTAAGCCCAAATGTCATGTAAATATAAACAATATATTCAAAGTTTGTACATACCTCAAATAGCAACCAAAATAATCTTAAAACTCTCACCAACTTTCTCTTCCAAGTTTCCCTTCAACACTTGGATTGGCCAAACTACTTCCTCTCAATGCCTATATCAAATGTGATCATAAATAATCATTTAATATCACATTCTAATGCATTCTCAACATCAAACCTTAATTTAACAATACTCCTACAAAATTTCAAAAATTAAGTCTTTCCTTACTTTAACTTGGCAAATCCATATTAAGCCATTAAATTATTATTTTGAGTTTATTTATATCATTACAATCATATTTTAACATGTTTAAATCAATTACATTAATTAACCACATGCTTATGTTCAAAATCCTAAAATGGCATAACCTTCACCATTGAAGGATCTCCATTCCAACTCAATTCAATTATCATTTCAATCTTATTTCCACCACTTATATCATTAAATAATATGATTTAAGCATTAAAATCAAACAATTAATCATTATTTGAAAATTCACTTTTCCAAAACCCTAAATCAATACTACCATCTTCAAACTCTATCCAAACTTAACTAAATCTATGATTTTATTTTAAAATCCTTGTTTATGCATCAAAACAACACATTTGGAACCAATTTGCATAATTAAAACTCATGATTTCAAAAATCCAAATGTTTCATAACTCTAAATTCTCTCTCTTCAACCAACTTAACTCAAACTTAACCATTTCTTCAATCCAACTTAAGAATCATTAATAATTAAACAAAATAGCATCTTTCATATGCATTTAACCAATTAAAACATACTCCATTAAAATATTAAATTATACATAATCATATATTTAGATGGAACTTCAAAATTGTAAAGGAAAACTTACTAATTTATGAAGAAATCACCAAAACCCACTTGGTTCTTGTAAAATCCTTGGAAATTGATTGTTTAAATGAAGCAAAAACCAATTTCCTCATCCATGAAGAAAACGTCAAAGAGAGGAAGAAGAAGAAGAAGAAGAAAATTCTTTTAAAATTTTTTATTTTTTTTCTCTGTCCTTCATTTAAGACTACATATATATATATATATATATTTATATTATTTTAATTAATTAATTATTTATTTATTTTAAAAATACCAATTTTCATCTTCCATTCAAAAATATTTTCTTTTTAAATTATTTTATTAAGTTTTAAATTTTATAAAGTATATTTACTAATTTACCCCTCTTTTACTATTTATGTTTTTATCTTTTTAATTTCTTTCTTCTTTAATTTCTAGCCTTATATATAAATATTTATTTATTTAATTAATTATTAATAAATATATTTAATCCTCTACCACCCAAAAATAAATTAATATTGAATTATTTTTATTCACTTATTATTAATTAATTAATTAATAATTACAAAATATCACACTTTCCCATCATCTTCCACTATCTAATATTATTTTATTATTATTATTTTCATCATTCACTTTTCTAACACCAAAATATATCCCACATATATATATTGTATATTTTATGTATATGTATATATCTTATATATGTTACTTATATTTCACATATATAATTATGTACATATTTATATAATGTATATACTATGTCTATGTAATGTATATTTAATGAATATAAATACCCATATGCACAAATAATATTCCTATATACACATCAAATTTACCTTATATGTGTATTAAATATATTAAGTATGTAATATATATATCCAACATATACAATTAATATATCATATGTATATGTTATATATACACTAGGTATATATATTGGTTATGTACAACTTTTATATTTCTAAAATTACGGATATGACAATTGGTAGAAATGGTACTGGATTGTGCTCGCTGGCTCTCTTAAGGGAGAGGTCAGGTGTTCGGTCCGGGGAGGAGACTTAAATGGTCTATACACCATTTAAGCCAAATAAACAAATCCTATTGGAGGGCCCGCGAGAGCGATCCACTACTGTGGCAGCCTGCCGGGTTGAGGGCTGGGACTACGGTCCACCTACGGGAGAAAAGGCCCAATAGACCAGCTGTCGTAAGACTGTACAGGTGGGGTCGTTACAATTAAAAAGGTTTAATTGTAACGACCCCACCTGTACAGTCTTATGACAGCTGGTCTATTGGGCCTTTTCTCCCGTAGGTGGACCGTAGTCCCAGCCCTCAACCCGGCAGGCCACCACAGTAATGGATCGCCCTCGTGGGCCCTCCAGCAGGATTTGTTTATTTGGCTTAAATGGTGTACAAACCATTCAAGTCACCTCCTTGGATCGAACACCTGACCTCTCCCTTAAGAGAGCCAGCATGAGCCATCCAGTACCATTTCTACCACTTGCTCTCTTAAGGGAGAAGTCAGGTGTTTGATCTGGGGAGGCGACTTGAATGGTTTGTACACCATTTAAGCCAAATAAACAAATTCTACTGGAGGGCCCGCGAGGGTGATCCAGTACTATGGCGGCCTGCTGGGTTGAGGGCCAGGGCTAAGGTCCACCTACAGGAGAAAAGGCCCAATAGACCAGCTGTCGTAAGACTGTGCAGGTGGGGTCGTTACAAAGATGCCAAATCCGGACAAGCCTATATTTACCCGACCAAAACAAAATTTTATGCTAGTAGGTCAAAGGTAGTTATATTTCGATCAGCATCGAATAAAGTTTTTCCCTTTTAGGTTGAGTTCGATCGGATTAAATTTTTTTTTAAACTCAACCGAGCTTAACCCGTGCACACTCCTAATACTATTAACTACCAATTGTGATGAGAATTCTATAATAGTAGTAGTAGTAGTAGTAGTAGTAGTAGTAGTAGTAGTAGTAGTAGTAGTAGTAGTAGTAGTAGTAGTAGTAGTAGTAGTAGTAGTAGTAGTAGTACTATTTTTTTTATCATGTAATAATAATAGTGATAATTTTTGCAGCGTATCAAAAATAATATAACAATTTTACATATAATTTTGTAATATTTAGTTTGCAGCGTATCAAAAATAATATTGCAATATTCCAATGTATGCCTTAGAAGTTTTGAATATTATTGTTGTTTTAATTGGATTGAATGTATGTGTTAAATTGAAAGAGAAAAGAATTTTTAAAGGAAGTGTATATGTTGCATATATGGTAGTATAAATAACATATACATAAGTCAAAAGGGATGGTCAATGGAAGAGGATATTTATTTGTGATATGTGAAATTACTTAAATGGGCATATGAGTGACAAGAGTTAAGTTTAAATGGATGAGGGCATTTAAGTAATTGTTGTGTTAGAATTGCATGGTGGAGATTTAAAGAAGAAGAGAAGTTTGGCTTGTCTTTATTTTCTTCTCTTCTCATTTTGTGTGGCCGGCTACCAAAGGAAAGAAAGAGCAAGAGAGGTGTTCTAAGTTCTAAACATCAAATTGAAGGGAGAATCAAAGGATTAAGTTGGAGATTTGTGAAATTTCTTCAATTTAGGTAAGTACTCTCTTGTTTTCTTTTGTTATTTGTGAAGTTGTGTTTGAGGTGAGTTATGATTTGTTGTTATTATGATTAAGTGTATTTGAGATGTGTTTATAAGTGTTGAAATTGATTGTAAGTTACAAAGTTAAATTGGTGTTGGTTTTGGTTTGAAGATGGTAAGTTAAGTGGATGTTGATATGGAAAGAACAAGAATAATGTTGGTTTTAGGGTTTTGAAGTGGTATGTGTTTAAATGTATTGTTAATGTGATTATTGTGATGAACATGTAAAATAAGTGTTAAAGACATTGATTATATCCATTTGAATAAGGTTATGTTGTGCATAATGTGTTTTAATTCAATTAAAAGAGAATTGGCCATGTTTAGGGTTTTTGTTCATGAGAGACACGGCCAAAACTAAAGATTTTTGGGAGACACGGCCAAGTTTGAGGAAATTTGGCCGTGTTGGATCAATTTTGGAGAGACAGGGCCACTGGCTTGGCCGTGTCCCTTGCCCATGTTTGCCACTGCCTGATTTTTGTTGAGAGACATGGCCGTGTCCCTTACCCGTGTCTGCCTCGGTTGATTTGGTGTTGAGAGACACGGCCACAAGCTTGGCCGTGTCCCTTGAGTGTGTTGGCTACTGTGATGGTTCTTTGCTCTTTTTGTATTGATGAGATTGAACATACATTTGATGATGCATATGATACTATATGAACAAGGTTATGTTTTATGCATTGTGAATCTTGTAAATGGTAATGTGTTATATAAATAATGTACTTTGTAATGTTACATCAAAGATGCTATATGTAAAATGTGAAGGAGATGATGAAGTAATTGATTATGTATAGCTTGATGGGAGTAGTTCTTGAGGTAAGTACAAACTTACCTAGATGCATTCTTTTATATGATTTTGAGACTTAAAACAATGTTAATTAATTTATTATATTGTTAATATAATGTGACAAGTATTATGACTTGTATAGTGTGAAAGAGACGAGGATCATTCAAAAAGGTATGTACAATGCAATTTATTATGATAAATACTTTTATGATGAATTACCTGAATGTAAATTGAGACATAAAGAGATGTGAAACTAATGTTCTGAGTTATAATGATATGTTTGTTTAGTTAATGTAATTGAGGTTGTATATTAAATGATGATTCAAATGAGATATGAAGCCATTGTGATTGGCTATGATAACACAAATGTGATGTAAAGCTATTATGATTGGCTATGATGATTCAATTGAAAGACATAAGGCATGTTTGCCTAATTGATGATGAGAATTGAGAATGAAATTGATAAATGAATTGTGTAGCTAATGTGTTATTCCATTTTCAGAGTTTGTTGTTGGTGGCATGCCTAATATTAGTAACAATCTCTTGAAGTTAGGTTGGGCTTGATCCTTGAAGCCAAGTTGGGTAGAAGTTTAACATGTTTTACTCCCCTTGAAGCTTGGTTGGGTCTAGTCCTTGAAGCCTAATTGAGATGTTACAACCCTTGAAGCTAGGTTGGGTTGGTTCTTGAAGCCAAGTTGGGTTGATACTTAGCATGCTTTGTTCCCTTTGAAGCTTGGTTGAACCTAAATCCTTGAAGCCTAGTTGGGTCTATGATAATGATAAATGTGATAATAAAACCAAAGCATTAACTCTGAAAATTGAATTGCATATGAGTGTCGTTTGGGCCCGAGTCTGTCTTTGTTGTCAATGTGATATACAAATGTTGAAATAAATGAGTAATGAGATTTATGGTTGCCTTTGTTGGAAATGTGATTCATGATTGGTGAATTGTGAATAAAACAATGTTATGAAGTATGATGTGTAATGTGTATATTGATATATATTGCTTGTGAGTATTAATGATGGATTGTGGTTGGTGATAATGATATGTATATAAGATATGAAATCAGTCGAGATATATGAAAGGTGCAATTTAAAAGGAAAAACATGATAAGAAACTAATGGTACATGGAAGTGATATTTCATTATATGTTAGAATTTCTATAATGTATGTTTATATGTTATATTTGTACTACTAAGCTCTCGGGCTTAGCGCGGATATGTAATCGCGCAGGTGACTAGGTGGAAGATATGAAGTCTTTTGTTGCCACGAGAAGAGTAAGAGTTTATCGAGACCAACTAGAGGGTGATGCATACATGTATAATTTTTAATTATGATGTATTTCTGACAAGAGTATATTTATATGTATAAATGAAGTTTTGATAAAGATAAGATCATTGAAAGTATAATGGTTTTGCAAATTTTCTTTAAATTTATGTATTGTGGTTTGAACTCTGCTAAAGGTCTTAAAAATATAACGAAAAGTGACATCCTTATACTTTATATACTTATTGTATGTATACTAAGTGTATGAATAGTACTTATATGGAGTATCGGGGTGTTACAAATATAATAATAATAATTTTACATATATTTTTGTAATGTTTAATAATTTTATCACTATTATTATTACATTATAAAAAAAAATACTACTATTATTATTATTATTATTTTATTATTATTATTATCTGGAAGAGATTAATGAAATATTACAATAAAGTTAAATTTATTATATGAATATTTACAAAAACAAATAAAATAATGTATATTAAATTTAACTTCAATTTTTTTTAGTGAAACGGTGTTACGAATCAAGACTCAAGTTAAAATTAACACCCCAAGTTTTTACTTCCCTTATCTCCATAAAAAGCTAATCAAGTTTTTCCATAATTATTTACAAGAGTGCAATAACACATAAGTGTCAAAACATAATTATCTAATACAATTTGGATCAAAAAAAAAAATTATCTAATACAAATTCAGACACAGGACATTCAATAATTACCTAAGTTTTTTTTTTTTAAAATACTACACATTCAAAAAGAAAATTTAAAATACCAAAAATAATATTTTTTTTTTCAAAAATATCTTACTCCTTACTAAAATAAAATTTTTTTTCAAAAATACTTCCTCTCTCATTTCAAGCAATATTTTACTATAATTTTCATCATTTCTCTCTCAAACTTTACTACAAAATAAATATATTTCAATAAAATAATAAAAATTAATATTTTAAATTATATTTTCAACATTTAAAATATATTAATTTTTTAAAAATGTTAATTTTATAAATAAAAAATAATACTCACAAAACAAAAATAAAAAGATAAATATATAAAAATATATTAATAAAAATTATTATATTTATTTTAACTAAATTTTATATATTATACACATAATTTTTTTTATAAAAAGACCGTTAATTATGTTGTTTAGGTGTTGTGTAAATATTATTATATATTATCTGCATGTTATATATATGTTATAGATGTTGTGTAGATATTATATATATATATAATGTAGTTGTTATATATATTGCGTAAATATTATGTCGATATTGTGTCTACATTGTATGTATATTATGTGTATATTATATGTATATTGTGTATATATAAAATTTAGTATCTCTTCAAAATCCACTTGAAACATTTTGGTTTTAGGTAAAAATTTGAGCAGAAAATGAAGAGTTATCTTTCTCTTTTTTTCTCTTTAAGGAATTTGGCTCGAAGAAGAAGAAGAAGAAGAAGAAGAAGAAGAAGAAGAAGAAGAAGAAGAAGAAGAAGAAGAAAAGTTCTTTTCTCTTCATCCTTATCCCTTTTATACTCTTTCTTTTCTTTTCTTTTATTACATATATATATATATATATATATATTTCTTTTAAAGCTCCACCACATCTTTTGTAACATACCTAATTTTTAAAAATTAAATAAAATAAATTAAAATTAAATTGGATAAATTAAATAAATGATATAAATGGAAAATGAAAGGATTTTAAGTGATACAGTAGAATGCATATTTGAAATATATTTAAAATAAACATTACATATACCTAAGATATACATCACATATATATATTGTATAATTAAGTGTATAGTGACTAATATATATATATATATATATATAGATAAGGATGGATGGATTAAAAAGGAAAAGATATTTTCTTTTTCCTTCTTCTTGTTCTTTTGTCGTGAGTAGAGAGAGAGAGGTGAGAAGAGAGTGAATTCTTTTTCCATACACCAAAGATTGAAGGAAGTTCAAGGATTCAAGTAGAGTTTTTGAGGATTCTTCATCAATTGGTAAGTTTCTTTATCAATGTTGCAAGTTCTTTAGAATTCTATGGAAGAACATGATATGTGAATTTTAGAATTGTGTATTAGCATATTTTAATAGCTTATTTGGGTATGTATGAATTTGTTGTGCGTAGTTAATAATGATTTTAAGGTTGGATTGAAGAAGTGATTGAATTAAGTTGAGTTTCGAAGTGGTTGTGTTGAATGTTTGAGTGTACAAAATGTAAGGATTTTGCCTGACACGGCCATGTCGTTAGGTGTGTCAACAATGCTGAGTTTTATCGTTGATGACACGACCAGAAATACGCCATATCTCTAAGCGTGTCATAGCTGCTGTAAGGCAAGATAATTGACAAGACCATTAACACCCTCGTATTGTTGGGCATATCAAAGTTTCTGTGAGGCATAATGAATGACATGGGCAGTGACACGCCCATGTCAATGGATGTGTCAAAGCTTCTGTGAGAGTGGGTTAATAACATGATCATTAACATGCCCATGTTATTGGGCATGTTACTCGAGAGAATTGTCCAAAATAACTCTTTTTCTTGTCTTTCATTTATAATTCCTAATTTATATGGTTTGATACTGAGAATACCTTAGAATGTGATATTAAATGGTTATTTATGATCATATTTGGCTTAGGCATTGACAGAGAGTAGTTTGCCTATAATACGCCGATTTTTTATGTATTTGGAATAGTAATTATGGGAGAGTATATTGGTGTAATGGATAGAGGAAATATAAGATAAATATGTATGATAGATGTAATATATATGTATATGTTATATATATACTTGAAATATATTTGAAATAAACATGTCATATAAGACATATACATATACCTAATAAATAAATCACATATACTTGAAGTATATATTGGTGTAGGAAAAGGTGATTTTAAGTAGTAGTAGTAGTAGTAGTAGTAGTAGTAGTAGTAGTAGTAATAATAATAATAATAATAATGACAAGAAGAAGAGGAGAGTTATAAGATGGAAGGAAATAATTTGTGCAAAATTTAGGTAAAAAGTGGTTATATTATTTAAGAGATAAAGATGGGAAAGAAGAGACAAGTTCTTCTTCTTCTTCTTCTTCTTCTTCTTCTTCTTCAACGTGAGAGAGAGAGAGAGAGAGAGAGAGAGAGAGAGAGGTGAGAAGAGTGAGATTTTCATATTACATATCAAATTTTATGAGATTTAAGAGAAATTAAAGAAGACAATGAAGGTTTAGCAAAGGAAACAAGTAAGTGCCTTCTTCTTGAGCTTGTTTTATGGATTATATATATACATGATATGGTTAGTGAGAGAAAGTGATGATTAATTGAATAATATGATGATAACAAAATATTGAAGAGTATATATATATTGGATTGATGCTTAGATGATGAAAATATGATTATTTGTGAGGATGATAATGAGTAGTTGAAATTGAGGAAAAAGGGTAATAAGGAAAAGAGTAAGGGTTTTGTATAAATGAGTTGGAAATTGAGTAAATTGATACATGATGATTGTATGAATTAATTATATAATAATTATTGTTATGATTTTGTGTTTAGGCTAAGGGGGATCAAAAGAAGAAGAGTAAGCTTGGATTAACTAAGGTTTGTACATATAATTTCTTTGGTTTGTACATATAATCTTTTGATTGGTACATATGATTTTGAGTAAGTATATACTTGGATTATGCTCTTGATTTTGGTTTACATCATTCTAAGTTAATAGGTGTCTGTTTTGTTGATAAATATGGTATGAAAAAGTAGTTTTGAGATGCTATAGGTGTAGCTATTAGATGTCTAATTCGTACTTCAGTTCCGATTTTATACCAAAAAAATTAGCCTGACAAGGCCAGTGACACGTCCATATTACTGAGCATGTCGTAGATGTTATTTTTCAATATAAATGATAGGTACAGTGACATGCCCATGTCACTGGGTGTGTAGTTGAAGGATTTTGCCCAAAATGGCCCTTTTCCTTGTCTTTCATTCGTGATTCATGGCTTGCATAGCTATATCTTTATAATATTAAATTAAAAATGTATATGTGATTATAAAGTGAATAAATATTAATAAAATGTGTATTAAGTGTGGTACAATGTGAATAAGCTATATAATTATAGCAAGTGATAATGTTATATAAAAATTGAGAAGCCATAAAATGTGTTAAGCTACTTGATACATGAGCATTGTGTTGTGACATACAAATTGTTATGTATGCATTATGAAAAGTCATTATTAATGGCTAGATTAAAAAATTGTGAATTATGTGAAAATGGCCCAAAGTGTTTGGGTGATGTGGTTTTGTTATGAAATATCATATGATGAGAATGAAATGTTGAAAAGAAATAACATTGATATGAATGAGAAAATGGGAAAAATGAAAAAGGAATTGAGAATGGAAAATGTGAATTAATTGTGTGCCTAATATGTTATTCAATTTTCAGAGTTCCGTGTTTGGTGGCATGCCTATATTTGCCTATGGGGCTAGACGCTTGGCGTCACTGTGAAAATATTTTTGAGGTGAAAAGACCAAGTTGTAAGCCTCAGAAACTGGTCCTTGAAGCTGGTCTAGGTGAAAATACTGGTTCGTAAGCCCAGGCCTAGTTGGACTTTTACATTGATATTTTACCTTCAAGGCTAGACACATGGTGTCATTATAAACCAAAATGGTAACTCTGAGATTTGAATGATGTATTAGTTGTTTGGGCCCATGCTTGTGTATGTGTTTGTGGTAGACAATAATGATATTAAGAATTGTGGATGATATATAAATATATATATAAGTATAAATATAAAGCTAATAATAAGAATATGATGATAAATGATGTTAGTGTTGTGAGTGTGATTTTTCTGTAATGTATGCATATGCTATTTATATGTATCACTAAGCTTTCGAGCTTAGCACGGTTGTGTAAATCATGCAGGTGAGTAGATTATTGATCTCGAAATCAAACAGTTGTGTCACGAGAAGAGTTAAAGTATTTCGAGACCAACTCGAAGGTGGTGCATGCATGTATAATTGCATTATGTTGTATTTTGATAAAAATGTATAAGTACACAAGTGAATTTCAAAAAAGACAATGTAAATTTATATATGTGTAATCTAATGAAAAGTATAATGGTTTTGTAAATGTTACTTTTAAAAGAACGAAATTTGATAATGGGAAATGTTCTTTTATTCAAAATATAATTGATGTGGACTAAAGTAAGGATTTAAACAATACTGTAAAGTAACATCATTATATTTTATATGCGTATTATATGCATACGGGGTATATATATGGTATGTATATAAGGTATAGGGGTGTTACATTGCCCAACCCTAGTGTTGAAGAGCAACTTGGAAGAGAAGGTTGGAGGGTGTAATATCCCAAAGTATACCCTAAAAGTTTTGGAATATTTATTGTTGTATTTGGATTAAATGTATATGTTTAAGTGGGAAGATTAAAGATGAGAAGAAAGATGTGTATATGTTGTATTTATAGAGATATATACAACATATACAAGTCAGAGAAATAGGTGGTCAAAAGAAGAAATAATTAATTTTAATTAATTAAAATGGAAATTAAGTGGAAAGTGGATGATGATATTTGTAATATTATATTAATATAATTACTTGGTTGAGAACAAAAGAGAGATTGAGTGGTTAAGTGAAGAGGGAGAGTTGACTTTGCTCTTTTTTATTCATCTTCTTCTTCTTTCTTTGGTTGGCCGACCATCACCTTAGCAAGAGAGGAAAGATAGATTTTGCTCATCCAAACTCAAGATTTGAAGGATGTTTCAAATGATCAAGTTGGAATTCTAAGGGTTTTCATCACTTTTGGTAAGTTTTCCACTTAATTCTTTGGTTTTCTTTTAAGTTTGTGATTTGAGTTTGGTGATTGATTGTTGATGGTATGTGAATATTTGATTATGGTGTATTTGAGGGAGTGTAATCTTCTTGGTGTTGATTTTTGGGGTTGGATTGAAGAGAGTGTTAGGTTTGGTGGAAGAGCAAGTGTTGTGTTTGAGTTGTGTCTATATGATGGTTGTGAATTGGTGTTTGATGTATGTGTTGAGTTGTTTTGATGTTTTTGCAAGTTAGTATGGTTTATGGGTGTGTTTAGTTAATTTTGTTTGGAGTGGAAGATGGTGGAAGTAAGAGGTTTGTTGGATGCGATGTTGTTATTGCCGGAATCAGGATTTTTGGCCTGACACGCCCATGAGCACAGCCAAGTCTTTAAGCGTGTCAATGATTCTATTTTCTGGATGGGTGACACGACCAGTGACATGCCCATGTCACTGAGGGTGTCACAGCTTCTGTGTTGTAGTAGCATTGACACGTCCAGTGACACGCCCATGTCACTGAGCGTGTCATAGCTACTGTGTTGAGGGAGGATTGACACGGCCAGTGACACGCCCATGTCACTGAGCATGTCAAAGCTTCTGTGTTGTGAGTTTAGGGCACGGTCAGGGACACGCCGGAGTTGTTGAGCGTGTCATGTGTAGAGTTTGCCCTAGTTGATTCTTAGCCTTATTATTTCATGTGTATCTTTAAGTGAGTATGTATTATCACTTTTGGATTAGGTTTTGAAGAGATTGAGTTGCCCTAATCCAAGCATTGGAGGATTCTTGGAAGAGGAAGTGTTTAGATTGGTGTGAGTTGCTCTTGAGGTAAGTACAAACTTACATGGTTGCATACATTTATATGACTTTGAGACTTAACACATTTGGTTGTAAATGTGTTAAGTAATTTATTACATTGTTAATACATTTGATTAATGTTATGATTTGCATAATGTGAAAGATATGATGATCATTCAAAATGTATGTTCAATGCAATTGGTTATGTATACTTTAATGATGAGATGTGCAGCCATTGTTGTTGGCTATAATGATGCAAATGAAATAATTGGGGCATGGTTGCCTAGTTTGATTATGAGAAATGAATTGTGAAAGAGATTGATAATGAGATAAATGAATTAATTGTGTGCCTAGTATGTTATTCAATTTTCAGAGTTCTAGGTTTGGCGACATGCCTATGAATTGCTGGACAGGTGAAAAGATCGGGTCGTGAGCCGAGTCCACCTGAAAAATGTGAAATATGATATTTTTGAGGTGAAAAGACCGGGTCGTAAGACTCAAAAATAGTAACAGTCTAGCCGGGTTGAGGACCAAGGTCTAAGAGACTGGGTCTGTTACATTATCCATGGATAGATATATACATCGCCTATGGGCTTGATGAATGTGATTATGGACCAAAGCAGTAACTCTGAATTTTGAATAACATATTAGATCCTTTTTGGGCCCATGCTTGTCTTTGTTTCAATGTGAATCATAAATGGTAAAACAATTGAATAAGATAATGAAATGTAATGTTATGAAATATAACATTTTTGAATATGATCTCTATTGCTTGAAAGTATGACATTGACATTGCATTAAAGCATATTGTTATTGTGGTTTGTACCACTAAGCCTATGGCTTAGCGCGATTGTGGTTCATCGCGCAGGTAACAGGGTAGAACCGGAGAGTTCAGCTAGATCTAGTCGAGTCTAGACTTTGAAGTGTTGATTGTGGGATTAAAGATAGAGACAAACTACCAAACATGTATAAACTTTATGTTTTGTAAACATGGATTTTGATGTATTTATATATGTAAATACCACTACATTTTCCGCTACATAATGAATAAATGTTTTATCTAGTATAGTTTATAATATATTATGAAGTGTTTTAAGTTTTCTTATATTATTGCAAAAGAGAAAAATTGGGTTATCTAATATAAACCGTGGCACTCCTGTATTCGGTATACGTATATTACAGGTGTAGTAGTACGTAGTGTGCGTATACTGGGTATAGGGGTGTTACAGAGGAAGTTTTGAAATTTTTTTTGGAGTGCTTTCTAAGGTATGTACAAACTCTTGATAAATGGAAGATGATATCATTACAATTGGCCTAACACATTTTGGATAAAAAAAATGTGTTAAGCTACTTGATACATGAATAATTATGTTTTGACATGTAAATTTTTATGCATGCATTATTATGCATAATGAAAAGCCATTGTTAATGGCTAGATTGAATAAAATGTGAATTATGTGCAAAATGTGAAAATGACCCAAAGTGTTTGGGTAATGTGGTTTTGTGATGAAATGTTGAAATGAAATGACATTGACATGAATGAGAAAATGGAAAAATGAGAAAGGAATTGAGAATGAAAATGTAAATTAATTGTGTTCCTAGTATATTATTCAATTTTTAGAATTCTGTGTTTGGCGGCATATCTATGAGGTTATCCTCACTATTTGCCTTCGGGCTAGATGCTTGGCGTCACTATGATATGATTTGCCTTCGAGGCTGGCTTTTGAGCATTACTTGATTTGCCTTCGGGGCTAGATACATGGTGTCATTATGGACCGAAACAGTAACTCTGAGATTTGAATGATGTATTAGTTGATTTGGGCCCATGCTTGTGTATGTGTTTGTGTGAATTATTAAGAAAACTTGAATGTCATATTATGACTTAGCATATGAGCATTTTGTATCGAAATTGTTTTTAAGTTTTATTATTATCAAAGTTTGTATCACTAGGCTTTTGGCTTAATGCGATTGTAACTCATCGCGCATGTGACATGGGTGATCCGGTAGAGCTGAAAAGTTCTACTAGACCTAGTCAGGTCTAGGCTTAAGTTGGTTGAGCTTGAAGCATTTCTGGCACATCAAGATCAGAGCCATTTTGCCAGCATGTATATATTTTATGTCCTAATGCTTTTTTGATATTATGCATATGATATTATATTTTTGAAATATAAATATATATGTTGTAAATTATAAAGAATGTTTTGTATATTTGATTAAGATGAGGTTTTATATATTATGATATATATACACGTATAAATGTTTTAAGGAATGGGCATTAAGAAAATTTTATTAAACTCAATTGTGACATTCTTATACCATATATGCGTATTTTATATATACTAGATGTGTGTGTATTATACGTATATAGGGTATAAGGGTGTTAGATTTATTTTGATATCAGAGCCTAGATTTGAGGTTCTCGACCTAGGTGAGTTGCTAAAGAGAGAAAATGAAAATTTTAAATATGGTTTTCAATTGTGATACATGCTTTGGCATGACATTTTTTGATTTTTGATGTGGCAATTTCTGCTATATCTGCAAAAAATTGGTGGTTATAGCGTTTAGACACACCAGTCTGGTGAGGGTAGGGCAAAGAGTGTAACTCTTGATGATGGTAGAGTAGGAGCTGGTGTTGAGTCTGCTGGTGAGACGTCTGCTTCTATGCCTGTTGGATTAGCAGTTGAGGAAATTTTGTCAGGCTAGGTACAACATATGATGGAGCTGTTGAGGCAAGCTCTAGTTCAGCAACTGCAGCAGCAGTTGCCGACATGGAAGTATGATAAGCTGAGGAAATTTGAAGCAACGAATTTTATTGGCATGACAGACCCTGCTATAGGAGAGAAGTGGCTGGACATGATCCAAAGAGTATTTATTCAGCTACAGAATAGTCCAAAGGAGAAGTTTGATTATGCTAGATTACTTCTGCGGGGGGATGCTAATGAGTGGTAAAAGACGATTCCTAATGGTACAACTGATCTACCAGTTCTGACTTATGCCGATTTTCTAAGGGAATTCGAGAAGAAGTATACTCCGAGGGAGTATAAGGATGCTAAGAAGATGGAGTTCCTGAGTTTAAGGCAGGACATGAGGACAGTGACTAAGTATGAGATTGAGTTCATCTGGCTGAGTTAGTATGCTGGAGAAATTATTTTAGATGAGTTAGATGCCGGAGGTTTGAGGAGGAGCTGAGACCCTTTATCATGTGTTTAATGGCAGGTTCTCAGTATCATGATTTTTCTCAGTTGGTTGCAACTGTCAGGAGTATAGAGAGAGCACAAGGACTTGCAGCAACAGCCAGAGTAGAGGAGAGTAGAGGTAGGAGACCCCAAGGTGTCTTCATCTTCAAAGAGAGGTCGAGGGGGGATATCCTCAGAGGTTTAGTGAGAGCTAGGGAGCAGTCTGGCAGGTCAGCATAACAACGAAGGCAAAGACCTGCAGCCTCAGTGGCTAGTGCTCTGACCCCAGTGACTCAGAGGCCTACTCCACCTGCCCGAGTTCATTGTAGTAGGGCACATGGAGGTGTCTACTGGAGGACAGGTGCACCGGTAGTGTGTTATAGATGTGGATCACTAGACCATTTTTTGAGAGATTGTCCAGAGCCACCAGATGATAGACAGACAAATACAATAGTTTCTAGACCCAGTGTCAGAGAGGATCATGGTGGCAGAGGTTTTAGTAGAGGTAGTCAATCGAGATCTGGTTAGAGAGGAGGTTCTACAACAGAAAGTAAACCAGAGGATGTAAGGCCATCACAGTGGGTTTATGTGATGCAGAGGCAACCAGATGCTTTAGCTGTTATAGCTGATACTTTTACTTTATCTGGTACTCCAATTCTTGCATTGATAGATCCTGAGTTGACTCATTCATACATTAGTGCAGTCATACTGCCTATGAGTGATTTGCATTCTAAGTCCCTAGGATTTGATATTTTGGTTACAAATTCTTTAGGACATAGTGTGGTGGTTAACAGGGTGCACTGAAATAGTCTAGTTATTGTTCAGGATGAGGAGTTTCTCAGTGACCTTATTGAGATACCTTTTAGGGAGTATGATTTGATTCTAGGTATAGATTGGTTATCTAGGCATGGAGCTGTAGTAGACTATCAGCAGAAATGTGCTACCCTGAGAAGACATGATGGTAGTTATGTGGTGGTATCTAGTGAGCAAAGACATCTTTCATCCATGTTTATTTCAACTGTTTTAGCTATGAGGATGATTCAGAAGGGATGTGATGCATATCTTGCTCATGTTGTAGATACCAGAATAGTGAGGTTCTAGCTTGACAGTATACCTACAGTTATCAAGTTTTCATATTTTTTCCCTGATGAGTTACCGGGGGTGCCTCCAGAGAGAAAGGTGAAGTTTGGTATTGATTTGTTGCTTGGTACCACTCCTATCTCTATTACCCCTTATCGGATGGCATCTGCAGAATTGAAAGAGTTGAAAGTGCAGTTGCAAGAGTTGCTTGATAAATAATTTATTCATCCTAGTATGTCTCCGTGGGGAGCACCTGTTTTGTTTGTGAAAAAGAAGGATGACACTTTGAGATTATGTATTGATTATAAGCAGTTGAATAAGGTGACAATAAAAAATAAGTATCCATTATCTCGGATAGATAATCTCTTTGATCAATTGAAGGGAGAGCAGCATTCTCTAAGATTGATTTGAGATAAGGGTACTATCAGTTAAGAGTTAGAGATGTATATATACCCAAGACAACTTTTCGCACGAGGTATGGACATTATGAGTTTCTGGTGATGCCCTTTGGATTGACGAATGCACCAGCGGCATTTATGAATTTGATGAACATGGTGTTTAGACCATATTTAGATCAGTTTATGGTGGTCTTCATTGATGATATTCTAGTATATTCGTGTAATAAGGAGGACCATGTCAGGCATCTACAGATTGTATTGCAGACTTTGAAAGAGAAGTAATTATATGCTAAGTTGTCTAAGTGTGAGTTTTGGCTCGATAAGGTAACTTTTCTCGGTCATCTGGTATCAGCAAAGGGGGAGTAAAGTTGAGGCTATCTTGAATTGGAGTCCACCGAAGAATGTAACAGGGGTTAGAAGTTTTTTAGGTTTGGCAGGCTATTATCATCGATTTGTGAAGGATTTTTCTATGATAGCTACACCACTTACCAGATTACTTAGGAAAGGAGTTAGATTTATGTAGATAGATCAGTGTCAGGCAAGTTTTGAGCAGCTGAGGGAGATGTTGACTTAGGCTCATGTTCTTACTCTGCCTGTGGAAGGTAAACCATATATGATATATAGTGATGCTTCACATAGTGGTTTAGGTTGTGTTCTGATGCAGGAGGATAGAGTCATTACTTATGCATCTTGATAGTTGAAGTCACATGAGCTGAATTACCTGACTCATGATTTAGAATTAGCATTGAAGATTTGGTGACATTACTTGTATAGGGGGGAAGTGTTTCATATATACTGATCATAAGAGTTTGAAGTATCTGGGTATTCAGAAAGAATTGAATCTTTGGCATAGATGATGGTTAGAGTTGATTAAAGACTACAATTATTTGATTGATTATCATCCCGGCAAGACAAAATATTGTTGCTAATGCCTTGAATAGGAAGTCTTTAACAGGTTTGGCTGCTTATTCACTCTCATTGCTTGTTTAGTTGACAGCATTGCATGCTAGATTTGAGTCTTGTGATGATGGTGCATTGATAATTGAGACCAGTATTATTAGATTAAGTTAGGGAAGCCTAGTTGGCAGATGAGAAGATCCAGAAGATTGTGTTAGATTGCCAAAAGGAGGAGAGTCGAGACTTTCATGTGAGAGATGATGGCATTCTATGGTATAAAAATAGATTGTGCATTCCTGATGAAGCTGGATTGAAGAGGATGATATTAGAGGAAGCACATCAGCCAGTTTATGCTATGCACCCTGGTAGTACCAAGATGTATAAAAATTTGAAACAATATTATTGGTGGTTAGGTATAAAGAGGGATATAGCAAAATTTATGTCCATATGTCTCACTTACCAGAGAGTGAAGGCTAAACACCAAGTTCCTTTAGGATTGCTTCAGCTATTGTCAGTACCAGAGTGCAAATGGGAGTGAGTGACAATGGATTTTGTGACTGGATTGCCTTTGACCCAGAAGAAGCATGATGCAATTTGGGTGATTGTTGATCGGATGACGAAGACAACTCATTTTCTTCCAGTTCAGATGGATTACTCACTGGAGAGATTAGCTGAGATGTATATCAGTGAGATAGTGAGGTTGAATGGAGTTTTAATTTCTTTAATATTAGACTGAGATCCCCGGTTTACATCGAGATTTTAGAGGAGTTTGTAGGATACATTTCGTTCTCAAGTGCATTTTAGTACTGCTTTCCATCCTCAGATAGATAGGCAGTCAGAGAGAGAGTGATATAGATTCTAGAGGATATGTTAAGGAGTTGTATCATTAATTTCCCAAGGAGTTAGGATAGATTTCTGCCATTGATTGAGCTTACGTATAATAATAGTTATCAGTCCGGTATTGGAATGGCTCCTTATGAGGTCTTGTATGGAAGAAGATGCAGGACACCATTGTATTGAGATGAGGTTAGAGAAGGTAAATTGGTTAGTCCTGATTTGATTAAGGAAACGAAAGAGAAAGTAAAATTGAATCGGAGTCATCTGAAAGCAGCTTTAGATCGATAGAAAGCCTATACAAATTTGAAAAGGAAGGATATAAAGTTTAGTGTGGGAGATAAAGTGTTTCTGAAAGTGTTTCCGTGGAAGAAGATTTTGAGATTCGGTCACAAAGAGAAGTTAAGTCCTCGTTTCATAGGACCATATAAAATTTTAGAGAGAGTTGGTCCAGTGGATTATAGGTTGGCTTTACTGCCTGAGTTAGATCATATACATAATGTCTTCCATGTCTCTATGTTTTGAAGGTACAAGTCAGACCCATCTCATATTTTGTCAGTGGAGTCCATTGAGGTGGGCCCAGATCTGACTTATGAAGAAGAACCAGTGGCGATTTTAGCACAAAAAATGAAAAGAATTGAGAAATAAGAAAGTACCACTTGTGAAAGTTTTTTGCAAGTATCATGCCACTGAGGAGGTGACATGAGAGAGTGAGCAGTTGATGCGGAGTCAGTATCTCCAGTTGTTCCAGGGTTGATAGTAGGTACAAATGAAATTTTCTTAAAGATGAGAGAATTGTAACACCATAATTTTTAAAAATTAAATAAAATAAATTTAAATTAAATTGGTTAAATTAAATAAATGATTTAAATGGAAAATGAATGGATTTTAAGTGATAAAGTAGAATGTATATTTGAAATATATTTGAAATAAATATGACATATACCTAAGATATACATCACATATATATTGTATAATTAAGTGTATAGTGATTAATATATATATATATATAGATAAGCATGGATGGATTAAAAAGGAAAAGATATTTTCTTTTTCCTTCTTCTTGTTCTTTTGCCGTGAGTAGAGAGAGAGAGGTGAGAAGAGAGTGAGTTCTTCTTCCATACACCAAAGATTGAAGGAAGTTCAAGGATTTAAGTAGAGTTTTTGAGGATTCTTCATCAATTGGTAAGTTTCTTTATCAATTTTGCAAGTTCTTTGGAATTCTATGGATGAACATGATATATGGATTTTGAGAATGTGTATTAGCATGTTTTAATAGCTTATTTGGGTATGTATGAAGTTGTTGTGAGTAGTTAATAATGATTTTAAGGTTGGATTGAAGAAGTAATTGAATTAAGTTGAGTTTGGAAGTGGTTGTGTTGAATGGTTGAGTGTACAAAATACAAAATATTTTGCCTAACATGGCCAGTGACACGGCCATGTTGTTAGGCATATCAACGGTGCTGAGTTTTATCATTGATGACACGACCAGTAATATGATCAAGTCTCAGAGCGTGTCATAGCTACTGTAAGAAAAGATAATTGACACGGCCATTAACATGTCTGTATTGTTGGGCGTGTCAAAATTTATGTGAGGTAGAATGAATGACACGGACAATGACATGCCCATATCATTGGACGTGTCAAAACTGCTGTAAGAGTGGGTTAATGACAAGGTCATTAACACGCCCGTGTTGTTATGCATGTTACTTGAGAGAATTGTATGGTAAATAACTCTTTTCCTTATCTTTCATTTGTAATTCCTAATTTATATGGTTTGATGTTGAGAATGCCTTAGGATGTGATATTAAATGGTTGTTTATGATCACATTTAGCTTAGGCATTGACAGAGAGTAGTTTACCTAACCCTAGTGTTGAAGGGCAACTTGGAAGAGAAAGTTGGAGGGAGTTCTAAAGCTTATTTTGGAGTGCTTTCTAAGGTATGTATAAACTCTTGATAAATGAAATGTGATTGTATTACATTTGGCCTAACACATTTTAGATGAAAAATGTGTTAAGCTACTTGATACATGAACAATTGTGTTTTGATATGTAAATTGTTATGTATGCATTATGAAAAGCCATTGTTAATGGCTAGATTGAATAAAATGTGAATTATGTGCAAAATGTGAAAATGACCCAAAGTGTTTGGGTAATGTGATTTTTTGATGAAATGTTGAAATGAAATGACATTGATATGAATGAGAAAATGGGAAAATGAGAAAGGAATTGGAAATGGAAAATGTGAATTAATTATGTGCCTAGTATATTATTCAATTTTTAGAGTTCTGTGTTTGGCAGCATGCCTATGAGATTATCCTCACTATTTGCCTTCGGGGCTAGACGCTTGGCGTCACTGTGATATGATTTGCCTTCGGGGCTAGCTTTTGAGCATTACTTGATTTACCTTTGGGGCTAGACACATGGTGTCATTATGGACCAAAATAATAACTCTAAGATTTGAATGATGTATTAGTTGGTTTGGGCCCATGCTTGTGTATGTGTTTGTGTGACTTATTAAGAAAACTTGAATGTCATATTATGACTTAGCATATGAGCATTTTGCATTGACATTATTTTTAAGTTTTGTTATTATCAAAATTTATACAACTAGGCTTTTGGCTTAGCGCGATTGTAACTCATCTTGTAGGTGACAAGAGTGATCCGATAGAGCCGAAAAGTTCTAGTAGACCTGGTCAGGTCTAGGCCTGAGTTGGTTGAGCCTGAAGCATTTCTACTACATCAATATCAGAGCCATTTTGCCAGCATGTATATGTTTTATGTCCTAATGCTTTTTGATATTATGTATATGATATTATATTTTTGAAATATAAATATATATTTGTAAATTATAAAGAATGTTTTGTATAGTTGAGTAAGATGAGATTATATATATATATATATATTTTGAGGAATAGGGATTAAGAAAATTTTATTAAACTCAATTGTGACATTCTTATACCATATATGCGTATTTTACATATACTTAATGTGTGTGTATTATATGTATATAGGGTGTAAGAGTTTTACATCTTTCTTCTTTTTTCTTTTATTTTTTAACTTATTATTATTATTATATATTTAATAATCTCTTTATATTACTTCTTTTAGTATATTTAAAATTTTGGATATTACATAGTCAGTCCATTACCTGACTAACTCTGATAGTAAAAACTACATGATCTTTAAGAGTGTTGGTCCTGATATACATCAGTGGCTATATAAATGAGATTAGAACCTCATCTTATATAAAATTAAGTGGCTTATGTTAAAGTCTAATCTACACCATTTATATGTCACTATATTTTTTTTTATACTTTTGGACGTGTGAATTGTAATAACCCAAATTTTAAATTATTTTAAAATTAAAAAAAGTTAAATTAAATATTAAAATCAAAAAAATTAAAATCAAAATATGTATAAATAGGTATTTATAAAAAAAGAAAGAAAAAGAAAAAAGAAGAGAAAGAAACGGAATAAGGAAAGAAGGAAAGAAAAGAAATAGAGAGGGAAGAGACAGAGGAGAGAGAAAGTGAGGGAGAGAGAAAATCTAATGTTTTTCTCATATTTATCATCATCCGGTGAACATTTTTTTTAATACTTTTCACACTATTAGAAAGCTGACGAGTCTAACGCCACCAAGATCGCTGCCGTCCGACGCCGGAGCAGCCCTCACTCTCTAGATGAAATTACTGCCATCCTAAAGCTTTCAATGAAGATTTCGGCCAATTTCAATATCCTTTTTTTAGAAAAGGTTGGTATTTTTGGAACCCTCTCTTCATAAGCTTCATTTGGGTATATCACTTATAAATTTTAGACTACTTTTGAGTTTGGCCGGAAACTGGCTATCGTTTTTCAGTAATGGTGATACTATTTCGGTAATTATTTTCTAGCAACGGTGATACTATTTTGATAATTATTTTCTGCGATGGTGACACTATTTTGGTAACTTTTTTTCGGCAATAGTGATACGATTCTAGTAATCTTTTTGGTAACTGTGACACTATTCTGGTGACAGAGTTACTATTTCGGCAATTAAAAAATAGTAAAAATATATAATAAATAATTAAAAATTAATTATTAAAAATTTTTAGTATTTAATTGGTAAAAAATTATAATTAGATAATAAAATGAATTATGAGTTATGATAGTAATTTTAAATATAATTAAAGAAATAAATAAAATAATAATGAATATATAATTAATTATTAAAAGTAAATAGATTTAAATTTGGATATTTTAAAGGTGTTAGTTTAAAACTAATTACTTGATTAAAATTAGTATTTTTATAATTAAATTAACCAAGTTATTTTTATAAAGTTGGTATCAAAATAAATTATATGGTAATTAATTATAATTAAGGGACGGTTATAAAATAATTTTTTAAGAATTATTTAAAATTGAATTAGCATATATCTTAAAATTTTAAATGAATATTTTTTTAATAAATTAAATAAATATGATTAATATTGATATAATAAACTATTACTATTGTATTTATGAGATGAACGTTGAGCTTATATTAGAGTTATTAAGAATTATAATGGCAGTCCATATAGGATAATTGAGTTGACGTTGACTGTTGTGGATTTTTTTGAAATGTGTTCTCATTTTGTTTCAAGGGGAAAATGTCATAGTTATAGAGGAGACTCTGTCGAAATTTCGGCAGAATCTCTAGAGTCATACTCGTCTATATTTTAATAGTTTTTATTGTCGATTGAAAATACTTTCAGGTGTCTTCTATTTCCAATCAAATGTTCCAAGGAGAATAGTTGAATTTTCATAAATCTGTGAGTTATATAGAATAATATAATACCCTGCTCCCTTAATATATATTTATAATTTGCATAATGCATCAATTGTTTGTGCAATATATATACAACTATTATTGTTATAAGCATAATGTGTGTTGAGTATAAGTCGGTTGTGCTTAATGCATATAATATGTGATGCCGAATAGAGTTAGGATGATGTAGGACTACACATGATCGGGGATATGGATTATGATATAAGGACATTATATGATGATATTAGAACTGACGTGACGACGGGGATATTTTTATGCTCAACGTTGCTTGTCAGTCGGGTTGAGCTGTTTGGCTACGACTGTGACGGCGGACCCTATGTATTGGATTTTAAGAGAAATGTATTAAACTAAGAGAGCTAGATAGGGGGATAGGCTCCCCAGTTTGAGGTTTAGTGTGACCCCATTGACTTACTTCTATCCTTGTTTGTTTATGTGATTTGTTGGTTGATTAACATTTGTATAAACACGTTATGCATGGGATAATTATATATATTAATTACTATATAGTTCATTGAGTCGAATACTTATTCTTGTTCACCATTTTTCCAAGGATGCAGGTTGAGCATAGGAGTACTGCTTATTTAGGTCATCATGCCTTTTTTTTTCTCGGCAGAAGTGTTAATTGTAACACCCCGATACCCCATATAAGTACTATACATATACCCGGTATATATACAGTAAGTATATAAAGTATAAGGATGTCACTTTTTGTTGCAATTTTTTTTAAAAAAAACCTTAACAGCATTCAAACCACAACACATTCATTTTCAAAGAACATTTACAAAATCATTATATTTTTTTACAAATCTTACATACATATAACAATCTTATCTTTATTAAATCCCCATTTATACATATGAATATATAAATCAGAAATACATCATAAATAAAAGTTATACATGTATGCATCACCCTCTAGTTGGTGTCAACAAACTCTTACTTTTCTCGTGGCATAACAAAAGACTTCATATCTTCCACCTAGTTACCTGCGCAAGTACACATCCGCGCTAAGCCCGAGAGCTTAGTAGTACAAATATAAAATATAAACTTATATTATAAACATTCTAACATATAATGATATATCAATTTCATGTACCATTAGTTTCTTATCACGTTTTCCCTTTTTGATTACACCTTTTATATATCTTGACTAATTTCATATAATATATGCATATATACACATTTATCTCACTAACCATAATCCATTACTAATTCTTACAATCACTATATCAATACACACATGATATATTATATCTCATGACATTATTTTATTCACAATTCACCAATCATGATTCATCATTTATACTCACAATCAATATTGCTATACACACAAAACATATCATACTAATCATGAATCACAATTCATTTACATATTATACTTCATATCATTATTTCAATATTTATATCATCATTTATTATACATATTCAAAGTTTTTCAATATAGCCAACAACTATAATATCATATACGAACTTTCCCCCAACCAGGTCGGTTGCCCACTGGGCCTCAGGCCACTGCCAATCCCAGGGGTCCGCAGAAGGCAGATAAGTACGTATAAAACTACCAAATACGATCCTTCCCCCAACCAGGTCGGTGGTCCAAGTTCGGTTGCCCACTCATAGGGTCCGCATGGTTCCGCAGGAGGCAGATAGGAACGTATAAGAATATCAGTAATGTACCTTTCCCCAACCAGGTCGGTAGTCCAAGTTCGGTTGCCCAACCACAGGGTCCGCATGGTTCTGCAGGAGGCAAAGAGGTACATATAATACTGACTGTACTGAACCTTCCCCCAACCAGGTCGGTAGTCCAAGATCGGTTGCCCAGCTCTCTGGGTCCGCATGGTTCCGCAGGAGGCAGATAGGTTCGCACATTTATATCTTTTAACATTACTTTCTCAATCCATTTCTATCATTATCAAATAGGCAAACATACCTCAACAATCTTATTTGTATAATCATAGCCATTCACAATAGCTTCTCATCACATTATATCTCAAATCACATTTTACACTTTATCATTCAAGCATACATAATCAATTTCATTACACATGTATTTTAAATTCATTATCATATAAACCATATGTCCATTTATTTCATTTCCATCATTTCTCAAGACACATTAATACCATTCTGTATTAAAACATTTATCACAACCAATTGCATTCCATATACCTTAAGAATGATCATCATTTCTTTCTATCTTATATGATAGCAATTTCATCATTTATAAATATATATAGCAATTTACCTTACTCATTTACATCCATCATATAATAGATTATTTAACACATTCATCCAAATGTGTTAAGGTTCAAAGACATATAGAGATATACAATCAAATAAGGATTATGCGTACCTTTTTAATGATCTTCATATCCTTAACATCATTTAATCATCATCTTAATCAAATTATATTAACAATATAATAAACCACTTAACACATTTGCAAACATATGTGTTAAGTCTCAAGTCATGTAAATAAATACAATCATATAAATTGGTACTTACCTCAAAAACTACTCCCATCAATCTCTACATTTCCTTTTTCCAAGAATTCTCCACATTAGGTTAATGCAACACAATTTCTTCAAAACCTATTCCAAAGATAGTTATTCCCATAAGAACATAAGAATGATAATTAATTAGAGCAACCTTAACACAAGACATGCCCACCAACACGTTCACCAACACGGGCGTGTTCATCAATCACTTTTCTCACAGTAGCTAACACACTCAAGGGACACGGCCAAGCTTGTTGCCGTGTCTCCCAACACATGCTCCAACACGGCCAAGACTCCCCTAGCTTGGCCGTGTCTCTCAACCAAAAGAGGTAGTGACAGACACGGTCAAAGGACACGGCCAAGCCAGTGGCCGTGTCTCTCAACACCAAAAATCCAGTAGCAGACACGGGCAAGTGACACGGCCGAGACAGTGGCCGTGTCTCTCCAAAATGATCCAACACGGCCGTGTCTCCCATCATCCTGGCCGTGTCTCACAAAAGGTAAAGATTTCAAACACGGCACACATCATGTATTTTATGCATTTCAACTTCAATAAACACAAACATACATCAATCAATCAATTCTCCATCTCATATATATAAAATCTTTACTAACCAATTTCAATAATCCATCATCAACCTCACAATTAACCTTATTAACATCATCTAACTATCAATTCAACATATCTATAATCTTAATCTTTCATTAACATCACCATCACACCAACCATATCAAATCCAACTCAAACAATAGAAATCAAAACAAAGAATTGAATACTTACTTGAATATCTTGTCAAATCTTCAATCTCTACCTTCAATTCTCTTAAAACCCCAAGATTTTGATGAAGATCATCACATCTCTCTATCTCTCTCTCTCTCTCTCTCTCGTGCACAACCAAAAGAAGAAGAAGAAGAAAGAAAAATATCTTTTTCCTCTTCTCACGTTCACCACATATATATATAAAATAATAATAATAATAATAATAATAATAATAATAATTTCCAAAAATCCTCCACCACACCTCATTCTTCTCTTGACTTTCTTTTGACCAATTTATATGTTATATATATTAACATATATACAACATATACATTCCATTAACACAATCATTTCCTTTGCAACAACATATATGTATATTTAATTCAAATCAAACAACAATTGTATTAAACTTCTAGGGCATACATTGGGATATTACAATTCTCTCCCCCTTAAATAATTTCGTCCTCGAAATTATTAGTACCATAACAATCCATTCTTAACAAAATACTATCTTAACTCCCATATGAAGTTAATTATAGTATTAAGTTATTATGTCATCAAATCATATAACTTCAACTCTCCCCTTTAGAATCAACCACCTTATTTAAACTCCATAATTCATCATTCTATATATCTCTATATTTTCGTACTTTCTTGATCAAACATTCCGAAAGATCTCATTACACTGCTTATTAATATCTTTGTACAAGAATCAGTTTATTTTATAGTACGCTTATGCTTCATCCAATCTTTATATTTAATATATATATATATATATTGTTCCTTCACCTCTTTAATATTACTCTCTTAGCTTTACCCTTAAAAGCCATTGGTTTATATCTGAGCATTAATTATCCCGTCATTACAATCACTGTCTAAATAGACATTTATCAAACCTCAATGGACAACAAGATCCTTATTTTTCACAAAGAGAGTTACTTCTTTAGCATACTTTTCACTTAACTCACGTATTAATACATTACCTTTCAACTTATTTTATAAATAACCATTTTTCCCCTTTTTATCATGATTTATAACTACTCTAACTCCATACTTTCATGTCCAATCACACTTTAAAATTTTACATCATATACATTATCATATAAAAATTTGTACTCTTGGTACAACTATACATATTGCATCTCAATGATGATTCATAATCTTAGCCAAATCCAGATCAAATGATCTATCTGTCACAATATACCCACATTCCAATCTTGTTCAAGTCCAATCAACGATTAATTTATTTAATTTATCATGAAATTTCACAATATTCATATATATATATAACCTAATTCCATTAGGACAAACTTATATACAATTCCTGATCTCTTCCAACCCATATTCAGTTAAATTATCATGATAACAAATCACTTTAAATTATCTTTTAATATTCACATAGTTTATTCTCTATTATTTTATTATAATTCCCACCAATTCTCATAATAATTTTATACCATACTTACTATCTACAATTCATTCACTTAAACCTCAAATTAAGTACCATAAATATATTCAGTATAACTTTCATTCATTTTTTTATAATTTCTCCCTTTTTAATATCTCTTCACATTTCCTACCATTGGTATATTTATTTTGATTACCTTTTTGTCATATTATCCATAACTCAACACATTTCCATAATTTCCTTTTTCTCTCTTTACCTTCATAATTATAACCAAATTCTTAACATCAAATGATAAGGTACAACTTTATCCATCATAACTTTTAACTATACTTCTCAAACATAATTTCAACCTCACCAAATTTGTATTACAATCATTTTATCTAAGATCCAAATCCATGGATAACAATTTAACCGATCAAATATACTGAACAAAACACATGGCTTTAAGAGATTAATATTCAAGCCTGGAACTTTCAAATCAATACTGTTCTTTTATAATTCTATTCTCAATCTTTACAAATACAAGGCTAAGGTATATCTCAAGAATCATATATTCCTTCTTTACATTTTTGTTATATCAGAAGTTAATACATTCCAACTCCGTTTCAAACCAATTTGCACTCGATTATAAAATCTTTATCCACTTAATTCCTGTTTCAACAACATTACTATATACATATTCAATCATATACAATTCCTATACAATTTCTATTCGTCACTTCATTTTTAATCCATTTACAATCTCTTATAATATAATTACATAGAATTTTTCATATGTGATTACTTTGGGACTCTAAATATCATATGATCACTAAGTTCAAGGCTCACTATAACAATTTCCACTGTCAAATTTTACTCAAGTCCATTCCATTCTCACTTCCATCACATGATCCATTTAACTTTACACAGTTCAAAACCCAATCTCTCTTAGGTTCACTAATACACACAACACCATTTCCATATCACTAATTCTATAATTATACCACCTACATATTCATAGGTCACCTTCATATCATATTTTCATCCATAGTGAAAAACTCATTTCACATATCATATACATGTATACACTTAATCATATGCTCTTATTTTGTTTCCCTTTTTCATACATTCAATACACATTTAATGTTTATCACTTTCTCTTAAACACTATCATTCTCATTCTCCCCATATGATATAAAGTATTTGTTCACACAACAAATATATATATTCTGACTATAATAACACTTCATATCCATCTCAGTCACATTCCCAATGTGACATCTCTTTCACTTTTAGTTTTAAAAGCATTTAATATACTTCCATATCCATTTTTACCCTTTGCAATAAAATGACTTAAAATAACTCATTTTCATTTGCTTATCTATACTTCCAAACAAATTCTCATACTATCAATCACATTACTCAATTCATAATACTTTCATGTGCAATATTAGCGATTGCACCTAACTCATGCATTGAATATACATTAAACTATCAATTTGCCAAATAATCTTTATCAAATTCCACTAAAACTTGAACTTTTCAACTTACTACTCTGCTTAAACTTCAATTTGCCAAACTCATCTTTTCTTAATATCACTCTAAAAACATCTTATATATATATATATCACAAAGCAATATCAAAACATATAATTTTCACAATTATCAAGCTCACTTCAAAAATCTCAAATATCACATATTTTCATCATTACTATGAGTTTTCACAATATCCAAGCATCTCACCTTTCAAACATTGAATTCACAATGTTTGCATTAAAACAACAATACCAATTTATATTCTTACTTAACCAATATTATCTCTTTTTCCTTTAAACAAAACCTTAACTTTATATATATATCCCAAACTTTAAATAATCACACTTTATCTATACAAATCAACTCATTCAATATTCCACCATACTCTCCTCATTTAAATAACATAACTTTCAGTATTAACAATCCAACAATATTTCCTCTGTCTAGCAAACCCAACATTAGCAAACCCAACATAAACTTTATTATAAATAGGTTCAAAGTGTAGAAGAAAGAGTACATACTCTTATCTTGATTTGATTTCAACTCATTTTCAACTTTATTCTTCTTTTCATTTCTTTATGTTTCAATTCACATTACATTTCACAATTCGTTTCTCATAATCAATTAGGCACTATGCCTCAATTATAATTCATTTCCAACATCATTGCCAACAATCATGGTTTCTCATCACATCAAAATAGTATACACATATATCATCAACTATATTGAACATCTCATATAACACAAATATTCTACAATTCATATAATGCCACATCCGAGACCAACCTAGGTGTCAATGCATATGCATGTATTACAAATTTAATTTTAAAACTTTTCCTTTTTACTTCTATTTAAACTTTTCAAAACTTTTTCTTTTTAATTTCACTTAGGCCGAGAATCTTGAACCTGGCTCTGATACCAAAATAATTGTAACACCCCGATACCCCATATAAGTACTATACATATACCCGGTATATATACAGTAAGTATATAAAGTATAAGGATGTCACTTTTTGTTGCAATTTAAAAAAAAAAAACCTTAACAACATTCAAACCACAACACATTCATTTTCAAAGAACATTTACAAAATCATTATATTTTTTTACAAATCTTACATACATATAACAATCTTATCTTTATTAAATCCCCATTTATACATATGAATATATAAATCAGAAATACATCATAAATAAAAGTTATACATGTATGCATCACCCTCTAGTTGGTGTCGACAAACTCTTACTTTTCTCGTGGCATAACAAAAGACTTCATATCTTCCACTTAGTTACCTGCGCAAGTACACATCCGCGCTAAGCCCGAGAGCTTAGTAGTACAAATATAAAATATAAACTTATATTATAAACATTCTAACATATAATGATATATCAATTTCATGTACCATTAGTTTCTTATCACGTTTTCCCTTTTTGATTACACCTTTTATATATCTTGACTAATTTCATATAATATATGCATATATACACATTTATCTCACTAACCATAATCCATTACTAATTCTTACAATCACTATATCAATACACACATGATATATTATATCTCATGACATTATTTTATTCACAATTCACCAATCATGATTCATCATTTATACTCACAATCAATATTGCTATACACACAATACATATCATACTAATCATGAATCACAATTCATTTACATATTATACTTCATATCATTATTTCAATATTTATATCATCATTTATTATACACATTCAAAGTTTTTCAATATAGCCAACAACTATAATATCATATACGAACTTTCCCCCAACCAGGTCGGTTGCCCACTAGGCCTCAGGCCATTGCCAATCCCAGGGGTCCGCAGGAGGCAGATAAGTACGTATAAAACTACCAAATACGATCCTTCCCCCAACCAGGTCGGTGGTCCAAGTTCGGTTGCCCACTCATAGCGTCCGCATGGTTCCGCAGGAGGCAGATAGGAACGTATAAGAATATCAGTAATGTACCTTTCCCCAACCAGGTCGGTAGTCCAAGTTCGGTTGCCCAACCACAGGGTCCGCATGGTTCCGCAGGAGGCAAAGAGGTACATATAATACTGACTGTACTGAACCTTCCCCCAACCAGGTCGGTAGTCCAAGATCGGTTGCCCAGCTCTCTGGGTCCGCATGGTTCCGCAGGAGGCAGATAGGTTCGCTCATTTATATCTTTTAACATTACTTTCTCAATCCATTTCTATCATTATCAAATAGGCAAACATACCTCAACAATCTTATTTGTATAATCATAGCCATTCACAATAGCTTCTCATCACATTATATCTCAAATCACATTTTACACTTTATCATTCAAGCATACATAATCAATTTCATTACACATGTATTTTAAATTCATTATCATATAAACCATATGTCCATTTATTTCATTTCCATCATTTCTCAAGACACATTAATACCATTCTGTATTAAAACATTTATCACAACCAATTGCATTGCATATACCTTAAGAATGATCATCATTTCTTTCTATCTTATATGATAGCAATTTCATCATTTATAAATATATATAGCAATTTACCTTACTCATTTACATCCATCATATAATAGATTATTTAACACATTCATCCAAATGTGTTAAGGTTCAAAGACATATAGAGATATACAATCAAATAAGGATTATGCGTACCTTTTTAATGATCTTCATATCCTTAACATCATTTAATCATCATCTTAATCAAATTATATTAACAATATAATAAACCACTTAACACATTTGCAAACATATGTGTTAAGTCTCAAGTCATGTAAATAAATACAATCATATAAATTGGTACTTACCTCAAAAACTACTCCCATCAATCTCTACATTTCCTTTTTCCAAGAATTCTCCACATTAGGTTAATGCAACACAATTTCTTCAAAACCCATTCCAAAGATAGTTATTCCCATAAGAACATAAGAATGATAATTAATTAGAGCAACCTTAACACAAGACATGCCCACGAACACGTTCACCAACACGGGCGTGTTCATCAATCACTTTTCTCACAGTAGCTAACACACTCAAGGGACACGGCCAAGCTTGTGGCCGTGTCTCCCAACACATGCTCCAACACGACCAAGACTCCCCTAGCTTGGCCGTGTCTCTCAACCAAAAGAGGCAGTGACAGACACGGTCAAAGGACACGGCCAAGCCAGTGGCCGTGTCTCTCAACACCAAAAATCCAGTAGCAGACATGGGCAAGTGACACGGCCGAGACAGTGGCCGTGTCTCTCCAAAATGATCCAACACGGCCGTGTCTCCCATCATCCTGGCCGTGTCTCACAAAAGGTAAAGATTTCAAACACGACACACATCATGTATTTTATGCATTTCAACTTCAATAAACACAAACATACATCAATCAATCAATTCTCCATCTCATATATATAAAATCTTTACTAACCAATTTCAATAATCCATCATCAACCTCACAATTAACCTTATTAACATCATCTAACTATCAATTCAACATATCTATAATCTTAATCTTTCATTAACATCACCATCACACCAACCATATCAAATCCAACTCAAACAATAGAAATCAAAACAAAGAATTGAATACTTACTTGAATATCTTGTCAAATCTTCAATCTCTACCTTCAATTCTCTTAAAACCCCAAGATTTTGATGAAGATCATCACATCTCTCTCTCTCTCTCTCTCTCTCTCTCTCTCTCTCTCGTGCACAACCAAAAGAAGAAGAAGAAGAAAGAAAATATCTTTTTCCTCTTCTCACGTTCACCACATATAATAATAATAATAATAATAATAATAATAATAATAATAATAATAATAATAATAATAATAATAATTTCCAAAAATCCTCCACCACACCTCATTCTTCTCTTGACTTTCTTTTGACCAATTTATATGTTATATATATTAACATATATACAACATATACATTCCATTAACACAATCATTTCCTTTGCAACAACATATATGTATATTTAATTCAAATCAAATAACAATTGTATTAAACTTCTAGGGCATACATTGTGATATTACATTAATTGTATATATTTTATCATATAATTATGTTATAATTATTTTCCAAAATTTCACATAATATTTCTTTTTCTGTTTATCTTCTTATTCAATTAGTTTCTCGGTTTAGTTAAATATATTTGTTAATAAATGTTTGATGATGATGATGTGATATTATATTAAAGTATAATATTTGTAACACCCCGATACCCTATATAAGTACTATACATATACCTAGTATACATACAGTAAGTATATAGAGTATAAGGATGTCACTTTTCTTTTTACTTTTTAAAAACCTGTAACAAAATTCAAACCATAATAGGTCAATTTAAAGAACACTTACAAAATCATTGTCTTTATCAAAACTTCATTTATACATTTAATATAACATACTTAAAGTGGATACATGTATGCATTACCCTCTAGTTGGTCTCGACAAAATCTTACTCTTCTCGTGGCATACCAAAAGACTTCATATCTTCCACCAAGCTACCTGCGCGATAATACATCCGCGCTAAGCTCGAAAGCTTAGTAGTATAAACATAAAATACAAACATATATCATGGAAATACTAACATATAAAGATATATCAATTCCATATACTTTTAGTTCTTATTAAGTTTATCCCTTTTCATTTGCACCTTTCATATCTTTCAACTAATTTCATATCTTATACACATATATATACATAACATTTCTACCAATTCCAACCCATCATTAATATTCACAATCAACATCTCAATACACACATTATACATCATACTAACCATAAGTCACATTTCCAATTAAGACAATCATTGTCTTCAACCACAATTCATCAATTGAATTCACAATCAATGCTAGTACACACATTATACATCATACCAATCACAACATTTCTTTATTCACAATTCACCATTTATGATTCATCATTAGTGCTCATAATCAATATTTCAACACACATATTACATATCATCAATCACATGTCCAATGAAGTATACCAAAGATTTCATTATCCATTTCTTTCAACATTTGTATATCACATTGACAACAAAGACAGACTCGGGCCCAACAGACACCACTATGTTATTCAGAGTTCAGAGTTACTGCTTTGGTCTATAATCATAATCATCAAGCCCGTAGGCATCATATATCAATATTTCTATCCATGGATAGTGTAACAGACCCAGTCTCTTGGACCATCAACTCATCATGAGGAGATCCTCAACCCGGCAAGACTGTTACCAATCATATATTTCATATTCACAATTCTCATAGTGTAACAGACCCAGTCTCTTGGACCTCAATTCAACTCAATTTGAAGAGATCCTCAACCCGGCAAGACTGTTACCTTTTTCATTTTATAGGCATGCCTCCAAACCCAGAACTCTGAAGACTGAATAACACATTAAACACATATTTCACTTATTGTTTCATTATCAATTTCAATCTCAATGCTCATTATCATCTAGGCAAACATGCCTTATTTCTTTCAATTGGATCATCATAGCCAATCATAATGGCTTCGTCTCACATTTGAATCATCATGGCCAATTACAATGGCTTCACTACATATCATATCTCAATCCATATGATACATATAACATCATTGATATAACATTTCAAAATATATTATTCATATAATACATTGCCATACACAAGATTCACAATGCATATAACATAACATTTTCTCATTTCTCAAAACACATTAACATCATTCATTACTAGAGCATTTATCATAATAAATTGCACATACCTTAAGAAGGATCCTCATATTTTCCTACCTTTTCCATTTCATATTTCATCCTTTATATATATATATATAGTAATATACATTCTTCATTTACATTCACAATATAATAGCTTATTTAACACTTTCATCCCAATGTGTTAATGTTCAAAGACATATAAGGATATACAATCAAATAGGGTTTATGCTTACCTTGTTAATGCTCTTCACATCCTTCACATCATTCAATCATCACCTTAGTCCAATTATATTAACAATATAATAAATCACTTAACACATTTGCAAACAAATGTGTTAAGCCTCAAATTATGTAATTAAATACAATCATACGTATTGTTACTTACCTCAAGAACTATTCCCATTCCTCCATACATTTCCTCTTCCAAGAATTCTCAACATATAGGTTAATGCAACATAATCTCTTCAAAACCTAATCCAAAGATCATTATACATAGGTTTAGAATCATCCACATACATTTGATTAGGGCATTCTTTGTTTTAGACATGTTTAAAGTATTTATGTTTAGGTTTAGGTACCATAATACCTTTGAAGAATCAAAGCCATGCTAAAAGAACAAAGAATAAAAACAATAACCATTACATTTGAGGGACACGGTTAGGGCAATTCAACCTCTTCACAATCTAATCCAAAAGGAATATTAGCAAAATGACCATATGAATAGTACATTCTGGTTTTAGACTCCATTTTATCCTTATTTTGAAAAATTGTATAAACTAATCCACTTGACTAAAAATTCTAAAATTTTTACAGAATTTAGTTTTGTATCTTAAAATCATTCCTTTAAAATTTCAGATCAAACTGAACACAAAATCTTGGTCAAATAGTTCACCTAACCTGACTGCCCCAATTGCCCTGCATCCTGGCAGCAGTTCTGAACTTTGTGAATTCCATAAATCAAATTCAATCAACGTGGTTCCAAATTATTTTTCTCAAATACTAGACTCACTAAGCAACAACATATCCAAAATTCAATTGGATATGATTTTTCTAAATTTTATTAAAAATCCCGAAATATAGCTGTCTCAGTTAAGGTACCTGCTGGAACAGGTCTAATAAAAATAATCTTTCTAAACTCATAACCATTCCAAAATCGAATCAACATATTTTTCAGTCATTCTAGACTCATAGAGGCACAACATATCAAAAATTCACTTCAAGAACATTTTTCTATAATTAATTAAAAATCATACAAGTCACAGCCTTTACTAATTGTAAAACAGAAAAAAATTCACTAAACACAACTCTTACTCTTCCATCACCAACACCAACCTAGCTTCTTATCTTTTATTCCATTTCAACACTTTTACACACACCATACACAAACACACTAAATCATCACATCAACCAATCACAATTTTATTTAGACACAACTTCAAAATTGACAAAGGGAAACAAAAGAATTCTTACCTAAAATGAAGAAATTCCACAAATCTCTTTTCACAACCTTTGATTTCTTCTTCAATTTGCTTCTTGTCTCAAGAACACTTCTCTTTCCCTTTTGTCTAAGGAAGAGCCGGCCACACACAAATGAGAAGAGGAAAAGATGAAGAGCAAAAGTCAAATTTTGCTTCTTATATCCACCAAGAGTTTTTAACCTTGCAATTACTAAAACACCCTTCACCATTTAACTACCCTTTTGTCTCATATGTGCCCAATTAAGTAATTTCACATACCACATAAAAATATCCTCTTGCATTGACTCTCCCTTTGACCAATTTATATGTTATATATATCATCATATACCCAACATATAAACTTGTCTCTAAACCCTAAATTTCTTCTCCAAAACACATATACATATACATTCTCTTTCCATTTCTTTTCTCTTACAATTTAACACATATATACAATCCAATATATAACAACAACAACACTAACCACAACATCAACAACATAATCAAAACTTTTATAGCATATATGAGGATATTACAATTCTCTCCCCCTTAAATAATTTCGTCCTCGAAATTATCTAGTATAATTGTAATTCATTCATAATACCATACCATCTTAACTTCCATATGAAGTTAATTATACGCTTAAGTCATTATATCATCAAATCATATAGCTTCAACTCTCCTCTTTAGAATCAACCACCTTCTTTAAATTCCTTAACTCATCATTCTATATGTCTATACATCTTATTACTTTCTTGATCAAACATTCAAAAGATCTCATTACATTCCTATTAATATCTTTATACCAGAATCAGATCATCATATAGCACAAAAATACTTTGTCAAATCTTTATATTTAATACATTTTGTTCTTCACTTCTTTGTAATTACTCTCTTAATTTTAACCTTAAAAACTATAACTTATATATGAGCATTAATTATCCATTCATTACAATCACTGTCTAAATAGACATCTATCACCCTCAATAGATAACAAAATCCTGATTTTTCATACATGGAGTTATTTCTTTAGCATGCTTTTCACTTAACTTACATATTAATACATTACTTTTCAACTTATTTTATAAATAACCAATCTTTTTCCCTTTTTCTCATGATGATTTATAATTATTATACTCCACTCATTCATGTCCAATCATACTTTAAAATTTACATCATATACATTATCATGTAAATAATTACACTCTTGGTACAACTATACACATTAAATCTCAATAATGATTCATAATCTCAGCCAAATCTATATCCATTGATTTATCTGTCACATTATATCCACATTCCAATCTTGTTCAACTCCAACCAATAATTAATTTATTCAAACTTATCATGAAATTTCACAATATTCATATATGTATATATATTTATAACCTAATTCCATTAGGGTAAACATATATACAATTTCTGATCTCTTCCGATCCATATTCAATCAAATTATCATGATAACAAATCACTTCAAATTATCTTTTAATATACACATAATTTATTCTCTATCATCTTATTATAATACCCACCAATTCTCATAAAGGTTTTTATACCATATTTACTATCTACAATTCATGCACTCAAACCTCGAGTTACATATCTTAAACATATTCAATATAACTTTCATAACATTCCATATCATTCCATATCATTGTTATATTTATTTTGATTACCTTATTTTCATATCATCCGTAACTCAAAACCTTTCCATAGTTTCTTTTTCCTCTCTTAGTCTTCACAATTATAACCAAAATTGTTAACATAAAATGATAATATACAACTTTATCCATCATAACTTTTAACTATACTTCTCAATTATAATTTCAACCTCACCAAATCTGTATTACAATCATTTTATCTAAGATTCAAATCCATGGATAACAATTTAACCGATCAAATATACTGAACAAAACACATGGCTTTAAAGGATTAATATTCAAGCCTGGAACTTTTAAATCAATGCTGTCTTCTTTTTTTTTTTTTTTAATTTCATCCTCAATCTTTACAAATACAATGCTAAAGTACATATCAAGAATCACTTATTCCTTCTTTACATTTTTGCTATATCAATAGCTAACACATTCCAACTCCGTTTTAAATCAATTGCACTCGATTTATAATCTTTATCCACTTAATTCATGTTTCTACAATATTACTCTATACATATTCAATCATATGGAGTTCCTATACAATTTCTATTTGTCACTTCATTTCTAATCCATTTACAATCTCTTATAATATAACATTACATAGAACTTTCCATATGTGCATACTTTGGAACTCTAAATATCATATGATCATCATACTTTGGAACTCTAAATATCATATGATCATCACATTCAATGCTCACTATAACAATTTCCACTATCCAATATTACTCAAGTCCATTCCATTCTCACTTCCATCACATAATTCATTTAGCTTAACACAATTCAAGACCTAATCTCCCTTAGGTCTTTTAATACACACAACATCATTTCCATATTACTAATTCTATAATAATACCACATACATTTCATTCACAGTGAAAACTCAATTCACATCTCATATACATGTATACACTTAATTATATGCTCTTGTTTTATTTCCCTTTTTCATACATTCAATACAAATTTAATGTTTATCACTTTCTTTTAAACATTGTCATTCTCATTCTTTCAATATGATGTAAAGCATTTATTCATACTACAATGTATATATATATCCTGACTATACTAATACTTCACATTCATCTTGATCATATTCCCAAAGTGACATCTCTTTCACTTTCATCCTTAAAAAAACACTTAATATACTTCCATAACCATCTTTACTCTTTGCAGTTAAAATGACTTAAAATAACTCATTTTCATTTGCTTATCCAATTCCCTTTTTTTTACTTTAAAACAATTTCTCTTTCTATCAATCACATTACTCAATTCATAATGCTTTAATATGGAATATTAGTCATTTCACCTAACCCATATATTGAATATACATTAAACCATCACTATCCCAATAATCTTTATCAAATTCCACTAAAACTTTAACTTCTCAAATTACTACTTCATTTAAGCTTCAATTTACCAAACTCATCTTTTCTAATATCACTCTAAAACATCTTACAAATATATATCACAAAGCAATATTAAAACTTATAATTTCCACAATCATCAAGCTCACTTCAAAAAAATCTCAAATATCACCTATTATCACCATTACCATGAGCTTTCACAATATCCAAGCATTTTACATTTCTAACATTGAATTTACTATGTTCGCATCAAAATAATGATATCAACTTATTTTCTTACTTAACCAATATCATCTCTTTCCTTTAATAAAACCTTAACTTTATATATATATATATATATATTCCAACTTTAACTAGTCACACTTTGTCTATATTAACCAACTCATTCAATATTCCACCATTCTTTCCTCATTTTTAGTAACATATCTTTCAATAATAACAATCCAACAATATTTTCTCTGTCTAGCAACCTCAACATAAACATTATTATAAAGAGATTCAAAGTATAGAGGAAAGAGTGCATACTTTAATCTTGATTTTGATTTCTATTCATTTTTCAACTTTATTCTTTTTTTTTTATATTTCAATTCACATTATGTCCCACATAATATTGCTCATAACCATCAACATTACATTCTATGTTGCACACAACATGACATTTTTCATATGCATCATCAATATACATATATCACATTATATTTCACAATTCGTTTCCCATAATCAATTAGGCACTATGCCTCAATTATAATTCATTTCCAACATCATGGTCAACAATCATGGTTTCTCATCACATCAAAATGGTATACACATATATCATCAACTATATTGAACATCTCATATAACACAAATATTCTACAATTCATATAATGCCACATCCGAGACCAACCTAGGTATGAATGCATATGCATGTATTACAAATTTCATTTCAAAACTTTTCCTTTGTAACTCTATTTAAGCTTTCCAAAACTTTTCTTTTTTAATTCTACTTATACTCTTCAAAAATTCTCTTTTTAGTTTCACTTAGGCCGAGAATCTCGAACCTAAGCTCTGATACCAAAACAATTGTAACACCCCGATACCCTATATAAGTACTATACATATACCTAGTATACATACAGTAAGTATATAGAGTATAAGGATGCCACTTTTCTTTTTACTTTTTAAAAACCTGTAACAAAATTCAAACCATAATAGGTCAATTTAAAGAACACTTACAAAATCATTGTCTTTATCAAAACTTCATTTATACATTTAATATAACATACTTAAATTGGATACATGTATGCATTACCCTCTAGTTGGTCTCGACAAAATCTTACTCTTCTCGTGGCATACCAAAAGACTTCATATCTTCCACCAAGCTACCTGCGCGATAATACATCCGCGCTAAGCTCGAAAGCTTATTAGTATAAACATAAAATACAAACATATATCATGGAAATACTAACATATAAAGATATATCAATTCCATATACTTTTAGTTCTTATTAAGTTTATCCCTTTTCATTTGCACCTTGCATATCTTTCAACTAATTTCATATCTTATACACATATATATACATAACATTTCTACCAATTCCAACCCATCATTAATATTCACAATCAACATCTCAATACACACATTATACATCATACTAACCATAAGTCACATTTCCAATTAAGACAATCATTGTCTTCAACCACAATTCATCAATTGAATTCACAATCAATGCTAGTACACACATTATACATCATACCAATCACAACATTTCTTTATTCACAATTCACCATTTATGATTCATCATTAGTGCTCATAATCAATATTTCAACACACATATTACATATCATCAATCACATGTCCAATGAAGTATACCAAAGATTTCATTATCCATTTCTTTCAACATTTGTATATCACATTGACAACAAAGACAGACTCGGGCCCAACAGACACCACTATGTTATTCAGAGTTCAGAGTTACTGCTTTGGTCTATAATCGTAATCATCAAGCCCGTAGGCATCATATATCAATATTTCTATCCATGGATAGTGTAACAGACCCAATCTCTTGGACCATCAACTCATCATGAGGAGATCCTCAACCCGGCAAGACTGTTACCAATCATATATTTCATATTCACAATTCTCATAGTGTAACAGACCCAGTCTCTTGGACCTCAATTCAACTCAATTTGAAGAGATCCTCAACCCGGCAAGACTGTTACCTTTTTCATTTTATAGGCATGCCTCCAAACCCAGAACTCTGAAGACTGAATAACACATTAAACACATATTTCACTTATTGTTTCATTATCAATTTCAATCTCAATGCTCATTATCATCTAGGCAAACATGCCTTATTTCTTTCAATTGGATCATCATAGCTAATCATAATGGCTTCGTCTCACATTTGAATCATCATGGCCAATTACAATGGCTTCACTACATATCATATCTCAATCCATATGATACATATAACATCATTGATATAACATTTCAAAATATATTATTCATATAATACATTGCCATACACAAGATTCACAATGCATATAACATAACATTTTCTCATTTCTCAAAACACATTAACATCATTCATTACTAGAGCATTTATCATAACAAATTGCACATACCTTAAGAAGGATCCTCATATTTTCCTACCTTTTCCATTTCATATTTCATCCTTTATATATATATATATATAGTAATATACATTCTTCATTTACATTCACAATATAATAGCTTATTTAACACTTTCATCCCAATGTGTTAATGTTCAAAGACATATAAGGATATACAATCAAATAGGGTTTATGCTTACCTTGTTAATGCTCTTCACATCCTTCACATCATTCAATCATCACCTTAGTCCAATTATATTAACAATATAATAAATCACTTAACACATTTGCAAACAAATGTGTTAAGCCTCAAATTATGTAATTAAATACAATCATACGTATTGTTACTTACCTCAAGAACTATTCCCATTCCTCCATACATTTCCTCTTCCAAGAATTCTCAACATATAGGTTAATGCAACACAATCTCTTCAAAACCTAATCCAAAGATCATTATACATAGGTTTAGAATCATCCACATACATTTGATTAGGGCATTCTTTGTTTTAGACATGTTTAAAGTGTTTATGTTTAGGTTTAGGTACCATAATACCTTTGAAGAATCAAAGCCATGCTAAAAGAACAAAGAATAAAAACAATAACCATTACATTTGAGGGACACGGTTAGGGCAATTCAACCTCTTCACAATCTAATCCAAAAGGAATATTAGCAAAATGACCATATGAATAGTACATTCTGGTTTTAGACTCCATTTTATCCTTATTTTGAAAAATTGTATAAACTAATCCACTTGACTAAAAATTCTAAAATTTTTACAGAATTTAGTTTTGTATCTTAAAATCATTCCTTTAAAATTTCAGATCAAACTGAACACAAAATCTTGGTCAAATAGTTCACCTAACCAGACTGCCCCAATTGCCCTGCATCCTGGCAGCAGTTCTGAACTTTGTGAATTTCATAAATCAAATTCAATCAACGTGGTTCCAAATTATTTTTCTCAAATACTAGACTCACTAAGCAACAACATATCCAAAATTCAATTGGATATGATTTTTCTAAATTTTATTAAAAATCCCGAAATATAGCTGTCTCAGTTAAGGTACCTGCTGGAACAGGTCTAATAAAAATAATCTTTCTAAACTCATAACCATTCCAAAATCGAATCAACATATTTTTCAGTCATTCTAGACTCATAGAGGCACAACATATCAAAAATTCACTTCAAGAACATTTTTCTATAATTAATTAAAAATCATACAAGTCACAGCCTTTATTAATTGTAAAACAGAAAAAAATTCACTAAACACAACTCTTACTCTTCCATCACCAACACCAACCTAGCTTCTTATCTTTTATTCCATTTCAACACTTTTACACACACCATACACAAACACACTAAATCATCACATCAACCAATCACAATTTTATTTAGACACAACTTCAAAATTGACAAAGGGAAACAAAAGAATTCTTACCTAAAATGAAGAAATTCCACAAATCTCTTTTCACAACCTTTGATTTCTTCTTCAATTTGCTTCTTGTCTCAAGAACACTTCTCTTTCCCTTTTGTCTAAGGAAGAGCCGGCCACACACAAATGAGAAGAGGAAAAGATGAAGAGCAAAAGTCAAATTTTGCTTCTTATATCCACCAAGAGTTTTTAACCTTGCAATTACTAAAACACCCTTCACCATTTAACTACCCTTTTGTCTCATATGTGCCCAATTAAGTAATTTCACATACCACATAAAAATATCCTCTTGCATTGACTCTCCCTTTGACCAATTTATATGTTATATATATCATCATATACCCAACATATAAACTTGTCTCTAAACCCTAAATTTCTTCTCCAAAACACATATACATATACATTCTCTTTCCATTTCTTTTCTCTTACAATTTAACACATATATACAATCCAATATATAACAACAACAACACTAACCACAACATCAACAACATAATCAAAACTTTTAGGGCATATATGAGGATATTACAATATTAGTAAGCTAGTGGGTCCGGTTCGATATAGTGGCTACTCACCATCTATATTTATCAAAAAATGAGTTGTCAGGCTTACTACGGATTCTGAAAGCCACGTGCTTTTTTCATTCTCTAGTGTTGGTCACGTGTCCTCGGATTGGGTCGTGACAAAGTTGATATCAGAGCAATGATTTTGAGACATGTACCATGTCTTTAGTTGGAAGAGTTCTAGTTGGTCTAAGTTCTTATTTTAGGTGGAGTATAGGTTTCCTTTTCGTCTTGATTGAGTTTCATTATTCTCAAATTCAGCATTATTCACAGGTGGTAATTTAATTGTTGTTATATATGTGTGTGAATGTTATATGTGTTTATTAATGTGAGATATGAGTTATGTTGCTTTTTGTAGCTTCAAAGTGTGAATTGTATTAAATATTGTATATCGTAACATTATATATATTTTTTGAACGCGTAAAATGCTAAATTCTGAGTAGTTCGTTAAGCAGACATGAAAAGTTAAGAAATAAAATAATTAATTTAGGATAAATTTAAATTCTTACTTGAACAATGATTGGATGAGAAAATAGAATCTAAGTGAAGAAAAACCAAATATGAAGTATAACACATGAGCTAATTAGAGTATGAATGACGTGTGGAGCCTAAAGGGTTGAGAATATGTATGGATAGTAATTTTGGATCTATAAATCAATGATAGCATTTGGACTTGACATTAAATAAAATGACATGTAATATTTATGAATTACAAAGATATAGTAAACTTAAATTTTGATAATATGATGAGTTTGAATGTGAATATATTTATGATATAGGAATATAACCATATTAGGAAAATAAATATTTTGGATGGATAATAAAGGTAACTATAATATTATTAAAGTTATATTCATGAATTTGGAAATGATATATAGTATACTGATGAGGTGAAGTGATAAAGAATGATTGAATACTGTAATATTTTAGGTTGAGCTAGACGAATATATATATATAAATAATGTTATCAATTCAATTGGGATCAATATGGTACATGAATATTGTTAGTAGAAATGAGTAATTTATATTCTAAGATTTAATTGAATAAATTAATAAATTAAGTTGTAGTTTTAACTTTCATGAGTTGATGATAATAAATTAGATTTGATATTTGAATTGACTTGATTTTCTAAAGTAGAAAAGAAAAGAAGGCAAGATGTTCAGTCGAGAATAAAATAAGACAAAATTTTAGAGTTTATAAAATATAAACAGTTAAGGCGGCAATAGATTTTAGAAATTTGTTAAGGTTTTATCTGCAAGTTGCATACATATCGTGATAATTTTAGGTTAAAAGCGAAATTTGTGAAGTGAAATTGTGATTTAGAGACTATACGAATTGTTGGAGTTTTTAGAATAATTCGATATGAGAATTTGAAATGATTAATTGAAGTGTAACTAAATTGATTTGTTTTAAAATGTGAAAATTTAAAGGCGATAGATATAAAGTATTATTTGAATGGAATATATTAAAAGAGGTATTTAGATTAATTTACCAGAATTAAACTAATAGAGATAAATAATTATATTATTATATTTGTGTTATAGTTAAATATAATCTCATTTGGATTGTAAAGTAGTAACATGATTAATCAGTAAATTGAGAGTTAGATTTAAAATGGCTAATCAAATGTTTTGAGGTCAATTGTGGATATAGCTATATAAGATTTTTGAGGTGGCAGATTAGTTGAATTAAGAATGTTAAATGTGATTCTTAAGGATAATATATCAGAGTGCGCAGGGAAGCATATATAGTTTGACTTTTCACTTGAGCATTTTTCTTAATTTGAAAATTCGATGACGAATTTTTAAAAGGAGGGAATATTGTAATAATCCATATTTTAAATTATTTTAAAATTAAAAAAATTAAATTAAATAAAAAATTAAAATATTAAAATTAAAATATGTATAAATAGGTATTTATAGAAAAAGAAAGAAAAGAAAAAAGAAGAGAAAGAAATGAAATAAGGAAAGAAGGAAAGAAACAGAGAGAGAAGAGACAGAGGAGAAAGAAAGTGAGGAAGAGAGAAAATCCAATATTTTTCTCAAATCTATCATCATCCAATGAACATTTTTTTCTACCTCCCACACCATTAAAAAGCCTATCATTCGACGAGTCCAACGCCACCAAGATCGTCGCCGTCCGATGCCGGAGTAGCCCGCACTCGCCGGATGAAGTTACTACCTCCCGAGAGCTTTTGATGAAGATTCTGGCCGATTCTAACATCTTTTTCTAGAAATATTGGTATTTTTTGAACCCTCTTTTCATAAGCTTCATTTTGGTATATCATTTGTAAATTTTAGATCACTTTTGAGTTTGGCCAGAATTCGACTACCTTTTTTTTGGCAACGGTGATACTATTTTGATAATTATTTTTCGGCAACGGTGATACTATTCCAATAACTATTTTTCGATGATGGTGACACTATTTCGATAACTGTTTTCTTGCAACGGTGACACTATTTCGATGACGGAGTTACTATTATGGTGATTAAAAAAATAGTAAAAATATATAATAAATAATTAAAGGTTAATTTTTAAAAAAATTTAGTATTTAATTGGTAAAACAATTTATAATTAGCTAATAAAATAAATTATGAGTTATGATAGTAATTTTAGATATAATTAAAGGAATAAATAAAATAATAATAACAAATATATATAATTAATGATTGATAGTAAATAGATTGAAATTTGGATATTTTGAAGGTGTTAATTTAAAACTAATTACTTGATTAAAATTAGTATTTTTAAATTTAAATTAACCAAGTTATTTCTATAAAGTTGGTATCAAAATAAATAATATGGTAATTAATTATAATTGAGGGATGGTTATAAAATAATTTTCTAAGAATTATTTAAAATTGAATTAGCATATATCTTAAAATTTTAAGTGAATATTTTGTTAATAAATTAAATAAATAAGATTAATATTGATATAATAAACTATTACTATTGTATTTGTGAGTTAAACGCTGGACTTATATTTGAGTTATTGAGAATTATAATGGTAGCCCAGATGGGGCAATTGAGTTGATGTTGACTGTTGTAGATTTTTTTGAAGTGTGTTCTTATTTTGTTTTAGGAAAAATTATAATAGTTATAGAGGAGACTCTGCTAAAATTTTAATAGAATTTCTAGAGTCATATTCGTCTATATTTTAATAGTGTTTATTGTCGATTGAAAATATTTTCAGGTGTCTTCTATTTCCAATCAAATGTTCCAAGGAGAATCGTTGTGTTTTCATAAATCTGTAAGTTATATAGAATAATATAATACCCTGCTCCCTTAATATATGTTTGTAATTATATTTGCATAATACATCAACTGTTTGTGCAATATATGTACAGTTATTATTGTTATAAGCATAATGTGTGTTGAGTATGAGTCGGTTGTGCTTAATGCATATAATATGTGATGTCGGATAGACTTAGGATGATATGAGACCAAACATGATCGGGGATACATGTTATAATATGAGGATATTAAATGATAAGATTAGGACTGACATGATGACGAAGGTATTTTTATGCTCAGCGTTGCTTGTCAGTCAGGTAGCGCTGTTTTGCTACGGCTGTGACGACGGACCCTATATATTGGATTCTAAGAGAAATGTATTGAACTAAGAGAGCTAGATAAGGGGATAGACTCTCTAGTTTGAGGTTTAGTGTGACCCTATTAACTTACTTCTATCCTTGTTTGTTTATTTGATTTGTTGGTTGATTGACATTTGTATGAGCACGTTATGCATGAGATAGTTATATTATATTGGTTACTATATAGCTCATTGAGTCGAATGCTCATTTCTGTTCACCAGTTTTTTCCAAGATGCAGGTTGAGCATAGAAATAGTGCTTATTCAGGTCATCATGCCTTTTTATTTCTCGACAGGAGTGTTAATTATATATATTTTATTATATAATTATGTTATAATTATTTTCTAAAACTCCACATGATATTTTTTTCTTGTCTATTTTCTTATTCAATTAGTTCCGCGATTTAGTTAAATATATTTGTTAATAAATGTTTGATGATGATGATGTGATATTATATTAAAGTATAATATTAGTAGGCTAGTGGGCCCAGTTCGAGGTAGTGACTGCTCACCATCTATATTTATCAAAAAATGAGTTGTCAGGCTTACTACGAGTTTTGATAGCCACGTGCTTTTTCTGTTTCCTAGTGCCGGTAACATGTCCTTGGGTTGGATTGTAACATGAATTATTTATATTCTCCAATAAAAAAACACTTTTGTTACTTGAAGCTACAAGTTAAAGTTTTCACTCTTTAATCACTCTTAATAAATATGTAAAATTGTAATTATATGATGAAATTAAAATTTTCAAATCATTAGTCTCATGAATGAGATTTTATAACGATTTTATTGATGCTTGCATGCTTGTATAAACATCATTATTATACTATTAAGGAGTCATAGATTAAATAACCTAATTACTGTAGACAAGGGCTAATTGTAAGCAACAGCAACAACAACAACAACAATAAAGGCTTAATCCCAAGTTAATTGGGGTCAGCTATATAGATTTTTTTTTCACTCGATTCGATTTAGGGCTACATCTTCTAATAAATTTAAAACAATAAGATCATTTTATACCACTTTTGTCCAAGTTAGTTTAGGTCTATCCCTACCTTTCTTAGCTATTTCTACTTTACTAGTTTAATTTTTCTGACCGGTGCATCACTAGGTCTACGTTTCACATGGCTAAACTATCTCAATCTATGCTCTCTTATGTTATCCTTGATAAACACTATCCTCACTTTTTCTCTAATGTACTCATTTTGAATTCTATCCATTCTAGTATGTCCACACATCCATCTTATCATTATCGTCTCTGCAATATGCATATTATTCATCTGTTGTCATTTTACAGCACAACACTCACTACCATACATCATCGCAGGCTGTATTGCAGTGTGGTAAATTTTTTTTCAATTTAACTGGCATCTTTCGGTCAAATAACACTCATTAACAACCCTCCACTTTATCTAACTAGCTTTAATCATGTGACTTACATCTTCTTCACAACCTCCATCCTCTTGAATAATTGAGCCAAGGTATTTAAAATGAGTACTATGAGGTACTGCTACTCTATCTAAAATAACTTTGCCTCCTTCCCTATTTGCATTATTAAATCTACAATACATATACTTAGTCTTAGTTAGCTTAAAACCATTGGATTCCAAAGTATTTCTCCATAGTTTCAACTTTTGACTTATACCTGCTTGAGTCTCATCTATCAACACAATATCGTTTGCAAACATCATACACCAAGAAAAATCATCTTATATATGCCTTTTTAGCTCATCCATGACCAAGGCAAATAGATAAAGGTTCAAAGTTGAACCTTGATGTAACCTAATAGAAACAGAAAAATCCTTAGTATTCCCTCCAACAGTGCGGACACTAGTGATAGCTGCATTATATATATCCTTCAAGACTTGGATATATCTTATAGAAATCCCCCTACGCTTTAAGATCCACCATAAAACTTTTCTAGGAAATATATCATAAGCCTTCTCCAAGTCAATGAAAACTATGTGTAAATCATTCTTCATCTCTTTATACTTTTCTATCACATCTCTAATAAGAAAGATAGCTTTTATAGTGGATCGACCAGACATAAAACCAAACTGGTTTGGGAAGAAACAAGTTTCCAAACGTAACCGGTGCAAGATACAGGAAAAATTATATTGTTGGTGTTTGAACTTGTTCGTTTTTTCTATTTTGTCATCTTTATAATTTTTTTGACTAGTTTAGTATTTAAACTTTAGTAACGAGCAAAATTTGAGTATATCAACCCATTTTACTCAAAATTCTAGTGATGACTAGGTTTAATGGGTCTAATTTTCAGCTAAAAAAAATGCCATGTCATCTTTAATAGTTAAAGTGACGAAATTGACCTTAGTTAATCAAATACTATTGTTTTCTTTTCTGAATTGGGCATTTAGGGTTCACTAAACTCTTTTTTGGTTGAAATTGTCGAAGAATAAGAAGAAATATTTATAATTCCTTCATATTTTCTCCTAAATAATTGCCTAAACTAAAAATCAATAAAAAAGAAAAAAGAAGGAGGAGGAGAAGGAAAGCGATACATCCTTAGGACTTTGTGGACATCAAAAAATCAAGGGAGAAGGTTTTGGTCATGTGATAGATCATTTGAGTGGGTTGATGTTAAACTTAAATATGAGAGATCGAAGAAAATAATTATTGGATTATTGAAAAGCAAATCAAGTTTGGAGCAGGAATTAAAGAAGAGCATTGAAAGAGAAATAAAATCGTGAGTTGTTGTAATTTTATTGATTTTAGTTGCAATCTTCAAGTAATCTTAAAGATTACTTCATAATTTGTTTCTGATTTTGTTGGCTTTAGATGCTTATTGTGTTGGTTTTAGCTTTGAGTATGTTTTAGCTATGGTTTAGGGTGTGTTATGGAGGGATGAATGGACATATGTTTGAACTTGTCAAGTTTGAATATGAATGAATGAAATTTGTATTAAGAAATGTTTGACTTTCAATTCTCTTTTTTATGGCTTGCATTATTTCACAGTGATTTTATTTTCTTTTTCTGTAATATGCAATATTTGGTTGATGTGATATTTGAGTGAGAAAAAATAAATGAAATTGAGGACATGCATAAACTAAATAGTTATTCTTTGCTTGTGGTTGGAATACAAAATATTGAGGATAAAACTGATCAATTTGGATGAAATTGAGGACTGCACTAAGATAAGCACTTGACCAGTAATACAAAATGCAAAATGCGTCAATATCAATTTAGTGGTTGCAAAATGCAAAAGCCACCATTAAACCATATGCAAAAATGCACCAACATACAATTCCAGCATACCCAAATGCACCAACATACCAACATTAGTCTCACCTTAGAAAAACAACAGCAACAAAATGTAGTCAATGCATAGAAAGAACGACAAGTATGCTCAATACAGCATATCACATTTGCTCACATTTGGTTAGAAATACAATTAGTGTACTAAAAACTTGCAAAAGACTTAAACTTAATTTAAAAACTCCAATATTTTAAACAACATAATCACTGCAGAAAAACACCATAACAACAATAAACACCATCACTGCCTTCCTTCACCATCTCACATCCAAAATACAATATTGAAAATTTAAAAAACAAAGATGTTGCAACATTTACTCCATCAACAATAGTTTGCATTCATTACCTTAAATTAAGTTCAAAATATCCAAATTCTTAGTTGTATTACAATACAAACAGTGCAGCAAAATATACATAAAGCATAACACAATAACGTTCTTCTACTCTTGCTTCATTTTTTTTAGCTCTTTTTGCTTCTTGTTGTTTTCTTGCCTTCAATTTTTTTTTTTTCTCTATGTGCTTGTAATCTTTTAGACTACTTGAAGATTACAACTAAAATCAATAAAATTACAGAAACCCATAATTTTCTTTCTCTTCTAATGCCCTTCTTCAGTTCCAGCTCCAACCTCGATTTGCTTTTCAATGATCCAGTGATCATTTTCTTTGATCTCTCATTCTTAACCTCAAAATCAACCCACTGAAATAATCTATCGTATGATAGACTTTCACATGACCAAAACCTCCTCCCTGGATTCTTTGATGTCCATGAAGTCCTAGGGATGTGTCGCTCTCCACAGATACAGCTTTGGGTATCAGTCATATTCTTCTTCTTCTTCTTCATCTCCTTCTCCTTCTTCTTTACTAATTTAGAGTTTAGGAAATTATTTGGGGAGAAAATATGAATGAATTATAAATATTTCTTCTTCTTTGTCTTCTTCTTCTTCTTCTTCTTCTTCTTCACAATTTCAACCAAAAAAGAATTTAGTGAACCCTAAATCAGCAATTAAGAAAAGAAAACAATAGTCTCTTATTAACTAAGGTCAATTTCATAACTTAATTATTAAAAAAGACAGTGATATTTTTTTCAGCTGAGAATGAGACACATTAAGTTTAGTCATCACCGAAATTTCGAATAAAATGACATCATACACTCAAATACTATTTTTTAATGAAGTTCATATAATAAAAATGCCAAAAAAAAAAAATTATGAAGACACTAAAATAGAAAAAACTGATAAGTTCAAATACCAATCATATATATATAATTTTTCTTAAGATATGTTCTCTAATCATTCTCCCCATATCTTTTTTTTTTTATCAAGATTCTCCCCATATCCTAAACACCTGATAAATGGGCAGGGATGAATATTATCCAGTGCTAGGTATAATGCTATAGTGATATAGTTGATGGAAAGGTATGATTGGTAAGTCGGTGACTGTAATAATACTGGTAATAATGACGTGATGATATTATTTATATATAATTACGATTGTATGGAACTGATATTGTAATTAGTAAATTTTTTAATATGTAGAAATATTTTAAAATTGCATCAGATTTTGTTTTTATAATCAAGTAAAGTAATGATGATAAATTTGTTGGAAGAGATAATATAATTTTATTTAATTTTAAAATGCATATAAATAGGGATTAAATTGAAAAAAAAAATAATGCAAGACGAGTTTTCAATAGTTTCTTCCAAATACAGCCTTATTACTTTTATACATGAGCATTTAATTTGAGTAGAAATTCTCAACTATAAAGTTCGTTAGTTGCCTGCCACATTTCACAATATGTACATTTTATCAAAGGCTCCATTAATTATATATGTACATATTCACATTGCACGATCATCAGACAAACATGTTTTCTTTATCCAACAACTCAACCAATTAGGTGAAATACCAAAGCAAGATTTGCATCCATGTGCAAGAGATACACATACAACTACCCTATACTCTTTGAATTAAGACCAAATTCAGTTCTCTGTGACCCCAAAATTCGACATTTTGTCCTACTTGCCCTTCCTTATCCATCACCAAAATCAAAAATCAAAGTTTTGAAAATACATGCAGTATGCATTTGATGTTAAATTTATAAAAATATTTTAGATATGCTTATATATAGAAATTAGGCCGGACAGCACACTGGTTGCGTCGCTCAACCCATTTTAGACTGTGCCTGGTATGATCCAAATGTCAAACATGACTTATCTTATTGAGCATGTTCAAGTACCTTAGACTCAACTAGATCTAGATCACTACCTCAAACTAGCTTGTTAGACCAAATAATTATATTATATATTTATATCCACTTTAATGAAATAGCACATATATGTATTTTTCAATTATCAATAAATGACTGGTGAATTAAAAATAACCTAATCAGTTGAATGAATTATTTTTTATTTTATTTTTTTATCAAATAAATAATATTATATTTAATTTTAAATTAAAAAAAATTTAAGAAATAGTCATTACTAAGCTAATAAATTTTCACCATACTTTAGATTATGATATTATAAATAAAATTACACATTTAATTTTTAAAATTAAATTTATCTTAATATTTAAGTATTAAAATTAAATAAAATCTTGATGCAAAGTATAGATAATAAAATATCTTTCATTTAATATTTTACAGTTTAAGTTGTTTTTAAAATTTGGATGTAAATTATTTTTTAAAATTAATATTTATAATATCTTGATAAATAATAAATAATATTTACTTCTCCATGAATGTATGTCTTTTTATATTGAACTACATAAATTATATGTCTTATTTTAATTTTTTTTTATTAATTTTACTATAACAATCATTATTTATAGCTATGAATATTTACTACAAAACTTTTAATAGTAGCTAATTAATAATATTAGTTACAAAATATATTATTCAGCTAACTATAATTTCATTAGCTATGAAAAATAGTCTCTCATAATAAATTCTCGACTTTTATTTAAATTTTATTTATCGTAGCAATAATTAATTTTTAGCTATAAAATTTTTGGTATATGAATATAAAAATTTCATAGCAATTATTTTTATTATTAGTCATAAAAAATTAACTTGTGGTTATAAATTTTCATATTCGTAGCTAATTGATATTATTTAAATATTATAAAAGGAATTCTACATTAAAAAAAGATGAATCTAACGAGGGATATATAAGTAGAAAAAGCTCATAAACCTATTATTTTAAAGTTTCATTTAAAATATAGAATAAGTAAATAAGTGTGTTTTTTCACAAGACTCATAAAAAATCTCCCAAATAAATTACCTCCCTAGCACCAACAAGTGATAACAAAGCCGATAATTTGACGAGAATAAGTATGAAAATAATGGTCAAGTTTCGTGAGATATATCTAAAAAAAAACTTGACATATTTTATAATAATTAATATTTGCTATACAATTTGACTTTCATAGCAAAAAATATATGCATTTTACTACAACGAAACAGTTTAGACCACTTTATATATTAAGGTGTAGGTAAAATAAAATTAAAAAAACTATAAAATAAGTATATTCTGCAGCTAAGTTTTAGCAGCGCCACTTGTAGCTACGATAGGTTACGAATTAAAATTCTATGGTAAAATTATTTAGCTACAGTAATTTATTATTTTAGCCACAATATCTTCATAACTATATATGATGTTTCTTATTGTGTTTGTATATATAATTTATTTTAAAAATTACTAGTAAAATCACTTAGAAAATAATTGAATTAACTCATATATTGATATGATATAATCCGATTCAATACAATATAATTATAGATGAGCCAATAAATTATATTGCACTGTTAATTTTTAAATTTTTATATAATTTAATACGACATAATTTTTTTAGTTTTTTAAATTGGCACGATATGGAAAGTCTGGAGTGATATGGTACGAATAAGTTGCGATGCATAGATATATTGTTTTCTGATTATGTAAAAAAATCATAATTTAAGAAAAAATAAAAATTTCTAGTATTTTTAAATATAAAAATTAATTCAAATTGCAATTTTCAAAAAATAGATAACTGTAGACATGATAACAATTAATAAATAAGTTAAAACAATTAATAAATAAGTTAAACAATGAGCCAGAAAATCAGTGGATATGCTAATTTATGTTGTAAGAAAGTAGTTGAGAGGAGCATGTGGTTTATGCCCACTAAGGATGAGCTTAGCGGTTGTTAATCCCTAACCATATAACAAGAGAATGTGCGGTTTGATTTTCCTGCATTATTATTGTTTTTTTGTGGCTTTCGGCCTGCTGTCAACACTTAAAGTCACACCTAACCGGGTTTTGCTTTCTTAGCTATGCTTATAAATAGAGACCCAGTTTTCATGTTTTAGACAATAACCCGATTTAGCAATAGTACGCCCTGCTAGCTTTTCTATAGCTAGCCAGCTAGAAGTTCAACCTTGTCAAAATTAGCAATGGCAGCAGCTCCAGTTGCAACATTTTCTTCGTCTCTTATTCTCTTTAGTTGCTTCTTCAGCTTACAACTTTCTGGTATTTTAGCTGATTATGGTGGGTGGCAGAGTGCTCATGCCACCTTCTATGGCGGTGGTGATGCCACTGGCACAATGGGTAAGTTTCACTAACTCTAAAACTTAACATATATTGAGTTAATCAATGTTAAATAATATTCCTTTCGCATTATTTTTAGGAGGAGCTTGTGGGTATGGGAATTTGTACAGTCAAGGGTATGGAACAAATACTGCGGCACTAAGCGCAGCCTTATTCAGCAATGGATTAAGCTGTGGTGCTTGTTATGAAATAAGATGTGATGATGACCCAAAATGGTGTCTTTCTGGCGCTATCACTGTCACTGCTACGAACTTTTGTCCACCAAATCCTGCTTTGCCTAACAACAATGGTGGGTGGTGTAATCCTCCCCTTCAGCACTTCGATTTGGCTGAGCCTGCTTTTCTTCAAATTTCCCAATATCGTGCCGGAATTGTTCCTGTTGCCTTTAGAAGGTAATTTATAATATACACTATCATTATTTAATAGTGTTAGTCGCTACACTCGTTTACAATATTCGATTATCAACTTTTTAATATCAATAGCCAGCAATTTAAAAGTTAACCCACAACTAATAAAGTTATTATTAACTTTTAATTTTTATATAATTAAATATTGAATTTTAAAATATTATTTAAATGCTATATTTCTTAAATAATAAGAATTATATTTAAAAGAAACTGAAATTTAATTTAACAGTAAATATATAATTTAAATATACATTTTTTGAGTGATATATTTAAGATTTATTTTTCCTTCCTTGTACCAGTATTAAAAAAATAATAAAATCATGATTTGAAAATATAAATATTAACCAATTTTTTAAATATTGCTTCGTATTGAAATTTTAGATTTACATATTAATAAATATTTTTCATTCACATACAAAATGAATAGTTATTTAACAATATAAATTTTTAATATTAAAATTAAAATTGTAAGTAAGTAATTAATTTTTGAATTATTACTTAATCATCATTTTTTAAATATTTTAATAGACTTTTGATAAAAAAAAATATAAAAATATTAAAAATAATTTTAAATTTATCATATTTATAAAATATTTATTAAAATATCAAAATTTATAAAATATTTATTAAAATATTAAATTTTTATTAGTTTAAGGAAAATTTACAATAAATTTATAATAAATTTATTATAAATTTATAATAAATTTATAAATTTTATTTAATTTATAATAAATTTGTTATAAGTTTATAATAAAATAATTTAATTTTTTTTAAAAAAATAAAATTTTTTAAAATACGGTCAATGATGACATCTTTTGTATTTTAATGTGTTAATATTGTGTTTGGCATTGGCAGAGTACGGTGTACGAAGAAGGGGAGAATCAGATTTACCATAAACGGTCACTCATACTTCAACCTGGTGTTGATCACCAACGTTGGCGGTGCAGGAGATGTCCATGCAGTTTCAATCAAAGGGTCAAGAACAGGGTGGCAAGCCATGTCAAGAAACTGGGGTCAAAATTGGCGGAGCAACTCTTATCTTAATGGTCAAAGTCTATCCATCCAGGTAACAACCAGTGACGGTAGAACTGTGACAAGCTACAACGTGGTGCCTTCTGGTTGGCAGTTTGGTCAGACTTTCGAGGGAGGCCAATTTTAAGCTTTTTTTTGGCCTTTATTTTATTATTTTTTTTGTCAAAGTCTTTTTTTATCCATGAGCGTAATATTTGTATATTTAACTAAGCTTTTCTTTAAACGGGAAAGAGGAGAAAAAAAAAAGAAAAAAAAGAGAAGGTATTCACTATTCTGTAGTCTTGAAGAAGCGGTCTTATAAACGCTGAGCTGAGGTGGCTATAATACGCCCGCTGGGCCTTTCTTACAATTTCGTCATTTAAATATATATTATATTACATTTGATTTTGTGTAATGTATTTATCATATAATATTCAACAATAATCTATGATATGTATTTCCTCACATTTATTAGTATTCATTTGCAAAAAACTTTTCTTTTTGTTGCACATGCATATGTATATCAATCTAACAACTTGGTTATGATTTCATTAATATATATATATATATATATATAACAAAAAATTTAAAGTTAAATTAAACGACGTTAACATTATTAAATTGAAATTTTTATATTTGGCTTAAATTAATCAGAATTAAATGGAGAGATTTTTATTAATATGAAAATTATAATTTTTCTATTCAAATAATATAATAAGATGAGTATTTAATTAGATATCCTCATGCATAGTTTTTTTTTTTTTTTTGATCAGAAGGAAAGGAAATATTTACTAAGATAAATCCTCAGATAACATAAAAAACTTTTTTATTGGGAGGAAAACCATGAAGAGATCAAAATTTACAGACCAAATAAAGAGAAGTTAAACAATCAATAATATAATATAATTTATAGCTAATGACACCATCCTCATGCATAATTGGTTTTAAGTTTTCCTCCATAATTTTTCTTTTCAGTTATTTTCAATATCTAATTTAATGTTTATTTATATTTTTTAGATTATTGTCTACAACATTCATAACTTTTAGAGATTACAATATATTTATATAATTTAATGATAAACTAAATCTTAATTAAATTAAATTTAGTCCTCAAAATTTTACTTGGTAGTTTAACTTTATCTTTTTTTCTTATAATTAATCAACAACTTATTCAACTGAAGAATCAACTACTGAACCAATGAGAGTAGCTCTTCATCCCTACCATGAGTATTGGACTACCGATCACATCAGGCTCATCCACAAGAAGGGCAAAATTTTTTTAAATTAAATCTTTACTAATTTATTTTTTTTTAAATGACATGACTTTATAATTATTTATTTTTATACTGAAAATGAATTTTATATTTCAAATATGAAATATAAAAAAAAAACCTCAAAATTCTTGCAAAATCCGAATTTCAAAAGGGAAAATAAGTGACAAGTTTTTGAAATTCATCTTTTACAACATTAATTGATTTATTAAAATTTATATTGGAAATGGTTAATAAATCAGGTCGCTCATGAATGATCTGATCCAAATCCAAAACTAAAATTTGCAATTCTTAGAAGAATTGTAATCATACCAAGAGTTGCCACAATCTATGTGAAGAGTTACAACTAAAGGAATGATTATCATGCCATGAGTTGTAACTATTTAAAATGCAACTCTTATATATATGTCAAGAGAGAAGTTGATAAATAGTTTTTCAATTTCATGTAATTTTTAGAAGGAAAATTTAGATATAAAAAGTGTAAATTAGATTGTGAAAAATAGTATATTTTCAATTGGTGATTTGCATTAGACTTGGTGAAGATATAAAATTATTTCTTGTGGAATCATCAACATGCAAGTGATTTGGTCTGAATTTCAATTAGTTTTGCTTAGTTTAACATTAGTATTAGAGTTTATTTGATGATTCTCTTGAATTTTTGTTGATAACATTGAATTATGACATCAAATTTTTGTGTTTTGTATAAACATAAATATTATTAGGGCAGAATCTTTAGGATATTTTTATTATTTATATAATGCCATTTATATCATAATAATTATATATTATTAAAATATGAAGCAAGAGCTTTACAAAAATATAAAGAACATGAAATTTGGAATTTTATAGCAAAAAATATAAATTTTCAAAATTAAGCACTTGAAAACTCAATTCTAGAAATTTTTGGTTCATGTTTGGGACACCGACTTTAGAGTCATTTTGTGAATTTTTTTCTATATCATGATATAATATTTATACATACTTAAAGTATGCATTACAAGCTTCGCAATGATACAGAGAATATTAAGATTATAGTTTTCCATATAAAGTTATGAATTTACGAAATTGACATGTTAATTATATCAATTTAAAAATTTTTAATTCATGTTTAAGACAACAACTTTAGAGTAATTTTGTTAATTACGTGGGCTGTGTCATGATTGAATGTTGCTCATCTTATTTTGCTTTTTTTAGTATTTAATTAGAACAATTATGTTTCTCGAATTAAAATTATTTGAATAAATTACTTTTATTGAGTTTATAATTTTGTTGGCTTTTGATATTATAGTGTTGAACCGATGACGACTCTACCTTAATATTCATGAATTAGTGTATCTATGCATTGCGATCCGAATGACTTTACTAGGTGAGAAAATTATTCTATAACATTGAGTTGTGTATGCTTACTTAGAGAGAGCTCCTGCATAATTACGAGTGTCTAGGTTCTAGTCAATCTTAGAACATACTTTGATAAACTTTTAAAGTGAAATTAAACTCTGGTTATTTGAGACAGAGATGATTTAGGCATTGTTTGATGAGCCAACAACTAGTGTCAACCCTATTGACTTCAATCCCTAGTTGTCTCTTTTAACCTTCATAAGGTTTTAGCTTACTTTTCATTGGCTTGTAAACCTAATAACCTACCCTGAGCTGTTGTAAGACTCATGACAAGTTTGATGATCATTGAGTTGCTAAAGAGAAAGAAGATCAAAGAAAAGGATGTACAACTAAGACTATAGGAATAGTTGAAGGTCACTTGAACTATACCTAATATCACAGAATGACATCAGGGCAACAAAAGATTTATCCTCATTGAAGTAGACTTATCTTATCCCATTCATGGCTAGAAGCATAAAATGGTACAAATAAGACAACTCTCTTAGAGCTAGGGCAAAAAAACAAAAGAAAAGAAAAAAGAAAAAAGAAAAAAAGAAAAAAAAAGAAAAAAAAAAGAAAAAAAAGAGAAAAATAAAACCTAAAAAGGCAGTTTAGAAAGCCAACCGAGTTCTTTTTTTTTTTTACCTAAAGCAAGCAGTAACCTTCTACCTAGTTTTTGAGGACAATTGACTTGAATTGGTCCAGTCCAACTAAAGACTCAAATATATAGGGGAAAGACCATCTTTTATTTTATCCAACATAGCTCAAGGTTTGTAATCTTGAAAGTCTGAGACTTGATATTCTAAAAGAGAAAAGGACGAAAAGAAAGAGGAAGAAAAATGGTAGTCTAAAGATCAAGATAGTACTGATTGGATCCAAATTTCTGCAAAGAAGAAGGAAGGACATTCAAGCTTTGTAATTTCATGAAGTTAGAAGATAAAAGTGATGCCCAGAAGGTGAAAATGGTTCCAACAAGAAGATTATAGTGTAAAGGTTTGTCAACAGTGTCACATCACCTCCAATCTAAAAATGGCCTTCATTTAACCTGTGTCCCTTATAGACCCCGTTTCAAGTCTATTAAAGACCTATTGATCTCTTTTGGTAGGTAAAGTCTATTAGTGGAGATAGGTTGGATAAGCATACATATGAGATAGACAATATTTAAGCTCAATGAGACCTTTGTTCAGCAATGTGTATGTGCCTATCTGAAGTGCAACAATTATTGCTTAAATGGAAATGATTCCCAAGTTTAGTATGGTAACTAAGATTGTTATGTTATAGATATTTTAATTTGGAAAATCAAGTCCTAAGGTACAATGACATTGATTTGACAAAGTTAACATTTGATTTAAAAAAACTATTTTCTTATTGCATAAACTTTCAAGTTAAGGGAAGTATGTTGCACTGTCGAACCTCGAAGGATACATTGGGCAAAATAAAAGATTATTTACAAGGTTATGAAGAAGTTACCAACTGGCATGTTGAATCATAATTTGAAATGGATGCATCTCTACTCCTTGGGCCCCTACCAATCATGTTTTCAATATCTTAAAGATAAAAGCTATAAATGTGAAGTCTTATGCCATTCCAATGCAAGATCTGAATGAACATCTGGAAGGAATCTATGGGAGTACTTTAGCTGATCACCCCAGTCTGTGAGTCAATAGAACCACTATAACTATTATTCATGCATATCATGCATACATAAGCATTTCAAACTGTATTTTTTATCTTGCATTGTCTATTCTTTGTCAAAGTGAACAACAGATGCTCTATGAAGCAAACATGAAGCAGATATAGAATCAGGGGGCATGGAAGGCCCATTGCTTAAGGAAGATCCAATCACTTTAAAAAAAATAGAGATGCATGCTTATACAAGGTACCAGCCAACACACAAAAATCAATTAGAGCCTACATGGGAAAAGAAATCATTAGTTTGAGCCTACACATGGGGGAAAGATTCTCCTTTCAATTTTTTAAGTTTATGCGTGTACAAAATATTTTTAGACTCACTTTTAATATTTTACCACGCTGGAGGCAAAGAGAGGATATAAGGACTAGCTAAAAAATAACTGAATTTTTTGCAAAAAGAGGAACAAAAAGAATAAAACAAGAAGTGTGCAAAAGACAAAAGATCAGTTAACCTAGAAGAGTTGAAGTCAATACAAGACAAATGTCCTAAATGGTGAAGACCCGATATTTGAAGATTCATTTTGAAGAAGAAGACGTGAAGTTGATGGCTAGAAGAAAGCCAAAATTCCCAACTGACAAAAGGACAATCAGCTAGAAGAGCTGAAATTGTTTGGCTAGAAGAAAGCCAAAACTTCCAACTGACAGAAGGTCAGTCAGCTAGAAGAGCTGAAATTGATTAATTAGAAGAAAGCCAAAACCCTCAACTGGCAGAGGTCACCCAAATCCAGTCTCGAGTCGAGTACCCAAATCAAATCTAGTCTTGGGTTAAGAACCCAAATCCAATCTAGAACCTAAATCTAGTCTCGAGTCGAGAACCCAAATCCAGTATCGGGTTAAGTACCAAAATCAAATTCAGGTTTGTGTTGAGAACCTAAATCCATCTTAGGGTCGAGAATCCAAATTTAGTCTCTGGTCGAGTACCTAAATCAAATCATATTTTAGTCCAGAACTCAATTCGGGTCCAGAACCCAAACCAACTCAGGTCCAGAACCCAAAATCATTTTTGAGTCCCAAACCAACTCAGGTTCAAAATCCAAAATTATTTTTGAGTTTAGAACTCAATTCAGGTCCAGAACCCAAATTATTTTCCAGTCCAGAACTCAATCCGGGTCCAGAACCAAAACCAACTCATATCCAGAACCCAAATCATTTTTTAGTCCAGCAATCCGAGTCCAGAACCTAAACCAACTCGGGTCCAGAATCCAAATTATTTTTAAGTCCAGAACTCAATCCGGATCTAGAATCCAAATTATTTTTGAGCCTAGAACTCGATCTGGGTCCATAACTAAAACCATCTTGGGTCCAGAAGTCAAATTATTTTTTAGTCCAAAACTCAATCCAACCTCGGGTACATAACCCATTCTTGTTCTAAATCAGTTCAAAAGTGATGTTGCTTTTTACTCTCTTTTACTGAAGTCTTAGATCGCACAAGCAGGGGGGCAAACTGTAGACCCTTAAATTTGGCCCTGTTTAAATTTAAGAAGCTTATCTTGGTCCATTATAACTTTAAAGGACCTAAACCTAATTTTAAAGCTTGAAATTAAACTAGTCCAATTCATAAAGCACATATTAAAATTGTGAAAAAAGTTAGGCTCGAAAATTAATAATTTTTGATCGGTTTGAGTTGGGATGGTTCAAATCGATATGAGCCATGATCATATTGATTTGGGCATCCCAAATTGATATGATGCTAGCTCATATCAATTTGGGCATCCCAAATCGATATGAAGCTAGCTCATATCGATTTGGGATATCCAAATCAATTTGAGCTTTGTCTCATATCTATTTGGGCATCCAAATCGATATGAGGCTAGCTCATGTCAATTCGGGCCTTCTAAATTGACATGAATCCGAGTTTTAGAAAAATTATGACTAGGCAATTTAATTTCCTAATCAAGCTATAATTCGTTTAAATCTCGGATTAAGCAGGTCTAGGGTTAAGTCATGGTTTGCCTATAAATACAAGATTAAAAGAACAGAGAAGGGATTAGCAACATAGCATTAGCATGGAGCAACTTTGGATTAATGAGCTAGCAGCTAAAAATAATTAAAAAAACAGGAGAGAAAAGCATATGAAAAATATAATTAACACGCAGGAATTGAGAGACAGTGACCATTAATCATCGTCTTAAGTTGCTTCATCAAACCAAAGCTACAAGTTGGTGCATGCCAATTGTGAATATTCGAATTTTGAGGCTCGGAAAGCTGACTGCAAAAGACCAAGCCAGACCGGTCGACCGCGGCAGAGTTCACCAAAAATATACCTTCATGGTACTTGAAATGTCCGGAGCGACGCAAGGATCACAGGTATGGTCTCGGAATAATTTTTGGAGGTCCGCAGCTCCCAGAAAATCAGTTTGAACGAAAAAATGCAGATTTCGGTGCGGTTTTGGGGTGAACCGCTGGGACCGGCGGTCCGACCGCCATGACCGACAGAACCGGCGGTCCGACCGCCGTCCAGCTCGAATTTCGCCTATAAAATGGTGCTAAACTTTCAAAAAAAAAAGGGGGTTGGACTTTTTCGGGTGGGCCTCATGCTGTCGAATTCTTTTCACGCTTAAAAACTCTTATTGGACTTTTATTTGCAAGAATCTAACCTTGTGTGGCAGGGATTAAGAATCATATTTCAAGATCTAAGAAAACAAGACCTGGAACTTCGAAGTGGAAGGACCCTAAACAAGGTAGTATGATAATTCATCATTTGTCAATTCAAGCATATCATAAAGCATCCTATCTTCTTCTTAATTTCTTTTCGGTCAAAGACCTAATCCTTTTAGGTCTAAGGCCTAATTAACTAATCAATCAACACTTCGGCATGAAGCCGCGAATCAATCAACTTTTTGGCACGGAGCCTAAATTGTATCTTTTTGGTACAAAGTACCTAAATTTCACAATTAAAATCAATCTTTTGGCCAAAGGCCTAAATTGCACTGTTTTGGTACAAAGTACCTAAATTTCACAAATTTGCACTAAGTGCTAAAATTAACAACTTTGGCAAAAAGCCCGACAAATGCACGAAGCATACACACACATGCATGAAGCATAATTTTCATCGCCTTTAAATAGGCTTTTCCGAACTACATGGGCTTTGATCTCTCATAAAAAACGAGAGTATGTAGGCATATTTGAGATTCACCTCAAATAACAAGTCCGCAATTTACTAACAATCTATTCTTCTTCCTTTCTGTGTTCCTTTTGGATTCATTTCTAAATTGGCAAATTAATCAAATACATGACATAGTCCCCGAATCCTCCTTGGGTTCGTAGATTAGAAACCTTTACATTGGATGCATTAATTGGAGTCAAACAAGGGTTTTCTTAGTTTTTCCCTTTGAACAAAATAAACTGAGTGGCGACTCCCGACAACGAGTGAACTTTCATCCGAATCCTTTTCGGGTGGAAAATCGAGGTTCAAAAATTGGCGACTCCACTGGGGACCATAAAAATGATTTATGGGATTCTAGTGGACTACTATTGCTTATTTGATTAATTTGTCACTAGGGACCATGAAAATGATTTATGGGATCCTAGTAGACTACTATTGTTTATTTGACTAACTTGCCCTTCTTTAGGGTACTTTTATTCATTTTGCAGGGTACCCTAGCAATATATATCCCCTCCTTGGGGATATTGGATTGAAAATTGACAAAAGGAATCTTTTTCCTTTAATGGACCCCTTGTTTGACTAATTGTGCATTTATTTTGACATTCAGAGAATCTTTTTCTCTTGCATTATATGGGGGAATCATTTTCCTTCATTGCATAAAAAATTTTTTATTTTCAAATGAATTTCTTCTCTTTCTGGTCAAAATGCTGAGTCTGGATAGCAAGTAGCGCTGACCGGCAGGTCTCCTTGATTATGCCGGCGGACAGCCAAAGCGTCCTCCCTGTTGTCGCAAACCATTTCAATCCTTTTGGAGTGGCCCATGAGTAATCGTACTGTTGGACCCACGCGAAACTCCTTGTTTCACATGTGGTTAGGTATATCTTACTCAAGACTCAAGGGTCCCTATTATAAGCCAATTCTCTATTTTCATGAACAAGAGAACCTTCCCTTAGCTTGTATGTACCCAATGATAGTGCCACATTCCATTAAAATGAATTATGATGTGATGAGGTGCATTCATGCAACATGACAACATTATTTTGGGGGAAAATCTTTTGGGGAAAACTTTTGATATATGCAAGTGGACCAAGAGTCTTCCTACCCTACACACTACCCTGATCCTTTACCCTTAACCTTTGCAGGTATCCACTATCCGTGTGCCTTCACCCACTCAAGCTACACCAACTCCCACTGTGCAATCACCCACAAGTCCTGCTACCCAAATTTCACCAACTGCTCCAATTACTGAAATGGCTACTATTGAACAGATTAAGGCCTTGCTAGATGGACAGGTTAAGGAAATTGAAGCTAGGATGCAAGAGAGAATTGATGAAGCTTTGGCTGCCCAAAGGGTAGCCATCTTGGCTGAATTAGGAGGGGCATCAAAGGCAGCCACTACTTCTGAAAATTTGGGGAAAGAACCTATTGTGGGGCAAACTAGTACCCCCATGACTGCTCAGAACAATACCCCTGTCATCAATTTGGAGGATCCACCCTCTAAAAATGAAACTAATGAACTGAAAAAGAAACTTGAATTGCTTGAAAGGTCAATCACTGCCATGAAAACTCATAAAGAGGTGGTAGACATGGATTCCTTATCCTTGTTTCCCCAAGCTAGATTGCCTCCAAAATTCAAGATGCCTGGGATGGACAGATTTGATGGGACCACTTGCCCTAAAACCTATTTGAAGATGTATGTGGGGGCATTGAGCCCTTGGGGTTTAAATGATGAACTCTTTGCTCAACTCTTTCAACAATCCTTGACTGGGGCTGCCCTAAAATGGTTTGTAAGCCTGGACTCTGCAAAGATTAAGACCTTGGAAGACATCTGCAATGCATTTAACACTCAATACCACTACAATATTGAGGTGGATGTCACTAGAAGAGAACTTGAGACTACCAAACAAAACAACAATGAGCCCTTCTCCTCATTCCTTATGAGGTGGAGGGCAAAAGCCGCCCAAATGATCAATCGCCCTTCAGAACAGGAGCAGATTGATATTATAATCAGGAATTTAAGACCTACATATCAAGCTCAACTGCAAACCCAATACCTACCTACTTTCAAATCGCTCATTACGACTGCAACTAAGGTAGAGGACTTGATACAATTGGGTAAAATAGTGGATGAGGGAGCTACTTCGAAGTATAGGAAACAAGGCCAAGCTACTTCCTCAAGTAAGGTCAATGAAGTGGCCAATATTGCCCCTGCGAATCCTTTACGTGTGGGCAATCTTGGGCAGAGAAATCAGCCAAGAAGGCAATATACCGACCTTGGGGTGCCCCTTCATCTAGTGTTTAAAAAGGCCGTGGAAGGGAAGTATTTGAAGCCTTTGGACCCAAGGCCACCTCCAAACCCATTACCCGCCAGTTATAAGGCCAATGAATATTGTGAATACCACCAAGGAAAAGGGCATAGAACAGATGCTTGCTGGACTCTGAAAAACCGCATCCAGGATTTGGTGGATAGGGGTGACATCATTCCTCTCAGGAGTCAACCGAACATTAATACTAACCCTTTGCCTAATCATTCCATCCACGCCATCACTGTGGAAGAAGAGCTGTTTGATCCTTTCAAACTCCTCTTAGAAATGAATGAAGTGTGTGTGTTGGATTTGAATGACCTCGCTGAAGAGGTCGATGCTTTGACGAGAAGCGGAAGGCAATATCAGCCACTCGACTTGGGAAAAGCCCCTGCAACCTCAAATCACCCCCATAAGAAGACACCTGAACCAAAGGAAGACCCTGTCCTCACTCAGCTTAAACAAACTCAAGCTAAGGTGTCAATTTGGGAGCTCCTTGCTTCCTCATTCCCACACCGTCAGGCTCTCAGCTAAGCTTTGAGTCAGCTTGATACATCAGTAGACACAAGCCCAGAAGCTTTGGTAGCCACTTTGACCCAATCAACCAAGACATTGAGTATCCGATTTTCTGATACGGACCTACCAGAAGATGGCAGTAAACACAATGATGCTCTATACATCACCATACAAACCGGGGGAAAGACTGTTCCCATGGTTCTCATTGATAATGGGTCAGCCTTAAATGTATGTCCCTTAAAAGTAGCAAGCTGTCTAGGGTTGGAGGCTACAGATCTTACACATTCTGATCAGATTGTTAGAGCATATGATAACACTCGAAGAGAAATTTTGGGTGTTGCCACTCTAGAAATTGTCATTGGGCCGGTGAAAATGAGAGTGCCCTTCCAAGTTATTGATGTACCCGCGAGCTTTAATCTCCTCCTTGGAAGGCCATGGATTCATCAGAATAATGCTATCCCTTCTTCATTACACCAAAAACTTAAGTTCCCTTTTGAAGGAAAAATCATCACTATCAAAGGTGACACCTGTGAAATCAACAAGAGAACCATGGATCAGTCTCTCTTTGAGGTTGTTCCTGGCGAAACCGCCATGACCTTGACTGGTTTCCATTATGATACAGTCCAATGCATTGAAGGAGAAAAACCCAAAGGGCCATTTATCTTATATGATTTTGGAGAGGTCCAAATCAATTGCCTGGTGGGAATGATGCTAAGGGTAGGTCTGCTGCCCGGAATGGAAATGATAAAGTCTGGGAGGAAAACACCCGTAGTGCGCCCATGGGAAGAACCTGAGAATAAGGGAACTTTTGGCCTGGGGTACAAACCCACAGATGAGGAGATAGAAGAGTTTGAGCATGGAAGGAAGAAAAAGAAGAATTGGGGGGCAAGAAGCCTCAAAATGCGCCCTTACTTTAGAACTCTGAATGGTCACTTCTGCAAACCTGGAAAAGCAGTTCCTTACTATGGTTTCCAGGAGCCATTCTATTCTCCTGTGACCGGAAAGAAGCTACTGGGTTTTGAGATATTCGATGATGTTTTAGCCATAAAAGAAGAAGAGCCAGAACCTATAGCTGACCCACAAATGGAAGATTTTATGCGACCTAATCTCTTTGATGAGGTTGCTATGATAACCAATTTTGAAGACAAAAGGGACTTCACAAAGCTGATCAGGACAATCGATGGACCACTGATGAACTGGTATGCCGAGGAGGGACGAGCTGCTATGGTCAAACCTAGTCCTGTGTCACACCCTGAACCCGAGTCTTGTACAAAGTCAAATTCTGAGTCAAACACCGAGTCAGAGTCCAGTTCTGAGTCTTCCTTAGCTTCAAGAATAGAAAACCCTGATGTCAAAAATGATGTATCTCTGGAGGATGACTCCGCCATTATTAATGAAACTGTTCAAGTTCTCAGTTACCCTGTGTCTTTTGCTTTCCAAGTATTATCTAGCAAAAATGAAATAAATGAAATAAAAGAAATAAATGAAAAGATAATCAAAGAAAATGAACATACATACATTGCATATGATTGTATGAATAAGGAACAGGTTGTTGAGTGCATCAGAAGATATGTTGACTGCTTCATGTAGAAGGCAAGTGATGTCACTGGAATAGACCCAGCAATAGCAGTTCATAAGATTCCGCTATACCCTGGTGCAAAGCCGGTTAAGCAGAAGTTGAGAAGAATGAAACCAGAATGGTCTTTGAAAATTAAAGATGAGATTGCCAAGCAACTGGATAATAGGTTCATAGAACCAATTGCCTACCCTTCCTGGTTAGCAAACATTGTGCCGGTCCCGAAGAAAGATGGAAAGGTCAGGATGTGTGTTGACTACAGAGATTTGAATAAGGCCTGTCCCAAGGACGATTTTCCACTACCACACATCGATTTGCTGATAGACAGGATGGCTAGGCATGTGATGGTTTCCATGACTGACCTCGCGGTTGGGTACAATCAGATCCTAGTTCACCCATCAGACAAAGAGAAGACAGCTTTCATTACAGAATGGGGCACTTTCTGCTACAGGGTTATGCCTTTTAGGTTGATAAATGCAGGGGCTACCTACCAAAGGATGGCGACGACAGTCTTTCATGACATGATTCACAAAGAAGTAGAAGTGTATGTTGATGATATGATTGTTAAGTCAAAATCTCCAAAAGAACACGTTGAAGCACTTGAGAAGTTCTTCCTTAGACTTCGCAAGTACAATTTGAAGCTTAATCCTGCAAAGTGCCTCTTTGGTGCAACATCAGGCTTATTTTTGGGATATTTGGTCAGCAAGAAGGGAATAGAAGTTGATCCAGCAAAGTCGAAGGCTATTCTGAAAATGCCTCCGCCAAGAACAGAAAAAGAGATTCGAGGCTTGCTAGGTAGATTACAGTATATCAGTCGATTCATATCGCAGTTGGCAGAGACTTGTGGTCCAATCTTTAAGCTACTAAGGAAAGGTGCTTCACAAGAATGGAATGAAGACTGCCAAAAGGCCTTCGACAAGATCAAAGAATACTTGTTAAGTCCGCCAATTCTACAACCTCCCAGAATGGGAAAGCCTCTGCTCTTGTATTTGTCTGTAACAGATGAAGCCATGGGTGCAATGCTAGCTCAAGAAGCCGAAAGTATGAAGGTGGAAAATGCAATTTACTACCTCAGCAAAAGGATGCTGGATTATGAGTTAAAGTATAACAAGATTGAGAAGTTGTGTTTAGCCTTGTATTGGACTTGTACGAAGTTACAACACTACTTGTCTTCTTACACTACTTATGTCATCGCAGAATAGAGTCCCTTGAAATTCCTTATGGAGAGGCCTGTTTTGGACAGCAAAATGGCTAAGTGGGTGTCAACATTGGCAGCCTTTGACCTAAAATTCATTCAAAGGAAAGCTGTGAAAGGTGGCGCAATAGCTGACCAATTAGCAGAATTACCCGTGAATGATGAGATGCGAGAAGTGGGTTTCCCTGACGAAGATCTCTTGAATGTGGAAAGGAGTATTTGGGAGATGTATTTTGATGGGGCATCCAATTATCATGGAAATGGAATTGGGATTGTGTTCAAAACTCCTTGTGGAGAATACATTCCATTTGCAGTTAAACTTGACTTTAGCTGCATAAACAATGAAACAGAATATGAAGCTTGCATCAATGGGCTTGAAGCCGCCTTGGAATTAGGAATTAAGAACCTAAAGGTCTACGGTGATTATATTTTAATAGTATCACAAGCCTTAAGGAAATGGAAGATAAGAGAAGAGCGTTTGGTTACTTACCTACAACGCCTTGATCATCTGGCACAACAATTCGATGATTTGTCCTTCGAATATCTCCCAAGAGCAAAGAATCAGTTTGCTGATGCCCTGGCTACTTTAGCTTCCATGATCAATATCAAGGAGGGGAAAGTCATTCGTCCATTGAAAGTTCAACTTCAGATGCAACCTGCCCACATAATGCATTTGGCCGATGGTAAACCATGGTTTTGGGATATCAAAGGTTATCTCAAGGATGGAAGTTATCCGGAGGGATCATCAAAGGTTGATCAGAGGGCCATAAGGCAGCTAGCCACAGGTTACATTCTTAATGGAGATATCCTCTACAAGAGGAGTTGGAATGGAATGCACCTAAGGTGTGTGAATGAAGCAGAGGCTAAGCAGATAATGGAAATGGTACATGGTGGCGAATCAGGACCACACATGTATGGGATCGCCTTGGCTTGAAAAATTGCCAATCTAGGATATTATTGGTCCACCATGAATGCTGACTGCGTGGCATTTGTGGAAGAATGCCATCAATGTCAGATATTTGCTAAGCTACAGAAGCAACCTCCCATTGCCCTGAATCCAATCACTTCTCCATGGCCCTTCGCTACTTGGGGAATAGATATAATTGGCAAAATACATCCAAAAGCCTTGAATGGACATCAGTTTATCTTGGTAGCAGTGGATTACTTCACAAAGTGGGTTGAAGCAGCTTCCTATGCAGAATTAAATGCCAAAAAGGCAGCACAGTTTGTCCGAACCAACATCCTTTGTCGGTACGGAACGCCATTTGAGATTATCACTGATAATGGAACTCATTTCCAAGCAGAATTTGCTAAGCTCTTGAAGGGTAAAAATGTCCAGCATCATAAGTCCTCTCCTTATAGACCTCAAACAAATGGAGCTGTAGAAGCAGCGAACAAGTCTATAAAGGTGATCATATAAAAAATGATCAAGGAACATAGGCGTTGGCATGAGAAGTTACCGCTGGCTTTGTGGGGATATAGAACATCAATTAGAACTCCTACTGGGGCAACCCCATATTCCTTGGTGTACGGAATGGAAGCAGTACTCCCCATTGAACTGGAAGTTCAATCGGCGAGGATAATTCAAGAAAGTCAGATAAATGAAGCTGAATGGATTAGCAATTATCATCATCAGTTGTTGGGTTTGGATGAAAGAAGACTTCAAGCTCTACATCAGATTCAAGGGTATCAGAGGCGAATGGCCAGACATTTCAACAAAAAAGTCAAAGATCAAAAGTTGGAAGAAGGTTGTTTGGTCCTGAAAGAGATCAGAACACCTGTTACAGATCCTCGTGGGAAATTTCGTCCTCTTTGGGCGGGACCCTACATTTTGAAGAAAATACTTTCCGGCGGAGCCGTCATCTTATCTGATTTGGATGGTCTGGAGTTTACAAACCCATGCAATCTGGATCAATTAAAGAAATATTATGTATAATCATGCATTGTAAGGAACTACATTAGACCTGATTCTCGCAAGCTAATTCGAGATATGTAGGCAGCTCTCCTTGAGCACGGTCTAAATTTTAATAACAATCATTGGTTCATTTTTCTTCTGCCAACATAAAAAAAATCCCGCTAAGTCGAAAATCCACAAAGGGCGGCTTAGGCAATAGTGGGGGCCCGCTAAGTCGAAAACCCGCAAAGGGCGGCTTAGGCAAGAATGGGTAAGAGCTCGCTAAGTTGAAAATCCGAAAGGACAGCTTAGGCAAAAATTAGAGCAAGTAAATAAAGTAGATAATGCTTGGAAAGCAAATAAAAGAGTCATTCCGAAAAGAGTCATTCATTCCATGAAATATCAAACCAATCAAAAGAGTCAAGCCATAAGTCTAAAAACGTCAAATGAACAAAAAAAAAAGACAATAGAGTCAACCTTAGGATCTAAATCCTACGTCTCCTTCGTGGGGCAGAGTCTTTGATATCTTCCTTAGCTCCGGAGCTCTCTGCAGCATCTATCTTCCCCTCGTTAAGAGGAACCACATCCTCTCCCTCCAACTCCTGCAGCAATGCAAGCCTCCTTGGCTTTTCAATTGGCCAAACTTCGGCTATAAACCAAGTTCTATACTCTGGAGTAGGCTGGACAAGAGAAGGCTCTGCAAAAGGTCTGATCATCTGATGGTTCCTAATCCAAGTTTGAAGAGCAGCTTGAGTAACTCCGGACATAATAGGGGCAGCAACAGTAAGCCCAACAGGAAGAGGAACCCTTTGATCAATCCCCATCTGCCTAATCATGGGGCAAAGCTTTAAATCTCCAAAACCAAGGGTCACGGTTGAAAAGAAACCCAGCTAACAGGCAGAAGATAAAAGCTCGCATCCTATGCTTCAGTTGAATCTCATCTTCAAAATTAGCAGTCAGGAATGCATCAATCAAAGGGAGCAGCATTGCCTTATACAAGCATCAATCAAATGAATCTGATACAAGCATGCAAGAAATCCCAATCTACAGCTACACCTCTAAGAGTAGCAACAGCTTTCAATCCATATCTTCCCATATTGATCCTTTCAACCTTTTGAAGACTCTTGGTCCAGTTGTGCATGCAATGGTTGTAAAGAAGCAAATAAATACCTTTATGAAAATAAAAGGGGACATCATGCATACATATGTACTGTTTGTGCTAAACAAAAGTGCAGGTACAGAGAAGTCAGAACACAATCAGAGAAAAATCAGAAGTGTTGCAAGCAATCCAGAAATGCCAAAAGGCGGGTCTTTTACCCCTCGCTCAAAATTCGCTCTTCAGAAGGCCACTGGGCCCCATAAATTATTTTTATGGACCCTAGTGGGGGGCAATTATGAATATTCAAATTTTGAGGCTCGGAAAGCCGACTGCAAAAGACCAAGCCAGACCGGTCGACCGCGGCAGAGTTCACCAAAAATATACCTTCATGGTACTTGAAATGTCCGGAGCGACGCAAGGATCACAGGTATGGTCTCGGAATAATTTTTGGAGGTCCGCAGCTCCCAGAAAATCAGTTTAAAAGAAAAAATGCGGATTTCGGTGCGGTTTTGGGGTGAACCGCTGGGACCGGCGGTATGACCGCCGACAGAATCGGCGGTCTGACCGCCGTCGAACCGGCTGTCCGACCGCCATCCGTGCCCTTTCTCGTTTTTTCGGTGACCACCCGGTCCGACCGCTGACCACGGCAGTCCAACCGCCGGACCGGCGGTCCGACCGCTGACTATGGTGGTCCAACCGCCAGACCGGCGGTCCAACCGCCGTCCAGCCCGAATTTCACCTATAAAATGGTGCTAAACTTTCAAAAAAAAAGGGGGGTTGGACTTTTTCGGGTGGGCCTCATGCTGTCGAATTCTTTTCACGCTTAAAAACTCTTATTGGACTTTTATTTGCAAGAATCTAACCTTGTGTGGCAGGGATTAAGAATCATATTTCAAGATCTAAGAAAACAAGACCTGAACTTCGAAGTGGAAGGACCCTAAACAAGGTAGTATGATAATTCATCATTTGTCAATTCAAGCATATCATAAAGCATCCTATCTTCTTCTTAATTTCTTTTCGGTCAAAGACCTAATCCTTTTAGGTATAAGGCCTAATTAACTAATCAATCAACACTTCGGCATGAAGCCGCGAATCAATCAACTTTTTGGCACGGAGCCTAAATTGTATCTTTTTGGTACAAAGTACCTAAATTTCACAATTAAAATCAATCTTTTGGCCAAAGGCCTAAATTGCACTGTTTTGGTACAAAGTACCTAAATTTCACAAATTTGCACTAAGTGCTAAAATTAACAACTTTGGCAAAAAGCCCGACAAATGCACGAAGCATACACACACATGCATGAAGCATAATTTTCATCGCCTTTAAATAGGCTTTTCCGAACTACATGGGCTTTGATCTCTCATAAAAAACAAGAGTATGTAGGCATATTTGAGATTCACCTCAAATAACAAGTCCGCAATTTACTAACATTCTATTCTTCTTCCTTTCTGTGTTCCTTTTGGATTCATTTCTAAATTGGCAAATTAATCAAATACATGACATAGTCCCCGAATCCTCCTTGGGTTCGTAGATTAGAAACCTTTACATTGGATGCATTAATTGGAGTCAAACAAGGGTTTTCTTAGTTTTTCCCTTTGAACAAAATAAAATGAGTGGCGACTCCTGACAACGAGTGAACTTTCATCCGAATCCTTTTCGGGTGGAAAATCGAGTTTCACACCAATAAGGTAAAAAGCTTGGATCACTACACTCTCAATTTTGGAGGAATCAATGAACGAAGATTTGTCTTTTTAACTTAACTCATTTTTTTTTGTATAATAGCTCACTTATTATTATTATTCATCAAATTGTCTTTTTTCATTAGTTTGTTCTTTTGCCATTGAATTTATATAAAACATCCAGCAGCTTGTTTTCATTGGTTTTAAAGTAACCATATCTTAATTCATTCAATATTGTTTCATCCAGTAACTTTGGATTTAATTTCAATCTCTAAATTATTTAAAATCCTATTTACTTATTTTTGAACAACCAAGATCTCAAATTATAGTTTTAAAAACCCTAATCTGCATAATTAGTAAGATCAAACCCAAATTTACTTTATAAAACCCTAATTTACTTTCTTAACCCCTAGTTTATATTCTAAAACCCTAATTTATTCTAAAATCCTAGTTTAGAAAAAACCCTATTTTATACAAATATAAAACCCTAGTTTAGATAGAAACTCTGATTCCCCAACAAACCTTATCCTATATTTCCTTAATGAGATAATATTAAGACGTGTTTTTTTATTTTCTTTTTTAATTATTAAATTATTTTCATATGTATTGTTTTATTTTTCCTTGCTTTATTCTTTTCCTTAGATTTATATGTATTTTTAAAGGGAATTGTAAAAGGCATGTTTCCATCTAGTATGGGTGCCTTGTTTATTTAGTTCAATGTAATCTAATTAATTTTTAGTTTTGGAATTAATGTAAGGGACATGTTTCCATTGATTGGTGGGTGTCCTATTTTTATTTACTTGTACTTTGGACATTGGTCATTGTAAGGGCATGTTTCCATCCTTGGATGGGTGCCCATTTTATTTAGTTGCTTTGATACTAGTTACAATGAGCATTTATTTATTTTAAATTGCATGTAGTATGGATGATATTTTAATAAGTTAAAAATTTAATAATATTAATATCTGAAAAGGAGGCTGGTTCTAATGAACGAGGGTTATGGGGGTGCTGCGCCATTTCTCACCTTCCCCATGCGTACCTAACTTTTTGAACCCAAAAAGAGAGTTGGAGATTCCTTAGGAATCGAGTCATCCACCCCTTCCTATTTTCCAGGCCCGTCCGGCTGGCAACTCAATTTTCTTCTGGTTTAGGCCAATGTTCGCTAAGGTCCTGAGCCTAATAGTGCCAAAGTCGCAACAACCATTCCATATGGGAGTGGGGGCAAAAATTTTCGCTCACAATTTCCATCTATCATTTCTATGTGTTGTTTTATGAAGTTTAGCCTCTCTTTAACTAAGGGTTTTGTAAATACATCGGCAAATTGATTTTGAGTATCTATAAATTCTAGAACAACATTTTTATTTTGAACATTGTCTCTTAAGAAGTGATGTCTAATATCTATATGTTTTGACCTAGAGTGCTAGATTGGATTATTGGATAGATTAATGGCACTTTTGTTATCACACTTAATGGGAATGTGATCAAATACTTTAACATAATCTAGCAATTATTGCTTCAGCCATAAGACTTGTGCTCAACAAAAGCAAGCCGCAACGTATTCGGCTTTCGCGGTAGATAGAGCAACCGACACTTGTTTCTTGCTAAACTAAAAAACTAGATAATCACTAAGAAAATAATATGCATCGGTTGTGCTTTTCCTATCTAGTAGGCTATCAGCAAAATCCGCATTCAAAAAACCTAAAATTTAAATCATGTATTTCTAGGATACCAAAGTCCTAAATGCAATGTTCCACTTAAATACTTTAAAATTCTTATTGTAGCATTCAAATGTGATTCTTTAGGGCATGATTGAAATCTAGCACACAAATGAACATTATACATTATATCAAGTCTAAAAGTGGTAAGATAATGAAGTGATCCGACAATACCTCGATATTTCTTTTCATCTACTTTCTTACTAACTTCGTCTTTGTCCAACTTCAAGGATGTACTCATTGGAGTTTTACTAGCCTTGCAACCATCCATCCCAAATTTTTTTTTATAAGTTCCTTTGTGTATTTGGATTGATTGATGAAGATATCATACTTATATTGCTTCATTTGTGGACTAAGAAAGAACTTAAGTTCACCCATCAAGTTTATTTCAAATTCCCTAGTCATACAAGAAGCAAACTCTTGGCACAAAGATTCATTAGTAGCACTAAATATAGTGTCGTCAATATAAATTTTCACAATTAAAATATTATGCAATTTGTTTTTAACAAATAGTGTGGTATCAACTTTGCCTTTTGTAAAATCATTTTCCATCATATATGCACTAAGTCTATCATACTAAGCTCTTGAAACTTGTTTCAATCCATCTAGTGCCTTAATTAATTTAAAAACATGATTTTTAAGTCTATAATCTTCAAAACCTGGAGATTGTTTAATATAGACTTCTTCATTAATGAATCCATTTAAAAATGCACTTTTGACATCCATTTGAAAAAGTTTGAAATTCATATTACATGTAAATGCAAGTAAAATTCTAATTGCTTCTAATCTACCAATGGGAGCAAATATCTCATCATAATCAATCCTTCCTCTTAGTTATAGCTTTTGGCTACCAATCTAGCTTTGTTTCAAGTTGTATGACCATTTTCATCAATCTTATTCTTATACCCCATTTGCAACTAATAATTGGATGATCCTTAGGTCTAGGAACAAGTTCCCACACTTTGTTTCTTTTAAATTGGTTGAGTTCATCTTGCATTACAATTACCCAACATTCATCACTAAGAGCCTCCTCAATAGTCCTTGCCTTAATTTAAGAAACAAAGGCTACATTAGAATCTAAATGGTTAAATTTTGATCTAATGGTTACTCCCTTTAAAGAATCACCAATGATGAGTTCTTTTGGATGATCCTTTTGATAATGTCAATTTTTAGGTAGCTCTTGAATCTTTTCTATCTTGGTCTCTTCTTGTTCCATCTTTTGTTGTATCTAATCATTGTTTTCATTTGAATCATCATTTATCTTAACCTCTTCAAATGTACCTACAAAATCATCAAGGGTACTACTTTTCCTATGATCATGCTTAGAAGTTTCATTGAAAATAACATGCATTGATTTCTCAACAACTAGAGCTCTCCTATTGAATACACTAAATGTTTTATTAGTAGATGAATATCTTAAGAATACTCCTTAATCCAATTTGGTTGAGAGTTTTCCAAGGTTGTCCTTGGTATTTAATATAAAACATTTGCAGACAAATACTATAAGATATGAGAATTTGGGTTTTCTTCCATTCCATAGCTCAGAAGAAGTTTTATTTATCAAAGGTCTTTTGAACACTCAATTTGAAATATAACATGCGGTATTAACAACTTCCGCCTAAACGTATTAAGGTAAATTTTATTCTAGCCATTTCTACCAATGTTCTATTTTTTCTTTTAACCACACCATTTTGTTATGGTTTTCTAGCTGCTAAAAAATTATATGAAATACCAAGTTCATTGCAAAAATTTTCAAAGTTCTCATATACAAATTCTTTGCCATGATCACTTCTAATAGATGTGATCACATAGCCTTTTTCATTTTAAACTCTTTTTGCAAAAATTTTAAAATGGATAAAAGCTTCATTCTTTTGTGCTAAGAAATTGACCCAAGTAAACTTGAAGTAGTCATCAACAAGTACAAATTCATATAACTTGCCTATTAGACTAGCAACTCTATTTGGACCAAACAAATCTAAGTGTATTAATTCTAGAGGCCTAGAAGTACTTACAATATTCTTTGTTTTGAAATTACTCTTATGTTGTTTTCCATATTGACCAGGTTCATATATTTTATCTGTATTAAATTTTATTTTGGGGAGTCCATCTACAAGTTCTTCTTTGCTTAGATATTGTAATTGATCCATATCAATATCTTTTAATCTTCTACACCAAATTCAAGCATCGTTACTAATAGTGACTAAACATTCAAAAGAATTATTAGAGTATAGGTCAAATTTATAAGTGTTACCAATTCTTCCTCCATTGAATGTAAGTTCACCACTAGAAGAGGTAATTTTGCATTCTTTAGATTTGAAATTGATATCATATCCTTTTTCACATAATTAATTAACACTAAGAAAATTTATGTTTCAATCCATCAACTAACCATACATCATTAATTATGTTCCTACCAAGCATACCAATAGAACCAAAACCTATAATTTTACCTTTAGCATTATTTCTATATGTTACATTACCTCCTTGCTTATAGGTGAGGGTAGTAAAAAGTTTTGCATTACCAGTTATCTTTCTTGAGCATCCACTATCTACAAAACAAATACTCTCTTGGATTATAGATTTTAGGTACACCTACAACACAATAAGATTCATCTTCCTTTAGGTACCCAAATGAAATTGAGTCCTTGGGGGATAGTTATTGAAGGATCCTCTAATTTGAGGTGAGCCTTCCAAATATAGCAAAATGTACTTATATGATCATATTTCATGCAATAGTGGCATTTATATGAGGGTTTATGCCTTTGCATTCTTCTTCTATTGAACTTTAATGGATTATGTGAACAATTACAAATATGTGTGCAATGAAATTGTTTTTTATGCATATTTGTGCTTGTGTTTTTGATTTGTGTACATATATGCATAATTTGCCCTTGGAAACTTGGTTTTATTGTCTAGTGAGCCTTAAGCAGTATCATCTTTTTGTCCTGCTCATTAGTATCATCTTTTTGTCCTGCTCATTAGTATCATCTTCTTTGTCAGTATGCAACTCAAAGGTGAGAAGTTTGCCAACTAGGTCACCGGTTCTTAATGTTCTAAAATCATGAGCTTCTTTAATTAAAGAGACTTTTGATTCAAAGTTCTTCTTAACTCTAAGTGCTCTCAATATTTTGCTATTGACATCACCTAGGTCATATAATTTTGCATATTTCTTAAAGTCGTTGACAATAGCAAGTATGCAATTTGTCATTTTGGTGACATTTTCATTGGGCTTTATCTTAAAGAGTTTGTACACATGTACAAGCATTTGGTTCTTAGTGAACCTCACTTGGGTGGTTCCCTCATGATAATTCTCAAGAGTTTTCCAAATACTATATGCACAAGTAAGTGTGAGTTGTTAAGCCATGTTAAAATGGCTAATGGCATTTTTGTGGGTAAATTGTGAAAATTTGCATTATGTATTTTGAATGGTAAAAATTGACCACATTGTGGAGGTGGCAAGGAAATATGTTATCCATAATGGCAATATGTGAAAATTGAGAAAAATTATAAAAATATGTGTTGAAAATGAAGAATGATGGAAAAAGGATAATTTATATGAAATGTGTGTTTGCCATATGTAGTATCTTGTTCCAGATATTTGTGTTTGGTGCTATCAGATTGGCATCCCATAGATATGAGATGAGATAATATTTTCTTTTGAGGGCTAGACACAAAGGTGTCACTAATGATGTAATTATTATTTGCCTTCAGGGCTAGACACAAAGGTGCCAATAGGGGATGCACCTTCGAGTGGATTGATTTGACACTTAAATCCTTGGTGTTGTAATAGATTAGAATAATATCTCTGGATCTTAAATACTATATGGTGTTATTTTGGCCCAATGCATGTGATAGTGATACCTTGATAATTTGTGAGAGTAATGCATTTATTTAAATATATAGTACATTTTGTGATTTAAAAGAAAACATACTACATTTTTTTAAAGTTGTTTTTGTCATCAAAGTATGTACCGCTAAGCTAGTAGCTTAGCACAATCGACTTTCATCATGCAGGTAGCAGGTAGCAGGATAGCGGAGAGCTCTGTTAGACCTGGTCAGGTCTAGATTTTTGGATAGTATTGAAAGTTTGGGTTTGTGCCACAAGACTAGTGCCAGTATGCATATCATGTAAATAAATATTTTTATATTTAAACTCATGATGTTTATGAATTTTATGTTATTATATGAAATGTTGTATAATTAATAAATGAATAAGTGGTGTTATTTATATATATGGAAATGAGAAATTGAATATATTTAGAGGAAAATGTTGGAGATTTGGATAAATGTATATATATATATATATTGGGAGCGTAAATTTTTATAAGTTGTGTTTTTTATTATTTTTTGGAATGCTTGATTTATAAACAAAACTCTGGCAAATTTTTCCCAAATATTTTCTTTTAAATTTGTATTTTTAATGTTTAGTTACTAATATACATATATATATCTTTATTTACTTATTAAAATATCTTTTAAAGAATAATATATTTATTAAAATGGTATAGAGAATTTTCTAAGGATAAATATGGTGACATTCTTGTATTATGTATATGTATTTTACATATATGGAGTGTATGTATTATATGTATATAGGATATAAGGAAAGGGTTAGGGCATTGGTAAGCTATGAAGTAGCAAAAATAAAAGACCAAATGGCCACTATGATAAATCAAGGGCATCAAATGCCTAGGCTAAGGGATCAACTAGCAACTTAGAGAAAAAGGGAAAGAGGGTCATCATCAAAGATGATGATAATATATATGATGACCTGGACAAAAACTATGATCACACTGGTCTAGCTCTCAAGAAGGAGATCATTGATTTTGGGAAAGAAATGTTTTAAAGGATGGATACCCTTAAAAAGAAATATCAACAATAGTCCTCCAAAGAAGATGGAATGACTAAACTTGACAAGATATTTGTGTAGAAGGAAATCTTAGCACCCAAGTTTAAGCTGCATGATATCATCCCTCATCCCTCATCTGAGATCTCAGAGTCATCCACAGGAGCTATAGAAGATGATGGAGCTATAGTAGGTGTAACCTCTGGCACTACTAAAGGCTGAAGAGAAGTCCTAGAAATGACATATGATCTAGATCTCTCTAGATCAAGCACTATCTTTGACTAGGCTACACCTCAGAGGTTTATCCTACAATAGAATTTTGGCCATCCAGGGACGTGTAACACTAGTAGAAAGATTCTAATCACCCATGTGAGCAGAAATTTTCATCCCCACTCCCATGTGGAATGGTTCTTGTGACTTCGGCACTATTAGGCTTAGGGCCTTAGAGAATACGGGCCTAAACCCGGAGAAAATAGAGTCACCACCCGGACGAGCCGGAAAAAATAGAAAGGGGTGGATGACAAGATTCCTAAGGAATCCCCAACCCCCTATTGGGTTTGAAAAGTTGGGTATGTATGGGGAAGGTGAGAAATGGCCCAGCACCCCCATAACACCCAGTTCATTGGAACCGGCCTCCTTTTCAGATCTAAAAATTATTGAATTATTAAATATTATAATATTATCCATACTACATACAATTTATTAATAAAATAGATTCCTTCATAAAATAAGATAAAACAACACATTACAAAATAACATGGGTGCCCATATTTAGATGGAAACATACCCTTACAATCTTTAAATGTTCACAAAGAAAATAAATAAAATAAGACACCTACACAAAGGTGGAAATGTGTCCCTTACAATTGTCCCAAAGTATTTAAATAAATTGACTTACATGAAGTAAACAAGGCACCCACACTAGATGAAAACATGCCTTCTACAATTCCCTTTAAAAATATATATAAATCTAAGGAAAAGAATAAAGTAAGAAAAAAATAATACAACACATATAAATATAATTGAACAATTAAAAGAAGATTAAAAAAATATAAATATTTTTTATCAAGGAAATATAAGGCGTGATGACGAGGGTCACTCTTATGACGGTCCCGCTAGCGACATTAGCGAGCGAGGGTCAAGGGGGCAGCACCCCTTACAGGGGAGCACCCCCAAAAGCTAAACAGTTTACATGGTATAGTTTTGTTAAGGAATTAGGTTTCTATGTAAGCTAGGATTTTATATTTATACAAATTAGGGTTAATGATTTTGGTATTTATTCAAACATGCAACTCAGGTTTTGAGTTTTAAATTTCAAAACTCAACTAATGCAATCAAATTCATAAACTGATGATCACTGTATTATTGACTTTGCTAAATTATTATCTTGATTATTAAGGTTGCAATTGTAGATCTTAACAAATTGCTATGGGATAAAGTCTTAAGATAGCTTCTGGGCATTTTAAGGAAGAAAAAACTGATTAACTAAAACCATTCGATGAGTAAATCAATGAGTAAGCTACTATAAATTTAAAGTGGATGAAATAAAGAATTTCAAACCTTCATTTGTTGATTCTACCGATATTTTACTTTGATCCAAACTTTATATTTGTACTAGTGTTGAATCTCGATTGAATGGAATGAAGACAATCATTGACTGCCTTCTTGGTTCGATGGTTTGATGTTCTATGTCTCTCCTCGCTCAACTGCTTGTTAATTGCCATTTTCTTTTTCTGTGTGTTGCTAGGGTTTTCTCTTTTTTAATTCTCAATTGCTCCCGTTGCTGAAGTCCCAAGTTCAGAGTCTCAGCCAAAAGTCCCCTCCAAACTTCAAAAAGATTGTATTTATATAAGCATGCTAGGTTAAACATCATAAAACCTTCTTGTTTTAAAAATAGATTACTGATGCATATCAATTAATGAATTTGACTCAAACTGTGACCATATTAGGTTCAAAACAATTTATTTCTAGGAAAACCAAGGCTATATCAAAGTAAAACAATTTTAATCTAACAAAATATGGGTCCATATCGAATTGGGGAGGGCCCAATTCAATATGGGAACTATCCCATATCGAAATGGGCTTCCAATTCAATATAGGATCTTAACTTAAGGTCCCATATCAAATTGGGAAGGTCCCAATTTGATATGGGACTATCCCATATCAAATTGGGACTTCTAATTTGATATGGGACCTTAACTTCCCATATCAAATTGGGAGTCCCAATTCAATATGGGACTATCCCATATCGAATATGGAATTGGGAGGCCTGGTTTGACTTTGACACAACCCTGAATGCCTTATCATCGAATCAAACCTGACCGAATCTTCAAAACAAACCTCTTTATGGTTTCAAAGGTTTAACCATTACACCGTCTGATCAAAAGGTTTATGACTCGGGCAATGGACTAGTCAGGGCCAAAATCAAGGGTCTACAGTTTGCACTCTACTTGAATGATTTGAGACTTCAATAGAAGAGAGTGAAAAGCAACATAATGTTAAGCTGATTTTTTATTAGGATGGATTCTCTACCTGAGGTTGAAGTTGGTTTGGGTTCTGGACCTGGAATGAGTTCTGGACTCGAGATGGATTTGGGTTCTGGACCCAGATAGGTTTGATTGGGTTCTCAACCCAAGATTAGATTTGGATTCTTGACCCAAAAATAGATTTGGATTCTCGATATGAGATTGAATTTTGGATTCTCGACCCTAAATTGGATTTAGATTCTTGACCTGAGACTAGATTTTGGGTTCTCAACCCTAGACTGGATTGGGTTCTCGACTCAAAACTAGATTATGGATTCTCAATCTGAGGCTGAATTTGGATTCTCAAAACAAAATTGGATTTTGGGTGCTAGACCTAATACTGAATTTTTAGGTTCTTGGAACAGAGATTGAATTTGGGTTCTCGACCCAAAACTAGATTGATTGGGTTCTAGACCTAAAATAGAGTTTGGGTTCTCGACCCAAAATTAGATTTTGGATTCTTGACCCTAGATTGGATTTGGATTTGGGTACTCAAACCTAGACTGATTTTGGGCTCTTGACCCGAAATTGGATTTAGGTTCTCGACCCGACACTGGATTTTGGGTGCTCAACCTGATACTGGATTTGCGTTCTCGACCTAAAACTAGATTTTGAGTGCTCGACCCAATACTAAAATTGGATTCTCGACATGAAACTGGATTTTGGATTCTCGACTTGAAACTAGATTTCACTGACCTTTTATCAGTTGAGAATTTTGGCTTCCTTCTAACTGGCTGTTCCATTCTTTAATGGATTGTGGGTCTTTACCCACCAAAAATGGATCTTTATCCATTAGAGATCAAGTCTTTACCCTTCTTATCCATTGGAGATCGGGTCTTTATCCTTAAAACATGGATCTTTATCCATTGGAGATCGAGTCTTTACCCTTAAAACATGGATCTTTATCCATTGGAGACCGGGTTTTTACCCTTAAAACATGGATTATCCATTGGAGATCGGGTCTTTACCCTTCAAAAATGGATCTTAATTCATTGGAGATCAGGTTTTTATGCTTAAAACATGGATCTTTATCCATTGGAGGTTGGGACTTTACCCTTAAAATATGGATCTTTATCCATTGAAGATAGGGTCCTATATTGGCTTCAGCTCTTCTAGCTGACTGACCTTTTGTCTTTTGCATCTTCATTCTTTTGAGATTCTAACTTTCTTCTTATTTTATTCTTTTTGTTTTTTCTTTTGCAAAGAATTCAGCTAATTTTAAGCAGGCCCTTATATCTTCTCCTTTTTCCCCTGCATGGCAAAATATTGAAAGTGAGTCTGAAAATATTTTATACACGCATAAACTCAAAAAATTGAAAGGAGAAACTTTGCCCCCTATGTAGGCTCAAGCCAATGATTTTTTTTCATGCAGGCTCATATTGATGTTTGTATATTGTCTAGTTCCTTGCATAAGCATACATTTCTTCTTTTTCAAAATGACTGGATCTTCCTCAAGGAACGAGCCTTCGATGCCCCATGATTCAATATCTTCTTTTGATTCTTTACTTCATAGGATGTTTGCTGTTCACTTTGACAAATAATAGGCAACACAAGATAAAAAAATGCAATATAATATGCTCATGTATGCATGATATGCATGAATGATACTTACATGGTTCCATTGACTCACAGACCAAGGTAATCTGCTAACGTGTTCTCATTGGTTCCTTCCAGATGCTCGTTTAGGTCTTGCATTGGAATGACAGGAGAATTCCCATTTATGCCTTTTATCTTTAAGATGTTGAAAACATGAGTGGTGGAGGCCCCAAGAATGGTAGATACATCCATTTTAAATTATGATTCAGCATGCCAATTGATAGCTTCTTCATAACCTTGACAATAATCATTTACTTTGCCCAATGTGTCCTTCGAGTTTTGACGGTGCAATATACTTCCCTTAACTTGAAGTTTTATGCAACAAGAAAGCAATTTTTTTTAACATCAAATGTTGACTTTGTCAAATTAGTATTATTGTACCTCAGGACTCGATTTTCCAAATTAACATATCTATAACATGACAACCCTAGCTACTGTACTAAACTCGAGAATCATTTCCATTTAAGCAAGAACTGTTGCACTTCAGATAGGCACATACACATTAATTGGCCAAAGTCTCATTGAGTTTTAATATTGTCTATCTCATATGCATGCTTATTCAAACTATCTCCACAATAGACTCTACCTACCAAGAGAGATCAACAGGTCTTTAATGGGCTTGAAATATGGTTTGTAAGGTATATGTGTTAAATAAAGGCCATTTTGAGATTGGAGCTGATGTGACACAATGGACAAACCTTCACACTATAGACTTCTTGTTGGAACCTTAGGCAACTCAGAGCAATCTTACTAGACTACAATTTCCTTCTATAGAACTGATTAAAATGATCTTCATCTGTCCCTGTTGCTTTTACACAAACTCAGGACCCCTTTTTTTTTTCTTTTCTGTTTTTGTTTTCCTTCTTTTTTTTTGTTTTCTTTCTTTTTTGTTTTTGCTTTTTTTGTTGGGTCCTAGCTCAAAAGTATAATCAACAACTCAGGGTAGGTTATTGGGCTTACTAGCTAATGAAATGCAAGCTAAAATTTATGAAGGCATAAAGGGACAACTTGGGTGGATACTAGTTGTTGGCTTACCAAACAATGCCTAGATCATCTCTTCCTTAAATAAGTAGAGTTTAATTTTACCTCGAAAGTTTATCACAGCATGTTCTAAGATCAACTAGGACCTAGACAAAAGTTATTATGTAGGAGCCTTCTCTAAGTAAGCATTCACAACTCAATGTTGTAGAATAATTCCCTTACCTAGTAAAGTCATTCAAATCATGATGCATAGATATATTATTTTATGATTATTAAGCTAGACTCATCATTGGTTGAGCACCAAAATGAACAAAGACCATGAAAAATTTAATGAAAATAATTTATTCGAACAAACATAATTTAAAAAAATATAATTGTTTCAATTAAATATTAAAGAAAGCAAAATAGAAGAGAAACATTCAAGTTAAGGGAAGTTCATTGAGTTGAACTTCTTTTCTCTTCACATCTTGAATACTCTTATCTTGAAAAGAGGATATGTAATATCCCAAAATGTGCCCTAAAAGTTTGATATAATTGTTGTTTTAATTGAACTAAATATATATGTGTAATTGGAAAGAAAAAAAAAAGAATTGAAGAGAGAGTTTATATGTTGTATATATGAAAATATATACAACATATATACAAGTCAAAATGAATGGTCAAAGGAAGAAGATATTTAATTTGTTATTTGTAAAATTACTAAAGGGCAAGTAAATGAAAGGGAGTTAATATTTATAGTAGAGGGTATTTAAGTAATTTTCTTTTTAAATTGCTTGGTGGAGGTTTAAAGAGATGAGAAGTTGACTTTGTCTCTTTTATTTTTCCATTTTTCTCTTCTTTTCTCTTTGTGTGGCCGGACATCAAGGAAGAAAGAGAGCAAGAGAGGATTTTTGAAATTCTAAGAGCTAATTGAAGGAAGATTTCAAGAAAATAAGTTAGAAATTCAAGAAGTTCATCATTTTTGGTAAGTTTTCTCTTGATTTCTCTTGTTCTATTTGGACTTTTGTTTGAGTTTGATGGAGTGTTGTTGATGGTTGGATTGTGTTTGTGTATGGTGTGTGTAAAAGGGTTGAAATGGAATTAAAGATAAGAATTTAGGTTGGTGTTGGTGATGGAAGAGTAAGAGTTGTGTTTAGTGAAGTTGAAATTTTTCTGTTTTACAATTAGTAAAGGCTGTGACTTGTATGATTTTTAATTAAATATAGAAAAACGTTCTTGAAGTGAATTTTTGATATGTTGTGCCTCTATGATTCTAGAATGACTGAAAAATATGTTGATTTGATTTTGGAATGGTTATGATTTTGGAAAGATTATTTTTATTAAACCTGTTCCAGCAGGTACCTTAATTGAGACAGCTATCTTTCAAGATTTTTAATAAAATGTAGAAAAATAATATCAAATTGAATTTTGGTTATGTTGTTGCTTAGTGAGTCTAGTATTTGAGAAAAATAATTTGGAACCACGTTGATTGAATTTAGTTTATGGAATTCACAAAGTTCAGAACTGCTGCCAGAATGCAGGGCAATTGGAGCAGTCTGGTTGGGTGAACTATTTGACCAAGATTTTGTGTTCAGTTTGATCTGAAATTTTAAAGGAATGATTTTAAGATGTAAAACTAAATTCTGTAAAAATTTAGAGTTCTTAGTCAAGTAGATTATTTTATACAATTTTTCAAAATAAGGATTAAGTTGAGTCAAAAACCAGAATTTACTATTCATATGGTCATTTTGCTAATATTCCTTTTGGATTAGGTTGTGAAGAGGTTGAATTGCCCTAGCCTATGTGTTGAGGATTCTTGGAAGAGTAAGTGTATAGATTGGTGTGAGTTGGTTTTAAGGTAAGTACAAACTACACTATTGCATACATTCATGTGATGTTGAGAGTTGACACACATTTGATTGTAAATGTGATAAGGAATCTAATGCATTGTTGATGGATATTAAAAATCACATTATGTTTGGTATTATGGGAATGTTGTGATGAGCATGTAAAATATGTGTTAATGCCATTGATTATATCCATTTGAATAATGAACTGATTAATGTGATTTGAAATATAATATGAGATGGTTGAAACATATTTGCTTATATGATGATGAAATGAAATATGGAAATGAAATGTGAAAGATATGATGTTATGAAGAATTGTTTTATTGTGATTTGAGATCATATGAGATATGATGCCATGGTTGTTGGCTATGATGATGCAAATGAGATATAATGGAGGCATGGTTGCCTAATTAATTATGAGAAATGAAATGAAAAGAGATTAAAAAAAAGATAAATGAAATGATCGTGTGCCTAATATGTTAATTCAATTTTTAGAGTTTTGGATTTGGTGGCATGCCTATAAATCACTGGATAGGTAAAATGACTGGGTCGTAAGCCGATTCTAGTTGAAAAATGTGAAATGTGATATTTTTGGGGTGAAATGACCGAGTCGTAAACCTCAAAAACAAATTATTGAAACTAGATTGAGTGAAATGACTGGGTCGTAAGCTCAAATCTAGTTAATTATCCATGGATAAATGTATTGATGATTATGATTATGGACCAAAGCAATAACTCTGAACTTTGAATAACATATTAGTGTATTTTGGGCCCATGCTTGTCTTTGTTTTCAATGTGAATCATGAATGTTTTGATTAATTATTAATTAATGTAAGATTGTGAAATATCATATTCTTTTGAATTGTTTATGAAACTTGATTGTGTGAAATTGGCATTGCATTGAGGCATAATATTATGGTTGTTTGTACCACTAAGCCGTTGGCTTAGCGCGATTGTGGTTTATCGCGCAGGTGACTGTGAACCTCGGTTTTCCGCCCGAAAAGGATCCGGGCGAAAGTTCACTCGTTGTCGGGAGTCGCCACTCAGTTTATTTTGTTCGAAGGGAAAAACTAAGAAAACCCTTGTTTGACTCCAATAATGCATCCAATGTAAAGGCTTCTAGTCTGCGAACCCAAGGAGGATTCGGGGACTATGTCATGCTTTTGATTAACTTGCAAAAATGGAAGAAATTTAAAGACAAAAAGATTGTTGGTAGTTTGTGGACTTGCTATTTGGGGTGAATCCCAAACATGCCTACATACTCCCGTTTGAATAGGAGATCAAAGCCCATGTAGTTCGGAAAAGCCTATTTAAAGGCGATGAAAATTATGCTTCATGCATGTGTGTGTGTATGCTTCGTGCATTGTCGGGCTTCATGCCAAAGATGTGAGATCTAGGTACTTTGTACCAAAGGAATGCAATTTTTAGGCCTTTGGCCTGTGTTGTCGGGCTTTTTGCCAAATTTGTGAGATTTAGCACTTAGTGCAAAAATTGTATAATTTCGGGTACTTAGTACCGAAAGAGTTCGATTTAGGCTCCATGCCAAAAGTTCATTTTGATAATGCCGTTTAGGTACTTAATACCAAAGAGATGCAATTTAGGCTCCGTGCCAAAAAGATTGATTAATTTGTGGCTTAAAGCCGAAAGGGTGATTGATTAGTCCGTTAGGCCCTCAGACCTAAAAAGATTAGGCCTTTGACCGAGAAGAAATTAAGAAGAAGATTAGAATGCTTATGATATGCTCGAATTGACCAAAGATGAATTATGATATTACCTTGATCAGAATTTTTCCACTTCTAAGTTCCAGATCTTGTTTCCTTGCACTTTTGAGTATGATTCTTGGTTTCTACAACACAATATTAGAAATTTTTAAGCATAAAAATTTCGTCAGCATCTGGGCATAGGAAGTCCGAAAAAGTCCCTCATTTTTGAAAATCTGAAGCCTATATATAGGCAAAATCGGGCTGGACGGCGGCCGAGCCGCCGGAAGTACGGCGGCCGGGCCGCTGTCCTGGCCCACCGCGACTCGCGCTACTTCTGCTAAAACCGACTTTCCGAGAGCTACGGGCCTCCAAAAATTATTCCGAGACCATATCCGTGATCCTTGTGTCGCACCGGACATTCCAAGTACCATGAAGACATACTTTCGGTGGAGTTTCACCGTTGTTGCCCGGTCCGGCCTGGTCTGAGGAAATTGGCTTTCCGAGCCTCAAAATTCGAGTGTTCACAATTGCCCCCCACTGGGGTCCATAAAAATGATTTATGGAACTCAGTGGTCTTCTGAAGAGCGAATTTTGAGCGAGGTGCAAAAGACCCGCATTTTCATATTTTTCTATAAATAGGCTCATTTCATTCAATTTTCATTTGCTTTCATTCATTCTCCTTCTTTCACTTCTTTCAAATTTTCTTTCGACGATGGATTTTACCGGCTTTGAAGACCTCGAAATCCCACTCCCTCCCTGCGATCTTTTACTTGAGGAGGAGAAGCACAGTTCTCGGACCGGCTGCTATGAGGTGAGTACATTCCCGTTTGTCCATCTAGTATGCATGCTTAGGAATTTTATTTATTTCCAGTAAGGAACTTAGAAATAAATTTTAGGAACATTTCCTTTACATGTACTAGTAATGAATTAGGAATTGTACCAGGCTTCATTATGTTCTGCCATCGGTAATTATTTCTAGTAAAGAACTTAGAAATAATCCTTTAGGGATCCACACCCGGCTGGGGAAAGGACTTAAATCTTTTCTGAATTTGTCCATCTTTTCTAAATCTTTTTTTTTTAGAACTCTACGATCAAGATATCTATAGCTGAGCGTCCGATGGGTACTATTCCGGCTTACATCTTTGATGCTGGGCACCCAGTGGGGGATCTTATCAGACCTGCTTTCCTCCACCATTTGAGGGCTATAGATGTGGGCAGAGATATCCACCGGGATTTAATCTGTGCTTTAGCCGAGTGCTGGTGGCCTACTACTGACACCTTTCATTTTTCTTGGGGGGAGATGACAATGATGCCTACTGACTTTTCCATCATTTCTGGGATTCCCTTTGGCGTCGAGATGGTGGAGTCCTATGATGACTGGCGGCAGGACATTTCTTCAGCCGACATGATTACTCTGATCGGGGTTGACTATCCTCGATATCAGGCGCCTCGCTGCATTCAGCGGAGGTGGCTTGTGGAGCAAGCGCCAGGTATCTACACTGGTTTCGAGACAGGCAACCTTACTGCTGACCAGACGGCCAGGTTTACCTTGCTTCTCCTGTTTGCTAGCTCTTTCTTATCAAACAGGAAAGATGCAGTGAGTCTCAATGTGCTGAAGAGCCTACTTGACCTGACACGGCTTCATAGGTACGATTGGGCTAGCATGATGCTGTGTAGGTTGTATGACGACATGTCAGACCTCTGCTATACCCGTGTTACTCCGTGTGGCTTGTATTACTTCTGGGAGGTAATGTAAAGAACATTTTCCCTATCTTTATGTATGTTGACATATACAAACTCTGATACCTTTTTTTTTTTTTTAGACTTGGGCTTACGAGTACTTTCCCGACATCGCCCCTTTTCTTCGTGAGATACCAGCCCCCGCAGATCCTCTTTCCCCCATTGCTTGGAGGTGGTATAGAGAGAGGGTAGAAGTACCAAAGAGGAAACTTCCCATCAGAGTGCTGAGATCGTTCTTCGACAGCTGCCCAATGGACTCGGTAAATGCTTTATCGTCATCTTTTTTTATTATATTAGAGAAAATGATTCGCTAATATAACAAATGTTTACAAGTTGCATCTAAAGTGATGTCTAGCCGACTGGCAGAGTGGATAGCTCAAGATTACAGCTTTCAGCGATCAGAGTTTCTGACTCGACGGCGATTCATACTTCCCCATCCAGAATTTCGACGGTATTATCTCGCTGAGAGGGTGGCTTTCCAGATTGCTGGTTTCTGTGCAGTTCCCGTGGACCCCCCTGATGATATGCTATCTACAACACTTCTGCCTGTTACTGTGTCCCAGTATGAGGGCGACCCTTTCGAGTCGGCTTATGCCCCGGATGAGGAGGATTATGACTTCTACTGTCTTCATCGACTGATGCCACGCATTGGGGCACGATTTGACTCTGTACCCCCTTATCGATCTTCCCACTCTTCGGCTCCCACTTCTAGCACTCCGAGAGACCATCCCTCTCCCGACCGGCGAACTGACAGACCCTCTTCCTCTAGGGCTGAGGCCTCTGCTTTCAGGGCCGGACCATCACACACTGGAGCAAGCAGCAGCTCATCTCATTTGAGGCCTCCCGCATCTGTCCTTACAGCTACCGGCCAATTTGACCCTATTTTAGCCGGCTTGAGGCTGCCTTATGCTGTTCGTCATCATGCACCTGGTGGTTGGGTGACCCGACCAATTAGTGCAGAGGGTGCATTATATCAGAGCTTTGCCCAAGTCACTCAGGTATATTCTCATAGAACTTTTCATGAAAAGGATTCATAAAATTCTCTTGAGATTGATTGTGATTTTGTCTCTTTTACAGGTACCAGAGGGCCTGATCACAGAAATGGCGGCACTGATTACTGCTTTTTCGGATGAACTGTCTGGTGCTTTGACTGAGGCTACTTACGAGAGGCAGAGCAGGCCGCAAAGACGGAGAGGCCGGCACTGATTTTTTTTTTTTCATACTTGTCTTTAACTATGCTTGCTGTATTTGAACTACTCCTCTTCTGTACTTTGTACCTTTCATGTTTTTCAGCTGTTATCTGAACTTATCTGTAAACCTGCACTTATTTGTTAGTATTAACAACACATATGTATGCATGATGCTTTTTTCCTTTTTAGAAATTTCTTTTAAAAATAAATCCCTGATACAATCCCAAAAAATTGCACATAACAGGGCCTAAACAGGGCCAAAACATGAGAATTTTACAAAACACCAAAAAGAAAGAGGAATCAGGACGGTCGGTGGCGGCCGAGCCGCCGACAGCGGCGGCCGAGCCGCCGGCAGGGCTAGACCAGTATATAAAAAAAAACAAGGTTGTCTTACATCTGTGGGCCAGAAAGCAATCCTCTTACTGAAAGATCTTATACATATATTTTTTTTTCAAATAACAATGAATCCTCTTTTTAATCACGTGATGCATAATTGGACCAAAAGTCTCCACAATGTTGAAAGGATCAACATGGGGAGGTACGGGTTGAAAGCTGTCGCCACACTCAGAGGTGTAGCAGTAGACTGGGATTTCTTGCACTCTTGCATCAGGTTTTGGGATCCCCAAGCCCATGTTTTCAGATTTGGGGCTCGGATGGAGGAAATGTGTCCTCTTTTTGAGGAGTTCTGCTCGATCATTGGGTGCGATCCAAATGCCCCTCTTGTGAGGCATGAGGTCCAAATCGGGTATGTGGGATCTTTTCAGAGGCTTTTTGGCTTCACAAAACCCCAAGCCCAAGCCATGATTGTAGATGGGGATAAGGCGATGCTGCTTCCCCTAATTGATGAGTTCTTGACCGCCGATTTTGAAGACGATGTTCAATTGAGGCATAGAATGCGAGCCTTCGTCTTTTGTCTGCTAGCTGGGTTCCTCTTCAATCGTGACCCCGGCTTTGGAGATTTGAGACTTTGCCTGATGGTTAGGCAAATGGAAGAGCTCAACTGTATTGGGGGCATGATCCTAGCTGAGACTATTCAGAGTCTCGACAGATGTGCACTTGGATTTGAACGTTGGACCGTCACCCCGGTCATCCTTCAGGTAATTTATACCTTTTGTTTCTTTTTTTTTTGCTTATTCCATCATCTCTCTTTCCCTTTGTAAAATAGAAAGGATCTATTTTTTCAGGTTTGGCTGAGAGATCATCTTCGAGTGGTGGCAGCCCCCCAGACTTTGACCTACAACCCTTCGCAGTACCGCACCAGGAAAATTCAGATTTCTTTTCCCTCTATGGCCGAATGGACTGTTTGGCTGTTTGAGCTTGGACCGGAAGAATTATTATGGTTCGTCCCTTGGTATAGGATCCCTCAATTCATAGAGGCAAATGCCATGCACAACCATGTCTACCTGCTTGGGTTCACTCACAGTACTTGGTACAATGCTTCCCGCGTCCTCAGGCAGATGGGTGTTGATCAGAGAGTTCCCCTTCCTGTCGGGCTTACCATTGCTTCTCCTATTACCCTCGGGGTTACTCGGGCTGTTCTACAGACTTGGGTCAGAGACCATCGGATGATCAGGCTTGGTGCAGAGCCTTCCCTCGTTCAGCCCACTCCAGAGTACAGGACCTGGTTTATAGCTGAGGTTTGGCCCGTTGAGAAACCGAGGAGGTGCGCATTGCTGCAGGAGTTGGAGGGAGAGGGGGTGTATGATTTGGATCCCAGGGTGACTCCATTGTCTTTTCTGTTTTTGGGTTGTTTTTTACCTTTTTGGTTTTTTGAATGTATAGGACTTGTAGTCTGACTCTTTTGATGAACCGACTGACTCTTTTTTGTAATGACCGACTCTTTTTGTAATAGATGATTCTCTTTTGTAATGAATGATTCTTAATGAATGACCCTTTTGTTTGCTTTCCAAGCATCATCTACTTTATTTATTTGCTCTTATTTTTGCCTAAGCCGTCCTTTCGGATTTTCAACTTAGCGAGCTTTTACCCATTCTTGCCTAAGCCGCCCTTTGCGGGTTTTCAGCTTAGCGGGCCCCACTATTGCCTAAGCCGCCCTTTGTGGGTTTTCGGCTTAGCGGGATTTTTCTATTCTTTTCTTTGTTTTTTGTTTTTTTTTGTTGGCAAAAGAAAAATGAACCAATGATTTTTATTAAAATTTAGACCGTGCTCAAGGAGAGCTGCCTACATATCTCGAATTAGTTTGCGAGAATCAGGTCTAATGTAGTTCATTACAATGCATGATCATGCATAATATTTCTTTAGTTGATCCAGATTGCATGGGTTTGTGAACTCCAGACCATCCAAATCAGACAAGATGACGGCTCCGCCGGAAAGTATTTTCTTTAAAATGTAGGGTCCCGCCCAATGAGGACGAAACTTCCCACGAGGATCTGTAACAGGTGTTCTGATCTCCTTCAAAACCAAACAACCTTCTTCCAACTTTCGATCTTTGACCTTTTTGTTGAAATGTCTGGCCATTCGCCTTTGATACCCTTGAATCTGATGTAGAGCTTGAAGTCTTTTTTCATCCAAACTCAACAACTGATGATGATAATTGCTGATCCATTCAGCTTCATTTATCTGACTTTCTTGAATTATCCTCGCCGATTGAACTTCCAGTTCAATGGGGAGTACTGCTTCCATTCCGTATACCAGTGAATACGGGGTTGCCCCAGTAGGAGTTCTAACTGATGTTCTGTAATCCCACAAGGCCAATGGCAACTTCTCATGCCAACGCCTATGTTCCTTGATCATTTTTTGTATGATCACCTTTATAGACTTATTCGCTGCTTCTATAGCTCCATTTGTTTGAGGTCTATAAGGAGAGGACTTATGATGTTGGATTTTCTTATCCTTCAAGAGTTTGGCAAACTCTGCGTGGAAATGAGTTCCATTATCAGTGATAATTTCAAACGGCGTTCCGTACCGACAAAGGATGTTGGTTCGGACAAACTATGCTGCCTTTTTGGCGTCTAATTCTGCATAGGAAGTTGCTTCAACCCACTTTGTGAAGTAATCCACCGCTACCAAGATAAACTGATGTCCATTCGAGGCTTTTGGATGTATTTTGCCAATTATATCGATTCCCCAAGTAGCAAAGGGCCATGGAGAAGTGATTGGATTCAGGGCAACAGGAGGTTGCTTCTGTAGCTTAGCAAATATTTGGCATTGATGACATCCTTGCACAAATGTCACGCAGTCTGCATTCATGGTGGACCAATAATATCCTAGATTGGCAATTTTTCGAGCCAAGGCGATCCCATACATGTGTGGTCCTGATTCGCCACCATGTACCATTTCCATTATTTGCTTAGCCTCTGCTTCATTTACACACCTTAGGTGCATTCCATTCCAACTTCTCTTGTAGAGGGTATCTCCATTGAGAATGTAACCTGTGGCTAGCTGCCTTATGGCCCTCTGATCGACCTTTGATGATCCCTCCGGGTAACTTCCATCCTTGAGATAACTTTTGATATCCCAAAACCATGGTTTACCATCGGCCAAGTGCATTACATGGGCGGGTTGCTTTTGAAGCTGAACTTTCAATGGACGAATGACTTTCCCCTCCTTGATATTGATCATGGAAGCTAAAGTAGCCAAGGCATCAGCAAACTGATTCTTTGCTCTTGGGAGATATTTGAAGGATAGATCATTGAACTGTTATGCCAAATGATCAAGGCGTTGTAGGTAAGGAACCAAACGCTCTTCTCTTATCTTCCATTTCCTTAAAGCTTGTGATACTATTAAAATAGAATCACCATAGACCTTTAGGTCCTTAATCCCCAATTTCAGGGCGGCTTCAAGCCCATTAATGCAAGCTTCATATTTTGCTTCGTTGTTTGTGCAGCTAAAGTCAAGTTTAACTGCGAATGGAATGTATTCTCCACAAGGAGTTTTGAACACAATCCCAATTCCGTTTCCATGATAATTGGATGCCCCATCAAAATACATCTCCCAAACACTGCTCTCCATGTTCAAGAGGTCTTCATCAGGGAAACCCATTTCTCGCATCTCGTCATTCACAGGTAATTCTGCTAATTGGTCAGCTATTGTGCCACCTTTCACAGCTTTCCTTTGAACAAATTTCAAGTCAAAGGCTGCCAATGTTGACACCCACTTAGCCATTTTGCTGTCCAAAATAGGCCTCTCCATAAGGAATTTCAAGGGACTCTGTTCTGACATGACATAAGTAGTGTAAGAAGACAAGTAGTGTTGTAACTTTGTACAAGCCCAATGCAAGGCTAAACACAACTTCTCAATCTTGTTATACTTTAACTCATAGTCCAACATCCTTTTGCTGAGGTAGTAAATTGCATTTTCTACCTTTGTATCTTCAGCCTCTTGAGCTAGCATTGCACCCATGGCTTCATCTGTTACAGACAAATACAAGAGCAGAGGCTTTCCCATTCTGGGAGGTTGTAGAATTGGCGGACTTAACAAGTATTCTTTGATCTTGTCGAAGGCCTTCTGACAGTCCTCATTCCATTCTTGTGAAGCACCTTTTCTTAGTAGCTTAAAGATAGGACCACAAGTCTCAGCCAACTGTGATATGAATCGACTGATATATTGTAATCTACCTAGCAAGCCTCGAATCTCTTTTTCTGTTCTTGGCGGATGCATTTTCAGAATAGCCTTTGACTTTGCTGGATCAACTTCTATTCCTTTTTTGCTGACCAGATATCCCAAAAATAAGCCCGATGTTGCTCCAAACAGACACTTTGCAGGATTAAGCTTTAAATTGTGCTTGCGAAGTCTAAGGAAGAACTTCTCAAGCGCTTCAACGTGTTCTTCTGGAGATTTTGACTTGACAATCATATCATCGACATACACTTCTACTTCTTTATGAATCATGTCATGAAAGACTGTTGTCGCCATCCTTTGGTAGGTAGCCCCTGCATTTATCAACCCAAAAGGCATAACCCTGTAGCAGAAAGTGCTCCATTCTGTGATGAAAGCTGTCTTCTCTTTGTCTGGTGGGTGCACCAGGATCTGATTATACCCGACCGCAAGATCAGTCATGGAAACCATCATATGCCCAGCCATCCTGTCTATCAGCAAATCGATGTGAGGTAGCGGGAAATCGTCCTTAGGACAAGCCTTATTCAGATCTCTGTAGTCAACACACATTCTGACCTTTCCGTCTTTCTTCGGGACTGGCACGATGTTTGCTAACCATGAAGGGTAGGCAATTGGTTCTATGAACTTATTGTCCAGTTGCTTGGCAACCTCCTCTTTAATTTTCAAAGACCATTCTGGCTTCATTCTTCTCAATTTCTGCCTAACCGGCTTCGCATCGGGGTATAGCGGAATCTTGTGAACTGCTATGGCTGGGTCTATTCCCGTGACATCACTTGCCTTCCACATGAAGCAGTCGACATACTTCTTGATGCAATCAACAACCTGTTCTTTATTCACACAATCATATGCAATGTATGTATGTTCATTTTCTTTGCCAATTATTATCTTTTCATTTATTTCATTTATTTCATTTATTTCATTTTTGCTAGATAATACTTGGAAAGCAAAAGACAAAGGGTAACCAAGAATCCGAGCAATTTCATTGATAATGGTGGAGTCATTCTCCAAGATTACATCAGATTTGACATTAGGGTTCTCTAAATTTGAAACTACAGCAGACTCAGAATTAGACTCTGACTTGGCTTTTGACTCAGAATTAGTACAAGGCCCGGTACAAGACTCAAGTTCAGGGTGTGACACAGGACTAGGTTTAACCTCAGCAGCTTGTCCCTCCTCGACGTACCAGTTTCTCAGCGGTCCATCCGTTGTCTTGATCAGCTTTGTGAAATCCCTATTGTCTTCAAAATTGGTTATCATAGCAACCTCATCAAAGAGACTAGGCCGCATGAAATCTTCCATTTGGGGGTCAGTTTCAGGTTCTGGCTCTTCTTCTTTTATGGCCACAACATCAGCAAACATTTCAAAACCCGGTAGCTTCTTTTCGGTCATAGGAGAATAGAATGGTTCCTGAAAACCACGGTGATGAACTGCCTTTCCAGGTTTGCAAAAGTGACCATTCAGAGTTCTAAAGTAAGGGCGCATTTTGAGGCTTCTTGCCCCCCAATTTCCCTTTTTCTTCCTTCCACGCTCAAACTCTTCTATTTCCTCGTCTGTAGGTTTGTACCCCAAGCCAAAAGTTCCCTTATTCTCTGGTTCTTCCCATGGCCGTACTACATGTGTCTTTCTCCCAGACTTGATCATTTCCATTCCGGGCAATAGACCTACCCTCAGCATCATTCCCACTAGGCAGTTGATTTGGACCTCCCCAAAGTCATATGAGACAAATGGCCCTTTGGGTTTTTCACCTTCTATGCATTGAACTGTGTCGTAATGAAACCCAGTCAAGGTCATGGCGGTTTCACCAGGAACAACCTCAAGGAGAGACTGATCCATGGTTTTCTTTTTGATTTCACAGGTATCCCCTTTGATAGTGATTACTTTTCCTTCAAAAGGGAATTTAAGTTTTTGGTGTAATGAAGAAGGTACAGCATTAATTTGATGAATCCACGGCCTTCCAAGGAGGAGATTAAAGCTCGCGGGTACATCAATGACCTGAAAGGGCACTTTCATTTTCACCGGCCCAATAGCAATTTCTAGAGTGGCAACACCCAAAATTTCTCTTCGAGTGTTATCATATGCTCTCACAATCTGATCAGAAGGTGTAAGATCTGTAGCCTCCAACCCCAGACAGCTTGCTACTTTCAATGGACATACATTTAAGGCTGACCCATTATCAATGAGAACCATGGGCACAGTCTTTCCCCCAGTCTATATGGTGATGTATAGAGCGTCATTGTGTTTACTGCCATCTTCTGGTAGGTCTGTATCAGAAAATCAGATGCTCAATGCCTTGGTTGATTGGGTCAAAGTGGCCACCAAAGTTTCTGGACTTGTGTCCACTGGTGTATCAAGTTGACTCAAAGCTTCGCTGAGAGCTTGGCGGTGTGGAAATGAGGAAGCAAGGAGTTCCCAAATTGACACCTTAGCTTGAGTTTGTTTAAGCTGAGTGAGGACAGGGTCTTCTTTTGGCTCTGGCGTTTTCTTATGGGGGGGATTTGAGGTTGTAGGGGTTTTTCCCAAGTCAAGTGGCTGATATTGTCTTCCACTTCTTGTCAGAGCACTGACCTCTTCAGCGAGGTCGTTCAAATCTAACACACACACTTCATTCATTTCCAAGAGAAGTTTGAAAGGATCAAACAGCTCTTCTCCCATAGTAATGGCGTGGATGGAATGATTGGGCAGAGGATTAGTGTTAATGTTTGGTTGCCTCCTGAGAGGAATGATGTCACCACTATCCACCAGATCCTGGATGCGGTTTTTGAGTGTCCAGCAAGCATCTGTTTTATGCCCATTCCCTTGATGGTATTCACAGTATTCATTGACTTTATAACTGGAAGGTATTGGGTTTGGAGGAGGTCTTGGGTCCAAAGGCTTTAAATATTTCCCTTCCACAGCCTTTTTAAACACCAAATGAAGGGGTACCCCAAGGTCAGTATATTGCCTTCTTGGCTGATTTCTCGGCCCAAGATTGCCCACACGTAAAGGATTCGCAGGGGCAATATTGGCCACTTGATTGACCTTGCTTGAGGAAGGAGTTTGGCTTTGTTTCTTATATTTCGATGCAGCCCCCTCATCCACTATTTTACCCAACTGTATCAAATCTTCTACCTTGGTTGCAGTCGCAATGAGCGATTTGAAAGTAGGTAGATATTGGGTTTGCAGTTGAGCCTGATATGTAGGCCTTAAATTTCTGATTATGATATTAATCTGCTCTTGTTCTGAAGGGCGATTGATCATCTGGGCGGCTTTTGCCCTCCACCTCGTAAGGAACGAGGAGAAGGGTTCATTGTTGTTTTGTTTGGTGGTCTCAAGTTCCCTTCTGGTGACATCTACCTCAATATTGTAGTGGTACTGAGAGTTAAATGCATTGCAGATGTCTTCCCATGTCATAATCTTGGAACGGTCTAGACTCACAAACCATTTAAGAGCAGCCCCAGTCAGGGATTGTTGGAAGAGTTGAGCAAAGAGCTCATCATTTAAACCCCAAGGACTCAAGGCCCCCACATACATCTTCAAATGGGTTTTAGGGCAAGTGGTCCCATCAAATCTGTCCATCCCCGACATCTTGAATTTTGGAGGTAATCTGGCTTGGGGAAACAAGGATAAGGAATCCATGTCTACCACCTCTTTGTGAGTTTTCATGGCAGTGATTGACCTCTCAAGTAATTCAAGTTTCCTTTTCAGTTCATCTGTCTCATTCTTGGAGGGTGGATCCTCCAAATTGATAACAGGGGTATTAATCTGAGCAGTCACGGGGGTACTAGTTTGCCCCACAATGGGTTCCTTCCCCAAATTTCCAGGAGTAGAGGCTGTCTTTGGTGCTCCTTCTAATTCAGCCAAAATGGCTACCCTTTGGGCGGCTAAAGCTTCATCAATTTTTTCTTGCATTCTAGCTTCAATTTCCTTAACCTGACCATCCAGCAAGGCCTTAATCTGTTCAATTGTGGCCATTTCAGTAATTGGAGTAGTTTGTGAAGTTGGGGTAGTAGAACTTGTAGGGGATAGCACAGTTGGTGTTGGTGTGTCTGGTGTAGGTGAAGGCACACGGACAGAGGGTACCTGAAAAGGTCAAGGGTAAAAAATCAGGGTGGTGTGTAGGGTAGGAAAACTCTTGGTCCACTTATGTACATCAAAATTTTTTCCCCAAAAACAATGTTGTTATGTTGCATGAATGCACCTCATCACATCACAATTCATTTTAATGGAATGCGGCACTATCATTGGGTACATACAACCTAAGGGAAGGTTCTATTGTTATGTAAAAATAGAGAATTGGCTTATCATAGGGACCCTTGAGTCTTGAGTAAGATATACCTAACCACATGTGAAACAAGGAGTTTCGCGTGGGTCCAACAGTACGATTACTCATGGGCCATTCCAAAAGGATTGGAATGGTTTGCGACAACAGGGAGGACGCTTTGGCTGTCCGCCGGCATAATCAAGGAGACCTGCCGGTCAGCGCTACTTGCTATCCAGACTCAGAACTTTGAACAGAAAGAGAAGAAATTCATTTGAAAATAATTTTTTATGCAATGGAGGAAAAAGATTCCCCCATATATGCAAGAGAAAAAGATTCTCTGAATGAGAAAACAAATGCACAAGTAGTAAAAAAAAATAGATCCATCAAAGGAAAAAGATTCCTTTCTTCAATCTTCAGTCCAATATCCTTAAAGAAAGGATATATAATGCTAGGGTACCCTGCAAAATGAATAAAAATACCCTAAAGAAGGGCAAATTGGTTAAACAAAAAATAACAATCTACTAGGATCCCATAAATCGTTTTTATGGTCCCTAGTGTCAAATCAACCAAATAAGCAATAGTAGTCCACTTAGAATCCCATAAATCATTTTTATGGGTCCCCAGTGGAGTCGCCAGACTGTGAACCTCGGTTTTCCGCCCGAAAAGGATCCGGGCGAAAGTTCACTCGTTGTCGGGAGTCGCCACTCAGTTTATTTTGTTCGAAGGGAAAAACTAAGAAAACCCTTGTTTGACTCCAATAATGCATCCAATGTAAAGGCTTCTAGTCTGCGAACCCAAGGAGGATTCGGGGACTATGTCATGCTTTTGATTAACTTGCAAAAATGGAACAAATTTAAAGACAAAAAGATTGTTTGTAACACCCCCACATTCAGTACACACACACTACAACACCACAATGTAGCATATGTGCACCGAATATAGGAGTGCTACGGCTTTTTATCAACATTCAAAACATTTTTATATAATACCATCATCTTTCTCAATATACATTATAGATATATTAATACATTTAAGTAGTACACAGCGGAAGTTATAAAATATTTACACATATGAAAACATTTGAGTACTTATTTATCATTACATATATATATATTTACAATATAAACAAAATCTTTACAAAATATAAAAGAGTTATACATGATTGGCAAATCTCCTCTGATCTTTAAGTTCCCAAAATCAACTCTTCAATGTCTACTCTCACTCGGTCTAGAAGAGCTCTCGGGTTCAACTCTATTACCTGCTCGATTAAACACTATCGCGCTAAGCCAAGGGCTTAGTAAGACAATTCATGCTAATGTTATGCTTTAGTGCAATGCAATGTTTCACATTTGTATTAATAAATCAACATCAATGATACACACACAATTAGTAAAGATCATACTCAATAAACAATATTCCGTGAATAGTCCGTTTCATCATATAAGTAATATTAACATTTCATTACATTAGAACAACATTTATGTTATACATAAAACCTAGACACCTATGGGCCCTTCAAGTACTTAATACGATATTCAGAATTCAGAGTTACTGCTTCAGTTCATAAACACCATTATCACGCCCGTAGGCAACATATACATATATATCTCTATCCATGGATAGTGTAACAGACCCAGTCTCTTGGATCATCAACTCATCTAACTCGAGGAGATCCTCAACCCGGCAAGACTGTTACAAATCTAATATTTCATAATATCAATTATCATAGTGTAACAGACCCAGTCTCTTGGACCTCAATTCAACTCAATTTGAAGAGATCCTCAACCCGGCAAGACTGTTAACTTTCATTAAATAGGCATGCCTCCAAAAAAAACCAGAACTCTAAAACTGAATATCATATTAAACATACACTTATTTCAAACTCTTTATCAATCTTTCTCATCAATTAGGCAAACATGCCATACATCATTCAATTATATCATCATAGCCAATCACAATGGATTTATAGCATTTCATATCTCAATTCATATTGTGTATATAGCATTATTAGTATCACATTTCAAAGTACATTATTCATAATACACATCACCATTCACAAGCCTCACAATACACAATACATAACCTTATTCATGTAATATCATATGCATTATCAATTCCATATCATCTCACATTTCATGATTCAACAATGATGTTAGACAAATGATATCTATTTTGATCCTTGACAACTCAAATGGATGATCTATTTTAACATGTATATGAAAATCTTGTTGTAGGATTAGATTGCTTCCAATAAGGTGAACAGAACCTTTCTAGCGGTCGCGCCTCACCTGAATACGACCGCCCCATACAATTACAAGATAAAACCTTATTACAGTAGGTTTCGCGGCCAGAAGCCCGATCTAAGTCGCGACCGCACCTCACAATCAAAAAATAAAACATTATTACAGTAGGTTTCGCGGCCAGAAGCCCGACCTAAGTCGCGACCGCACTTGAATAATAGCGACCGCCCCAAATTACGTGTCTCTCATGCATAAACCCTAAATGTAACCAACCCTCTTCCAAATGCATTTTAACATATAATTCCCAACACAAACTCACTCAAATGGATATAACTCATGTCATAACACATATTCATCACAATAACCACTTAAACAACACATTTGAACACAAACCATCTCAAAATCCTAACTCAAACTTTACTCTTGATTTTCCACTATCAATCTTCACTTATTTTTCCATAATCACAACCAAACCAACACCAATTCCAATTTTTTTACTTTAAATCAATTCTAACACTTGCAAACACATATCAAATACACCAAATCATTACATCAACAAATCACACTTCACTTTAAACATAACTTCAAAATTTACAAAGGAAAAACAAAAGATTTCTTACCTTAGATGAAGAAATTTCACAAATCTCTAACCAAACTCTTTGATTGCCTCTTCAATTGAACTCTAGCATCAAGAACACTTCTCTTCCTCTTTCTCTCCTTCAATCACCGGCACCCAAAATGAAAAGAAAAAAAAATAGCCACAAGTCAAATACTTTTCCATCTTTTAATCTCTACCAAGAGATTTCTAAAGGTAAATTACCTCAATACCCTTAACCATATAACTCACCTTTTGTCTCATATAAGCCCATTTAAATAATTACACACTCAACACAAAAATATCTCTTTTCCTTTGACTCTTCCTTTGACCCATTTATATGTTATATATATCATCATATACACAACATATACCATTCTCTCTAAACCCTATTTTCTTTCCCAATTTCTTTTCTCTTGCAATTATCATATATATACAATCCAATATAACAACAACAATAATAAAAACATCATAACCAAGACTTCTAGGGCATATATGAGGATATTACAATTCTCCCCCTCTAAAAAGAAAATTTCGTCCTCGAAATTATCTGATATCAACTCTGAAACAACTGAGGATATTGCTCTCGCATGGATTGTTCACTTTCCCAAGTTGCTTCTTCTTTTGCATGATTCTTCCATAGAACCTTCACCAATGGCACTCTCTTGTTTCTCAGCTCTTTCACATCATGTGCCAAAATAGCAAATGGTTCCTCTTCAAAAGTCAAATCTGGGCTCACTTCGATTGATTCAATTTGCAATACATGAGATGGATCCGATCTGTACCTCCTCAACATAGAAACATGAAATACATTATGAATACGATCCAACTCAGGTGGCAAAGCAAGTCGATACGCAACTGGCCCAACTCTTTCCAAAACTTCATACGGTCCAATGAAACGAGGACTCAATTTCCCTTTCCGACCGAACCTCAAAATCTTCTTCCAAGGAGAAACTTTCAGAAATACCTTATCCCCAACATCAAACTCTATGTCTCTCCTTTTCAGATCTGCATAAGACTTCTGTCGGTCTGAAGCTGTTTTCAACCTGCCTCGTATCACTTTTACTTTCTCTTCAGTTTCTTGAATCAAATCAGGACCAATCAACTTATTATCTCCAAGCTCATTCCAACAAAGAGGTGTCCTACACCGTCTGCCATACAATGCTTCGAATGGTGCCATACCAATGCTAGATTGGTGACTGTTGTTGTAAGAAAACTCCACAAGAGGTAAAAATCTATCCCAACTTCTAGAGAAATCAATGACACAACTTCTCAACATATCTTCAATAATCTGTATCACCCTCTCTGACTGTCCATCCGTCTGTGGATGAAAAGCAGTGCTGAAGTGTAATCGAGAACCCAAAGCACTATGCAAACTCTTCCAAAATCTTGAAGTAAACCTGGGATCTCGATCAGACACTAAAGAAGTTGGAACCCCATGCAACTTCACAATCTCATGGATATACAGCTCAGCTAACCTTTCCAAAGAATAATCCATCCGAACCAGAAGGAAATGAGCTGTCTTAGTCAATCTATCCACAATTACCCATATGGCATCATGCCTCTTTTGTGTCAATGGCAACCCAGACACAAAATCCATCGTCACTCTATCCCACTTCCATTCTGGTACTGATAATGGTTGTAGTAATCCAGTTGGAACTTGATGCTCTGCTTTTACCTTCTGACAAGTGAGACATTTTGACACAAAATCTGCAATATCTCTCTTCAAACCAATCCACCAGTAATGTTGTCTCAAATCATGATACATCTTTGTATTACCCGGATGCATAGCAAACACTGATTGATGTGCTTCTTCTAAAATGACTCTTTTCAAAACAGCATCATCGGGTACACACAATCGGTTCTTAAACCAGAGACTCCCATCACCTTTCACAATAAAATCTCTAGTCTTCCCATTCTTGCAATCTGAAATAATCTTCTGAATCTTCATATCAATCAACTGAGCCTCTTTTATCTGATCTAACAAAACTGGTTTCAAAAGCAACTGTGCCAACAATGCACCATCATCACAAGGTACAAAAATGGCATGCAAAGCTCTCAACTCAACAAGCAACGAGAGCGAGTAAACAGTTAAACCAGCTAAAGACTTCCGACTCAAGGCATCAGCAACAACATTTGCTTTACCTGGATGATAATCAATCAAACAGTCGTAGTCTTTAATCAATTCCAACCATCTCCTCTGCCGAAGATTGAGCTCTTTTTGAACACCCAAATAATTCAAACTTTTGTGATCAGTGTAGATAAAACATTTCTCCCCAAACAGATAGTGTCGCCAAATCTTCAATGCAAACACAATGGCTGCTAGCTCCAAATCATGGGTCGGATAGTTAAGCTCATGCGGTTTCAACTGTCGAGATGCATAAGCTATAACCTTACCTTCTTGCATCAGAACACACCCCAAACCACTATGTGAAGCATCACTGTAGATCACATATGGTTTGCTTTCAACAGGTAAAGTAAGAACAGGCGCTTGAGTCAACATATCTCTCAACTGCTCAAAGCTAGCCTGACACTGATCTGTCCACACAAATCTCACTCCCTTACGAAGCAATCTGGTGAGTGGAGTAGCTATCAAAGAAAACCCTTTCACAAACCGCCGGTAATAGCCTGCCAAACCCAGAAAACTTCTAACCTCTGTCACAGACTTGGGTGGACTCCAATTTAATATAGCTTCAACTTTGCTCGGATCAACTCTAATGCCTTCTGCTGAGACAATATGTCCGAGAAAAGCGACTTGATCCAACCAGAACTCACACTTCGACAATTTAGCAAATAACTGCTTCTCTCTCAAAATCTGCAACACAATCCACAAATGCTTGTCATGTTCCTCTTCATTCCGCGAATACACCAGAATGTCATCGATGAAGACCACTACAAACTGATCCAGATAGGGCCTGAATACCCTATTCATCAAATCCATAAAAGCTGCAGGTGCATTCGTCAAGCCAAAAGGCATAACTAGAAACTCATAATGTCCATACCTGGTCCGAAAGGCGGTCTTGGAAATGTTTTCAGCTTTAACTCTCAATTGATGGTATCCAGATCTCAAATCAATTTTAGAAAATACAGCTGCACCCTTCAATTGATCAAAGAGATCATCGATTCTAGGCAAAGGATATTTATTTTTAATAGTCACCTTGTTCAATTGCCTATAATCGATACACAACCTCATAGTACCATCTTTCTTCTTCACAAATAGCACAGGAGCTCCCCAAGGAGAAACACTGGGGCAAATAAATCCTTTATCCAACAACTCCTGTAATTGCACTTTCAATTCCCTCAATTCTGCTGGTGCCATTCTATAAGGAGTAATAGATATAGGAGTGGTACCAGGCAACAATTCAATACCAAACTCCACCTCTCTCTCAGGAGGCAATCCTGGCAACTCCTCTGGGAATACATCTGGGAACTCTGCAACTGTGGCAATACTATCAATGGGAGAACCCTTCACTCTAGTATCTATCACATGAGCAAGATAAGCTTCACACCCCTTTCTAATCAACCTCCTGGCTGCAACAGCTGACACAAATAAGGAGGCTAGCTGTTCCTGCTCATTAGATACTATCACCTCTCTACCATCAGCAGTTCTCAAAGAAACAATTTTCCTTTTACAGTCTACCACAGCTCCATGTCTAGATAGCCAATCCATACCTAGGATCACATCATATTCCTTAAATGGCATCTCAATCAAATCTCCAAGGAACTCCTCACCTTGCACCCTCACTGCACTGTCTCGGTGCACCTTACTCACAATCACACTATGCCCTAATGGATTTGTCACCAAAACATCAAATCCTAGGGACTCAGCATGCATATCAGACACAGGCAAAACAGATGCACTAATATAAGAATGTGTGGAACCCGGATCAATCAAAGCAAGTACTGAAGTATCAAATAAAGAAAAAGTACCAGCTATGACTGCCGAAGCATCTGGCTGCCTCTGCATAACATACATCCTCTGGGAAGATCCAACCTCCTCTGGTCTACTCTCCCTGGATGTAGCACCTCCTCTAACACTGAACCCAGATCTGCCTCCCCGGCTGCTACCTCTGCCTGCTCGACCTCCCCTCACACTAGGTCGAGAAGCTGCAGTATCAACTGACATCCGCTCCTGTCTCTCTAGACAATCTCTAATAAAATGCTCAGGAGATCCACATCTGAAGCACACAGCTGACCCACTATACCTCCAACAAGCACCCCTATGTGATCCACCACACTGAGCACACACAGGTAGAGCGGATCTCTGAGTCACTGGGGTTGGAGCACTCGCCGCTGAAGCTGCAGGTCTAAATCTCTGCCTCTGGAACTGCACTGACCTACCAGTTGACCTCTGACTCCTACTAACTCTAGGAACAAAGCTTCCTTTACCTCTCTTAACAGAAGAAGACCCTGCCTCAAACTGGGGCCTCCTAACCCTAACCTCTTCCTCTGAAGCAGCTGCAATAACTTGAGCTCGCTCCACACTCCGAGCTGCTGCCACTAGCTGGGAGAAATTGTGATATCTAGATCCAGCCACTAGACACATGATAGAGGGCCTCAATCCCTCCTCAAATCTCCTGCATCTATCTATCTCATCAGCTATAATGCCCCCAGCATACTGGCTCAATCGGATAAACTCAACCTCATACTCAGTTACCGTCTTGCTATCTTGCTTCAAGCTTAAGAACTCCATCTTCTTCATGTCTTTGTACTCCCTAGGAGTATACTTCAATTCAAACTCTCTCAGAAAATCCGCATATGACAAGGTCGGTGGATCATCCAAAGAATGGGGCACTGTCCTCCACCAGTCGTATGCATCCTTCTGTAGCAAAGATCTTGCATAATCAAACTTTTCCTCCGATGTGGCTTGCAACTGAATAAAGATCCTCTGTACTTTGTCAAGCCACTGTTCTGCTACAGCTGGATCAGTAGTACCAAGGAAATCCTCCGCTCCATACTTCCTTAGTTTATCATAGTGCCTTACTGGTACCACAGGCTGAGGGGGTGGTGGCACTGGTTGCACTGGTGCTTGCCTCATAACTTCCATCATATGTCTAAACCAAGCTGGCGGAACCTCCTCTCCAGCTGGTCTACCCGACACCGAAGCAGGTGCCTCCTCAACACTATCAACTCTAGCTCCCTCAATAGGAGCAATACTCTCGGCACTACCCTCAATCGACTGACGTGAGTGAGAATCCATCACAACCTAACACTGCAAACACGGCATACTACATCTTATTAAAGATTGGAGGTTGCCAATCCCAAATATATATGTTATTCAAAACCACTTTTAAAGTCAAAATAGTCTTTTTCTTACATTTTACCAAGGTTGAGAATCTCAAACCTAGGCTCTGATACCAAAACAATTGTAACACCCCCACATTCAGTACACACACACTACAACACCACAATGTAGCATATGTGCACCGAATATAGGAGTGCTACGGCTTTTTATCAACATTCAAAACATTTTTATATAATACCATCATCTTTCTCAATATACATTATAGATATATTAATACATTTAAGTAGTACACAGCGGAAGTTATAAAATATTTACACATATGAAAACATTTGAGTACTTATTTATCATTACATATATATATATTTACAATATAAACAAAATCTTTACAAAATATAAAAGAGTTATACATGATTGGCAAATCTCCTCTGATCTTTAAGTTCCCAAAATCAACTCTTCAATGTCTACTCTCACTCGGTCTAGAAGAGCTCTCGGGTTCAACTCTATTACCTGCGCGATTAAACACTATCGCGCTAAGCCAAGGGCTTAGTAAGACAATTCATGCTAATGTTATGCTTTAGTGCAATGCAATGTTTCACATTTGTATTAATAAATCAACATCAATGATACACACACAATTAGTAAAGATCATACTCAATAAACAATATTCCGTGAATAGTCCGTTTCATCATATAAGTAATATTAACATTTCATTACATTAGAACAACATTTATGTTATACATAAAACCTAGACACCTATGGGCCCTTCAAGTACTTAATACGATATTCAGAATTCAGAGTTACTGCTTCAGTTCATAAACACCATTATCACGCCCGTAGGCAACATATACATATATATCTCTATCCATGGATAGTGTAACAGACCCAGTCTCTTGGATCATCAACTCATCTAACTCGAGGAGATCCTCAACCCGGCAAGACTGTTACAAATCTAATATTTCATAATATCAATTATCATAGTGTAACAGACCCAGTCTCTTGGACCTCAATTCAACTCAATTTGAAGAGATCCTCAACTCGGCAAGACTGTTAACTTTCATTAAATAGGCATGCCTCCAAAAAAAACCAGAACTCTGAAACTGAATATCATATTAAACATACACTTATTTCAAACTCTTTATCAATCTTTCTCATCAATTAGGCAAACATGCCATACATCATTCAATTATATCATCATAGCCAATCACAATGGCTTTATAGCATTTCATATCTCAATTCATATTGTGTATATAGCATTATTAGTATCACATTTCAAAGTACATTATTCATAATACACATCACCATTCACAAGCCTCACAATACACAATACATAACCTTATTCATGTAATATCATATGCATTATCAATTCCATATCATCTCACATTTCATGATTCAACAATGATGTTAGACAAATGATATCTATTTTGATCCTTGACAACTCAAATGGATGATCTATTTTAACATGTATATGAAAATCTTGTTGTAGGATTAGATTGCTTCCAATAAGGTGAACAGAACCTTTCTAGCGGTCGCGCCTCACCTGAATACGACCGCCCCATACAATTACAAGATAAAACCTTATTACAGTAGGTTTCGCGGCCAGAAACCCGACCTAAGTCGCGACCGCACCTCACAATCAAAAAATAAAACATTATTACAGTAGGTTTCGCGGCCAGAAGCCCGACCTAAGTCGCGACCGCACTTGAATAATAGCGACCGCCCCAAATTACGTGTCTCTCATGCATAAACCCTAAATGTAACCAACCCTCTTCCAAATGCATTTTAACATATAATTCCCAACACAAACTCACTCAAATGGATATAACTCATGTCATAACACATATTCATCACAATAACCACTTAAACAACACATTTGAACACAAACCATCTCAAAATCCTAACTCAAACTTTACTCTTGATTTTCCACTATCAATCTTCACTTATTTTTCCATAATCACAACCAAACCAACACCAATTCCAATTTTTTTACTTTAAATCAATTCTAACACTTGCAAACACATATCAAATACACCAAATCATTACATCAACAAATCACACTTCACTTTAAACATAACTTCAAAATTTACAAAGGAAAAACAAAAGATTTCTTACCTTAGATGAAGAAATTTCACAAATCTCTAACCAAACTCTTTGATTGCCTCTTCAATTGAACTCTAGCATCAAGAACACTTCTCTTCCTCTTTCTCTCCTTCAATCACCGGCACCCAAAATGAAAAGAAAACAAAATAGCCACAAGTCAAATACTTTTCCATCTTTTAATCTCCACCAAGAGATTTCTAAAGGTAAATTACCTCAATACCCTTAACCATATAACTCACCTTTTGTCTCATATAAGCCCATTTAAGTAATTACACACTCAACACAAAAATATCTCTTTTCCTTTGACTCTTCCTTTGACCCATTTATATGTTATATATATCATCATATACACAACATATACCATTATCTCTAAACCCTATTTTCTTTCCCAATTTCTTTTCTCTTGCAATTATCATATATATACAATCCAATATAACAACAACAACAATAAAAACATCATAACCAAGACTTCTAGGGCATATATGAGGATATTACATTGTTGGTAGTTTGTGGACTTGCTATTTGGGATGAATCCCAAACATGCCTACATACTCCCGTTTGAATAGGAGATCAAAGCCCATGTAGTTCGGAAAAGCCTATTTAAAGGCGATGAAAATTATGCTTCATGCATGTGTGTTTGTATGCTTCGTGCATTGTCGGGCTTCATGCCAAAGATGTGAGATCTAGGTACTTTGTACCAAAGGAATGCAATTTTTAGGCCTTTGGCCTGTGTTGTCGGGCTTTTTGCCAAATTTGTGAGATTTAGCACTTAGTGCAAAAATTGTATAATTTCGGGTACTTAGTACTGAAAGAGTTCGATTTAGGCTCCATGCCAAAAGTTCATTTTGATAATGCCGTTTAGGTACTTAATACCAAAGAGATGCAATTTAGGCTCCGTGCCAAAAAGATTGATTAATTTGTGGCTTAAAGCCGAAAGGGTGATTGATTAGTCCGTTAGGCCCTCAGACCTAAAAAGATTAGGCCTTTGACCGAGAAGAAATTAAGAAGAAGATTAGAATGCTTATGATATGCTCGAATTGACCAAAGATGAATTATGATATTACCTTGATCAGAATTTTTCCACTTCTAAGTTCCAGATCTTGTTTCCTTGCACTTTTGAGTATGATTCTTGGTTTCTACAACACAATATTAGAAATTTTTAAGCATAAAAATTTCGTCAGCATCTGAGCATAGGAAGTCCGAAAAAGTCCCTCATTTTTGAAAATCTGAAGCCTATATATAGGCAAAATCGGGCTGGACGGCGGCTGGCCGCCGGAAGTACGGCGGCCGGGCCGCTGTCCTTGCCCACCGCGACTCGCGCTACTTCTGCTAAAACCGACTTTTCGAGAGCTACGGGCCTCCAAAAATTATTCCGAGACCATATCCGTGATCCTTGTGTCGCACCGGACATTCCAAGTACCATGAAGACATACTTTCGGTGGAGTTTCACCGTTGTTGCCCGGTCCGGCCTGGTCTGAGGAAATTGGCTTTCCGAGCCTCAAAATTCGAGTGTTCACAGTGACGGGGTAGAACCGGAGAGTTCCTCTAGGCCGAGTAGAGTCTAGATTTTGAGGTGTTGATAGTGGAGCTTAAAGATAGAAAGACTGACTGCCAAGCATGTATAAATTTTATGTTTTGTAAAACCTGAGTTTTGATGTATATGAATTTGTAAATATTGTTACTTTCTGCCGCATAGTGAACAAATATTTTATTTACTGTATTTTATAATAAACCTTTACTTTATTTTGTATTAGAAGTGTAAATCTTTTTTGCAGGCTGTAGTTGAGGTTATAAGGGGGATTTATTGGGAGTGTACTGAGAATGATTTTGTTTGCATTGGTTTGTGTAAAAATGTTTTCAAAAATCAGAAAAAAAAACACAGTTTTGTCGACACTTGGGACTCAATTTTTAGGCGAAACTATGGCAAAATTTTTGTAAAAATCGGAACTAAAATTTGACTAAGTAAAATTGGTAGCAATATTAGGTGAATGTGGCGCCTCTACTCAGCTTACACACGTAGGTCGGGAAGGGGTGTTACAGGATAAGACAAAATCTTCCTCCAATCATCTTCCTACCATGAAGGTTGCTGGTGGAGGTACTCTTCCAAATTTAGACAAAGGATTGCTTTTGGTATTGAGCTTATCAGGCTCAGATAGCTTACCACTGTCAATAAGGTCTTGAATTTCATGTCTTAATCGAGCACATTTATCTGTCTCATCAAAGTTTGATGGCAGAGGATCATGTAGCGATCGAAGAGCCAATGGTTGTAATAATTGTAGACCTTTAATTTTTGACCCAGTCCGGTCCAATATATTTTAATTAGTCCAAAATAATTTTTGTTATCTTACTTAAATAATTTTTTACTTTAGTATCTAATTTTTATTAATAAAAAAATAAAAATAAACAAATAAAAAAAATCGGTGACGAAAAATTTCGTCGCCGAAAGGGGCTGCGGCGAAATGGCCTGTAGGCCAATTCGCACCCGCAGCCAGCTGCGGCAGTTTTTTGCCAGGGCATTTTTTCTGCAACAGTTTTTTTTTGCCAGCGCAATTTTTCCGCAACAGTTTTTTTCCGCCAGCAAAATTTTTTCGACGCAAATTTTTTCGAAACCTAATACAATTAGGTTTCGGTTTCCTTTTCTTAATCAATGTTATATTCCGTGAATGAATAAAATTAACCATAAAATTCTTCTATAAATAAGGACAATAACAACACAAAAAGATCATGAAGAAATTGGGACCGAAATTGGGAGGAAATTGAGACTCAAATTGAGGAGGAAAACTTTGAAACTTTGAAGAATTCCTTCTGGCAGTGAATCAATCTGATTTTTTTTTAGAGAGGAGACAAACAATTCAAGCAATTCAAAGGCAGCAAAGCTTGTCTTTGTTTTTGTTCATCCAAGAAGAAATTTTTGGTGGAACCAACAAACGGAGGTATGCACCAATTGTCTAATTTCTTCACAGTAGCTTAAAATCATCCTATTGTTTCTTTTAATTCAACAACCCTAGAACCTTAATTCCCTTTTCTAAAGTTAAAAAAACCTTAATTCGTTGCTTTGTTTTCCAAAAAGCTTAAAATTATTATTTTTGTTTCTTCAAAATCTCAAAACCCTAATTTGATTTCCAAATTTTCAAAATCCTAAATTTAAATCTGTTTCTTTCTAAAAAAAAACTCTAAAAAAATCTTTTCTGCTTCTATAAACCTTAAATTGTTTTATTTATTTTCATAAAACTTCATAAAATTATCAATTGATTTTTCAAATTCTAAAAACTAATTCATTCTCCGAAACCCTAATTCTAAAACACTAAACCATAATTCAACTCCAAAACCCAAAAAAGTGAACCCTATCTCCCTTAAAACCTAAACCCTAAAGTCTTCTAAACCCTAATCCTTTAAACCTTAAAACCCTATAAACATATTCAAACACAGTAAGTTTTCAAACACAATCCAGTTACCGTAAATCATAAATCTAAATGTTTTAAAGTGTCCAAAACCTAATTTCATGATTATACATCTTAAACCCTAATTTGGTGAATCAAAGAACTTTACCAACTTTTTAAATCATAAAAACTTTAACCCATTTTAATTCCATTAAAACTCACAGTAGCTTAAACTCATGAATTCCAAACACATGAAATAAAGAAACTTAAATAGAAACAGTAGCCTAATTTGAATCTTTATTTGCCTTTATTCAATTTTATATTTGATTATGCTTTGATTTATTTTATATGCTTTAATTTATTTAAGTTCAATGCTTGGTTTATTTAATTTATCATGGATGGATGTTTACTTTCTATTGATGTTTAATACCTTTGATGAATGATTTATTTGTGATGAATGGTTATTAACTTTTATCAATTTATTTAGATTTCCAAATGTCGTAAGAGGTATGTTTCCACTTGGTGGGTACCTCATTAGTTATATATCATGTAATTTAAATTGCTTTTCTATTTTAGAACCAATGTAAAGGACATGTTTCTACCTTTCGGTGGGTGTCCTATTTAGGCATGTGATGTAAGGACATGTTTCCATCCTTGGATGGGTGTCCATTTATTTGTTTTGTTTGGACATTATTTTGATTTTAATATAATGATGCTTTCTTTTAATTATTGTGTGTAATATGGATAATATTATTATATTTAAGAATTTTATAATATTAAGACCTGTAAAGGCGGCCGATTCCAGTGAACCGGGCATTGTGGGGGGTGCTGGGCCATTTCTCACCTTCCCCACACGTGCCCAACTTTCCAAACCCATTAGGGGGTTGGGGATTCCTTTCTTTTTTCTGGTCCGTCCGGGTGGCGACTCCATTTTCTCTGGACTTAGGTCTGTGTTCTCTAAGGCCTCGAGCCTAAACAGTGCCGAAGTCGTAAGAACTGTTCCATCGGGAGTGGGGGTGAAAATCGCTGCTCACAGTGGCGACTCCACTGGGGATAAGAGAAGTTCATTCCATTGGTCTTTATATTATTATATTCTTTCTTATAATGATATTATCCATTGCATCATATTAGATTGCATCGTGTGTGTGAGTTAGGACGCCCGTGTTATGTTATGTAAGGGATACCATACTTTCACTCAAGGTATGGAGATCGAGCATGGAATAACCACTTATAGCCTCATACCATTTGGTATATACTTGCTATGGGAACCTAAGCCTTTTTACCCAAAGACTAAAGCTCATGTAATTTGCCTAGTTACTTTCCTTAGGTTTTACCCCAAATGCATGTTGTTTGACTATGATTAATTTATCTTGGCTTAAATCATGGCTTATTTGGTTTGTTCTTTTTCTAATATGGCCTAAGTATATTGTAAGCTCAAAATAAAATTTTCTTTAAAGCCTAAAAGACCAAAGCTATTTTTAAAACTTTTCAAGACGGTTTTTGGACATAAAACCTTTCTAAAATTCTTTTGCTCATGGCCCAAATACTAAGCCCAAAATCCATTTTTTCTAAGATCTTTTTACAATGGGCTTAGAAACAAAATTGTTTTTATCCAACCTTTTCTTACAAAGAGCTTGCAAATTATTTAGGTCAATTAAGAAATACCAAAAATCAATTGTGAGCCTAGTTTATACTAAGAATAATTAATCATGGGCTTGTTTTTGGCATGAACCATTAGTTACCTTTTTTCAAGTGAGAAATCTATTTATAATAAACCTCTTAATTTCATTTTAATCCGATATAGCATAAAAGCTACATTAGTTGGTTAAATGGATTAGAACCTAATTAATGGGAATTATCATAAGTTGATTTCCATTTTTGAAAATATAACTATTGGTTGAAGCGTCTGAGGGAATTATTTGAAAATAAGATACCCCATGTTAGTATTTTGTTAACCATATACCTAGGAAAAGAGACTCGCCATTCGTGTGTGGATGTTATAAGGTCGGAAGGAATGTCCTATTTGTCCTTGTTTGTTAATTGTTCATGCATACATGCATACATTTGTATCTCATATCCCTGGACTACAACAGTTCAAAAGCTTACAACAATCCGACCTACGCCGGAGATGAAGAATCTAGCAACGAATCAATCACTTGCTCACCAAAAATATTGGATCCTGAACAAATTCAAAGGATGGTGGATGAAGCCCTCAATGCCAAGATGGAAGAAATAAAAGAGGCCCTAGCTGAGACCATGAAGAACCAATTAACTGCAATCTTAGAAAATCATGCCGAGGCATCTGCTAGCACTAAGAAGCCAAGGGACAAAGGGAAGACTAAAGTTGGTGAAGTGGTTTTTTATGATGAAAAAGTGATCATTGATGATGATGATGATTGGGCTCAATACTACCAAGATGCTCAAGACAAGAAGAAAGAACCGAAGATAGTTGAAAGATCAATTATGGAGAAGACCAAAACTTCTGATGTTGAGAAGATGTTGCTGATTTAGAAAAGAAATTTGAGAAAAATTGAAAACCGAAGAAATGTCCGAAGTCAACAAACTATTTGAGCTAGACGAAAAGTTCCATACAAATTCAAGATGCCATCTTTCGTAAAGTTTGATGGAACCAGAAATCCTCATCTCCATGTGAAGCAGTATATCACTGCCATGCAGTCTACCAGAGCTACTAAGACTCAGACTCTAAGGTACGTTATGCTCTCATTGGACCCTGTTGTCCAAAATTGGTTCAATACCTTAGATGATGGAACACAAAAGAGTTGGGATCTACTTTACAAGGCCTTCATCCAACAATATGGATATAATGTCGAGATGGAAGTTACCCTAATGGAAGTAGAGTCCATTAGGCAAAGGTCAAATGAGAATTTTGTAGATTATGTGAAGAGATGGAGAAACAAGGCTGCTTTACTCAAGAAGAGGCCTGATGAATCCGATCAAATAAGGATGATTGTGAGAGGGGTGTTGCCTAGTCTTCGTGAGAGGATGTTTCATACACTCATCCGTGATTTCAAGGACCTTCTCCAAGCTGGTTTGCAAATTGAAGAATGGGAAAGAGAGAAGAACCATTTTTCAACAAGAAGGAACGAGAAAGGGAACTATCAATCTGGTAGCCAAAGCATGCAAAAGGTAGTCGGTGTTAACGCTACTAACCAAGGAACAAGGAGACAATTTTTGGAATTGGGGAAACCGATGTCTTGGGTTCTCAATAAACTTCAAAGAAAGGGATTGCTACAACCCTTAAATCCTTGTCCTTTACCTAATCCTCTCTCACCTAATTTCGACACTAAAGCATTTTGTCAATTTCACCAAATGCAATGGCATGACACGAATAGATGTGTAAGGTTGAGACATGAGATCCAATATCTAATTGATAATGGGAAGCTGCCCAAGCCAAATAAGCCAAACACCAAAGATAATCCCTTACCAAAGTTCAATAGGGTACCACCACCGGTAACCTTCATGATTTGAGGAGGTTTGCATGAGGATTTTGTCATATCTTCTTTTCAAGATGTAGGTGGGGAAGCAACCAAAGAAGAAGAGGTACTTGATGGAATTAAAAAAGCTATGATGGGTGAAGAAGTAACAATTTGTTTTGTCAATGGGTTTTGGGATTCAAGCGATAGCGATGATGATCTTGTATCCAAGAAGGAGGAGTGGACTTGGTCCGAACCCGAAGAAGATGAAGTAGTGAACACTAGATCTGGTAAGCCTTATGCAAGGCCACCACCTAAGGAGGTAGAAACTAATAAGGGAAAGGAAGTTGAAGTAGGAAATAAAGAAGAAGAAGATGATGCTATGCTTAAGCAATTGAAAAGAACTCAAGCAAGTGTTAGCATTTGGGACTTATTAGCTACTTCTAAAAAGCATCGAGAAATTATGGCCAAAGCCTTGGCTAGCATGCCAATTTCTACCTCTACGACACCGGAGGAGCTGATCAACTTCATAAAAATTGGAGGGGCAATGAAATGTGAAGAGGTTCAAGAAAAGAGTGAAGTTAATATGGGAGCAGTTTCTTTTTCCGATGCGGACTTACCGGAGGAGGGGAGAGACCACATCCGCCCTCTCTTTATAAAAATAGAAGTCAAGGGGAAGAGGACTCCATGTGTAATGGTCGATGATGGGTCAGCCATAAATGTTTGTCCACTTAAGATATTGCCAAAGCTAACCATGTCAACAAGAGATCTAAACTCGACCGAGGTAACAATTCAGGCTTATGACAACACTAAGAGGCATGCCGAAGGGACTTTCAAAGCGGCTGTCAAGGTTGGTCCAATTGAATCTATTGTTGAGTTTGTTGTTTTAGACATACCAGTTACCTTCGCTTTACTCTTGGTGGAGTTCCTTCCACCCTTCACCAAAAGATTAAGTTCCCCAACGGAGATGAGACAGTGGTCATTGAAGCTGAAGATAATGAGATTATTAATGCTTATATGATTGAAAGGCCTCTCAATGGTTTCTAAGTAACTGCAATTTCTGATGATGATGTAGTGGATCCCAAAGTCTTGAATATGATGAAAAGCATGGACTACCTTCCCGGAGCTGGTCTTGGAAAGGGTAAGGCCGGTTTGACAAAGCTGCTAGATTTTAGAACTCAAACTTCCAAGAAGGGGTTGGGATATGATGAAGCCAACAATGTCCAGCCAAAGAAAAATGAGAAGATGGGCTTCCCACCACTTGAAGAGATTTTTGTCAAAGCTCCAAATATGGGACCACTCCAAGGAAAGCCCGAGCCAATTATGTTCATGGGTAAGATGATCCCGAATTTTGAAATTTTTGCAGATGTGGCCGAACTTGTGGACCAAGTGAAGAAAGAGCTCACCCTGTCAGCCAACAAAGAATCCAATCCAAAAGAGAAGAATGAAGTTGTCCTGAAAGCCGAGAAGACTACGAAGGAGATTGCTTCCCTGGTTGAAGAAAAGTTTGAAGACATCCTGCCTTGTGATTTTGAGAACAATGATTTTGATTTTGATTTTAATTTATCTGCTTTGTATGAGGATGATGATGTTTTCTTTTCCAAAATGAACAAAATAAAGTCTGATTTTGCTTACTTGTGTGATGTTTCTCCTAATGGTTACATACATTCAAATAGCAGTTACATGAGCATCTTTAATATTAATTCTGTTAACACATAATCATTAAATTTGGGAACAATAAAAAATCCTAAAAACATTAGCATAGCATCTGACCTTACTCCTGATGAGAGAGATTTGAAAAATATTCAAAAAATATGAAGAAGTGTTTGGTTGGTCTTATGATGATATGCCTAGAATAGATCGAGACATAGCCGAACATCATATTCCTACTTACACTCACATAAAACCTGTCAAACAAAAGCTTAGGTGATTAAGACTTGAGTGGGCTGAATTGGTTAAAGAAGAGGTCACTAAGCAAATACAAGTGAAGTTCCTTGAAGTGATAGAATATCTAGATTGGTTAGCTAACAAAGTACCCGTGCCAAAGAAAGATGGAAGAATAAGGGTCTGTGTGGACTATAGAGATTTAAACAAGGCTTCCCCTAAATATGATTTTCCTTTACCTCATATAGATGTTCTCATTGATAGTGCAACCTCTAGCGTGCTACACTCGTTTGTAGACGGATTTTCCGGATACAACCAAGTGTTAATGGCCCAAGAGGATAAAGCCAAAACAACTTTCATTACCACATGGGGTATATTTTGTTATAGGGTGATGTCGTTTGGTTTAAAGAATGCTGGAGCAACCTATCAAAGGATGGCCACCACATTATTTCATGACATGATACACAAAGAAGTTGAAGTATATGTTGATGATATGATGGTTAAATCAAATACAAGAGAACAACACTTCCAAAACTTAGAATTATTCTTTGATAGAGCTTTGAAATATAAGCTAAGATTGAACCTGAAGAAGTGTGTGTTCGGAGTTACCTTAGGTAAATTATTGGGACATGTGATTGGTCCAAATGGCATTGAGATTGATCCTGACAAAGTTAAAGCAATCAGGGATATGCCAGCCCCTAAGAGGGAGAGAGAATTACAATACATTAGTAGATTCATAGCAAAACTCACAACAATTTGTGAGCCTATCTTTAAATTGCTTAAAAAGAATCAGCCGGTCATATGGAATGAAGAATGTCAAAAGGCCTTTGAGCGAATAAGAGAGTATTTGTTGAATCCACCTATTTTAAAACTACCTAAACCCGACAAACCTCTATTACTATACTTAGCAGTAGAAGAAGAGTCAATAGGAGCCATGCTAGCCCAAGCAGATGAGTCAGGGATTGAGCATGCAATTTACTATTTGAGTAGAAAGCTCCTACCTTACAAAATTAAGTATAGTATCATTGAAAAGACATGTATAGCTGTGGTTTGGTCTTCTAAGAAGTTGTGACATTACTTTCAATCGTATAGTGTGCAAGCAATTTCCAGGTTGGATCCAATGAAGTACTTAAGGGAGACACCCTCTTTGATTGGGAAATATGGTCGATGGTTGATAATATTAGAAGAATTTGAGATTGAATATGTAATTAGGAAAACAATCAAAGATAGAGAGGTAGCAAAATTCCTAGCCCAACAACTATTACCAAATAGCGAAGAGGTAATCTTGGAATTTTTGGATGAACATTTAGAGGCAATTGAAGTACAAGGGTGGAAAATGTATTTAGATGGAGCAGTAAACAGGAAAGGAGCAGGTTTGGGAATTATACTAGAATCGCCCGAAGGGGAACTCATCCCTTTAGCCAAAAAGTTGAAATTTGGGGCAACCAATAATATGGTGGAGTACGAAGCTTGTATTTTCGGTTTGGAAACCCTAATGATTATAAAGGTGGATAAGGTGGAAGTTTTTAGTGATTCATTGCTAGTAGTATCCCAAGTAAACGGAGAGTGGGAGTTGAAAGAAGAAAAATTAAAACCATACCACCATTACTGGACCATGATGAAGAAGAACTTTAAGGAGTGTAGGTTTATACACCTATCAAGAGAAGAAAATCATATGGCTAATGCCTTGGCCACATTGGCTTCGGTATGGGAAAGCCCTGTCAGCTTATTCCTTAAGCCTCTGATCTTGACCAGTTCATCAGCTCCTTGTTATGAATATGAGACAATCATGGAAATTGATACAGACCATGATGCGTGGTATGATACTATAAGGTGATTTTTGGAAGAAAGAAAATACCCGCCGGGGGCAACAAAGAAAAAAGAAGAGCCATAAGGCGGTGATCTTTGCAATACATCACATTACATGGGGAGTTATATCAAAGATGGCCTGATGGGGTGCATTTGAGATGTTTAAGGAAGCTTGAAGTGGAACGTATCATGTCAGAAATACATGCGGGAAGTTGCAGTCCATACATGAGTGGTTTAGCCCTAGTTAAGAAGATTATTCTGCAAGGTTACTACTGGTTGACTATGGAGAAGGATTGTATTGAGTTTGTAAAGAAGTGCCAACAATGTCAGATGTATGGTAACTTGAATCACATGCCTCCTAAAGAATTGCATTCTATGTCTTCACCCTGGCCATTTGCCACTTGGGGTATCGACATTATAGGAGAGATACATCCGACAGCTTCAAATGGTTACCATTTCATTGTGGTAGCAGTAGATTATTTTTCAAAATGGGTCGAAGCCAAATCCTTCAACAAACTGGGTGCAAGCCAAATGGCTAGATATATTGAAAAGAACCTCATCTGCAGATACGGGATCCCGCACAGTGTGATATCAGACAATGGGGTACAGTTTCAAGGAGCAGTTAAGGATTTATTCTCAAAGTACCAAATCCATCATCACCGATCCTCTCCTTATAGACCAAAGGCTAATGGTGCGGTAGAAGCAACAAACAAAACACTTAAGAAAATTCTATTCAAGATGACCAAGACTTACAGGGATTGGTCTGATATGCGTCCCTTTGCTTTATGGGGATATAGGACAAGTGTGCGAACACCTACTAGAATGACACCATTCTCTTTGGTTTACGGGATGGAAGCAATATTGCCAATTGAAATTGAGATCAAGTCATTGAGAGTAGTCTTGGAAGCCGAATTGCCTGAAATGGAATGGGTAGCGAGCAGATACACACAGTTAGCTTTACTAGAAGAGAGAAGGTCAAAAGCGTTGTATCATCACCAACTGTATCAAAAGAAGGTAGCTTGGGCCTACAATAGAAGGGTTAAAATAAAAAAAATTTAGAGTTGGGGATTTGGTGTTGAAGCAATGTAAGCCTAATGTATCTGATCCAAGAGGGAAGTTCAAACCTAGCTGGGAAGGGCCATATGTCGTGAAACAAGTCATGAACAAAGGTGCGGTGAAGTTATCAGACATGGACGGGAACAAATTTAGTGAGTTAGTAAACATTGACAGGTTGAAGAGGTTTTATGTATGATATAAAAACAAAGAAAAAGAAAAAGAGAGCTTGCTAGGTTGAAAACCCTAGGCAAAAGTTAGAGCAGTCCGCTAGTCCCAAAAACCCGAAAGGGCAGGCTAGGCAACAATTAGGGCTAAATGAGAGAAAATCGTCAATTAGAAAACCCGAAAGGGCTAGTTGACAACAGGAGTAATCTTGTGTATGCTGGCTTTATGTTTGGTTGTTCCCCAATTTAATAAAACAAAATTAATGTTAAAATTGTTCTATGTGCACTGTTATAAGTATTTGACCAGATATGGATGAAATAAATAAACACAATAGCAAAAGGTGATGACAAATTATAAATGGAAAAGAAGCATCTTTTATTGCTTTAATTATTTTCATCCTAACAATACACATTATAAATTGACAAATGTAAAATCTATGGTAGTCGATAAATATAATGTGCAGGCCAGCTTTGCCTTAGTCGATCTAAGTAGGCTTCAGTCAAGCAAGGCATGTATAAATCGGGAGTAAAGTCAAAATCACAAGACTTAGCTCCGTACTGACGGCCAAGTTGGCGAGGATCATAGCATGTACCTTGATGAAGAGTAGCAAGGGGAACATACAACAAGTATGTCCGCATGGTGATACGAGAAATCTTCCACCAAGGTACCAACCAACGGATATTGACTTCAGAGCATTAGTGTATCCAGTCAACCTAGTCAGCATATGAAGAAGAAGGATGGAGTAGCTTCCTAGCAGAATGATGACGTGGTAGATATCTGGCAAAATCTATGGATGGAGCATCAAGCAAACAAAGACGCTCCTGAAGCCAAATCTGTGAAGAAAGAATTAAATTAAATTAAAAAAAGAGTCCACTAAGTTGAAAACCCGCAAGGGCAGCTTAGGCAAAAATTAGGACAGCTCACTAGTTTCAAAAACCCACATGGGCGGACTAGGCAAAAATTAGAGCAATAAAAATATATAACAAAAAAAAAAGAGTCCGCTAAGTTAAAAACCCGCAAGGGCAGCTTAGGCAAAAATTAGGACAACTCGCTAGTTTTGAAAACCCATATGGGTGGACTAGGCAAAAATTAGAGTAATAAAGAAAAGAAGAAAAAAGAAAACCTAAATTGAAAACCCAAAATGGCAGTTTAGGTAATTACCTAAAGTAGCAACGGACTCTCAGTCAGTCTCTTTAACAATCTTGATTTAAGTTGGTCTAATCCAACTAAAGTCTCGGCTAAAATCACAGGAACCGACGACAAGCCTCCTTCCATTTGGTCCATAATATCCAATACTCGTGGATCAATATCACTTTCGAAAGAAACAATCAAGAATTGGCAGAGCAAGCAAAGACAAAGCATGCGTCCTCATGCCTTAGCAGGAGCCAAATGAGAGAGACAAAAATCAATCAAGGGAGCAAGTAGAATTTTTTCACCTCTCATCAGCCGAAGAACTTCGGGTTTTGGAATTTGAAATAACGTCTGCATCTTCTGTTGAGTCTTGGAAATCAATGTGGGTAACGCCATTTGTTGATTATTTGGATATCCAAGGATGGCCTTAAATTCTTCAATCAAGGGACATATTTCAAAGCCATTAATGTTAAATACCCTAGAATCCGTATTCCAAAAGGAAGCCATGGCATGTAAGAAGAAGTGGTCCAATTTAACATTTTAAAACATCAAGTTTTGACCACAAAATTTGCTTCCAATGAATGACATCCATATTCTTAAATAGAATTTTTATCTTCTTTAAATGATGCTCGGTCATGGTTGATGAATGAAGGAAAAGCAAAATTGTTAAAGGGAGTTGTTACGTTGAATTGTAAAATATTTTTTGGTTTTTGTATGAAATATGGCATGAAAGGTGATTTATATAGAAGAAATAACCTTTTCCAAAATTGATAAGGAAAAGGTGATGGGAAAGGGTGAGACCATATGGCATAAGGAAAGGAATTGGCGACAATTTCCTTTATCGCATTGAATTTGGTTTATGTGGCTATGAATTATGAAACTGTGATGCACTGTTTATGATGTGATAAAAAAAATAGTATAATAATTGTGGCGTAGTAAAAAAAAAGATACAGTAAAGATGAAAATTGTATTTTTTCATTATTGTACAATATTTATGTAATTGATACAATATTTATACATCATTGAGAGGGTGGTGGTAGGCCATAAAATAAAGCCCTGAAAAAGTCATCACCTGTTGGAGGAGGGGGCAAATTACTCATCTCGAGTCCACCCAAAGCGGGAGCACCAAAATCTGAAAAATTACTCGTCTCGGGATCACCCAAAGTAGAAGCACCAAAATCTCTATTACCTTGAAGTTTCGATCTGTCATGGTCCTTATCAGAAGTAGACAAAAGGATCTCATGGTCATCAGTCTGGGGGCCTCTTAATGAAGAAGCGCCGGAATCACTCATCCCTTGAAATCGGAAGTCTCGAAAATTTTATTCTGATTGATGATATAAACTTTCAAAATGAGAAGCCTGCTGACGACTTGCATCCAACTCTTCTTGACGTTTCCTATTTTGTTCTTCGAGCATCCTCTATGAGCCAAAAAGGGAGAAGGTAAGAGCATACATAATCATGCATACATATAGCATAAATTACCATGAAATAAGAAATGTACCAGGTAGTTCATATCAATGCCTTGCGGATGAGATGGCATATCTGGTGGGCTAGAATGAGCAAATGAAGGGGCAGTAAAAGAAGGTCCAGCCTCATGATCAAATGAACCAATAGCCTGCAACAATCATTAAAGAATCAAAGAAAGAAAAAAGCAGTTGCAAGGAAAAAATGGTAAAAGTTTTACCTGAGAAGTACTAGCCCCGAGATGTGGAACAAACTCTCCTGCATCTCCATGATGTTCCTCTTCATCTCTACCCTCATTTTCCTCGGAAATCTCCCGTACACCAACAGAAGATACATCAAAGGTCAAGAGCCTTCTTTGAATAAAATGGGCATAAGATGCACTCGGCGGATAGAGAAATCCTTCAATACCATAACCATACCCAGCCGGCCACCAGGCATCCTTCGACATCGACATAATATTTAAAGTGTATTCCGGGCAAGGCATAGGAATCCTCCACCGCTCTAGACTGAGAAACCACTCATAAACTCTCTCTCCGAAAAACCAGCCACTAGACATTGGGCCAGCGATGACTCGGCGAGAATGTTGGAAAGATAGCGCAACCCTCATCAAAGGAGACCAGTTTGCTTGCTCTTCTGGGTTCCACCAGGCCAAATTCACCTGCAAAATAACAGAAGGTAGGTAAAATTTTCACATAAAATTTAAAGCATACTAATGTTATTTTACCTGATCCCAGGTTAAGCGGCTCAACACAAAGCGATGAATATGCACATGGCGAGAGCCGGGGACTTCCACATGATCTGACAACCAGAAATTTAATCTCGGATACCCAACTCTATCTCGGGAAATACCGGGCACCCTCACGAGGTTGTGTTCATATGCCCATGCCTACAACAATAATAAAGATCACATTCATGCAAGAAAAGAGTGGAAATGACATTGGTGGAAGAAAGAATACCTCGACAATCGCCATAAAGCCGATAAAAGACTTCTTGTTTCGGCAAAGTTTATCAAGACCATGGTAAAGACACACGAGACCAGCTTCACCCCAGCCAGAAGACGGTACCATTCTAAAATAAGAAAGGGCATTCAACATTGACAAGTGGATGGAGGATTCAGTGCTGCCTAAGATGGTCGACCCAAGCAGATATAACAAAAATCCTTGAGCATACTGTCCGGCCGTGTCTCTGCCAACCCGTCCTTCGTAGTTCATCCAATAACTATGAATTGGCTCGATTTTATCTTAAAAGACCCTTTATATGATGGTTCCATACCAATTAATTACTGAATTTCTTCAAATGTTAAAATATCATTGGTCAGAGAAATTGGAACACTATAAAATCGAAGGCCGGTTATAGCAGTAAAATCGACCGGACCAATTGTCATCTATCCAATGGGCAAGTGAAAAGTGTGGGTTGTGTCCAACCATCGCTCTGCAAGCGCCTGGACTACGCTCCGGTCTATCTGATATTCCTCAGATGGCAATTGTAAGATGAACTACTCAAAGCCGCAATCTCGGATAATCCGCCTTACCCGAGAAGGCTCTACATTGTACCATTATCGGGCTTTATAAATACACCCTCCAGCCCGAACAACGCAATCATGCTAACACAGAGCCAGGTAAGTTAATATCAGGTAAGTACATATTATACTATCTGCTTAAATTAATATATTTTTCCTAAATTTCTAAAAAGATAATAATATCAGAATACAAAATAAACAAACAAAATAATAATAAAGGCAAACACAATAATAATAATAATAATAAATCATCAAACAAAAATAAAAAATAATCATAAAAAAATCAAAAATAGTAAAGAATAATAATAATAGAAAAATAAATAAATAATAATAATAATTAAAAAAAAACAAAACAGAAAGATGAAAAATCAAGAAAAAGAAAGAGAAAAATAATTACCGCGCTCTTTTCGTTAGAACTAATATGAAGCGGCATCCCGACTAGTATATCTATATTTCCATCTATTTGAAAAAAATTGAGAGAATTATAGAAATTGAGAAACTTTACTATCAAATGAAGGATTCGTGGGTTTTTATAGAGAAACGGCAAGGAAAAAAATAAAATTCAAAAGTAGGTTTTACTGTTCATGAATAGTAACCTTTACTATTCATGAACAGTAAATTTTACTATTTATGAATAGTAAATTAGTATTTTAAATAGTAAATACTATTTGCTACTATTTTTGAATAGCAAATTTACTATTTATGAATACTAAATAGTATATGAACAGTGACTACACATAAAATAAACAATAAATTCAATTATTCAATTTAATCATTCAACTGCTTGCGTGTATATAAATATTTTTACACGCAGGGGGCAAAGAAAAAAGAGAAGACGTGCATAAAAACTAGCCAAACTTTTTGAAATAAAAATTATTAGCTCGGGTCCAGAATATAAATTTTCCTTATGTTTAGAATCTAGAATCTTTTCTAAGTCCAGAACTTAGCTCGGGTCCAGAACTCAAATTTTCCTTAGGTCCAGAACCTAGAATCTCTTTTAAACCAGAACTTAGCTCCGGTCCAGAACCCAAATTTTTCTTAGGTCGAGAACCTAGAATCTCTTTTAAGTCCAGAACTTAGCTCGGGTCCATAACCCAAATTATCCTTAGGTCCAGAACCTAGAATCTCTTTTAAGTTCAGAACTTAGCATGGATCCAGAACCCAAATTTTGCCTAGGTCCAGAACGTAGAATTATTTCTAAGTCCAGAACTTAGCTCGAGTCTAGAACCCAAATTTTTCTTAGGTCCAGAACCTAGAATCTCTTTTAAATCTAGAACTTAGCTCGGGTCCAGAACCCAAATTATCCTTAGGTCCATAACCTAGAATCTCTTTTAAGTTTAAAACTTAGCTCGGATCCAGAACCCAAATTTTCCTTAGGTCTAGAACCTAGAATTATTTCTAAGTCCAGAACTTAGCTCGGGTCCAGAACCTAGAATCTCTTTTAAGTTCAGAACTTAGCTCGGGTCCAGAACCCAAATTATCCTTAGATCCAAAATCTAGAATCTCTTTTAAGTCCAGAACTTAGCTCGGTCCATAACCCAAATTTTCCTTAGGTCCATAACCTAGAATTATTTTTAAGTCCAGAGCATAGCTTGGGTCTAGAACCCAAATTACCCTTAGGTTCAGAACCTAGAATCTCTTTTATGTCCAGAACTTAACTTGGGTCCAGAACCCAAATTATCCTTAGGTCTAGAACCTAGAATCTTTCCTAAGTCCAGAACTTATCTCGGGTTCAAAACCCAAATTTTCCTTCGGTCTACAACCTAGAATTTTTTGTGAGTCCAGAACTCAAATCGGGTTCAGAACCCAAATTTTCCTTAGGTCCAGAACCTAAATTATCCCTGAGTCCAAAACTCGAACCGGGTCCAGAACCCAAAACCTCAACTATCTCAAAAATTAATTCTTATTGCTTTTCACTCTCTTTCACTAAAGTTTCAGATCATTCAAGCAGGGGGCAAACTGTAGACCCTTAATTTTTGACCCAGTCCGGTTCAATATATTTTAATTAGTCCAAAATAATTTTTGTGTTGTCCAATATATTTTAATTAGTCCAAAATAATTTTTGTTATCTTAATTAAATAATTTTTGCTTTAGTATCTAATTTTTATTAATAAAAAAATAAAAATAAACAAATAAAAAAAATCAGCGTCGAAAAATTTTGTCGCTGAAAGGGGCTGCGGTGAAATGGCCCCTTAGGATTTTCCTACAAGCGAAATGGCCCGTAGGCTAATTAGCGCCCTCAGCCCGCAGCTAGCTGCTGCAGTTTTTTGCCAGCGCATTTTTTTTTGCCAGCGCAATTTTGAGAGAGGAGACAAACAATTCAAGCAATTCAAAGGCAGCAAAGCTTGTCTTTGTTTTTTGTTCTTCCAAGAAGAAATTTTTGGTGGAACCAACAAACGGAGGTATGCACCAATTGTCTAATTTCTTCACAGTAGCTTAAAATCATCCTATTGTTTCTTTTAATTCAAAAACCCTAGAACCTTAATTCCCTTTTCTAAAGTTAAAAAACCTTAATTTATTGCTTTGTTTTCCAAAAAGCTTAAAATTATAATTTTTGTTTCTTCAAAATCTCAAAACCCTAATTTGATTTCCAAATTTTCAAAATCCTAAATTTAAATCTGTTTCTTTCAAAAAAAAAAACTCTAAAAAACATCTTTTCTGCTTCTATAGATCTTAAATCGTTTTATTTATTTTCATAAAACTTCATAAAATTATCAATTGATTTTCCAAATTCTAAAAACTAATTCATTCTCCTAAACCGTAATTCTAAAACACTAAATCCTAATTCAACTCCAAAACCCAAAACAGCGAACCCTAACTCCCTTAAAACCTAAACCCTAAAGTTTTCTAAACCCTAATCCTTTAAACCTTAAAACCCTATAAACATATTCAAACACAGTAAGTTTTCAAACACAATCCAGTGACCGTAAATCATAAATCTAAATATTTTAAAGTGTCCAAAACCTAATTTCATGATTATACATCTCAAACCCTAATTTGGTGAATCAAAGAACTTTACCAACTTTTTAAATCATAAAAACTTTAATCCATTTTAATTCCATTAAAACTTACAGTAGCTTAAACTCATGAATTCCAAACACATGAAATAAAGAAACTTAAATAGAAACAGTAGCCCTAATTTGAATCTTTATTTGCCTTTATTCAATTTTATATTTGATTATGCTTTGATTTATTTTATATGCTTTAATTTATTTAAGTTCAATGCTTGGTTTATTTAATTTATCATGGATGGATGTTTACTTTCTATTGATGTTTAATACCTTTGATAAATGATTTATTTGTGATGAATGGTTATTAACTTTTATCAATTTATTTAGATTTCCAAATGTTGTAAGAGGTATGTTTCCACTTGGTGGGTACCTCATTAGCTAAATATCATGTAATTTAAAATGTTTTTCTATTTTAGAACCAATGTAAAGGACATGTTTCTACCTTTCGATGGGTATCCTATTTAGGCATGTGATGTAAGGACATGTTTCCATCCTCGGACGGGTGTCCATTTATTTGTTTTGTTTGGACATTGTTTTTATTTTAATATAATGATGATTTCTTTTAATTATTATGTGTAATATGGATAGTATTATTATATTTAAGAATTTTATAATATTAAGACTTGTAAAGGAGGCCGGTTCTAATGAACCGGGTGTTGTGGGAGTGCTGGGCCATTTCTCACCTTCCCCACACGTACCCAACTTTCTGAACCCTTTAGGGGGTTGGGAATTCCTTAGAAATCAAGTCATCCACCCCTTTCTTTTTCCCGGTCCATCTGAGTGGCGACTCCATTTTCTCTGGACTTAGGTCCATGTTCTCTAAGGCCCCGAGCCTAAATAGTGCCGAAGTCGCAAGAACCATTCCACTGGGAGTGGGGGCAAAAATCCCCACTCACAATAATCCCTTCTTTTGTAGCTTGTTGAAAACCCAAGACAGAGGTTTCCCAAACTCTGAAAACTGTCTTCTACTTCCTTGACCAGTTGCATTAACATCAACTTCCTTATGTGTACTTTGATTGCCAGACTGATAATTCCATTTAGTAGAAAAATTATTCCTTTCTCTTTCCTACTCTTCTATTTGCAATCCAGCTGGAAGAAGATCTTTGAAATCCCTTATAAGGGTGTGAGACAACCTTTCATGAAGATTGGGCAGGACACCTTTGACTATCATCCTGATCTGGACTGACTCATCAGGTCTCTTCTTGAGCAATGCAGCTGTAACACCCTTATACCCTATATACATACAATACATATTTCTAGCATATGTAAAATGCATATATACAATATAAAAATATCACAGACCAGTTTAATTAAAATTTTTACATTTTTGGTTTAAAATTTCAAATACTAAATATATAAAATTAAATAGTATATAAATATTCATTACTTGTTATAGGAACCCAAAATAAACATTTTATATGAAAATCTCTGGAAAAAATATGCCAGAGTTTTGTCTGTAATTTGGACATCCCAAAATTTATCAATTACACAACCTGCAAAAAAAAAACACTTCCAATAAACAATAAACCATTTCTTTACCTTAACTTCTAAATTTTTCCACAATTTTCTAAAAACATTTATATATATAGATATATATATAATTTAGAACACATTTAAATCCCTATTTCAAATAACTTAACCTAAATATTCTTTATTGTTTACAATACATAAAATAAAAAAATATGATATAATATGCAATGAAATAAGTCCATTTATATCCATTTATAACATCCTTATAGTCCACAATTCGCATATACCCAGCCCAACTTCAAGGACTTATTTTTGAGGCTTACGGCCCAGTCATTTCACCTCAAACATATTTTCACAATGATGCCCAATGTCTAGCCCGTAGGCAAATCATAGGCATACTGCCAAACATAGAACTTTGAAAATTGAATAACATACTAGGCACAAAATTTATTCACATTTCTCATTCTATCGACATCAATTCATTTCATTATGTTTCCACATATATCATTACATTATATCACATTTTTTTCATTTACAACACATTACCTAATTACTTTGGGTATTTCCACATAATTCACATATTAATCACATTTAATGTAATCTAGCCAATACCAATGGCTTTTTAACAATGCACTTAATACATACACGACAAATGGCATTACCCAAACACTTTGGGTCATTTTCACACAATACACATATTTCACAATTTACACAATTTATCCATTATCAATGGCTTTTCACAATGCATTTAATACATATATGACATTAAAAATGTCATAGCACATTATTCATACATAACCAATGTATCAAGTAGCTTAACACATTTTTCAACCAAAATGTGTTAAGCCCAAATGTCATGCAAATATAACTAATGTATTCAAAGTTTGTACTTACCTCAAATAGCAACCAAAACAAGATTAAAACAACCTCCAATCCTATCCTTCCAACTTGCCCGTCACCACTTGGATGAAGCAAATCAACCTCCCTCAATGCCTAAACCAAATGTGATAGCAAATAATCATTTAGTATCACATTTAATGGTATTTCCAATATTGAACCATAATTAAATCCCATCCAAGTAAAAAAAATCCAAAATTTAAGGTTAACCTTACTTTAACTTTGGATTCTCATACTAGGCCATTCATTTTAATATATTAAGTTTATTTATATTATTAGAAACATATTTTAATACATTTAAACCATTTACATTACAAAAACACACCCTTATACACAAAACCCTAAAATGGCATAACCTTACCCCATTGAAGATTTTCCATTCCAACACAATCCATTAATCATTTTAAGCTTATATTCATCACTTATATCACCAAACAACAAGATTAAACCAATAAAATTATATAATTCAACAACTTTGGAAAAATCATTGTCCAAAACCCTAAATCACACTTCCATTCTCAAACTCCAACCAAACACAACCAAATCCAATATTTGACTTTAAAATACTTGTTTAAGCATCAAAACAACTCATTTAGAACCAATTTACACAATTAAAAACCATGATTTCTCAAGCCCTAAAAGTCCATAATGCTAAATTCTCTCTCTTCACCATGCTTTATCCAAATTCAACCATTTCTTCAATCCAACCTTAAAATCATTAATAACTATCCAAAATAACTTCATTCACACCAATTCCAACAATTATAACATACTACTTCAAAAATTCAAACTCATATATTCAAAATTTTTATGGAAATCCAAAGAAAAAGCTAAAGAACTTACTTTTTCAAGTGGAAATATCTAAAAATCCTTTTTGAACCTTTAAAATCCTTCAATTCTTGGAAGCTTGGAAGGTCAAAATCCTTGGTCTTGAACATCCATGGTGGCTGGCCATGAGAGAAGAAGAAGAAGAAGAAGAAGTTTAAAAATAAATTTTCTCTTTCCTTTCATCTTTTAATTATAAACATATATATATATATATTATAATAGTTTAATAATTAATTATTTATTAAAGAAATTAAAAGAATAAAAATCCATCATCCATTCAAAAATAATTTATTTTTAAATTATTTTATTAATTTTTAATTTCTAAAATTTATTTACAAAAATACCATTGGTCTTTGACTTTTCTTTTAAAAAGTGTTGACTTTTATATGTTATGTATATTATATATATCACATATATATTCCACTTTTTCATTTAAAATCCCTTCAATTTTCATTTAAAACCATTAATTTAATTTATCCAATTTAATTATAATATATTTTATCAAATTTTCAAATTAAAAATTTTCAAAAAAGTTTGGGATATTACAACAGCTTTATTCCTCCATCTCTTTACATAATCAACAAAACTTTCATTTTGTTTTTGCCTGATAGTCTTCACCTCCATCAAGGTAACTTCCATCCCGACATTATGCCCATACTGCTGGATGAAGGCCTTATACAGCATATCCCAATCTCTTTGGGTACTTTCTTCCAAGGTATTGAATCAATTTTGTATAACAGGATCCAATGAAAGCATGAAATACCTTAGAGTTTTAGCTTTAGCAGCTCTGGCAGACTGCATGGCGGTGATGTACTGCTTAAAATGCAAGGGAATATTTCATGTACCATTGTATGTAGCGAAGGAAGGCATCTTGAGCTTATAAGGGACCTCCTCATCTTGTTTGAAAAACTTGTCTATTTCTGACATCTCATTAGCTTTCAGCTTCTTTTCAAATTTCTTCTCTAAATCAACAATCATCTTCTCCACATAAGATGTTTTGGTCTTTTCCATAGTTGCTCTTTCCATAACCTTTTGCTCTTTCTTCTTATCTTGAGGATCTTGAAAGTATTTAGCCCAGTCATCATCATCATCAACAACCACTTTGTCATCATCAAAGGCTATTGAGCTAACCTTAGCCTTCCCTTCCTTTAGCTTCTTAGTGCTAGCAGATGCCTTAGTAATATTCTCCAAAAGTGCAACTAGTTGGCTCTTCATAGTCTCAGCCCCGACCTCCTTGAGTTCTTCCATCTTGGCATTGAGGGCATTATCCACCATCCTTTGAATATGTTCTAGATCCAATGCTCTTGGTAAGAAGCTAATTGAGTCACTGTTGGATTCTATATCACTGGCATAGGTTGGGTTATCGTATGCTTTTGAACTGTTGTACCCCAGGTCTATGAGCTAGAAAGGATCAATGATATGTTATGCAACGCACGTATGCATGTATGCACAAATAACTAACAAACAAAGATAATTAGGACGTCCCTTCCAACCTTATAACTTCCACACATGAATTACGAGTCTCTTTTTCCTAGGTATATGGTCAACAAAATATCAATATGGGACATTTTGTTTCTCAAAAAATTCCCTTAGACGGTTTAACCAATAGTTATATTTTCTAACATAGAAGTTGGTCCATGACAATTCCCATTAATTAGGTTTTAATCCATCCAATCAATTAAAATAGCTTTTATGCTATATTGGATTAAAACTAAATTAAGAGGTTTATCATTAATAGATTTCTCATTTGAAAAAGTAACTAATGATTCATACAAAAAACAAGCCCATAATTAATGATTCTTGGTATAAATTAGGCTCACAATTGATTTTTAATATTTTATAATTGACCTAAATATTTGCAAACTATTTTGTAATCAAAAAATCATTTTGTTTCAAATCCCTTGGGCCATAGGGTTGAAAAAGATTTTCAATGGCATCTTAAAAAGACTATCTTAAAGATTTTGAAATTTTGAATTTTGGCCTTTTGGATTTAATGGAAAAAATTATTTTGAGCTTACAATATGATTAGGTCATATTAGAAAAAGAGCAAACCAAATAAGACATGGCTTAAACTAAAATAAATTAATTATAGTCAAACAACAAGCATTTGGGGTAAAAACCTAAAGAAAATAACTAGGTCATCTACATGAGCTTAAGTCTTTGGGTTGAAAAGTTTTAGACTCCCATAACAAGTATATACCAAAAAGGTACAAGGCTATGAGTGGTTATGCCATGCTCGATCTCCATACCTTGAGTGAAAACATGGTATCACTTACATAATGCAACACGGGTTACACGGGCATCCTAACTCACGTACACAAGGCAATCTAAAGGATACAGTAGACAATATCATAATAAGAAAGAATAAAATAATATAAAGACCAATGGAATCAACTTCTCTTATCCCCGGTGGAGTCATCTCTGTGAGCGGGTATTTTCACCCCTAATCCTATAGGGAATGGTTCTTGCAACTTTGGAACTGTTAGGCTTAGGGCCTTAGAGAACATGGGCCTAAACCTGGAGAAAATAGAGTCTCCACCCGGACAGTCTTGGAAAATAGAAAGGGGTGGATGGCTCTATTTCTAAAGAATTCCCAACCCCCTATTGGGTTCAGAAAATTAGGTATGTATGGGGAAGGTGAGAAATGACCCAGCATCCCCATAACGCCCGGTTCATTGGAACCAGCCTCCTTTTTAGGCCTAAATATTATTGAATTCTTAAATATTATAATATCATCCATACTACATGCAATTTATTAATAAAATAGATTCATTCATAAAATAAGATAAAACAACACATTATAAAATAACATGGGTACCCATCTTTAGATGGAAACATACCCTTACAATCTTTAAATGTTCACAAAGAAAATAAATAAAATAGGACACCCACACAAAGGTGGAAATGTGTCCCTTACAATTGTCCTAAAGTCTTTAAATAAATTGAATTACATGAACTAAATAAACAAGGCACCCACACTAGATGGAAACATGCCTTTTACAATTCCCTTTAAAAATATACATAAATCTAAGGAAAAGAATAAGGGAAAGAAAAATTATATAACACATATAAAGATAATTGAATAATTAAAAAGAAGATAAAAAACATCCAAATATTATCCATTAAGGAAATATAAGGCATGACAATGAGGGTCGAGCTTACAGCAGTCCTGCTAGCTAGTTAGCAGGTGGGAGTCAAGGGGGTAACGCCCCTTGCGGGGGATCGAAGGCAGCGTCCCCAAAAGGTAAGCGGTTTACATTATATAGTTTTGTTGGGAAATTAGTTTCTATGTAAGCTAGGTTTTTATGTGTATACAAATTAGGGTTTAGGATTTTGGTATTTATTCAATCATGCAACTCAGGTTTTGAATATTTAAAACTCAACTAATGCAAGCAAATTCATAAATTGATGATCACCGTATTATTAACTTTGCTAAATTACTATTCGAATTATTAAGGTTGCAATTGTAAATCTTAACACATAAATTGCTACGAGATAAAGTCTTAAGATAGCTACTAGGCATTTAAGGAAGAAAAAACTGATTAACAAAAAACCATTCAATGAGTAAATCAATGAGTAAGCTACTGTAAATTTAAAGTGGATGAAATAAAGAAATTCAAACCTTTGTTTCTTGGTTCTACTGATATTTTACTTTGATGTCGAATCTTGATTTAAAGGAATGAAGATAGTCGTTGACTATCTTCTTGGTTCGATGGTTTAATGTTTTTTGTCTCTCCTCACTCAAATGCTTGTTGCTTGCCATTTTCATTTTTTGTGTGTTGCTAGGGTTTTCTCTTTTTAAATTCTCAATTGCTCCCATTGTTGAAGTCCCAAGTTTAAAGTCTTAGCCAAAAGTCCCCTCTGAAGTTTAAAAAGTCTATATTTATATAATCGTGCTTGGTTAAACATCGTAAAACCTTCCCATTTTAAAAATGGATTACTGATGCATATTGAATTAATGAATTCAACACAAACCATGACCATATCGGGTTCAAACCAATTTATTTTGAGGCAAATTAAGGCTATGTCGAAGTAAAATAATTTTAATCCTACAAAAAATGGGTCCATATCAAATTTTGGAGGACCCAATTCAATATGGGAACTATTCCATATCAAAATGGGCTTCCAATTCGATATAAGACCTTAACTTAAGGTCCCATATCGAATTGGGAGGCCCGATTTGAGTTGGACACACCCCTGAATGCCCTAACATCGAATCAGACTCGATTGAATCTTCAAAACAAACCTCTTTAGGGTTTTAAAAGTTCAACCATTATACCATCTAATCAAAAGGTTTATGACTAAGGAAATCGACCTGTGTAGACCCTTAATTTTTGACCCAGTCCACACCGATAGTCCAAAATAATTTTTATAGCATTTTAATTATTTTAATAATATTTTAATTACTTATAATATTTAATAGTTATTTTTAATAAAAATAAAAAATATAACAAAATAAAAAATAAAAAAATAAAAATCAGACGGATCGGCTAGCGACGTGCGGCGGAGCATTTCACCACAGAAAGTGTCTGCGGTGAATTGGGCACTGCCCAATTTGCCGCAGATGACTATCAGTGGTGAATTGGGTAGTGCCTAATTCATCGCAGCTGGGCTTGCCCAGTTTTGCGATGAACTGGCTTGCCCAACTAGCCCACCACCGATTCTCACAGCAATTTTTGCTAGTGCAGCCTGTGGGCCCTGCAGCCCGTGCGCGTTGTCGATTTTTTGACCAAACCTTGTTTTACCCTGTTTTCTAATTTTTTCTAAGCAATTGGTATTTTCTTATTAAAATAGGATTATGACTCTTTTTTTTCCTATAAATACTAGCATTAAACACACGGATTGGAGGGAGGCAACTGTTGAAAGAAACTTTGGACTTTTATTTTTTTTCCGAGGAGAGTTAGGAACTTTTGGCTAAATCTAATTACTTATGCAACGAATTTGAAATATCAAACAAAAAGAAATTAGAGACAAATCTGAAATATCAAGCAGAAAAGCAATAAAAAAGGCAGTGTCTTAGCTCACGGTCTCGTCCTCAATTCAACCAACAAATACAAAGGCAGTGTAATCATTGTCTTTGCCAAAGCTCATCTAGAATTTCGTTCAAACAATTTTGGTGGAGCCAACAAACAACGGTATGCTTTAAATTGAGTAAATACTATATGTTTTGATTGTTTTAAATATTGAATGAGCCCATTTTTCATTTAGTTAAAGTTACAGTATACAAATTCTTCTAAAAATCAGTTCATATGTTAGTTTATGTGAATTACAAATTATTATTTCTATAAGTCATATCAATTATAACCCGTAGACTTATTTGTCACAGATTGTTTATTTGTTTTATCTTATGCCTATTTTATCAATACATCACTTAGAATCACATTAGGGTTTTCATATAAAACTTCACAGTAGCATTTACTCTCTTTAAACATATTCATAGTTCACATAACTTATGAACTTTGATAAGTTTTTCATAAACACTAAACCCTAATTCGTCTAAAACCTTAAGCTATAAACATTATTGTTTTATAAATATCAAACTTTAATTTATTATTTTTTAAAAAAACTCTAAATTTCATGATGTTAAGCCCAAAACTCTAATGTCTTAAGGTTCCAAAACCCTAATTTGATGATGTTAGCCCTAAACCCTAATTTGATTAACCAAAAACCTTACTACTTTCTTAAATTTATAAAACCCTAATCCATTCCATTTTTCTAAAAATTCTCACAGTAGCCTAAATAATAATAATAATAGTTCCAAAATCCCAAAACCCTAAATATTAATTAATGAACTCTAAATTGAGACGTAAACCTGATCGTGCCCTAAACCTACAACACAGAAGCTTTGACACGCTCAGTGACATGGGCGTGTCACTGGACGTGTCAATCCTCCTCCAACACAGAAGCTATGACACGCTCAGTGACATGGGCGTGTCACTGGACGTGTCAATACTACTCCAACACAGAAGTTGTGACATGCTCTGTGACATGGGTGTGTCACTGCTCGTGTCAATAGTACTGGAAATAGAATCAATGACACGCCCAACGACATGGCCGTGCTACTGGGCGTGTCAGGCCAAAAACCTGAAATCGACACAAACATACCATATCCAACAAACATCTTTCTTTCACCCTTTTCCACTCCAAACAATCTTACCCAAAATCATCAATAAACCATAATAAACTTACATAACATCAAAACAACTCAATTTCATGCATCAAACACAAATCATAATCCACAACTCTTGTTCTTTCACCAAACTTAACCCTTTCTCTTCAATCCAACCCCAAAATCAAAGCTAACAAAACAACATAACCTCAAACATACCAAAATCAATCATACACACAATTACACCAACCATTCACTAAGCTCAAAAACACAAACTCCATCAAACAATCCAACAAACTCAAAAAGAAATCAAAGAAACAAGTTGGAAACTTACCAAAAATGAAGAGAATCCTTAGAATTCCAACTTGATCACTTGAAACACTCTTCAATCTTGAGTTACAAATCACAAAAGCTCTCTTCCTTGATGAAGATGGTGGTGGCCGGCTAACTCAAAAGAAGAAAGAAGAAGATGAATAAGAAAGTCAAACCAACCTCACATCTTAATCACTTAAACCTTCATTAAATCCCCACCAAGTATTTAATATATTATAATATTACAAATATCATCTTCCACTTAATTTAATTTCTATTTTAAATAATTAATAATCTCATTTGACCATTAATAAAATTGACTTGTATATGTTGTATATATCTTCATATGTACAACATATACACACTCCTCTTAATCATATATACACCTTAAATCACTTAATTCCAATTACAACAATTAACATTCCCAAAATTCTAGGGTATAGTTTGAGATATTACAAGTATCCACCCAATTAAATATCAATCCCTAGTTGTCCCTTTGAGCCTTCATAAAATTTTTTCTTTTCATTGGCATATAACCCCAACAACCTACCTTGAGCTGTTGTGATACTTTTGACAAGTCATATGATCACTAAGGTGAAGTGGCAAGAAGATCAAAGAAAGGAATGAATAGTCAAGATCATAAGGGTAGTTGATGTTCTCAAGACCATAAGGGTAGTTGAAGTTCACCTAATATCTCCAATCTATCAAGATAACATTAGAGTAACAAATGATTTATCCCTGTTAAAGGAGATTTATGTCACTCTACTCATCCATTATTAGAAGCTCAAGTTGGTACAAATAAGACAACTCTTTTAGAGCTAGAACCAAAAAAAGGAAAGAAAAGAAAAAAAGAAAAAAAGAAAAAAAAGGAGAAAAAAAAGAGAAAAAAAAGAAAAAAATTATGAATAAAATAAAACCCAAAACAGTTCAGAAAGCCAACCGAGTTCTCTTTTAGCTAAAGTAGCAAAAGGCTCCCATTTGGTTTATAAGGACAGTTTGACTTGAATTGGTCCAAACCAACCAAAGATTTAATAAAAATTAGAGAAAAAGGTGAAAGACCATCTAGTTTTTGAAAGTCCTGTACTTGACGTTCCTACAGGGAAAAAGGACAAAATGATAAAATGAAGAAAAAGAAAAGGGAAGAGTAAGAAAAAGAAAGAGAAAGAGAAGGGAGAAGAAGAAGAGAAATGAATTTGGGTACCAAAGTTTTTGTAAAGGTAAAGACTATCCCAATTATTAAGATCTAGATTAATGCCAAGAAAATGGGAGAACACTTAAAGCTCTATCATTTTCTGCTCCCAATTGTCTAAAGTTCCAACAAGAAATTTGTAATGTGAGGATTTGCCCATAGTGTTACTACGGCTCCATTCTCAAAATGGCTTTCATTTAACAATGTCCCTTATAGACCCCATTTCAAGCCTATCAAAGACCCGTTGATCTCTCTTGATAGGTAGAGTTTATTAGTGGAGATAGTTTGAATAAGCATGCATATGAGATAGACAATATTTAAACTCAATGAGACCTTTGGCCTAGTAATGTGTATGTGCCTATCTGAAGTGCAACAAATCTTATTTAAATAGAAATGATTCCCGAGCATAGTATGGTAATATGGGTTGTCATGTTATAGATATGTTAATTTGAAAAATCAAGTCCTGAGATAAATTGACATTAATTTGGCAAACCCAACATTTGATTTCAAAATCAAAATTCAAAATTGAAAATTCCAAAAAAAAAAATTACAAAGCCTTCAAGTTAAGGGAAGTATGTCAAATCATTGAACCTCAAAGGACACATTGGGCAATTGGCAAGGTCATGAAGAAGCTACCAACTGACACGCCGAAACATAGTTTGAAATGGATGTGTCCTTGACTCCGCTGCTTGGGTCTCACCACTCATATCCTGGACATCTTGAAAATAAAAGCTATAAATGTAGAGCCTTCTGTCATTCCAATGAAAGACTTGAATGGGCACCTGGAAGGAGTTAATGAGAACACTTCTGCTGATCACCTTGGTCTGTGAGTCGACGAAATCACTGTAAGTATTATTCATCCATATAATGCATACATGAGCTTATCACATTGCATTTTCTTGTATTGTATTATTTATTCTTTGTCAAAGCGACCAACAGAAACTTTATGAAGCAAAGATGAAGCGGGTATAGATTAGGGAGCATAGAAGACCCATTGCTTGAGGAAAATCCATTCATTATGCAAAACAAAGAAGAGATGCATGTTTATGAAATGAACTAGACAAAATACAAACATCAATCAGAGCCTGCAAGAGAAAAATTATTGGTTTGAGCCTATACAGGGAGTGTAGACCGTTAATTTTTGACCCAATCTGGTCCAATATGTTTTATTTAGTCTAAAATGATTTTTGTTGTCTAATTGGTCCAAAATAATTTTTACTTTAGTATCAATTTTTTTTAATAAAAAATAAAAATAAATACATAAAAATAAAAATAAAAAATAAAAATAAAAATCGAAGTCGGAAAAATCGGCGACGAAAAAATCGTCGCTCGGGCCCATGGGCATTTCGCCCGCAGGAAATTCCTGCGGGCAAAATCATTGTGCTATTTCGCACGCAGAAATTTTGTGCGTGCGAAATAGCTTACGGGCCCGCTCCGTGCACGCTGCTGTAGATTTCTGCGGCAGAATTTTTTTCGGCAGCGCATATTTTTCGACGCAAATTTTTTGAAACCTAATCCAATTAGGTTTTGGTTTCTTTTTTTATTAATATTACTTACCTTAACTAATTAGGAATAAAAAACCTCAAACCACTATAAATAAGGACCAAAGACAATTAAAAAAGGGGGAGACAAAAATCCAAGAGGAGTTTGGAAAATTTGAAACCAAATCAAGGAAGGAAAAGAAGAAATTCAATTCAACTTTTTTCTGGAACAGCAGTAGCACGATTTAGAGGATTCAAAGGCAAAAAAAGCTTGTCTTTGGAGCTAGTTCATCCAAGAAGAATTGTTTTGGAGAAATCACCAAAAGAAGGTATGTGTTAATTAATTTTCTTTAATTTTTTTTACACAGTAGCAAATCTATGAAATCAAAATTAAAAACCTTTGAACTTTAATTTAATTTTTCTAAAGCAAAAAAAAAAAAAAACCTTATTTCATTGGTTTATCTTCCAAAAGGCTTAAAAATGTTGTTTTTTCTTCTTAAAAACCTTAAAACTCTAATTAAACATATTTTTCAACAAAACTAAGATGTAAATTTTGCTTCTTTTAAAATCTTAAAGTAGGTTCTATTTCATTCAAAAAGTCTTCTAAAACATCTTTTCTACTTATAAAAACTTTAATTTATTTGTTTAAATTGATAAAACTTCATGAAATTATCAAATTGATTTCTAAAACCCTAAAAATTATTCACCACCCGTGACCCTACTTCTAAATCCTAAAATCCAAAATTCAACTTTTAAACCTAAAATAATGAACACTAACCCTTTTAAAACCTTAAACCCTAATTTTTACGAACCCTAATCCTTTTAAAGCATTAAAAAACATAAAAACCTAAAAACCTAAATTTTACACAGTAGCTTAGGAACCCAATAAACAAAAATCACAAATTAAAGTATTTTAAAGTGTTTTAAACCCTAGTATCATGATATCATCATTCAAACCATAATTTTGTTAATCAAAGAGTCTTACCAACCCTTTAAAACATAAAATCCTAATTTATTTTAATTCCATAAAAAGTCACAAGTAGCCATAATTGGACTTTTATTTGCTTTATTCAATTCCATACTTGATTATGCTTTGATTTATTTCTTATGCTTTAATTTATTTAATTTCAATACTTGGTTTATTTAATTTATCATGTATGGATGTTTATTTTCTATTTTGATTAATAGCTTTGATGAATGATTTATTTATGATGAATTATTATATACTTTTATCAATTAATTTAGATTTCCAAAATATGTAAGAGGTATGTTTCCACTTGGTGGGTACCTCATTGGTTAAACATCATGTAATTTAATTTGCTTTTCTATTTTAGAACCTATGTAAAGGGCATGTTTCTACCTTTTGGTGGGTGTCCTATTTAGGCATGTGATGTAAGGACATGTTTCCATCCTTGGATGGGTGTCCATTTATTTGCTTTGTTTGGACATTGCTTTGATTTTAATATATTGATGCTTTCTTTTAATTATTGTGTGTAGTATGGATAATGTTATTATACTTAAGAATTGTATAATATTAAGACCTATAAAGGAAGCCGGTTCTAATGAACCAGGTGTTGTGGGGGTGCTGGGCCATTTCTCACCTTCCCCACACGTACCCAACTTTCCGAACCCATTAGGGGGTTGGGGATTCCTTAGAAATTGAGTCATCCACCACTTTCTTTTTCTTGGCCCATCCGGGTGGCGACTCCATTTTCTCTGGACTTAGGTCCGTGTTCTCTAAGGCCCCGAGCCTAAACAGTGCCGAAGTCGCAAGAACCATTCCACCAGGAGTGGGGGCGAAAATCCCCGCTCACAGTGGCGACTCCACTGGGGATAAGAGAAGTTGATTCTGTTGGTCTTTATATTATACTATTCTTTCTTATAATGATATTATCCATTGCATCATCTTAGATTGCATCGTATGCGTGAGTTAGGATGCCCATGTTACCCGTGTTATGTTATGTAAGGGATACCATACTTTCACTCAAGATATGGAGATCGAGCATGGCATAACCACTCATAGCCTTGTACCGTTTGGTATATACTTGCTATGGAAACCTAAGCCTTTTAACCCAAAGACTAAAGCTCATGTAATTGGCCTAGTTACTTTTCTTAGGTTTTACCCCAAATGCATGTTGTTTGACTATGGTTGATTTATCTTGGCTTAAATCATGGCTTATTTGGTTTGTTCTTTTTCTAATATGACCTAAGTATATTGTAAGCTCAAAATAAATTTTTCTTTAAAATCCAAAAGACCAAAACTATTTTTAAATTTTTTTTTAAGATGGTCTTTGGACATAATACTTTTCTAAATAAATAAATAAATTCTTTGGCCCATGGCCCAAATACTAAGCCCAAAATCCATTTTTCTAAAATCTTTTACAATGGGCTTAGAAACAAAATTATTTTCACCCAACCATTTTTTACAAAGAGCTTGCAAAAATATTTAGATCAATTATGAAATACCAAAAATCAATTGCGGGCCTAGTTTACACTAAGAATAAATTAACCATGGGCTTGTTTTTTGGCATTAACCATTAGTTACTCTTTCCAAGTGAGAAATCTATTTATAATAAACCTCTTAATTTCATTTTAATCCAACATAGCATAAAAGCTACTTTAGTTGGTTGAATGGATTAAAACCTAATTAATGGGAATTATCATGGATTGATTTCCATTTTTGAAAATATAACTATTGGTTGAAAAGTCTGAGGGAATTATTCAAAAGTAAGATACCCCATGTTGGTATTTTGTTAACTATATACCTAGGAAAAGGGGCTCGCCATTCATGTATGGATGTTATAAGGTTGGAAGGAACGTCCTATTTTTTTTTCTGATAATTGTTTGTGCATACACGCATACATGCATACATTTGCATCTCATATCATTGATCCTCTCTGGCTCACAGCCCTGGATTACAAAAGTTCAAAACCTTACGACAATCCGATACGCCGGAGATGAAGTATCTAGCAACGACTCAATCACTTGCTCACCTAAAACAATGGAGCCCGAACAAATTCAAAGGATGGTGGATGAAGCCCTTAATGCCAAAATGGAAGAAATCAAAGAGGCCCTAGCTGAGACCATGAAGAACCAATTGAATGCAATCTTAGAGAATCATGCCAAGGCATCTACTAGCACTAAAAAACCAAAGGACAAAGGGAAGACTAAAGTTAGTGAAGTGGTTTTTGATGATGAAAAGGTGATCATTGATGATGATGATGATTGGGCTCAATACTACCAAGAGGTTCAAGAAAAGAAGAAAGAACTGAAGGCTGTTGAGAAGGCAACTATTGAAAAGACCGACACATCCGATGTTGAAAAGATGATTGCTGATTTAGAAAAGAAATTTGAGAAGAAGCTGAAAATCGAAGAGAAGTCTGAGATCGACAAACTATTTGAACAAGATGAAGAGGTCCCTTATAAATTCAAGATGCCTTCCTTTGCTAAGTACAATGGCACCGGAAATCCTCATCTCCATGTGAAGCAGTATATTACTGCCATGCAGTCTGCTCGAGCTACTAAGGCTCAAACCCTAAGGTACTTCATGCTCTCATTGGACCCTGTTGTCCAAAATTGGTTCAATACCTTAGATGATGGAACACAAAAGAGTTGGGATCTACTTTACAAAGCCTTCATCCAATAATACGGATATAATATTGAGTTAGAAGTTACTTTAATGGAAGTGGAGTAGACAAAGGCCAAATGAGAATTTTGTGGACTATGTGAAGCGATGGAGAAACAAGGCCGCTTTACTCAAGAAGAGGCTCGAAGAATCCGATCAAATAAGGATGATTGTGAGAGGGGTGTTACCTAATCTTCTTGAGAGGATGTCTCATACACTCATCCGTGATTTCAAAAATCTTCTCCAAGCTGGTCTACAAATTGAAGAGTGGGAAAGGGAGAAGAATCGCTTTTCAATAAGAAGGAATGAGAAAGGGAACAACCAGCCTAACAATCAAAGCACACAAAAAGAAGTTAATGTTAATGTAACCGGTCAAGCAAATAGAAGGCAGTTTTCAGATCTGGGGAAGCCTTCGTCTTGGGTCTTCGATAAGCTACAAAAGAAAGGGTTGTTATAACCATTGGCTCCTCGACCTTTACCTAGTTCATTACCCCCAAAATTTGATACTAAGGCTTTTTGTCAATTTCATCAGACTCAAGGACATAAGACTGATAGGTGTACCCGATTAAGGCATGAGATCCAAGATTTGATTGATAGTGGCAAGCTACCCGAGTCGGATAAGCCCAATATCAATGACAACCCTTTGCCTAAATTTGGAAGAGTGCCACCACCAGCAACCTTTATGGTGGTAAAGGGATTGGAAGAAGATTTTGTTTTATCCTCTTTTCAAGATGAGAATGTTGAAGATGTGAAAGGAAAAGAAGCCTAACTCAATGAACTTTCCTTAGCTTGAATGTTGCTATTCAATCTTACTTTATTTAATATTTTGGAACTATTGTGTTTTTCAAATTAAATGTTGTTTGAATAAATTACTTTCATCAAAATTTTTGTTGGTCTTTGTTCATTTTGGTGCTTGACCAATGAGGAATCTAGCTTGATAATTCATGAATTAATATATTTATGCATCATGACTTGAATGACTTTACTAGGTGAGGGAATGGCTCTATAGCATTGAGTTGTGTATGCTTACTTAGAGAGGGCTCCTGCATAATTACCTTTGTCTAGGTCCTAGTTAGTCTTAGAACATGCTTTGACAAACTTTTGAGGCAAAATTGAACTCTGCTTATTTAAGAGAGAAATGATCTAGGCATTGTTTGGTTAGCTAACAACTAGTATCCACCCAATTAAATATCAATCCCTAGTTGTCCCTTTGAGCCTTCATAAAATTTTAGCTTTCTTTTTATTGGCTTACAAACCCCAATAACCTACCCTGAGCTGTTGTGATACTTTTGACAAGTCCTATGATTACTAAGATGAATAGGCAAGAAGATCAAAGAAAGCAATGATTAGTCAAGATCATGAGGATAGTTGAAGTTTCAAGACCATGAAGATAGTTGAAGTTCTCAAGACCATGAAGATAGTTGAAGTTCTAAAGATCATAAGGATAGTTGATGTTCTCAAAACCATAAGGGTAGTTGAAGTTTTCCTAATATCTCTAATATATCAACATCAACATCAGAGTAACAAATGATTTATCCCTATTAAAGAAGATTTATGTTACTCCACTTATCCATTATTGGAAGCCCAAGTTAGTACAAACCAAGACAACTCTTTTTAGAGCTAAAAAAACAAAAAAAGAGAAAAAAAAAGAAGAAAACAAAAGAAAAAGAAAAAAAAAAGAAAAAAAAAGAAAAGGAAGAAAGATAAAATCTAAAAAGGTGGTTCAAAAAGCCAACTGAGTTCTCTTTTACCTAAGAAAACAAAAGGCTTCCATTTTATGGATTGACTTGAATTGGTCCCAACACAACCAAAGATTCCATCAAAATCAAAGAAAAAGGAGGAAGACCATCCAGTTCTTGAAAGTTTTGTACTTGATAGTCCTACAAGAAAGAAGGACAAAATGATAAAAGAAAGGGAAGAGTAAGGAAAGAGAAAGAAAAGGGAAGAGTAAGAAAAATAAATAGGAAAAAAGGGAAAAGAAGAAAAGAAACACATTTGGGTCTTAAACTTTTTGCAAGGGCAAAAACTGTCCTAATCAAGATCCAAATTAATGCCAAGAAGATAGAAGGAATTTGGAGTCTAGAAAGATTTCTCCCAACTATCTAAAGTTCCAACAAGAAATTTGTAGTGTGAGGGTTTGTCCATTGTGTCACACCAGCTCCAATCTCAAAATGGCCTCCACTTTAACCCATGTCCCTTATAGACCCCGTTTCAAGCCTATCAAAGACCTGTTGATCTCTCTTGGTAGGTAGAGTCTGTTAGTGGAGATAGTTTGGATAAGCATGCATATGAGATAGACAATATTTAAACTTGAATGAGACCTTTGGCCAAGCAATGTGTATGTGCCTATATGAAGTGCAACAGTTCTTGCTTAAATAGAAATGATTCCTGAGTTTAGTACGGTAACTAGGGTTGTCATGTTATAGATATATTAATTTAGAAAAATCAAGTCCTAAGGTACATTGACATCGATTTGGCAAAGCCAACATTTGATTTCAAAATCAAAATTAAAAAAAAAAGTGTTTTGTCATACAAAGCCTTTAAGTTAAGGGAAGTATGTTGAATTGATTATTGGCAAGGTCATGAAGAAACTACCAACTGACAAGCTGAAACATAGTTTAAAATGGATACATCCCTGACTCTGCTGCTTAGGGTCTCCACCACTCATGTTTTCAACATCTTGAAGATAAAAGCCAAATGCAAAGCTTTTGATCATTTCAATGCGAGACTTGAACGAGCGTCAAAAAGGAACCAATGAGAACACTTCTGCTAATCACCTCGGTCTGTGAGTCGATGGAACGACTGTAAGTATTATTCATGCATATCATGCATACATGAGCATATTACATCGCACTTTCTTGTCTTAATGAACAGCAAACACCCTACGAATTAAAGAATGAAAAGAAGATATTGAATCAAGGGGGCATGGAAAGCCTATTCGCTTGTGGAAGCCCCAGTCACTTTTCAAAGAGAAGAAATGTGTGCTTATGCAAAGAACTAGACAAGAAAAACATCAATCAAAGCTTTCATGAAAGAAAAAAAATCCTTGGGGGGCAAGGAGAGGATATAAGATCCAATCAAAATTGGAAAAAAAAAAAGAAAAGCAGTTGCAAGGGAAAAGTGGTTAAAGTGCAAAAACTCCATTGGAAGATCAAAACAAGGAAAACATGGATCAAGCAAGACATGGCCAAGCCAAATCAAGCTTGGCCATGTCACCTCAAAGGAAATCTTGGTAGAACATGACACGGGCAGGAGACACAGCCAAGCCACTGGCCGTGTCTCACCTAAAGGGCAAAGCTAAGAAAGACCAAGCAAAGAGAGAAGGGAAGCAGTAGGTGACACTAGTAGGCGACACGGCCAAGCCACTGACTGTGTCACATGACACGGCCACAAGGTTGGCCGTGTCCCATCCTAAGCCAAGAATAAAGAAGAACCAAAGAAAAAACACAGAAGCTGACACACCCAGGGGACACGGCCAAGCCACTGGCCATGTCACTCCCATCTTCAAAGAACAAAGAAGACTCAATCTCAAAGGATGAAGATCCATTTTCAAGGGTGAAGACCCAATCTCAAAGGATGAAGATCCATTTTCAAGGGTAAAGGCCCGATCTCAAAGGATGAAGATCAATTTTCAAGGGTGAAAACCCGATCTTAAAGGATGAAGATCCATTTTCAAGGGTGAAGACCTGATCTCAAAGGATGAAGATCCATTTTTAAGGGTGAAGACCCAATCTCAAAAGATGAAGATCCATTTTTAAGGGTGAAGACCCGATCTCAAAGGGTGAAGATCCATTTTGATGGTGAAGAATCACAATGCATAAAACAGTCGGAGCAGTCAGACTTCTCAAATGATAAAAGGTCAATCAAACTCAATCTCGGGTCTAAGCACCCATTCTCGGGTCCAAGAACCCAAGCTCGGGTCCAAGTACCCATTCTCAGGTCCAAGTACCCAAATCAAATCAATCTCGGGTCCAAGTACCCAAATTAAATCAATCTCGGGTCTAAGTACCCAAATAAAATCAATCTCGGGTCCAAGTACCCAAATCAAATCAATCTCGGGTCCAAGTACCCAATACCGGGTCCAAAACCCAAATTTTTCTTAAGTCTAGAACCTAGAATTATCCTTGAGTTTAGAACTTGAACCGGGTCTAGAACCCAAATTTTCCTTAGGTCCAGAACCTAGAATCTCCCTTGAGTCTAGAACTCGAATCGGGTCCAGAACCCAAATTTTCCTTAGGTCTAGAACCTAGAATTATCCTTGAGTCCAGAACTCGAACCGGGTTCAGAATCCAAATTTTCTTTAGGTCGAGAACCTAAAATTATCCTTGAGTCCAGAACTCGAACCGGGTCCAGAACCCAAATTTTCCTTAGGTCCAGAACCTAGAATTATCCTTGAGTCCAGAACTCAAACCGGGTCCAGAACCCAAAACCTCAACCGTTTCATCAAAAATTAAGTCTTATTGCTTTTTCACTCTCTTTCACTAAGCTTTCAGATCATTCAAGCAACCCAATCCGGTCCAATATGTTTTATTTAGTCTAAAATGATTTTTGTTGTCTAATTGGTCCAAAATAATTTTTATTAAATAATTTTTGCTTTATTATCTAATTTTTTTTAGTAAAAAATAGAAATAAACACATAAAAATCAAAAAATAAAAATAAAAATAAAAATCGGAGTCGGAAAAATCGACGACGAAAAAATCATCGCTCATTAGAATTTTTTTCGGCAGCGCAAATTTTTCGACACAAATTTTTTGAAACCTAATCCAATTAGGTTTTGGTTTCTTTTTTTTTTTTATTAATATTACTTACCTTAACTAATTAGGAATAAACAACCTCAAACCACTATAAATAAGGACCAAAGACAATTAAAAAAGGGGGAGGCAAAAATCCTAGAGGAGTTTGGAAAATTTGAAACCAAATCAAGGAAGGAAAAGAAGAAATTCAATTCAACTTTTTTCTGGAAAAGCAGTAGCACGATTTAGAGGATTCAAAGGCAAAAAATGCTTGTCTTTGGAGCTAGTTCATCTAAGAAGAATTATTTTTGGAGAAATCACCAAAAGAAGGTATGTGTTAATTAATTTTCTTTAATTTTTTTTACACAGTAGCAAATCTATGAAATCAAAATTAAAAACCTTTGAACTTTAATTTAATTTTTCTAAAGCAAAAAAAAAAAAACCTTATTTCGTTGGTTTATCTTCCAAAAGGCTTAAAATTGTTGTTTTTTCTTCTTAAAAACCTTAAAACTCTAATTGAACATATTTTTCAACAAAACTAAGATGTAAATTCTGCTTCTTTTAAAATCTTAAAGTAGGTTCTATTTCATTCAAAAAGTCTTCTAAAACATCTTTTCTACTTATAAAAACTTTAATTTATTTGTTTAAATTCATAAAACTTCATGAAATTATCAAATTGATTTCTAAAACCCTAAAAATTATTCACCACCCGTGACCCTACTTTTAAATCCTAAAATCCAAAATTTAACTTTTAAACCCAAAATAATGAACACTAACCCTTTTAAAACCTTAAACCTTAATTTTTTATGAACCCTAATCCTTTTAAAATATTAAAAAACATAAAAACATAAAAACCTAAATTTTACACAGTAGCTTAGGAACCCAATAACCAAAAATCACAAATTAAAGTATTTAAAAGTGTTTTAAACCCTAGTTTCATGATATCATCATTCAAACCTTAATTTTGTTAATCAAAGAGTCTTACCAACCCTTTAAAACATAAAACCCTAATTTATTTTAATTCCATAAAAAGTGACAAGTAGCCATAATTGGACTTTTATTTGGTTTATTCAATTCCATACTTGATTATGCTTTGATTTATTTCTTATGCTTTAATTTATTTAATTTCAATACTTGATTTATTTAATTTATCATGGATGGATGTTTATTTTCTATTTTGATTAATAGCTTTGATGAATGATTTATTTATGAATGATTATTTACTTTTATCAATTAATTTAGATTTCCAAAAGATATAAGAGGTATGTTTCCACTTGGTGGGTACCTCATTGGTTAAACATCATGTAATTTAATTTGCTTTTCTATTTTAGAACCTATGTAAAGGGCATATTTCTACCTTTTGGTGGGTGTCCTATTTAGGCATGTGATGTAAGGACATGTTTCCATCCTTGGATGGGTGTCCATTTATTTGCTTTGTTTGGACATTGCTTTGATTTTAACATATTGATGCTTTCTTTTAATTATTGTGTGTTGTATGGATAATGTTATTATACATAAGAATTTTATAATATTAAGACCTGTAAAGGAGGCCGGTTCCAATGAACCGGGCGTTGTGGGGGTGCTGGGCCATTTCTCACCTTCCCCACACGTACCCAACTTTCCAAACCCATTAGGGGGTTGGGGATTCCTTAGGAATCGAGTCATCCACCCCTTTCTTTTTTTTGGCCAGTCCGGGTGGCAACTCCATTTTCTCCGGACTTAAGTCCGTGTTCTATAAGGCCCCGAGCCTTAACAGTGCTGAAGTCGCAAGAACCATTCCACCTGGAGTGGGGGCGAAAATCCCCGCTCACAGGGAGCAAAGTTTGTCCATTTTAATTTTTGAGTTTATGCGTATACAAAATATTTTCAAACTCACTTTCAAATATTTTGGTCCAGAATCCAAATATAGTTTTGGGTTGAGTATCCAAATCCATTTTAGGATTGAGTATCCAAATCCAGTTAGGATTGAGTATCCAAATCCAGTTTAGGATCGAGCATCCAAATCTAGTTTCATGTCAACCATCCACATCCAGTTTAAGATCAAGTATCTCAATTCAATCTCATGTCGAGCACCTAAAATCTAGTTTCGGGTCCAGAATCCAAACCAATTTAATCTCGGCTCCAAGTACCCAAATCAAAATTAATCTCAGGTCAAAGTACCCAGTCTCGGGTCCAAGTATCCAAATTGAATCCAAGTACCCATCCTCATTCAAAATCTGCTCAAAGTCATGTTGCTTTTCACTCTCTTCTACTGAAAGTCTCAGATCATTCAAGCAGGGGCAAACTATAGACCCTTAATTTTTGACCCAGTCCAAACCGATAGTTAAAAATAATTTTTGTGGTATTTTAATTATTTTAATAATATTTTAATTACTTATAATATTTAATAGTTATTTTTAATAAAAATAAAAAAAATAAAAAATATTAATTGGACGGATCGGCGAGCGACGGGCGGCAGGGCATTTCGCTGTAGAAAGTGTCTACGGTGAATTAGGCACTCCGCAGATGACTATCAGCGGTGCATTGGGCAGTGCCCAATTCGCCGCAACTGGGTTTGCCCAGTTCTGCAAAGAACTGGCTTGCCCTGCTAGCCCGCCACTGATTCTCGCAGCAATTTTTGCCAGCGCAGCCCGCCCGCGCTGCTGATTTTTTGACCAAACCTTGTTTTATTTGATTTTCTAATTTTTCCTAAACAATTGGTATTTCCTTACTAAAATAGGATTATGACTCTTTATTTTCCTATAAATACTAGCATTAAACACACGGATTGGAGGGGGGCAATTGTTGAAAGAAACTTTGGACTTTTATTTTTTTTCCGAGGAGAGTTGGAAACTTTTGGCTGAATCCAATTACTTATGCAATGAATCTTAAATATCAAACAAAAAAGAAATTAGCAACGAATCTCAAATATCAAGCAGAAAAGCAATCAACAAGGCAGTGGCTTAGCACACGGTCTTGTCCTCAATTCAACCAACAAATACAAAGGCAATGTAATCATTTTCTTTGCCAAAGCTCATTCAAAATTCCATTCAAACAATTTTGGTGGAGCCAACAATCGACGGTATCCTTTAAATTAAGTAAATACTATATGTTTTGATTGTTTTAAATATTGAATGAGCCCGCTGTTCATTTAGTTAAAGTTACAGTATACAAATTCTTCTAAAAATCGGTTCATATGTCATTTTATGTGAATTACAAATTATTATTTCTATAAGTCATATCAATTATAACCCGTAGACTTGTTTATCACAGATTGTTTATTTGTTTTATCTTATGCCTACTTTATCAATACATCACTCAGAATCACATTAGGGTTTTCATATAAAACTTCACAGTAGCATCTACTCTCTTTAAACATATTCATGGTTTACATAACTTATGAACTTTGATAAGTTTTTCATAAACACTAAACCCTAATTCCTCTAAAACCTTAAGCTATAAATTTTTTTTTTATAAAAATCAAACTTTAATTTATTCTTTTTTAAAAAATCCTAAATTTCATGATGTTAAGCCCAAAACACTAATGTCTTAAGGTTCCAAAACCCTAATTTGATGATGTTAGCCCTAACCCTTATTTGATTAACCAAAAACCTTACTACTTTCTTAAATTTATAAAACCATAATCCATTCCATTTTTCCAAAAATTCTCACAGTAGCCTAAATAATAATAATAATAATTTCAAAATCCCAAAACCCTAAATGTTAATTAAAGAACCCTAAATTGAGACATAAACCTAAATTTGTATCTTTATTTGCTTTATTAAATTTTAGATTTGATTATGTAGTTTATTATATGTTTTGATATATTTAATTTCAATACTTGATATATTTAATTTATCATGGATGGATATTTTCATTATTATTATGATTTTTATTAGTTTGTCTTAGTATTAAAATTGTAAGAGGTATTTTTCCATTATTGGGCGCCTCATTAATTAATTTTCATGTAATTTAAATTACTTTTATATTTTGGACCAATGCAAAGAATATATTTCCACCTATCAGTGGGTGTCCTATTTAGTTTTAGACATGGACGATGTAAGGACATGTTTCCATCCTCAGATGGGTTTCCATTTATTTGCTTGTTTCGACATTGCTTTGATTTTAATATAATGATAATTGTTGCATGCAGTATGGATAATATTGTTATATTTAAGAATTTTATAATATTAAGACCTGCAATGGAGGCCGATTCCAATGAACCGAGCGTTGTTGGGGTGCTAGGCCATTTCTCACCTTCCCCACACGTACCCAACTTTTCAAACCCATTAGGGGGTTGGGGATTCCTTAGGAATCAAGTCATCCACCCCTTTTTTTTCTCGTCCCATCCGGGTGGCGACTCCATTTTCTCTGGGCTTAGGCCCGTATTCTCTAAGTCTCCGAGCCTAAACAGTGCCGAAGTCACTAGAACCATTCCACAGGGAGTGGGGGCAAAAATCCCTACTCACAGCTAGTCAGGGCCAAAATCAAGGGCCTACAACCCCCATCATCACTCTCCTCCAAAGAAGTAGAAGTATCCTCTCCAAAAATATTAGTACCCAAATCATCATCATCAAAGCTACTCGCATTTAAATCATCCTCATCATCTAGATCTTCAACATCGGGATCAATTGGGCCAGTATGATTAGGCCCTACTGTCTCAGTCAACTGGATCAATTGTCGTCCAGATGATCATTCCTCTCATTTGTGCTTTCCAACTTCCTTTGAAGATGTTTGTTAGATGCCCTCTTAATCTCTAACTTAGTTTGCAAGCTCAAAAAATAGAATATTCATAATCATAATCATGCTTGTGCATAAACTATGAATTAAGATTTGCAGGATAAAACAAAGGAATCCTTACTATGTGAGAAGCAATTTGAACATCACGAGTAGCAATCTGGGACTACAAATAGAAGAACATGCTGGCAAGTATAGAATTAGAACCACTTTATGAAACAAAAGCTAACTCAATCATTAACTACCACCGTTTGGAAGAAGTGAACAGGAGAAAAAACTTACATGAGTAATATCAGGAGGACTTCTTGACACTGCACCAATCATAGGAGTCAGGCTCTCCATAATTAGGTGCCTCTCAGATCTTGCTGCTGCTTGAACAATCTTGAATTTGTCTAAAGAGAGTGAAAAGCAATTCGATTTGTCAGATGCTTAAATAAATCTAGACAGGTCTTGGATGCTTTAATAAACCTGAGCTAGTTTGAGTGCTTCAAATAAACTCAAAATCTTTGAGAATATGCTTTAATAAATCAAGTTGGTTCAAGTACTTTACATACACTCGGGATGTTCAAGCGGATGCTTCAATAAATTTGAGTTGGTTCGAGTGCTTCAAATAAACCTAGGACCTTCGAGCGGATGCTTCAATAAATTTGAGCTTCTAAAATTATGTTGAGCCAAGTTTGGAATTTTTTTGTTACTGTAGGTAGTTAGTGTTTGATACTTCAAAAAATCTAGATTAAATTCTTGATCTTTTTTTTTAAAAAAAAAAGTATGTGTGCTTCAGTAATCCGTAATATATGCAAAAAATTAATTTTAAAAGTCAGCAAAAATTTTGCTATCATTTACTATCTACTGTGTTGGATACCTCCTTATATACCCTTTTCCCTGCGTGGAAAAATATTTTTACTATAAATTTAAACTAGCAATAAATATCAAAATATTATATACACCTGTGACTCTGCAAAGTGAATTACCATCTGAAGCATTAGAGATTCTGAATTATTTTGATAACATATTTGTCCAATTTCTCTTTTTGAACCAATATTTCATAATATGCCAGGAGTACTTCTCATTATTTTCTTTTACTATACTTCATCAATCTTTAGCATCTGTTATGAACAATACAAAAGCAATAATGTTGCTAAAATGCAAAATGAATTGCAATACAATAATTTTCTTTTTCTTTTACTTTGCTTTTGTTTTTTTTCTTTTTCTTTTTGCTTTTCCTATTTTGTCTTGAACTGAACAAGTTCTCATCCTCTATATAAAGGCTAGTATAGTGTTTTTTAACAATCTATTTCAAAACCTCTCTTTTTATCCAGAGAGCTATAAACATGCACATTTTTTTATTAAATTTTATTCATTGCTTTGTCATCTTTAACCATCAACTTCCTCAATTTACTCTTTGCTAATGGAGCAAATTCGTCACACTTCTAGGACTGGCACTCATTCAAACACCGAGCTGCTACACCATATCAAGACTCATTAACATGGTAGGGTCTCAATTTTAGTTGGGATGCCACTATATCATAGAAACTCAAATGCTATCCTTTTACAATTTTACTAAAATTTAAACACTTAAATGACAAATTATGTTAGTAAATATTCATAGAAGAATTATTAAAGAAAATATTAAAGAAAAATTAGGATGCCTAAAATAAATTACCATACTACTTAATGATATTAAAAATGATTTATGAAAAAAGGTATAACAAATAATTATTTATTTTGCATGTGTATATAAAGAAGGAATAAAGAATTAAGGAAAAGTTCCTTAGAAAAACAAAGAATTGATAGAAAATAAACTATTAGGTCCTATTTATTTTATGTGCATATATAATGAAAAAATATTAAACAAAAGCTTCCTAGAAAAATAAATTACTAAGAAGAAAGAATTTAAATACCTAAAATAAATTAAGGCTTAATTACTTATAAATTATGACATGTTTGTTTTGTGACAATTTAACGGCCGTGAGGTCCATGATGGTGGATATGTCTATAAAGCTCATGAGTGGTACAATAAAGCACCTCTTCCAGTTAAGAAGAGGATTTGACAATGCAAATTTCAGAATTTTGTTCTGCAACTGCCCACAGTAAAATTTTAGATTGATAGATGTGTGATCCAGGCATTGGTAGAACAGTGGATGGATACAACCCACACTATCTACTTGCCGGTCAGAGAAATGACATTTGGCCTGATTGATATTTTCACTATGATGAGTATCCCTTGTCATGGTATCCCTGTCCCATTTATAATTGAACCCCTAACTCATGACCAGATCCACCATTTGCTAGGCCTTGACCCCTCCATAAATAACTATCCAAGATTAAACATGAGCTTATTTGAGATTATTGGATGATGTAAACCTAGCCAATCTTTGGCAAAAACAATGAACAATATATCCGTAGGTTCTTGCTATATTTGCTTAGGTCCACCATTTTATGTAGTATCGAATAAGCTAACCATTTGTTAGTGTTATAGGCGTTAGAAATCCTTGATCATGTACTAAACTATAACTGGAGGGAAGCTGGCCTTTCTTGCATTTATTATGGCTCTGACAAACTTTTTCGGAATAAACATTCATTTATCAGTTTCATGGTCATCGCCGAGGTATATTGACTCCCAGGACTTTTAATCCAGCCAATAGGCTTCTATAATCTTGAATTATGATTAGCTTTTCAGGTTTAGGCATATGAGCATTGTCTTGTGAAAATTCCCTATGTTTCTAGATGATGGGTTGGGTACCCAAGATTACGATTCTAATTGTCTGGTCTTATTAAGAAATCGGGTTCTCAACATGTACATTCTTGCCACTACTATTTAAGCATATTGACCTAGGAAAAGGTAAAAGAGAAAAATCATTTGTAGCATTGAAATTTACAAAAAAAAAAAAATTAACTTACATTCTTTTGGAAATTTTATATTTGAGCATTGCTTGGTAGAGAGCTGACGAGTAGGATAACTGGACCACGACCATGAATGCGGCATTACCTTCATAAAATTCACTTCGGATCTTTGCTGGGCTAGTGTCTAGGTTTTAGTTTCTTAGCAAGTGGGTACATAACTGGTTCCTTATCCCAAGTCAGCATAGGGTACCTACAAACATTCCAAGATACATGTTGAATAGCATATCCATGTGGGAGGACACCTTTTGGCATGCTTGAGATGGTTATCATATAGTATTTTTTGCTTCCGTCAGCCAAATCATCATATGTTAGGTTTATCCAAGATTGCCTTTTATGTTTTCTTGTTCCCCCAGCAAGTGTTCGAGGGACATTTGATGATGGGGGAGAAGAAGAAAAGGAAGAAGGAGATAATATAGACGATGATGATGGGATGAAAGATGAAGAAGAAGATGAGGGTATTAATAATGATGCTGGAGAGGAGGGTAATGATGGAGAAGAAGGGGAGGAAGAGGAAGAAGAAGAGTCTTCTTCCTATTCACACAGTAATGTTGGGGCTGGCTTATTTTAGGTTAATTTTACATATGCAGATATTATGTAGAATTGCTCTCTTTTTGGATTATCTAATCTCATATGAACCTTGTAGGTAATTGGGCAATCAGGTGGCCTGCCATTTTCATCTACCGACTTTTCTCATGATCAAGTTGGACCATCTCTTGCAGCTCTAGCTCACCAACAGATGGCTTTATTTGCTCTTTTATGGCACCACCACCTTATGCTAACTCATCATTTGGTTCTTAGGGCTTCGATCTGAATTACATTATCTGTGTTCCTATTTCATGTCTACTTTATGTTATATGTATACATGAAAGTGCATGTTCTTACCTTTTCTCTTTCTAGCTTATACAGGGTGCTTGAGAAGCAAATTAAAAAGCTACAAGAAGAATTAAATGACAGTCGCTAAAATGTCGCTCATTTTGAGAACTTGTTCATTAGTCGGAGTAGAAATTTTAGGACTATCGGTTCCAGGGTTTCGGAGATCCTAGCGCTTCTTCTTCATCAAGGGGACTCTAGGCTAATGACTATAGATTTTAGAGCACAATTTGATTATAGAGAAAATCCCCCTTCCCAGTGATTGCCTTGTATTGTAATAGATATTAATGCACTTGTAATAACACTATGTAATATTAATGTGCTGACTTTTCACTTTTTCACTTTTTTATCCTTTTTGACTTTGTTTTTTCCCTTTTGACTTTTGACTTTTTTTACTGACTTACTCCTTTTTTTTATATAAAAAGACTATGGCAATTTGTTTCCTTCTCCAGCACTGATTTACAAACCCAGTAAGGATAAAAATCCTTTTCCCAATTGGAATCTTGATTTTCTCTATTTAAATCCCTTTATTGTCTTTTTTTAGCACACAAAATAGTTCTTTGATAACTTACCTTTAACAATATGTCTCAATTAGAAACCATGATTGAGGAAAATTTAAGAAAGATGTAGAGTTTCTTCAAGAGCCTTGAAGCTGTTCACTGGAAACAAATATCCTAGTCTTAAATTAGTGCTTTAAAGTGCTTCTAAAACATTTGATTAAATCACTCTTTCTGGCATATTGTGCCTTCCATTTGGAGTTTAAAATTTAGGACTTTTAAAATTAATAATTCTGAATGTTGTCCCATATTGAAGAATTAGAAGCCATCCTCAGATATTTAAGTGATCGTCAGATAGCAATGCCCATATTACCCTCAAACTCTCAACAAAAATTGCAAAAACTAATTTCAAATTTTGAAACTCGAAGTTCTTTAATTAACCAGAGGTGAGAAAATTTTACTTTGTCATTTGATTGACTTTTACTCATCCCGCTTGTCTCCCACCAAAGCATAAGGTGTATATTTTGCATTTGTTTACTTGGTCAATTTCTACTTATATATTATGATAGTGATATCGACCCACATGTGCTGGACATTATGGACCAGATGGAAGGTGGCTTTTCACCCATTCCTTTGATTTTAGCTGAAACACTGGTCGGATTGGATCAATTCAAAACTAGTTCTTTAGGAAGGTTCACTGGAAGTCTCTTGTTGTTTTAGGTAATTACATGAACAACCCTTCTAGGTTTTCAATTCAAGTCATTGTTTATTTACTGATATAAGTTTTGCCTAAATCTGGCTATAGGAACACTTTTGTTTGCTTGACATCCCGGTTGTAGATAATACAAGATACTAACCATGACACCATTCTATAAGAAGTCTACTCCATCCTACTTCTTCATATGATGACTGGATCAAGTGGATCAATTCAAGACTCCTATCAACATTTGTTGGTTGGAGCCTTGGGGGAAAATTAGCATCATTACCACCCAGACATATTTTATGTACGTTTCACTTGCTGCCCTTTGCCAAGGTACTTCCTATGATCCTCGATATCTCGGTCGCTAATATGGAGCTCAACTTTGGGATTTTGATTTTACAACTGACTTTGGCATGCCTTTGCTGGCTGATGCTTTCTTTGATCACCTAAGGCAAAGATGGCCTGCACGTTGTGCTTATCGGCTTCCATGAATTATGCAATTGTCAATCTTTAAATAAATGATGTTAGGATGAAGAATGCAAGATATTTTTCTATTTTGATTTGTCATCACTTTTTACTATTATGTAATTTATTTTATCCTTTTGGTCAAGAATCAAAATGGTGCACATAGAATAATTTTATTATTAATTATATTTCATTAAATTGGGAATAACCATAAACATATGGCTAGCATACACAAAATTACTCATGTCGCTAACTAGCCTTTTAGGATTTTCTAATTAGCAATTTTCTCACATTTTTAGCCCTAATTGTTGCCTAGCCTGTCCTTTTGGGTTTTTGGAACTAGCAGGTTGCTCTAATTTTCACCAAGTTCGCCCTTTAAGGTTTTCAACCTAGCCAGCTACATTTTTTTCTTTTCATTTTTTATATCTTCTTCTCTTCTCCTTTTTTTTTTAACATAGAACTTCTTCAGCCTGTCAACATTCATTGGTTTAAAAATTCATTCCCGTCCATGTTTAATAGCTTGACATCACCTTTCTTCATTACCTCCTTCACAACATAAGGCCCTTCCCAACTAGGTTTAAACTTCCCCTTTGGACCAAGGACATTTGCTTTGCATTATTTTAGCACTAGATCACCAACCTTAAATCTTCTAATGTTGACTCTTTTATTGTAAGCCCAAGCTATCTTTTTTTGGTATAACTGGTGATGATACAATGTCTTTAGCCTCATTTCTTCTAATAAAGCTAGTTATGTGTATCTACTTAGTACCCATTATGTCTCTGGCAACTTAGCTTCTAAGACTACACATAGGGATTTGATCTTGATCTCAATTGGTAGCACTGCTTCCATCCCATAACCAACAAGAAAGGTGTCATCCAGTTTGAAGTTCAGACACTTATCCTGCATCCTTATAAAGTAAAGGGAAGCATTTTGGACCAATCCCTGTACGTCTTAGTCACTTAGAAGGGATCTATTTAATTGTCTTGTTAGCTGTCTCTATTATACCATTAGCCTTTAGTCTATATGGGGAGGATTGATGATGAAGAATCTGATACTTGAAAAATAAATCCTTAATAGCTCCTTAGAACTGCACACCATTATCTGAACTGAGCCATGTTATGTGGAACTCCATATCTCTAGATGAGACTCCTCTCAATAAACTGAGCCATTTGTCTTGCTCCGTGCTTATTGAAAGATTCAGCTTTGACCCACTTCAAAAAGTTGTCAACCGTTACTACTATGTATTGATGGCCATTTGAGGCTGTTGGATGTATCTCTGCAATAATGTCTATTCCCCATGTTGCGAAAGGCCTGAATAAAGACATAGCATGCAATTATTTCAGAGGTAAATGATTCAAGTTTTCATACAACTAGGATTATTAACACTTCCACACAAAATCAATACAATCTTTCTCCATGGTCAACCAATAGTAGCCTTGTTGAATTATCTTCTTAACTAGAGCTAGGCCGTTCATGTGAGGCCCACAGGTTCCTGCATGTAATTTTGACATTATTTGTTCAACTTTAGACTTCCTCAAACATGTCAAATATACTCCATCTGGCCATCTTCAATACAACTCTCCCTGGAAGGTGATATACTACAAAGATCACATCTTTATTGCTCTTTTCTCTTCTTTTGTTGCCCCGGTGGATAGTTTTTATTTTCCAAAAACTAATTAATGGTGTCATACCATGCATCATGGTCTATACTAGTCTCCATGAATATTTTATATCCATAGCAAGGAGCTGATGAACTTGTCAAAACCAAAGGTTTAAGGAATAATTTGACATAGTCTTCCCATACCAAATCCATTATGGCTAAGGCATTCATTAGCAGGCTTTCTTCTTTAGGTAGGTGTAGGAATCTTCAATCCTTGAAATTCCTCCTTATTGGGTTTAGATAATCATGATATGGCCTTAGCTTCTCTTCTTTTAACTCCCATTCTCTATTTGATTGGGAAACAACTAGCAATGAGTCACCCGAAAACTTGTACTCTTTTCACTCCCATTATCATAAAGGTTTAAAAACTGAAAATACATGCTTCATATTCTACCATGTTGTTCATTATCTTGAATTTCAATTTCTTAGCTAAAGGGATGAGCTTTCCTTCGAGTGATTCTAATATAGCTCCTAAACCAGCTTCATTTTTGTTCACTCCTCCATTAAAGTACATCTTTTATTCCTGCACTTCTATAGCTCCCAAGTGTTCATCTGGGAATTCAAAAGTCACCTCCTCTCTCTCAAGTAGTGGTTGTTGAGCCAGAAATTCTACTACTACTCTTTATTTAATGTTTTTCCTGGTGATATATTCAATCTCAAATTCTTCTGGGATTATCAACTATTGACCGTACTTCCCGATTAGCGAAGGTGTTTCTCTTGAGTATTTAATTGGATCCAACCTAGAAATTGCTTCCAAACTATATGAATGAAAGTAATGTCACAATTTCTTTGATGTCCAAAACACAACAATATGAGTATTTTCAATGATACTATACTTGATCTCATAATGCAGAAGTTTTCTACATAGGTAGTAGATTGCTTTCTCAATTCTTGATTCATTTGCTTAGGCCAGCATTGCCCTTATCGATCCTTCTTGTACTGCTAAGTACAATATAAATGGCCACCAGGTTTAGGTGATTTTAAAATAAATGGATTCAATAATTATTCTTTTATGCGCTCAAAAGCCTTTTGACACTCACCATTCCATTCAATTGGTTGGTTCTTCTCAAGTAGTTTAAAGATGGTTCACAAATTATTGTGATTCTTGCAATAAATGTACTTATATATTGTAATCTTCTAATAAACCCTCAAATTTCCTTCTTTGTCTTAGGGGTTGGCATACACCTGATTGCCTTAAACTTGTCAAGGTCAATCTTAATATTGTTTGGGCTAATGACATGTCCCAACATCTTGCCTGAGGTAACCCCAAAGACACACTTCTTTGGGTTCAATCTAAGGTTATACGTTACTGCTCTTTTAAAGAAGTTTCCAAGTTCTAGAAATGTTGTTCTCTTGTTACTAATTTCACCATCATATCATCAACCTAAACCAAAATGCATAACACAAAGAACAATTATATATGAATGCAGTCAGCACTGCTAGTCTTGTGGCACCCCAGATCTCTAGATATCATCCATAAGTCAAATCTCTCGAATGAGCAACTCTCTCACATGCGTGATTCATATAACCACGCTAAGCATATAACTTAGTAGTACACATTTTAAAAACACACATATATATTAATATTTTTCCTCATAACATAATTTGCAATATTAATATGACCACATTTCATTTATAATTCATTCATTATATATATATTTAGACCCACAATGACACGCATTCACATAAATATTGGGCCCAATAACCCCTGTACAATCACTAAGTCTAGTTCTCACATTAATTTCACGACCCAGCTTTGCTTGAGTTGTAACACCCTTATACCCTATATACGTACAATACATATTTTCAGTATATGTAAAATACGCATATACGGTATAAAAAATGTCACATTTCGGTTTACTATTTTTTTTCACATTTCCAATTTAAAATTTGAAATTATAAAGAATCCAAAATAAATAATATATATATAAATCTCTGGGAAAAATTCGCCAGAGTTTTGTCTGTATTTTGGACATCCCAAAATTTATCAAAACACAACCTGCAAAAAAAAGAAAACACTCCCAAATAATTTCAAATCACCATCTCAACCATACTTCTCAATTTCACATAGTTTCTCAAACATTTATACATATAGATATATATAATTTAAAACACACTTACTCTCCCATTTCAAATATATTAACCCAAACATTTTTTATAATATACAATATGTAAAATCCAAAAAATAATATATTATGCATAAAACTCAAAAATGTACAAAACATATAAATATATACATGCTGCTGGTAGTATTTTTGATCTCGATAGCAACTCAACAAGCTTAACTATAAGTCTAGACCCGACTTGGTCTAGAGGAACTCTCTGGCTCAGCTGGGTCTACCCTTTCACCTACGCAATGGAAACAATCGCGCTAAGCCAAAGCCTAATGGTACAAACTTTGGTAATAATAAAATAACTCAATGCAATACCAATGCACAATGCATTTAGATATCACATCATTCCACTTTCTTATATTTTTCAAATATTTCATAATTCCCATTAAAACAAAGACAAGCATGGGCCCAAAAAAGATCTAATATGCTACTCAAATTTCAGAGTTACTGCTTTGGTCCATAATGACACCATGTGTCTAGCCCCGTAGGCAATATATATATCCATGGATAATGTAACAACCCTAGTCTCTTGGACCTCAACTTGGCTAGACCCTTAGGCCCGAGTATCTTGGTCCTCAACCTGGCTAGACTGCTACAGTTTTTGAGGCTTACGACCCAGTCTTTTCACCCCAATAACATCATATTTATCAGCTGGCCTGACTTACGACCCAGTCTTTTCACCATTCCAACGTATAGCCCGTAGGCAATCATAGGCATGCCGCCAAATCCAGAACTCTGAAAATTGAATAACATACTAGGCACACAATTTATTCATATTTCTCATTATTAATCTCTTTCTCATTTTCACATATTCAATCTAGGCACATTGCCTTATTTTCACTTTTTTTTTCTCACTTTTCTCATGTTTCACATCTTTCTCATTTTTCTCACTTTTCTCACTTTTCTCATTTTTATCAATATCAATTCATTTCATTATTACACATATCTCATTTTTGCATTCACAACACATTACCCAATTACTTTGGGTATTTTCACATAATAAGCATATTTGACATGTTACACAAATTAGCCATTATCAATGGCTTTTCACAATGCATTTAACACATTTATGATATTATAAATGTCATAGCATATTATTCATACACAATCAAATAACCAAGTAACTTAACACATTTTCCAACCAAAATGTGTTAAGTCCAAATGTTATACAAATATAAACATTATATTCAAAGTTTGTACATACCTCCACTAGCAACCCAAAGCAAGCTAAAAACAACCTTCAATCCAATCTTTCCAACTTGCCCTTCACCACTTGGATGAAGCAAATCAACCTCCCTCAATGCCTAAACCAAATGTGATAACAAATAATCATTTAGTATCATATTTAATGGCATTTCCAACATTAAACCATAAATACACATCACTCCTACAAATTTCCAAAAATTTAGCCTTTTCTTACTTCAACATTAGAATTCCATTCTACTACATTTAAATTAGTGTTTTAAGTTTATTTATACTATTTAAAACATATTTTAATACATTTAAATCATTTACATTATAAAAATACACTCTTATACACAGAATCTCAAAAATGGCGTAACCTTCCCCCATTGAAGGTTTTCCATTCCAACACAATCCATTACTCATTCCAAGCTTATATTCATCACTTTTAACACTAAACAACACGCTTAAACAAATAAAATCACACAATTCAACCACTTTGGAAAATCACTTTTCCAAAACCCTAAATCTCCACTTCCATTCTCAAATTCTAACCCAACACAACCAAATCCAATATTTGACTTTAAAATACTTGTTTATGAATCAAAGCAACTCATTTGGAATCAATTTGCACAATTAAAGTTCATGTTTTCAAAACCCCAAAAATCCATAACCCTAAATTCTCTCTCTTCACCATTCTTTAACCAAACTCCATCATCTCTTCAATCTAAGCTTAGAACCATTGTTAACTACCCAAAATAACATCATACACACCAATTCCAATAATTATAACATACTACATCAAAATCTCAATACTCACATAATCTCATCTTCCATGGAATTCAAAGAAAAGAGATGGAAACTTGCTAATTTTGGTGGGGATCACCAAAAATCCACTTGCAACTTGTTAATTTCTTCAATTTATGGAGTATGGAAGAATCAAATTCTTTGTCTAACTCCCATGAAATATTTGGCCAATGGAAGGAGAAGAAGAAGAAGAAGACTTTTAATATTTCTTTTCCTTTCATCTTTTTTTTAACCACACACACACACACACATATATATATATATATATTAAAATAATTTAATATTTAATTATTTAATTATTATTTTAATAAATTAAAAGTCCTAATTTTCCTCTTCCATTCAAAAATAATTTATTTTTGAATTATTTTATTAATTTTGAATTTATAAGATTTAATTACCAAAATACCCTTTTCTTTTAAAAAGTGTTGACTTTTATATATGATATGTATATTTTGCATATATATCACATATATATTCCACTTTTTCTTTTAAAATCCCTTCATTTTTCATTTAAAACCATTAATTTAATTTATTCTTTTAAATTATAATTTATTTTATCCAATTTTTCTAAAAATTATAAAGTTTCAAAAATTTTAGGATGTTACAATTCTCTCCCCCTAAAACAAATTTCGTCCTTGAAATTACCTGTCCTCAAGTTTGGAACAAATGGGAAAACTGACTCTGTATCACCTGCTCACTTTTTCAGGTTGCCTCCTTAGTGGCATTATTCCTCCAAAGGACTTTTACAAGTGGCACCCTCTTATTCCTCAATTCTTTAACCTTCGTGCCAAAATCGCCACTGGTTCTTCCTAGTAAGTCAGATCTTGACTCACCTCAATGGACTCCACTGACAAGATATGAGATGGGTTAGAACTGTATCTCCGAAGCATCGAGACATGGAAAACATTATGTATTCAATCCAATTCAGGCTGCAAAGCTAGCCTATAAGCCACTAGACTAACTCTCTCGAACACCACATATGGTCCTATGAAACGAGGACTCAACTTCTCTTTGCGGCCAAATCTCAAAATCTTCTTCCATGGAGACACCTTCAAAAATACTTTATCTCCCACATTGAACTCTATGTCTCTTCTATTTAAATTTGAATAGGACTTCTGTCGGTCTGAAGCTGTTTTCAAACGACCCCGAATCACCTTCACTTTCTCCTCTGTTTCCTTAATCAAATCGAGACCAACCAGTTTACCTTCTCCAACTTCATCCCAACACAAAGGTGTCCTACATCTCCTGCCATATAAAGCCTCATAAGGAGTCATCCCAATACTCGATTGATGACTGTTGTTATAAGCAAACTCAATTAATGGCAAAAATCTGTCCCAATTCCCGGTAAAATCAATGATACAGCTCCTCAACATATCCTCCAGAATCTGTATCATTCTCTTTGACTGTCCATTTGTCTGAGGATGGAAAGCAGTACTAAAATGCAATTAAGAACCCAAAGCATCATGCAAAATCTTCCAAAACCTCGAAGTAAACCGGGGATCTCGATCTGACACCAAAGAAACTGGGACTCCATGCAACCTGACTATCTCATTGATATACAGCTCAGCCAACCTCTCAAGAGAATAATCCATCCAAACTGGAAGAAAATGAGCTGTCTTCATCATCCGATCAACTATCACCCAGATTGCATCATGCTTCTTCTGAGTCAAAGGTAGTCCAGTCACAAAATCTATTGTCACTCGCTCCCATTTCCACTCTGGCACTGATAAAGTTTGGAGCAACCCTGAAGGAACTTGGTGCTCAGCCTTCACTTTTTGGCAAGTGAGACATATGGATACAAACTTTGCTATGTCCCTCTTCATGCCTGACCACCAATAATGTCGCTTCAAGTCCTGATACATCTTGGTACTCCCAGGGTGCATAGCAAAAAGTGACTGATGTGCTTCCTCTAATATCATTCTTTTCAATTCTGCATCATCAGGAATACACAATCAATCTCTGTACCATAGACTGCCATCATCCCTCACATAAAAGTCTTGACTCTCCCCCTTCTGACAAACCAACACAATTTTTTGAATTCTCTCATCTGCCAACTAAGCCTCCCTAATATGATCTAACAAGACTAGCCTCAACTGCAACTGAGCCATCAAAGCACGATCATCAGAAGATTCAAATCTAGCATGCAACACTCTCAGCTCAACAAGCAACGAGAGCGAATAAGCAGTCAAACCTGCCAAAGATTTTTGACTCAAGGCATCAGCAACAACATTTGCCTTACCAGGATGATAATCAATCAAACAGTCGTAGTCTTTAAGCAACTCTAACCACCATCTCTGCTGAAGATTTAACTCTCTCTGAACACCCAGGTATTTCAAACTCTTGTGATCTGTATAAATGAAACACTTCTCCCTATAAAGATAATGTCACCAAATCTTCAAAGCAAAAACTATGGCTGCCAACTCCAAATAAGAGAAATCGATAGCAAAGAAAGATAGCAAGCAATTAGCAATTAATAACAAGAGAGACAAAGATACTGAGTGCAACCCATAATAGAAAAAGAAATAAAGAGCAAAAATTGATCAACAAACAGCAAGGACAAATCCAGGTACACAGTAGCCAGAAATCCATTGATTTAGACTCCTAGAACTATCCAAGGCAAAAGAATTACGTTATTCAACTAGCAAGGTTTAGTTTAGTGTCTAATATTTGGTGTAAACAATAAATGAAAGTATGATATTCAATACTCATATCTATTTAATTCAATGAATTATTATTTATTTTATAACATTGCAAATCCATTTTATAATGTTTTATTATCTTGATCTTGTTTGATTAAATACAAAATCCCTAGTTTTTCAATCAAAACCCTAATTTTGTAACTAAAACTCCAATTTTGCATGTTAAATCCTAGTTTTATGATTATACCCTAAATTATGATTTAAAAATCTAATTTATATTCTGCAGACAACAACTCATTCAATGAGTATGGTAAATCATTTATCTTTCACGGGTGCTGCCCTTGATCCCTGCAAGGGGTGCTAATCCCTTGACCCCCGCTCGCTAACCGACTAATGGGTTGCATCCTATGTTTCGTTAATGGGTTAATATTAAGATTTGGCTATGGATTGCAATTTTTGGGATTAATGTTAATTTCCTTTCAATAAAGCCCTAATTCTATAATTCTTTGTATGATGATTTATATGTTTGTGGATTACAATTTTTATTATTTGGATTTTAAGGTTGTAAAGGTTGTTTCCACTTTGTGGGTGCCTTGTTTGTTTAATTCACATCTTTTATTTAATTTATTTGGGGATAAATGTAAGGGACATTGTGAGCAGGGATTTTTGTCCTCGCTCCCGGTGGAAAATAGAGTCATCTCCCGGATAGGCCGAAAAAAAAATGGGTGGATGACTCAATTCCTAAGGAATCCCCAACCTCCTAATGGTTTCAAAAAGCTGAGTACGTGTGGGGAAGGTGAAAAATGGCCCAACACTCCCACAATGCCCGGTTCATTGGAACCGGGCTCCTTTTGTCACATTCGCCCACCGCATCTATGCATAGTAGTCATGTGCACAGTGAAAGAAGGGGAAAGGAGAAGATAATTCCTGACAACGGCCCCAGATAAGGCTATAGGACCAATGGGACCTAATTGAAGAAATGCAAAGTTATGGGGAGGTGACTGTAATTTTCAAAAGTTTTGGGGAGGTAACTGTAATTTCCAACAGTCGTACTGGATGTTCTTAATAGTGCACATAACATATTCCAAAAATGGAAAGTAGAGAAAAATCGGGTCGCAACTACGCGTAATGGATTTTCCAGAAAATGCCCCGTTAAAGAAAAACGAAGACATGTAGACTAGGGACATTTTGGTCATTATTAATAAAAATTTATACATGAATCTAAAGTAGGAAATAAACATAAGAGTGAGTAGAGGACATCGAGAGGTTGAATATGAAACTATCATCAGAAGAAACGGAGCCGGGCAAAACCCGAGCAAAGAAAGGACCTAAAGGAAATTTTGTAAAAAGTCAAGGGCCTATTGGTAATTTTTCAAAATGACTTGGAAACTTAAAATAGACCTTAAAAATAGAAAGTAGAGGTCGAGAGGATCAAATCTGTATGTAGTTTGCCTCGTGGAACTGTACGATTTAAAAGTTACGATCGATTAATCGCCCGAGCGAAAAATGGGCCCGGTTCCATGTAGATACCATATGGGTTGTAACACACCTTCCCAACCTACATATGTAAGCTGAGTAGAGGCGCCACACTAACCTAATGTTGCTATCAATTTTACTTAGTCAAATTTTAGTTCCGATTTTTACAAAATTTTTGCCATAGTTTCGCCTAAAAATTGAGTCCCAAGTGTCGACAAAACCAGTTTTTTTCTTATTTTTAAAAACATTTTACACAAACCAATGCAAACAAAATCATTCTCAGTACACTCCCAATAAATCCCCCTTGTAACCTCAACTACAACCTGCAAAAAGGATTTACACTTCTAGTACAACATAAAATAAAGGTTTTGTGACAACCCCCATATTTAAATATTACACAGCGGAAGTTATAAAATATTTACATATATACAAATTCATATACATCAAAAATCAAGTTTTACAACACATAAAATTTATACATGATTGGCAAGTCTGCTCTGATCTTTAAGCTCCCAAAATGGATTCTTCAAGGTCTACTCTCACTACGTCTTGATGAACTCTCGGGTTCAACTCTATCCACTCTACTACCTGCGCGATTAAACACTATCGCGCTAAGCCAACGGCTTAGTAAGATAAAACATGCTAACGGTATGCTTTAATGAACAATGCCACATATGTTATTGATAAGATCAACATCATAAATATAAAGTTAACTACACAATTATGCATTTCACAAATCATAGTCATATGAGCATACCACATTTCAACATCTTTTCACATTCAACATTAATCAATCATACTCCATAACCAACATCTCATTTCATTAAACTCATAACATTATTTAGGACATTCATATAACCTTGACACCTATGGGCCCAACAAGTATTTAATACGATATTCAGAGTTCAGAGTTACTGCTTTGGTTCATAGTCACAATAATCACGCCCGTAGGCAATGTATATACATGTATCTCTATCCATGGATAGTGTAACAGACCCAGTCTCTTGGATCATCAACTCAACACATATGAGGAGATCCTCAACCCGGCAAGACTGTTACAAATCATATATCTCATAGTGTAACAGACCCAGTCTCTTGGACCATCAACTCAACACCTATGAGGAGGTCCTCAACCCGGCAAGACTGTTACCTTTCATCATTTCTTAGGCATGCCACCCAAATCCAGAACTCTGAAACTGAATAACATATTAAACAAACAATTCATTTCCATTCTCAATTCTCATCACATTTAGGCAAACATGCCTTCTTTCTTTCAATTACATCATCTTAGCCAATAACAATGGCTTCACATTTCATTTCACAATATAACATCTCATTATTCAAGTATATATATATATATATCTCATCCATGATCACATTATATCTCACATAGCATCATTCATAAATATCAACATTTCATTCCACATTACTCATGAAACACATTACCATTCACAATGCACAACATAACATTGTTCAATCTCAACAATGCAATTAGGGCAAAGAACAATTGATTATAACATTCATTGATTCAAGTGTGTTTAAAGTGTTTAGGGTTAGGTTTAAGGACCAACCTACTTTTGGAAAACCAAAGCAATGCAAGAAGAACAAAGAATTAAAACCCTAACCATAAATAGTACATTCTGGTTTTAAACTCCATTTTATCCTTATTTTGAAAAATTGTATAAAATAATCTACTTGACTAAAAATTCTAAAATTTTTACAGAATTTATTTTTGTATCTTAAAATCATCCCTTTAAAATGTCAGATCAAACTGAACACAAAATCTTGGTCAAATAGTTCACCTAACCAGACTGCCCCAATTGCCCTGCATCCTGGCAGCAGTTCTGAACTTTGTGAATTCCATAAATCAAATTAAATCAAAGTGGTTCTAAATTATTTTTCTCAAATACTAGACTCACTAAGAAACAACATATCCAAAATTCAATTGGATATGATTTTTCTACATTTTATTAAAAATCCCGAAATATAGCTGTCTCAGTTAAGGTACCTGCTGGAACAGTTCTACTAAAAATAATCTTTCTAAACTCATAACCATTCCAAAATCGAATCAACATATTTTTCAGTCATTCTAGACTCATAGAGGCACAACATATCAAAAATTCACTTCAAGAACATTTTTCTAAAATTAATTAAAAATCATACAAGTCACAGCCTTTACTAATCCTAAAACAGAAACAATTTCACTAAACACCAATCTTACTCTTCCATCACCAACACCAACCCAACTTCTCATCTATCAAGCAAAATCAATACTTACAATCATACCATAAGCAACTTAATCATACCACTTCAAAAGAATTGAAGAAATTAGAGAAAAGATCTTACCTTAGTTAAAAACTTCTTAAATCAACACTTGAACACTTAATCTTTCTTCAATTTAAGCTTGAAATCATCAAAACCATCACTTGTCTCTTTCTTTCTCTTTGGCTATGGAGGGCCGGCCATCAACAAGAAGAAGAAGAAGAAATGATGAAGAAAACACAAGTCAAACCTTCTTTAAATATCCACCATATGATTTTATCCAAGCAATTACCAAAGTGCCCTTATTCACATAATTATCTTTTTGTCTTATATGTGCCCAATTAAGTAATTTACCAATCTCAAATAAATATCTTCTCTTGCATTGACCAAGCCTTTTGACCACTTTATATGTCATATATATTAACATATACACAACATATAAATTTGTCTCTAAACCCTATTTCTTCCCAAAATACATATACATATACTTTCTCTTCTCAATTTCTTTTCTCTTACAATTTAACACATATATTCAATCCAATATATAACAATAACAGCAACAACAATATGCAAAACTTCTAGGGCATAAATGAGGATATTACATGGGTGACATGGAACAACTTGGGGTACCAAATGGGAAGAGGGACAAGTTGGAGGACTTGATTGGAAAGAAGAATATAAAAATCTTCTAATGGCCAATCATATTTAGCCATTTAAAAGTAAAAAAAAAAAGAAAGAAAAAGGTGTGGACAAATGTTCATAAACCATTCATCTAACCCAAAAGTGGACATCATTTCCACTATATATATCATAACAAGAGGAGCAAAATCTCTCTCCCACAAACTCTCCCAAAAATTCAGCCACCATAGGAAGAACACCAAAGAGTTTCAAATTTTTGTCAAGTTTGATTTTCAAGGTAAGTTTTAAGGTTTTCAAGTATGTAGAATTCAATTCTAGTATCAAATTTTAAGTATTTATATATCTATTGGAAGATTGGAAATTAGGGTTCTTATGGCGGATTTGGGAAAATTTTTAAGTAGTGATGATATTGATTAATTAAATGGAAGAATCAAGGTTTCTAAGGTTTAATAAGGTTAGATTAGGATTTAGTTTGAAAAGAAATGGAAGGGTAGTGCATGTTCTAAATTTCTAAGGTTTATGTTTAAGGTTGTGTTCTTAAATTTCTTGAAGGAAAAACAAAGATTAAGGAAGGAGAAGAAGGAAAAGAAAAGGGGAATTAAAAGAACAAGGTTTGGTACTTTACCTTGGAAGAATTAATTTTCCTTTCAATTTCTTACCAAAACATTATCTATGGAACTTTTGCTATGGATGCATAAATGTGTTGTTTGAGTTTGAATTCAATTGTTGAGTGGTATTTTTAAATCCATGTAGTGATTGGGTTGTTTAAATTCAAATGAAATCTAATGTTTCCAATGATTTTGGTAAAAGAGTTTATGAACTCCATTTAGTACAAATTGATTTAAACAATCCATTTATTTTAAAAGGGAAGTATCTAAGTCTTCATTACATTATTAGGGAAGCTTTGAAATGGGTTTAAAACAGAAAAATAAACAATTTTGCACCAGGTGCAAGGGTGGGCCGAATTGGTGTCCTTTGGGATCCAATTCTGGACCTAATTTTGGGCAGCCAGTTGAGGCAGAAAACGATGGAATTTTTTGACGAAATTTTACATGTATTTAGTCAACATATGAAACAAATTTCCTGTAAAATTTCAGCCAAAACTAAGATCATTTACCTAGTTAAATGCATGACTGAAGTGGACTGAAATTTTGACGAAAACCCAGATTTTACTATTCATTTGGTGCTTGCCTTTTGCGTTGCCGATTTTACGTGCTGCGACACTATTCATTTGGTCAATTTGTGACCTTTTGAGGAATGCTTTGAAATGTTTGATATGTTTATTGTGGATGTTAAATATGTGAAAAAGGGTAATGGTTTGACTAAAGAATGTGGTGCACGGCATAAATGGCAAAGCCCGACGAGAATTAAAATGATTTCTCGAGTCATTCTAAAATGAAGTTTGAGACTTAAATTGAATCATTTTAACCTTTATGCTCTACTGGGTAGTTGGGAGTGGCAGATAAGGGTATGGTGCACTATACTAACTTATGCAATACTGCTTGATATTGTGATTGAATTGTTATGATCTGAACTCAATGGTGAGGGCCATTGGGGGCCAATGGTGAGGGCCATTGGTTATAACCAGGATGGTGAGGGCCATTCCTGTGATATGATAATGGTGGTGAGGGCCACCTATGTTACAGTGGTGAGGGCCACTGCCTTATTGCTATGGTTCCCTATACAAGAAGAGCCAAAGTTCCGGTTATTATTTTTTTTAAACTATGTAATGCAAAATGAGTTTGAATTATGGTTTTAACATTTGTTGAAAGCATATTTACACTGCATGTATAATAACTACCATTGGTTTAGTATTGGTTGATTTTTGATTTAATTATTTCCTTTTATTTCAAATGCTTTCATGTTCTACTTTTATTTCCATTGGTAAAGTACCCACTGAGCGACATTGCTCAGTGAGTTAAGTTTTCCTTGACTCGTAGGTTCGGAGCAGTAGCTAATTCTTGGAAAGCGACGACCAGACCCACAGCATCTCAGGGTAGATCTTCTAGTTTCTATTATGAGTTAGCTAGTTGTGGCATGTATATGTATATATAAGATTGAGAATTACTATGTTATACTGTACGTTAGTGGTATGTAATAATAATAAACCTCTACTTTATTTTGTATTAGAAGTGTGAACTCTTCTTGCAGGTTTGTAGTTGAGGTTATAAGGTGGATTCATTGGGAGTGTATTGAAAATTGATTGTGTTCACGTTGGTTTGTGTAAAATGTTTTCAAAAATCAGAAAAACCAGTTTTGTCGACACTTGGGATCCAATTTCTAGGCGAACATCTGGCAAAATTTCTGTAAAAACCGGAACTAAAATGTGACTAAGTAAAATTGGTAGCAACATTAGGGTAGTGTGGCGCCTCTACTCGACTTACACATGTAGGCCGGGAAGGGGTGTTACAATTTTTGGTATCAGAGCTCCGGTTTAGTCAGTTCTGGGTAGAGCTTTATCTTAATATATATGCCACCTAGGGTAATATAATGCTGTTGGGCTAGGTCGTTACTATTGATGGGATTGTATACGTTTTCCTCTATTCTTTAGATGTCACGAGTAGCGCAGAGTGATATAGAGGAGGAGGTCGAGTCTCAGGCATCCCGAATTGTAGAAATGCATGTATCAGAGATACCTGCATCTGAGCAACCACCAGCTGATGCTCCTATCCCCAACGAAATGTTGCAACAAATGGCTGCCGTATTACGGCAGATAGCCGGTGTTGCCCCGGTACCACCACCAGTGCCAGCACCCATACCAGTACCTGCTGTAGGAGGGGAAAGGAAACCCCCGATTGAAAAGATAAGAAAGTACGGGGCGAAGGAGTTTAGGGCTCGAAGGGACGATGATTCTTCTACAGCCGAGTATTGGCTGGAAGGAACGGTACGAGCCTTAGATCAGTTACAATGTACGCTAGAAGAGCGAGTGGTATGTGCTACTTCCTTATTAGTGGAAGAAGCATATATATGGTGGGACATAGTTCACCAACGAGTACCACCGGAACAGAGGACATGGGATTTCTTTGTGAATGAGTTCAAGAGGAAGTTTATATCGGAGGCATACCTAGATGCCAAGAAAAAGGAGTTTCTACACTTAAAGCAAGGTCGACTGACCGTTTCCGAATACGAGAGGGAATTTACCAGGCTGAGTAGGTATGCCAAGAAGACAATTGAAGACGAACATGATAGGTGTAAGCAATTCCAAGATGGTTTGAATAATGAGATTAGGATGCAACTAATTGCTGCTAATATCAAGGAATTTTTCGAGTTGGTCACTAGGGCTCTGGAAGTAGAGCAATGTCAGTCTGATGAGCATAATAGAAGACAGAAGATGAAACAGAAGAGAGGTACCCAAAACTATTCGGGAAACTACCAATCATCAAGGAAGCGATTCCGAGGCAGTGGTTCCACGGGAGGCGGTCAACGCTGGGGTTACAGTCAGGGATCGAATCGCAATGGCCTAAGTCAAGCCACCTCAGTCGCTAGTACCGGACGATCCGAAAGAGGACAAGGAAGAGGATTTAACCAAAGCGGAGGTAACTTTTCTACCGGTTCGAGAGGTAATGAAGGCGAAAATACTAATCCACGCTGTGATCATTGCGGACGCCGCCACATGGGAGAATGTTGGGGTCGGACATTTGCAAATTACATATGTGGATCTCTAGATCACCTTATGCGAGAGTGTCCCTAGCGAATGCAGAATCTACCTAGGGAGACTGAGTGATCGCAAGTGGCAGCAGGGCGAGGCCGAGGCAGAGGTAGGAGTGAAAATCCATCACGTGTGTAGTCTGAGACGGTGAATTGATCAAAAGCGAGGGTTCCTGCTAGAATGTATGCCATGAGGGGGTGAGAAGATGAAGAAGCGTTAGACGTGATCGCAAGTCAGTTGTCTATGTTTGGAGTTCCGCTTTATGTTTTAATAGATCCGGGTTCTTCACACTCATATATATGCACAAAAAATGAAAAACTTGGAAACCTAAAGGTAGAATTAGAGGAAGAGGGAATATTAGTTACTAGCCCATTAGGGAGTGAGGTGATTACGAGGAAGGTAGTGAAAGATTGCCCCGTGGAGATACACGGACATATCTTTTGGGGAAACTTATTTAAACTACCATTTCAAGAATTCGACGCTATTCTTGGGATGGATTGGTTGGCCAAACACGATGCACTAGTTGACTGTAAACGGAAGAGAGTTACTCTGCATACGTCAGACGGCGACGAAGTGACCTTAGTGGGAAAGAGGAAGGACTACCTAACTAACATTATTTCCGCTATGACGGCTAAGAGGTTAGTGCAAAAAGGCTGCGAGGCATACCTGTTATGCTCGTTAGAAGCAAAAGAAGAGGCACCGAAGCTATAAGATATACCTACTGTTTGCGATTTCCCCGATGTATTTCCTGACGATTTACCCGGATTACCACCTAAACTAGAGGTGGAATTCACTATAGACGTGTACCCAGGAGCTGCACCAGTATCCATCGCACCTTATCGAATGGCACCAGCGGAGCTAAAAGAATTAAAGGTACAACTATAGGAACTTTTAGACAAGGGGTTCATTAGGCCAAGCGTATCACCATGGGGAGCGCCAGTATTGTTCGTGAAAAAGAAAGACGGATCCCTAAGGTTGTGTGTGGATTACCGTCAACTTAATAAGCTAACATCAAGAACAAATATCCGCTACCTCGCATAGACGATTTGTTTGATCAACTCAAAGGTGCTGGAGTCTTTTCAAAAACCGATCTACGATCGGGTTATCATCAATTGGTGATAAAAAAAATGAAGACATACCAAAAATTGCATTCAGAACTCGCTATGGACATTATGAATTCATCGTTATGCCTTTCGAATTAACGAATACACCTGTAGTATTCATGGATCTGATGAACAGAATCTTCCACCCGTATTTGGATCAGTTCGTGGTTGTATTCATTGACGACATATTGGTGTATTCAAAGAATCGAGAGGACCATGATCGCCACCTTACGATCGTTTTGCAAACCCTGCGAGAAAAGCAGTTATATGCTAAATTCAGCAAATGTGAATTTTGGTTGGAAGAAGTAGCCTTCTTGGGACATATTGTATCGGCAGAAGGAATAAGGGTCTATCCCAAGAAAATAGAAGCAGTATTGGAATGGAAGCCACCTAAGACAGTAACGGAAGTCCATAGTTTCTTGGGGTTAGCAGGATATTATCGGAGATTCGTCAAAGGGTTTTCCATGATCGCCGCACCTACGACCAAGCTACTTTAGAAGAATGCCAAATTCCAGTGGACCGACGCTTGCCAATGGAGCTTTGAAAGGCTAAAGCAAAAACTTACTGAAGCGCCCATTCTTATACAACCCGAATCAGGAAAAGATTTTGTGATCTATAGCGATGCATCTCATATCGGGTTAGGTTGAGTATTGATGCAGGAGGGCAAAGTCATTGCGTATGTCTCTCAACAGCTTAAGCCACACGAAAAGAATTATCCCACGCATGACTTAGAACTAGCAGCGATTGTTTTGGCTTTCAAGATGTGGAGGCACTACCTATACGGGGAAAAGTGTTACATTTATACGGACCATCAAAGCCTGAAGTATCTACCCACGTAGAAAGATTTAAACCTGCGACAGCGAAAATGGATGCAATTGTTAGCCAACTACGACTATACGATTAATTATCACCCGGGCAAAGCGAATGTCATAGCAGATGCACTTAGTAGGAAGTCAATGCAAGCGCTACGTGCAATGAGGGTAGAATTAGAGCCCACAGAAGATGGAGCTATCTTTGCAGAAATGCACGAGCGACCTACCTTACATCAACAAATACGTGAGGCTCAAAAGGAAGATGAACAAGTGAAGAAGTGGAGTCAACAGGCGCAGGAGAATTCATCAGGAGATTATCAAATTCGTCCAGATGGTATCCTATACTACAAGAAGAGAATGGTGGTACCTAAGTCCGAGGAACTGAAGAAATAAATTTTGCTAGAAGCTCATAACAGTCCTTACACAATGCATCTGGGAGCAACAAAAATGTACCGGGACTTGAAGGAGTATTACTGGTGGCCAAGAATGAAAAGAGACATTGTGGATCACGTGACGAAGTGTCTGATTTGTCAGCAAGTGAAAGTGGAACATCAACTACCCTCAGGACTATTACAACCTATCACGATTCCAACCTGGAAATGGGATCGTATCACTATGGATTTGTCACAGGATTGCCTATGACTAGGGATAAACATGATGCGATCTGGGTAATCGTGGATTGGCTTACTAAGTCTACCCATTTCTTACCAGTACATGTGGATTACTCGCTAAATAAGTTGGCAGACTTGTACATCAAAGAGATCGTACATCTCCACGGAGTTCCAACTTCAATCATATCAGATCAAGATCCACGCTTTACGTCAAATTTTTGGCAAAAGTTCCAAACAGCCCTTGGGACTCGAACGTACCATAGTACCGCATTCCATCCCCAGACAGACGGACAGTCGAAAAGAGTGATTCAAGTTTTGGAAGATATGTTGAGGGCGTGCGTTTTAGAATTTAAAACCAGCTAGGACAAACACCTGAGCTTAATGGAATTCGCGTATAACAACAACTATCAATCTAGCATACAAATGGCTCCTTACGAAGCACTGTACGGTCGAAAATGCAGAACTCCAGTTTGCTGGACAGAATTGAGTGAGGAAAAGATGTTGGGGCCAGACTTAGTTAAGGAAACTGAGGAAAAGGTAGAGATCATTCGAGACCGACTAAAAGTAGCGGCGGACAGGCAAAAATCATATGCGGATCTAAAGAGGAAAGACATACAGTTCGAGGTCGGTGACAGAGTATTCCTCAAAGTCTCTCCTTGGAAGAAGGTGTTACGATTTAAATAGAAAGGCAAGCTAAGCCCTAGATTCATCGGACCATATGAGGTCATCAAATGGGTAGGCCCGGTAGCTTACCAGTTGACGTTACCACCCGAATTAAGTAAAATACATGATGTTTTCCACGTTTCAATGCTAAGGAGGTATCGTTCAGATCCAACCCACGTCATACAAGCTCAAGACATCGAGATTCAGCCTGACTTGACATACGAGGAAGAGCCGGTAGAAATCTTAGCACGGGAAGTCAAAGAGTTGCTGAATAAGAAGATTCCATTGGTCAAAGTGCTTTGGAGGAATCACAAAGTAGAAGAAGCTATGTGGGAACGCGAAGAAACTATGAGGAAGCAGTACCCATATTTGTTTCCACCTGATGGGCTTCGGGACGAAGCCTAAATTAACGAGGGAGGAACTGTCACATCCACCCATCGCATTTATGCATAGTAGTCATGTGCACAGTGAGAGAAGGGGAAAGGAGAAGATAATTCTTGATAACGGCCCCAGATAAGGCTATAGGACCAATGGGACCTAATTGAAGAAATGCAAAGTTTTAGGGAGGTGACTGTAATTTCCAAAAGTTTTGGGGAGGTAACTGTAATTTCTAAAAGTCGTACTGGATGTTCTTAATAGTGCACATAACAGATTTCAAAAATGGAAAGTAGAGAAAAATCAGGTCGCAACTACACGTAACGGTTTTTCCAAAAAATGCCTCGTTAAAGAGAAACGAAGACATGTAGACTAGGGAAATTTTGGTCATTATTAATAAAAATTTATACATGAATCTAAAGTAGGAAATAAACATAAGAGTGAGTAGAGGACATCGAGGGGTTGAATATGAAACGATCGTCAGAAGAAACGGAGCCGGGCAAAACCCGAGCAAAGAAAGGACCTAAAGGGAATTTTGTAAAAAGTCAAGGGCTTATTGGTAATTTTTCAAAATAACTTGGAAACTTAAAATAGACCTTAAAAATAGAAAGTAGAGGTCGAGAGGATCAAAACCATATGTAGTTTGCCTCATGGAACTGTACGGTTTAAAAGTTACGATCGATTAATCGCCGGAGCGAAAAATGGGCCTGGTTCCATATAGATAGCATATAGGTGACATGGAACAACTTGGGGTACCAAATGGAAAGAGGGACAAGTTGGAGGACTTGATTGGAAAGAAGAACATAAAAATGTTCTAATGGCCAATCATATTTAGCCATTTAAAAGTAAAAAAAAAAAAAGAAGAAAGAAAAAGGTGTGGAAAAATGGTCATAAACCATTCATCCAACCCAAAAGTGGACATCATTTCCACTATATATATCATAACAAGAGGAGCAAAATCTCTCTCCCACAAACTATCCCAAAAATTCGGCCACCATAGGAAGAACACCAAAGAGTTTCAAATTTTTGTCAAGTTTGATTTTCAAGGTAAGTTTTAAGGTTTTCAAGTATGTAGTATTCAATTCTAGTATCAAATTTTAAGTATTTATATATCTATTGGAAGATTGGAAATTAGGGTTCTTATGGTGGATTTGGGAAAAATTTTAAGTAGTGATGATATTGATTAATTAAATGGAAGAATCAAGGTTTCTAAGGTTTAATAAGGTTAGATTAGGATTTAGTTTGAAAAGAAATGGAAGGGTAGTGCATGTTCTAAATTTCTAAGGTTTATGTTTAAGGTTGTGTTCTTGAATTTCTTGAAGGAAAAACAAAGATTAAGGAAGGAGAAGAAGGAAAAGAAAAGGGGAATTAAAAGAACAAGGTTTGGTACTTTACCTTGGAAGAATTAATTTTCCTTTCAATTTCTTACCAAAACTTTATCTATGGAACTTTTGCTATGGATGCATAAATGTGTTGTTTGAGTTTGAATTCAATTGGTGAGTGGTATTTTTAAATCCATGTAGTGATTGGGTTGTTTAAATTTAAATGAAATCTAATGTTTCCAATGATTTTGGTAAAAGAGTTTATGAACTCCATTTAGTACAAATTGATTTAAACAATCCATTTATTTTAAAAGGGAAGTGTATAAGTCTTCATTACATTATTAGCGAAGCTTTGAAATGGGTTTAAAACAGAAAAATAAACAATTTTGCACCAAGTGCAAGTGTGGGCCGAATTGGTGTCCTTTGGGATCCAATTCTGGACCTAATTTTGGGCAGCCAGTTGAGGCAGCAAACGATGGACTTTTTCGACGAAATTTTACATGCATTTAGTCAACATATGAAACAAGTTTCCTGTAAAATTTCATCCAAAAATAAGATCATTTACCTGGTTAAATGCATGACTGAAGTGGACTGAAATTTTGACGAAAACCCAGATTTTACTATTCATTTGGCGCTTGCCTTTTGTGTTGCCGATTTTACGTGCTGCGACACTATTCATTTGGTCAATTTGTGACCTTTTGAGGAATGCTTTGAAATGTTTGATATGTTTATTGTGGATGTTAAATATGTGAAAAAGGGTAATGATTTGACTAAAGAATGTGGTGCGCGGCGTAAATGGCAAAGCGCGACGAGAATTAAAATAATTTCTCGAGTCATTCTAAAATGTAGTTTGAGAGTTAAATTGAATCATTTTAACTTTTATGCTCTACTGGGTAGTTGGGAGTGGCAGATAAGGGTATGGTGCACTATACTAACTTATGCAGTACTGCTTGATATTGTGATTGAATTGTTATGATCTGAACTCAATGGTGAGGGCCATTGGGGGCCAATGGTGAGGGCCATTGGTTATAACCAGGATGGTGAGGGCCATTCCTATGATATGATAATGGTGGTGAGGGCCACCTATATTACAGTGGTGAGGGCCACTGCCTTATCGCTATGGTTCTCTATACCAGTAGAGCCAAAGTCCGGTTATTATTTTTTTTTAAACTATGTAATGCAAAATGAGTTTGAATTATGGTTTTTACATTTGTTGAAAGCATATTTACACTGCATGGTACAATCTACCATTGGTTTAGTATTGGTTGATTTTTGATTTAATTATTTCCTTTTATTTCAAATGCTTTCATGTTCTACTTTTATTTCCATTGGTAAAGTACCCACTGAGCGACATTGCTCAGCGAGTTAAGTTTTCCTTGACTCGTAGGTTCGGAGCAGTAGCTAATTCTTGGAAAGCAACGACCAGACCCATAGCATCTCAGGGTAGATCTTCTAGTTTCTATTATGAGTTAGCTAGTTGTGGCTTGTATATGTTATATAAGATTGAGAATTACTATGTTATACTGTACGTTAGTGGTATGTAATAATAATAAACCTCTACTTTATTTTGTATTAGAAGTGTGAACTCATCTTGCAGGTTTGTAGTTGAGGTTATAAGGTGGATTCATTGGGAGTGTATTGAAAATTGATTGTGTTCATGTTGGTTTGTGTAAAAATGTTTTCAAAAATCAGAAAAACCAGTTTTGTCGACACTTGGGATCCAATTTCTAGGTGAACCTCTGGCAAAATTTCTGTAAAAACCGGAACTAAAATTTGACTAAGTAAAATTGGTAGCAACATTAGGGTAGTGTGGCGCCTTTACTCGACTTACACATGTAGGCCGGGAAGGGGTGTTACACCTTTGCAGGTCTTGATATTATAAAATTCTTAAGCATAACAATATTATCCATATTACATGCAACAATTAAAATAAAGTATTATTATATTAAAATCAAAGCAATGTCCAAACAAAGCAAATAAATTGACACCCATCCGAGGATGGAAACATGTCCTTACATCGTTCATGTCTAAACTTAATAGGACACCCACCGAAAGGTGGAAACATGTCTTTTGCATTGGTCCAAAATATAAAAGCAATGTAAATTATATAGAAATTAATTAATGAGGTACCCACAAAGAGGAAACATAACTCTTACAATATTTGAAAATCAAAATAAATCAATAAAAGTAAATAACCATTCATAATAAATAAATCATTCATCAAAGATATCAAACATCAATCAAAATATATAATAAACATTCATCTAATTTAAATAAAATAGTAAATATATTAACTTTAGGGGTTCATGCATTAAGTAGGGTTTCTAGGGTTTTATGTTCTATAACTAGGGTTTTGCATATACTAGTTTAATTTGTTGAGAAATATTTTAAAGTTATAACATAGCTACTGGATGTTAAAAAGATTTATGGTTTTGGAAGATTTTATGAAAATAATATTACTGTGATTTAAAAAGTATGTTTAGTTAGGGTTTTAAGCAAACATCATGAAATTAGGATTTTGGAACCTTAGGATATTAGGGTTTATAATTTTAAAAGATTGGATTTTAAGTTCACTGGATTATGGTTTTAGGTATTGATGAACTTGTCATAAAGTTTTGATGTTTTAAGGATTAGGGTTTAGAAAAGCTAGGGTTTACTGGATTAGGGTTTTTAATATTTTGAAAAACATATTTGATCTTAGGATTTAAGAAAACAGTTTAGAGTTTTATAAAAACAATTATCATTAAAGTTTTTAGAAACTTTAAAGAAGATTAGGGTTTGGAGATTTAAGAAGACATTTGGAAATTTTGGATAAAAAGTTAGAGTTTAGATGATTAAGAAAATAGTTCTGGGAAAAATAATTTAGGATTTTAAAGTTTTTGGAAACAGAAGAAACAATTTAGGGTTTTTAAAGTTTTTAGAAGTAGAAGAGTAATTTAGGATTTTTTAAAGTTTTTAGTTTTATAAAACATGGAAGTGGAGTTTTTGAAAACCAACTGATTAATGTATTAACTAAAGTAAACTACTAAAGTTATTGAAACAAAGATCAAATTACTACATATTACTATTAATCAAAGAAAACGAAGCTACTGTGAATATATAATTTAGGATTAAAGATCAAACCTGCGTAGTTGGTTCCACCAAAAACTAATTTCTCGATGAACAATAACAAAGGCAATGTTGCTGCCTTTTATGAGTTGATGATTGCTTCTTGTTGCTAATGTCTCTTGCTCCACGGGTTTTCTGTCTCTTTTTTCCTCCCCAAGCCAAAAGTCCAAAGTTTCATCCCCTTAATTCTGTGTTTTAATGTGGTATTTATAAGAAAAATCATAAACCTACTTCTAATTGTCTAAGGAAATTAAAACCAATTACGAAAAGAAACAAAAACCAAATAGAATTTGGTTTCGGTAAAAACTGTGCTGAAAAATTACGCTGGTGAAAAAACTGCTGCGGGAAAAAATTTGCGAGCGAGCAAAAATTGCTGGGGCAGGTGCCAATTTGCCGGAGGAAGTGGCCAATATTCATTTTCGGTGATGAAAATTTCATAGCCAACTTTTATTTATTTTTATTTATTTATTTATTATTATTATTTTATTAACTTTTCTAATATTACATTTTATTTTTATTAAAAATTGAAAATAATAAAAAATAAGTACTAAAATAGATATTATTTAATTAAAATACCACAAAAATTATTTTGGACTATAAAAAATATCGGACCAGACTGGGTCAAAATTTAAGGGTCTACAGTTTGCCCCCTGCTTGAACGATCTGAGACTACGACAAAAGAGAGTAAAAAGTAATAAGACTTAATTTTGACAAAATAGACTTAATTTTTTTGAGATGGTTTAGGTTTTGTGTTCTGGACCTAGTTCGAGTTATGGACTCAGAAAAGACTTGGGTTCTGGACCGGAGATGGTTTGGGTTCTGGAGCCAATTTGAGTTCTAGACTTAGAAAAGACTTAGGTTCTGGACCCGGGATGGTTTGGGTTCTGGACCCAGTTTGAGTTCTGGACCCAAGCTAAGTTCTGGACTTAAGGGTAATTTGGGTTCTGGACCCGAGCTAAGTTTTGGACTTAAGAGATATTCAGGTTCTAAACCCAAGCTAAGTTCTGGACTTAAGGGTAATTAGGGTTCTAGACCCAAGCTAAGTTCTGGACTTAAGGGTAATTTAAGTTCTGAACGTAAGAGAGATTTAATCGTTTGCAAAAAATTTAGCTGATTTTTACCATGCACATATCCTCTTGCTCCTTGCGTATAAAAATATTTTAAAAGTGCAAAAATATTTATATACACGCAAATATCTGAATGATTGAATTGAATAATTGAGTTTCCTATTTATTTACTGTGTAGTTACTATTTATATACTATTCACCAACTATTCATTTACTATTTGTGAATAGTCATTTACTATTTATCAATACTAAAATTTACTTTTTCTTCTTTTTTTTCTCTAGAATACTATTTTTTTTTCTTTTTGATTTTTGTCTTTTTCCTTTGCCATTTCTCTGTATAAATGTTGCAGCTCATTTCTTCATTTCATTCATAGCAGTTCATTTCTTTATTTCATTCATAGCTATACATCTTTTATTTCAGAGAGTTTAGTATAGAATTTTGGAAAAAATGCATGTTTCAAGATCAGGAACTCGATCTAATGCTTAGTTATTGGAATTTATTCGGCGGCATGAAGATAGAAATATAAGTCTACTAGCCAGGATGCCGCTTCATCGCAGTTCAAATCAAAAGAGCAAGGTAATTATTTATTTTAACAGCATATTGTTTTTCATTTTTTCATTTTTTTTGTGTTTTTATTATTTTATTATTTTTTGTGTGTTTGTTTTTTTTTTCATTTTCATTTTCTGTTTCTTTTTTTTCTTTTTCTTTATATTTTTTTTGTTTTCTTCTTATTTTTTGTTTTTTTTAAGATTTAGGAAAAATAAATTGATTATATGAATATATTTAAGAATTTAAGTAAATAGATAGACTAAAATTAAATTTAGCCTAAAAATCAGTGGTATTGATATGATGATATACTTAACTTGTGTTGACTTACCTGGCTCCGTGTTAGCGTGATCATTGCGTTATTCGAGGCAGAGGGTGTGTCTACAAAGCCCGACAATGGTATGATGTAGCGCCTTCTCGGGTAAGACGAATTATCTGAGATTGCAGTTTTGAAAGCTTTATCTTGCAATTACCATCCGAGGAGTATCCAATAGACAGGAGTGTAGCTCAAGCATTGTCAGAATGGTAGATGGACACGACCCATACTTTTCACCTACCTATAGGAGAAATGACCATTGGCCCGGTCGATTATACAACCATAACTGGTATCCGGTACTATGGCCTTCCGATCCCTCTTACCAATGATATTCTGACATTCGAAGAAATCCAACAGTTAATTGGTATGGAACCATCATTTAAAGGGCCTTTCAAGATAAAAATTGAGCCAATTTGTAATTATTTAATGAACTATGAAGGACGGGTTCGTAGAGAAATGGCCAAAAAATATGCTCGAGGATTTTTGCTGTATTTTCTCGGGTCGACCATTTTAGGCAGTACCGAATCAGCCATTCATTTGTCGGTGTTGAGGCCCCTTAATGATATGAGTATGGTACCGCTTTACGGCTGGGTTGAAGCTGCTCTCGCCTGTCTTTACCATGGACTTGACAAAATTTGCAGAAATAAGAAGTCTTTTGTTGGCTTTATGGCAGTTGTCGAGGTTCTCTTCTTCCACTAATGTCAATTCCATTCTTTTTCTTGCATGAATTTGATTTTTATTATTGTTGTAGACATGGGCATATGAGCACAATCTTGTGAGGGTGCCTGGGTTAGACCAACTTAAATAAGAATTGTCAAAGAAATTGACCGGGAGTCCATTGTTGCTTTAGATAATTACCTAAATTGCCCTTTCAGGTTTTCAATTTAGGTTCTTTTTTTATTGCTCTAATTTTTGCCTAGTCCGCCCTTTCGGGCTTCGGAACTAGCGAGCTATCCAAATTTTTTCCTAAGCTGCCCTTGCGGGTTTTCAACTTAGCAGATCCCTTTATTATTATTATTTTTTTATTGCTCTAATTTTTGCCTAGTCCACCCATGTGGGTTTTCAGAACTAGCGAGCTGTCCTAATTTTTGGCTAAGCCGCCCTTGTTGTTTTTCAACTTAGTGGACCTTCTTCTCTCTCTTTTTTTTAATTAGATTTTTTCTTACAAATTTGGCTTCAGGAGCGTCTCTGCTTGCTCGATACTCCATCTATGAATTTTGCTAGATATCTACCACGACATCATTCTGCTAAGAAATTACTCCATCCTGCTTCTTCATATGCTAACTGGGTTGACTGGATTCACTCACATGCTGAAGTCAATATATGTTGGTTGGTACCTTAGTGGAAGATTTCTTGTATCACCATGCGGACATACCAGATGTATGTTCCCCTTGCTGCTTTTCGTCGAGGTACTTGCTATGACCCTCGCCGGCTTAATCATTAGTATGGAGCTGAGCCTCGAGGTTCTGAATTCACTCCTGATTTAGATATGCCTTGTCTGACTGAAGCCTACTTAGATCGGCTGATGCAAAGCTGGCCTGCACGTTACACTTATCGTCTGCCATAGATTTTACATTTTTTAATTTCTTTAGAAAGTGTGTTGTTAGGATGAAAATAATAAAAGTAATAATAAGAGATGTTTCTTTTCCTTTTATAATTTGTCATCACCTTTTGCTATTGTGTTTATTCATTTCATCCATATCTGGTCAAATACTTATAATAGTGCACATAGGGCAATTTTAATATTAATTCTATTTTGTTAAATTGGGGAACAACTAAACATAAAGCCAGCATACACAAGATCACTCCTGTTGCCAACCAGCCCTTTCGGGTTTTCTAATTGACAACTTTCTCTCAATTTGCCCTAATTGTTGTCTAGCCCACCCTTTCGGGTTTTCAAAACTAGTGGACTGCTCAAACTTTTATCTAGGCCGCCCTTTTTGGGTTTTCAAACTAGCGAGCTCTTTTTCTTCTTCTTTTTTTATACATAAAACCTCTTCAACCTATCAATGTTCACTGGCTGACTAAACTCATTCCATCCATGTCTAATAACTTCATTGCACCTTTGTTCATGACTTGTTTCACAACATATGGCCCTTCCCATCTAGGCTTAAATTTTCCTCTTGGATCAGATACATTAGGCTTACATTATTTCAATACCAAATCCCCAACTCTGAGTTTTCTAATCTTAACCTTTCTATTATAAGCCCGAGCTATCCTCTTTTGATACAGTTGATGATGATACAGTGCTTTTAACCTTCTCTCCGATAGTAAAGCTAACTGTGTGTATCTGCTCACTACCTAATCTATTTCAGGCAGTTCAGCTTCCAAGATCACTCTTAACGACTTGATCTCAATTTCAATTGGCAACATTGCTTCCATCCCATAAACCAATGAGAACGGTGTCATTCCAGTCGGTGTTTGCACACTTGTTCTATATCCCCAAAAAGCAAAAGGAAGCATCTCTGACCAATTCCTGTATGACTTAGTCATCTTGGACAAAATTTGCTTAATTATCTTGTTTGTTGCTTCTACTGCACCATTAGCCTTTGGTCTATAAGGAGAGGATTGGTGATGATGGATTTGGTACTCTGAGAATAAGTCCTTAATTGCTCCTTGAAACTATACCCCATTGTCTGATATCACACTGTACGGGATCCCATACCTGCAAATGAGGTTCTTTTCAATGAATCTAGCCATCTAACTTGCCCCCGGTTTGTTGAAGGATTCAGCTTCAACCATTTTGAAAAATAATCTACCACTACTACAATGAAATGGTGACCGTTTGAGGCTGTCGGATGTATCTCTCCTATAATGTCGATACCCCAAGTGGCAAAGGGCTAGGGTGAAGACATAGAATGCAATTCTTCAAGAGGCATGTGATTCAAGTTACCATACATCTGATATTGTTGGCACTTCTTTACGAACTCAATACAATCTCTCTCCATGGTCAACCAATAGTAACCTTGTCGAATTATCTTCTTAACTGGGGCCAAACCACTCATGTGTGGGCTGCAACTTTCTGCATGTATTTCTGACATGATATGCTCCATTTTTAGCTTCCTCAAGCATCTCAAGTGCACACCATCAGGCCATCTTTGATATAACTCTCTATGAAAGGTGATGAATTGTAAGGACCACCGCCTTATGGCTCTTCTTTCTTTCTTTGTTGCCCCCTGATAGGTATTCCCTTTCGTCTAAAAATCGTCTTATAGTATCATATCACGCATCATGGTTTGTATCAGTTTCCATGATTGTCTCATATTCAAAGTAAGGAGTTAATGAACTGGTCAAAATCAGAGGCTTGAGGAATAAATTGACAGGATTTTCCCATACCGAAGCCAATGTGGCTAGGGCATCAGCCATTTGGTTTTCTTCTCTTGGTAGGTGTATAAACCTGCACTCCTTAAAGTTCTTCTTCATCATGGTCAAGTAACGGTGGTATGGTTTTAATTTTTCTTCTTTCAACTCCCACTCTCCGTTTACATGGGATACTACTAGCAATGAATCGCCAAAAACTTCCACCTTATCTAGCTTCATAATCATTAGGGTTTCCAAACCAAAGATACATGCTTCGTACTCCACCATATTATTGGTTGCCCTGAATTTTAATTTTTTAGCTAAAGGGATAAATTCCCCTTAGGGCGATTCTAGTATGACTCCCAAACCTACTCCTTTCCTATTCACTGCTTCATCAAAATACATTTTCTACCCTTGTACTTTAATTGCCTCTAAATGCTCATCCGGAAATTCCAAGACTACCTCTTTACTATCCGATAGTGGTTGTTGGGCCAGGAATTCTGCCACTGCTCTACCTTTGATTGTTTTCCTGGTTACATACTCAATCTCAATTTCTTCCAATATTATCAACCATCGCCCATACTTCCCAATCAAAGAGGGTGTCTCCCTTAAGTACTTCATTGGATCCAACCTGGAAATTGCTTGCACACTATAAGATTGAAAGTAATGCCGCAACTTCTTAGAGGACCAAACCATAGCTATACAGGTTTTTTCAATGATACTATACTTAATTTCATAAGGTAGGAGCTTTCTACTCAAATAGTAAACTGCATGCTCAATTCCTGACTCATCTGCTTGGTCTAGCATGGCACCTATTGACTCTTCTTCTACTGCTAAGTATAGTAACAAGGGTTTACCGGGTTTAGGTGGTTTCAAAACAGGTGGATTTAGTAGATACTCCTTTATTTTCTCAAAGGCCTTTTGATACTATTCATTCCATGGGACTGGCTAATTCTTTTTAAGCAATTTGAAGATAGGCTCACAGATTGTTATGAGCTTTACTATAAATCTGCTAATGTATTGTAATTTACCAATGAATCCCCGAACTTCTCTCTTTGTCTTAGGGGCTAGCATATGCTTGGTTGCTTTAACTTTATCAGGATCAATCTCAATGCCATTCAGACCAATCACATGTCCCAACAATTTGCCTGAGGTAACCCCGAACACACACTTCTTCGAGTTTAATCTTAGCTTATATTTCAATGCTCTATCGAAGAATAATTCTAAGTTTTGGAAGTGTTGTTCCCTTTTTTCCAATTTCACCATCATATCATCAATATATACTTCAACTTATTTGTACATCATGTCATGAAATAGTGTGGTGGCCATCCTTTGGTAGATTGCTCCAGCATTCTTTAAGTTGAACGGCATCACCCTATAACAAAATATACCCCATGTAGTAATGAAAGCAGTTTTAGCTTTATCCTCTTGGGCCATTAACACTTGGTTGTATCCAGAGAATCCATCTACAAATGAATGTAGCATGCTAGAGGCTGCACTATCAATGAGGACATCTATATGGGGTAAAGGAAAATCATCTTTAGGGGAAGCCTTGTTTATATCTCTATAGTCCACACAGACCCTTATTCTTCCATCTTTCTTTAGTATGGGTACTATGTTGGCTAGCAAATCTGGATATTTTATCACATCAAGGAACTTTACTTGTATTTGTTTAGTGACCTCTTCTTTAACCAATTCAGCCCACTCAGGTCTTAATTGCCTAAGCTTTTGTTTGATAGGTTTCATGTGAGTGTAAGTAGGAATAAGATGTTCACCTATGTCTCGATTTATTCCAGTCATATCCTCATAAGACCAAGCAAATACTTCTTCATATTTTTTGAATATTTTTTCAAATCTCTCTCTCTCATCAAGAGTAAGGTCGGATGCTACGTTAATATTTTTAGGATTTTTTATCGTTCCCAAATTTAATGATTGTGTGTCAATAGAATTAATATTAAAGATGCTCATGTAACTGCTATTTGAATGTATGCAACCATCAGGAGAAACATCACACAAGTAAGCAAAATCAAACTTTATTGCATTCATTTTGGAAAAGAAAGCATCATCATCCTCATACAAAGCAAACAAATTAAAATCAAAATCATTGTTCTCAAAATCATAAAGCAGAATATCTTCAAACTTCTCTTCAACTAGGGCAGCAAAATTCTCTGGAGTCTTCTCGAATTTCAGGATAGCTTCCTTCTTCTCTTTTGGATTAGACGCTTTATTGGCTGGCAGGGTGAGCTCTTTCTTCACTTGCTCCACTAGCTCGGTAACATCTGTAAAAATTTCAAAACCTGGGATCAACTTTCCCATGAACATGATTGGCTCAGGCTTTCCTTTGAGTAGTCCCATGTTTGGAGCTTTGATAAAGATTTTTTCAAGTGGCAAAAAGCTCATCTTCTCATTCTTCTTTGGCTGGACATATTTGTTGGCTTAATCATATCCCAACCCCTTCTTGGAAGTTTGAGTTTTAAAATCTGAAAGCTTTGTCAAATCGGCCTTGCCCTTTCCAAGAACAGCTCCAGGAAGGTAGTTCATGCTCGTCATCATGTTCAAGACCTTAGAGTCCACTACTTCATCATTAGAAAATATAGCTATTTTGAAGCCATTGAGAGACCTCTCAATCATTAGAGCATTAGCAACCTCATTATCTTTGGCCTCGATGACCACTGTTTCATCTCCATTAGGGAACTTGATCTTTTGATGAAAGGTGGAAGGAACTCCACCAAGAGGATGAAACCATGGTCATCCCAAAAGTAAGGCAAAGGTAACAGGTATGTCCAAAACAACAAATTCAACAATAGATTTAATTGGACCAACCTTGACAGCAGCTTTGAAAGTTCCTTCGGCATGTCTCTTAGTGTTGTCATAAGCCCAAATGGTTACCTCGGTTGGGTTTAGATCCCTTGTTGACATGGCTAGTTTTGGCAATATTTTAAGTGGGTAAACATTTATGGTGGACCCATCATCAACCATTACACATAGAGTCCTTTTCCCTTTGATTTCTATTTTGATAAAGAGAGGGCGGATGTGATCTCTCCCCTCTTTCGGTAAATCTGCATCTAAGAAAGATACCGCTCCCATATTAACTTCGCTCTTCTCTTGAATATCTTCACATTTCATTACTCCCTCAATTTCCTCTAGTGTTATGGAGGTGGAAATTGGCATGCTGGCCAAGGCCTTGGCCATAGTTTCTCGGTGCTTTTTAGAAGTAGCCAATAAATCCCAAATGCTAACACTTGCTTGGGTTCTTTTCAATTGCTTGAGCACGGTATCATCTTCCTCTTCTTTATTCCCTACTTTAACTTCCTTTCCTTTATTAACTTCCATCTCCTTAGGTGATGGCCTTGCATAAGGCTTACCGGATCTAGTGTTCATTACTTCATCTTCCTCGGGTTTGGACCAGATCCATTCTTCCTTCTTGGGTACAAGATCGACATCACTATCTCTTGAATCCCAAAACCTATTCACAACACAAATTGCTACTTCTTTACCCACCATAGCTTGTTTAATTTCACCAAATACCTCTTCTTCTTTGGTTGCTTCTCCACCCACATTTTGGAAAGAAGACATGACAAAACTTTCATGCAAACCTCCTCCAATCATGAAAGTTGCCGGTGGTGGTAATCTATTGAACCTTGGTAATGGATTGTCTTTAGTGTTTGGCTTGGTGGGCTCAGGCAGCTTTCCACTATCAATCAAATTTTGGATCTCATACCTCAACCTCACACATCTATCAGTGTCGTGCCCTTGCATTTGATGAAATTGACAAAGTGCTTTAGTGTCGAAATTGGGTGGGGGAGGGTTAGGCAAAGGATGAGGATTTAAGGGTTGTAACAATCCCTTCCTTTGAAGCTTATTGAGAACCCAAGACAACAGTTTCTCCAATTCTAAAAATTGTCTTCTTGTTCCTTGGTTAGTAGCATTAACACCAATTGCCTTTTGCATGCCTTGGTTAACAGACTGATAGTTTCCTTTCTCATTCCTTCTTGTTGAAAAATGATTCTTCTCTCTTTCCCATTCTTCAATTTGCAGACTAGCTTGGAGAAGATCTTTGAAATCACGGATGAGTGTATGAGACACCCTTTCATGAAGACTAGGCAATACCCCTCTCACAATCATCCTTATTTGAATAGATTCATCAGGCCTCTTCTTAAGTAAAGCAGCCTTATTCCTCCATCTTTTCATATAGTCCACAAAATTCTCACTTAGCATTTGTTTAATTGACTCAACTTCTGTTAAGGTAACTCTCTCAACGTTGTATCCATATTATTGGATGAAGGCCTTGTATAGTAGATCCCAACTCTTTTGTGTTCCATCTTCTAAGGTATTGAACCAATTTTGGATAACAGGATCCAATGAGAGCATAAAGTACCTTAGTGTTTGAGCCTTAGTAGCTCGGGCAGACTGCATAATAGTGATATACTGCTTCACATGGAGGTGAGAATTTTCGGTTCCATCAAACTTTGCAAAAGATGACATCTTGAATTTGTATGGAATTTCTTCGTCTAGCTCAAATAATTTGTCAACTTCAGACATTTCTTTGGTTTTCAGCTTCCTCTCAAATTTCTTTTCTAAATCTGCAATCATCTTTTCAACATCAGAAGTCTCAGTTTTCTCCATAGCTGATCTTTTAACAATCTTCGATTCTTTCTTCATTTCTTGAGGATCTTGGAAGTATTGAGCCCAATCATCATCATCATCAATGATCACCCTATCATCATCAAAAACAACTTCACCAACTTTAGCCTTCCCTTTATCCTTTGGCTTCTTAGTACTAGCAGATGCTTCGGCATGATTTTCTAAAATTGCAGCCAATTAGTTCTTCATGGTCTCAGCCAGGGCCTCTTTTATTTCTTCCATCTTGGCATTGAGGGCGTCATCCACCATTCTTTGAATTTTTTTTGGGCTCCATTGCTTTTGGTGAGCATGTGATTGAGTTGCTACTAGATTCTTCATCTTCGGTGTAGGTCAGATTGTCGTAAGCTTTTGAATTGTCGTAATCTAGGGATGTAAGCCAGAAGGGATTAATGATATGAGATGCAAATGTATGCATGTATGCACAAACAATAAACGCAGAAAGATAATTAGGATGTTCCTTCCAACCTTATAACTTCCACACATGAATGGCAAGTCTCTTTTCCTAGGTAATATGGTTAACAAAATACCAACATGGGGTATCTTGTTTTCAAAAAGTTCCCTCGGATGTTTCAACCAATATTTATATATTTTTTAAAAATGGAAATCAGTTTATAATAATTTTCATTAATTAGGTTTTAATCCATTCAACCAACTAATATAGCTTTTATGCTATATTGGATTAAAACTAAATTAAGAGGTTTATTATAAATAGATTTCTCATTTGAAAAAGTAACTAGTGGTTCATGCCAAAAACAAGCCCATGATTAATAACTCTTAGTATAAACTAGGCTCACAATTGATTTTTAGTATTTCGTAATTGACCTAAATAATTTGCAAGCTCTTTGTAAGAAAAGGTTGGATGAAAGTAATTTTGTTTTTAAGCCCATTGAAAAAAGATTTTAGAAAAAATGGATTTTGGGCTTAGTATTTAGGTCATGAGAAAAAGAATTTGTTTATGGAAAAGTTATATATCCAAAAACCACTTTGAAAATTTATGAAAATGGTTTGGTCTTTTGGACTTTAGAGAAAAATTTATTTTGAGCTTACAATGTATTTAGGTCATATTAGAAAAAGAACAAACCGAATAAGCCATAATTTAAGCTAAGATAAATTAACCATGGTCAAACAACAAGCATTTGGGATAAAAACCTAAGGAAAGTAACTAGGCCAATTACATGAGCTTTAGTCTTTGGGTTACAAGGCTTAGGTTCTCATAGCAAGTATATACCAAATGGTACAAGGCTATGAGTGGTTATGCCATGCTCGATCTCCATACCTTGAGTGAAAGTATGGTATCCCTTACATAACATAACACGGGTAACACGGGCTTCCTAACTCACGCACACGATGCAATCTAATATGATGCAGTGGATAATATCATTATAAGAAAGAATAGAATAACATAAAGATCAGCAGAATCAACTTCTCTTATCCCCAGTGGAGTCGCCACTGTGAGTGGGGATTTTTGCCCCCACTCTCGGTGGAATGGTTCTTACGACTTCGGCACTGTTTAGGCTCAGGGCCTTAGAGAACACGGGCCTAAGCCTGGAGAAAATGGAGTTGCCACCCGGACAGGCCGAGAAAAAGAAAGGGGTGGATGACTCAATTCCTAAGGAATCCCCAACCCCCTAATGGGTTCGAAAAGTTGGATACGTGTGGGGAAGGTGAAATATGGCCCAGCACCCCCACAACGCCCGATTCATTGGAACCGGGCTCCTTTGTAGGTCTTAATATTATAAAATTCTTAAATATAACAATATTATCCATACTACATGCAACAATTAAAATAAAGCATCATTATATTAAAATCAAAGCAATGTCCAAACAAAGTAAATAAATGGACACCCATCCGAGGAAGGAAATATGTCCTTACATCGTCCATGTGTAAACTAAATAGGACATGATCGAAAGGTGGAAACATGTCCTTTACATTGGTCCAAAATATAAAAGCAATTTAAATTACATAAAATTTAACCAATGAGTACCCATAAAGTGGAAACATACCTCTTACAATTTTACTACCAAAATAAACAAATAATAATCATAATAATAAAGAAAATATCCATCCATGATAAATTAAATAAATCAAGCATTGAAATTAAATAAATCAACCATCAAAACATATAATGAACTACATAATCTAATCTAAAATTAAATAAAGCAAATAAAGATACAAATTTAGGTTTATGTCTCAATTTAGGGTTCTTTGATTAACATTTAGGGTTTTGGGATTTTGGAATTATTATTATTATTATTTAGGCTACTGTGATGATTTTTGGAAAAATAGAGTTGATCATGATCCACCACCTCATTCTTAGTGATGTATGAGTATAGTATCAATTGAGGAAATAGTGTATAATAAGTATAATGATAATGATGATATGTAATTTACAACTTTTGACTGCGACTTTTTCTCTCTTTTTTTTTTCTTAAAATTTTTTCTTCTTTTTTTATCTAGCCTTTATATCTTCTCCTTGTCCCCCATGATTTTTCCTATGCGGCTTTGGTTGATGTTTGTATATTATCTAGCTCATCGAACAAGCATGCATTTCTTCTTTCTTTTGCAAAATTAATGGAGCTTCCTCACGCAATGGGCTTTCTATGTCCCCTGATTCCATACTCGCTTCATCTTTGCTTCATAGAGTGTCTTTTGTTCGCTTTGACAAAGAATAGACAATACAATACAAGAAAATGCAATGTGATATACTCATGTATGCATGATATGCATGAATAACACTTGCAGTGGTTCCATCGACTCAAAACCAAGGTGATCAGTAGAAGTATTCTCATTGACTCCTTCTAAATGCCGAAAAGCTTTGCATTCATGGCTTTTATCTTCAAGATATTGAAAATATGAATAATGGAGGCCCCAAACAGTAGAGATACATCCATTTCAAATTATGATTCAGTATGATAATTGGTATCTTTATAACCTTGCTAGTAATTATTTCCTTTGCCCAATGTGTCCTTCGAGGTTCGACTGTTCAAGAAACTTCTCTTAACTTGAAGGCTTTGTATGACAAAAACATTTTTTTTTGAATTTTAATTTTGAAATCAAATGTTGGCTTTGCCAAATCAATGTCAATGTACCTCAGGACTTGATTTTTCAAATTAACATATCTATAACATGACAACTCTAGTTACCATACTAAGCTCGGGAATCATTTCTATTTAAGCAAGAATTATTGCACTTCAGATAGGCACATACATATTACTTGGCCAAAGGTCTCATTGAGTTTAAATATTTTCTATCTCATATGCATGCTTATTCAAACTATCTCAACTAATAAACTCTACCTACCAAGAGAGATCAACAGGTCTTTGATAGGCTTGAAATGGGGTCTATAAGGGACACGGGTTAAATGAAGGCCATTTGTAAGTTGGAGCCGATGTGACACAATGGACAAACCTTCACACTACAAACTACTTGTTGGAACTTTAGAGAGTTAGGAGCATGAAAAGACAGAGCTTTGAACGTTCTCCCATCTTCTTGGCGTTAATCTAGATCTTGATTGGGACAGTCTTCATTTCTTTTATTCTTTCTCTTTATTTTTCTTACTCTTCCCTTTTTTTGAGAATTTTATCATTGTCCTTCTTCTCTGTAGGACTGACAAGTATAGGACTCTCAAAAACTGGGTGACCTTTCTCCTTTTTCTCCGATTTTGATTGAATCTTTGGTTGGGTTGGACCAATTCAAGTCAAACTGTCCTTATAAACCAAATGGAAGCCTTTTGTTGTTTTAGGTAAAAGAGAACTCAATTGGATTTATGAACCATTTTGGGTTTTCTTTTTATTTTTTTTTTCTTTTCTCTTCTTTTGTCTTTTTTTCTTTTCTCTTCTTTTTTTTCTTTTTTTGTCTTCTTCTTTTCTTTTCTTTTTTTCTTCTTTTTGTTTTTTTTTGGGTTCTAATTCTAACAGAGTTGTCTTGTTTGTACCAACTTGTATTTCTAATAATGGATGAGTGGAGTGGTATTAATCTGCTTCAATTTTGACTTTATTTGTGATATTTGGTCTAATTCAGGTGAACTTCAACTACCCTTATGGTCTTGAGAACTTCAACTACCCTTATGGTCTTAAGAACTTCAACTATCTTCATGGTCTTGACTATTCATTCCTTTCTTTGATCTTCTTGCCTCTTCATCTTAGTGATCATAAGACTTTTCAAAAGTATTACAACAACTCAGGGTAGGTTGTTGGGCTTATAAGTCGATGACAAGAAAGCTATAAATTTTATGAAGGCTCAAAGGGACAACTAGGTATTGATATTTAATTGGGTGGATACTAGTTGTTGGCTAACCAGACAATGCCTAGATCATCTCTCCTTTAAATCAGCAAAGTTCAATTTCACCTCGAAAGTTTGTCAAAGAATGTTCTAAGACTGACTAGGACCTAGACAAAGGTAATTATGTGGGAGCCCTCTCTAAGTAAGCATACACAACTCAATGCTATAGAATAATTCCCTCACCTAGTAAAGTCATTCAAATCACGATGCCTACATACATTAAGTTAAGAACATCAAGCTAGATTCCTCATTGGTTGTTCACCAAAATGAATAAAGACAAACAAAAATTTTATGAAAGGAATTTATTCAAACAACTTTAAATTTGAAAAACATGATTGTTCCAATTAAATATTAAAGAAAGCGAAATAAATAGAGCAATATTCAAGCTAAGGAAAGTTTGTTGAGTTGGAGTTGAAGATACTTCATTTATTTAGACAAATCAAGGGCAAGGATATTTTCCATCATCAAGGATCATTGCTTAATCATCCACAGTTAGTCTAAGCTTTCTTAGTAGCACATCATCTTTAGCAACTTCTCTATCCATATCATGATGAGATGACAAGATAAAACTCTTTATGAAGGTTACAAGCGGTGGCGCCCTTCCACTTTTAGGCAGAGGCTTATTCTTAGTGTTGGGCTTATTAGGCTCAAGCAACTTTCCACTATCAATTAAATTCTAGATCTCATGTCTCAACTTCATACAGTTGTCCATTTCGTATCCAAGCCTTTGATGGAATTGGCAAAATGCTTTAGTATCAAAGTTAGGCAGAAAAGGATTAGGCAAAGGACGAGGAGTCAAGGGTTGTAACAATCCCTTCTTCATTATATTCTCCAACACTTTTAACAAAGGTTCCCCCAAGTCTAAAAATTTACATTTCTTTGTTGGTTTAAATGTTGCATTTTTCTCAACACCTCTTCTTTTGCTTTGATTTTTCTCATTGGGGTGGTAGCCTCCCTTATTGCTTCAGTTAGACAGCACATGGTTTGACTTGTCTGGTAGAATAGGGATTGATCCCTTATTTTTCATTCGATCTCTACTAGCGAACATGTTCTTCGTTGATGTTGCCTTTCCCTTCTTTCTTATGTCAATGGGAGATGCATTATTACCATTGTTGATGATCTCTAGAATTTGAATCAACTGGTCCTCATAATTTTAACCAATTGATCTCGTAGCTCGGCCTTCCTAGCTTTGACAACTTCATCGACTATGTCCCTTAGCTGGTTTGCATCCATCCTTCCAATGAAGTACTTGATCAAAATTAATGTTGTAGGTGGTATTGTTGTATGTTCTTGAATTGTCGTACTTTAGGTCTATGAGCTAGAAAAGATTAATGATATATCATGTGATGCATGTATGTATGTATGCATGTATACGCAAACAATAAACAAACAAGGACAAATAGGAGGTTCCTTCCAACCTTATAACTTCTACACACGAATGGTAAGTCTCTTTTCCTAGGTAATATGGTTAAAAAAATACCAACATGGGGTATCTTATTTTTGAATAATTCTCTCAGCGTTTCAAGGAATAGTTATATTTTCAAAAATGGAAATCAGTTCATAATAATTCCCATTAATTAGGTTTTAATCCATTCAACCAACTAAAGTAGCTTTTATGCTATATTGGATTAAAATTAAATTAAGAGGTTTATTATAAATAGATTTCTCACTTGAAAAAGTAACTAATGATTCATGACAAAAACAAGCCCATGATTAAAAACTCTTAGTATAAACTAGGCTCATAATTAATTTTTGGTATTTCATAATTGACCTAAATAATTTGCAAGCACTTTGTAAGAAAAAGGTTGGATGAAAATAATTTTGTTTCTAAGCCCATTGTAAAAATTTTTATAAAAAATGGATTTTGGGCTTTGTATTTGAGTCTTGAGAAAAAGAATTTTTTATTTGTTTTTAGAAAAGTATTTTGTCCAAAGACCATTTTAAAATGTTTTGAAAATAACTTTGGTCTTTTGGACTTTAAAGAAAAAAATTTTTTGAGCTTACAATATATATAGGTCATATTAGAAAAAGAACATGTAATATCCCAAACAATACCCTAAAATTTTTTGAATGATTATTGTTAAAATTGGATTAAATGATTTAAGGTATAAATGTTTAAGTGGGAAGATAAAAAATGAAAAGAGAAGTGTGTATATGTTGTATATATAGAGATATATACAACATATACAAGTCAATTAATGAATTGGTCAAAAGAAATATTTAATTGTAATTAAATTAATTGAAATGGAAATTGAGTTAAGTGGAAGTGGATATTTATATATTATATTATTAAAATTGCTTGGTTGAGATTTAAAGAGAGAATTGTATGGTTAAGAGTGGTTGTGAGTAGTTGACTTTGCTCTTCTTTCTTCATCATCTTCTTCTTCCTTCTCTTTGGTTGGCCATCTCCATAGCAAGAGAGAAAGAGAGATTTTTGCTTTTCCAAACTCAAGATTGAAGGGTGTTTCAAGTGATCAAGTTGGAATTCCACTTGATTCCTTGGTTTTCTTTTAAGTTTGTGTTTTGAGTTTGGTGTTTGATTGTTGATGGTATGTGTATATTTGATTTTGGTGTATTTAAGAGTGTTTGATCTTATTGGTGTTGATTTTGGGATTGGTTTGAAGGAAAGGTTAAGTTTGGTGAAAGAAAGTAAGTGTTGTGTTTTGGGCACGTGATGGTTGTGATTTGTGTAGATGTATGTTTGAATTGTTTTGGTGTTTTTGCAAGTTATTATGGTTTATTGATGTGTTTGGTTAAGTTTTTTTTGGAGTGGAAGACGGTGAAAGAAAGAGATTTGTTGGATGTGGTGTTGTTATTGCCGGAATCAAGATTTTTGGCCTGACATACCCATGAACATGGCCAAGTCTTTTGGAGTGTCAATGGTTCTATTTTTTGGATGGGTGACATGAGCAGTGACATGACCATGTCACTGAGCGTGTCACAGCTTCTGTGTTGTAGTAGCATTGACATGGCCAGTGACACGCCCATGTCACAGAGCGTGTCATAGCTACTGTGATGTTGGTGGATTGACACGTCCAGTGACACGCCAATGTCACTGAGCGTGTCATAGCCACTATGTTGAGGGAAGATTGACATGGCCAATGACACGCCCATGTCACTGAGCGTGTCAAAGCTTCTGTGTTGTGAGTTTAGGGCACAGTCAGGGACACGCCCGTGTTGTTGAGCGTGTCATGTGTAGAGTTTGCCCTAGTTGGTTCTTAGCCTTATTATATCATGTGTATCTTTAAGTGAGTGTGTATTATCCCTTTCGAATTAGGTTTTGAAGAGATTGAGTTGCCCTAATCCAAGTGTTAGAGGATTCTTGGAAGAGGAAGTGTTTAGATTAGTGTGAGTAGCTCTTGAGGTAAGTACAAACCCTACATTATTGCACACATTTACATGAGATTGGGACTTAACACATTTGGTTGTAAATGTGTTAAGTAATCTATTACATTGTTGATACATTTGATTAATATTATGATTTGCATAATGTGAAAGATATGATGATCATTCAAAATGTATGTTCAATGCAATTGGTTATATATACTCTAATGATGAGATGTGAAGCCATTGTTGTTGGCTATAATATTGCAAATGAAATAATTGGGGCATGGTTGCCTAGATGATTATGAAGAAATGAGAATGGAATTGATAATGAAATAATAAAAGAATTGTGTGCCTAATGTGTTATTCACTTTTCAGAGTTTTGTTGTTGGTGACATGCCTAATAGTAACAATCCCTTGAAGCTGGGTTGGGCTTGATCCTTGAAGCCAAGTTGGGTTTAAGTTTAGCATGTTTAACTCCCCATGAAGCTTGGTTGGGTCTAGTCCTTAAAGCCTAGTTGGGATGTTACAAACCCTTTAAGCTGGGTTGGGTTTGGTCCTTGAAGCCAAGTTGGGTTAATGCCTAGCATGCTTCGCTCCCCTTGAAGCTTGGTTGGGCCTAATCCTTGAAGCCTAGTTGGGATGATAAATGTGATAATTGAACCAAAACATTAACTCTGAAAGTTGAATGGCATATTAATTTCTTTTGGACTCATGCTTGTCTTTGTTTAAATGAGAATCATGAATGTTGAAACAAATGAATAATAAGATTTAATGTAAGGTTTTGAAATATGATATTCTTATGTATTGTTTATAATATTTGAATGTATGATATTGGCATTACATTAAAGCATATTATTATTGTGGTTTGTACCACTAAGCCATTGGCTCAGCGCAATTGTGGTTCATTATGTAGGTGACAGGGTAGATCCGATTGAACCGGAGAGTTTAGCTAGACCGAGTCGAGTTTAGGCTTGTGAAGTGTTGATTGTGGACTTCAAGATCAGAGATGAATTTCCAAACATGTATAAACTCTATATATTTTGTAAATATTGATTTTGATGTATATATATATATTTAAATACCACTACATTTTCCGCTGCCAAATAAATAAGTATTTTATCTAGTATGTTTTATAATATAACTTGAATGTTTTAAGCTCTCTCATATCATATTGTTAAATTGAAAGATTGGGTTGTTTAATATAAAAAGTGACACTCTTGTATCCGGTATACATATATTATAAATGTGGTTGTATGTAGTGTGCATATATGGGGTACGGGGGTGTTACAACTGTTTTGGTATCAGAGCCTAGGTTTGAGATTCTCAACCTAGGTGAATTGTAAGAAAAAGAAAAATCTTGATTTTAAAATATGGTTTTTGATAAGATACATGCTTTGTGATAAGAGCATTTTTATACTTATTTTTAGTATGATTTCTATGTGTTTTTAGTTAATAATTCATTTGATTTTTGTTTAAAGTTTGTTTTAAGTGTTTGTTTTAGGTTAAAGTGAAAAAACTCCCTTGGATGATCAAAACAATGAAGAAAGAGCATGAATCAAGCAAGACATGGCCAAGCCAAAGTAAGCTTGGCTGTGTCACTCCTTGAAGAACAAAGAAAAGAAAGAAAGAAAGAAAGGCAGTGATGGACACGGCCAATTAGCTTGGCCGTGTCCCATGGAGAAATGAGAGACATGGGCAAGCCACCCATGGCTTGGCCGTGTCACCTATAAAAAGATGGATTCTTTTACATGGGTTGAGGAACAAGTGGGGGACAACCAATTTGCTTTTGCCAAAAGAAAGATTAAAGAAAGGAAAAGCTTGTCTAAATGATGGAAAGAAAGATTAAACAAAGGGGATGTGGGAGACAAGGAAGAGTGGTGTGAGTTGAAAGGTATGGTCTTTGAGCTTGGAATGATTTAAAAAGAGAAGAAGAAGAAGAAGAAGGTTGGAGGTTTTTGTAGAAAACAGAGAATAGAGAGAGAGAAGAGAGATTTGAGAGGAGGAGGCTTGGGCATACACGATTTGGGCAAGGAGGGAGTGACACTCTCCTTGACTCTTCATCTTCATCCTCCATTTCTATCCTCTCCACCATCTCCATCTTCCATTGGCAAGCTCCTGAAGATTGAAGAAGCTACATTAAAAGGGGTTTTTCTATTGTCTCTTTTATTTCATTTTAGTGTTATTGTTGTTGTTGTATTAAGAGTATTGAGCATGAACTAAATAATTCTCTATCTAGATATTGATGAACCCTAGCTTATTTGTATGATTGAATAATTTTAATTGATGGAGTTATTTTATTCTTATGATGCTTAATGATTTATTTCCAATTGATAATAGCATGCTTATTGATTGGATGAAATTTTCATATTATTGACTTGAGAAAGCTTGATATGAATTGAATACTCATAAGAGTTGAGGATTGATTTGAGTGCTAGAGATAGACTTACAAGATCCTTTGGTTTATAATTCCTTGTTCTTAATGCATGATCTATTTAATTGTGTTTGAGAAGAGATTCCTACATTCTATTTAGTGAATAGGGATTAATTCACTCGAGAGAGGTTTTAGTCTAAATTAGAGGAATGCCAATTCAACTCTATTATGTGATTTAATTGAATTGATGTTCATAAATATAATTGTGGCTAGGGGGATTCAATATTTGGATAGCTTTTTTTTATCATCAAACCTTTTTACATGACACTCAATTTATCTTTACTTGCATTCATTAAGTTAGTTGTCTTTAGTTATAAAATATCACAAAAACTATTAATTTGCTAAACAACAGTTAAGATTTGCACTAGTACTTGACCTTGTCCTCAGTGGAACGATAACTCACTCACTACTTTATTACTTGGGCGACCCATGCACTTGCGGTATTGCTATAGCATTAGGCTCAGGTGTACCACTTTGGCACTGGAGGTCTCTAATCTTTGATGGGGTATTCTGCTGTGTTTGCAGATATAGGTAGTGATGGCATCTTAGTCACGTCAGTCCATAGAAGGTAGTGCTGAGAGTGTAGCTCCTGAAGAGGGTTGAGATGGAGCTAGGGTTGATAAAGCTGGAGAGGCACCTGCTTTTGTGCCAGAGAGACCAGCTGCTGATGACATTCCGCTGGTTTGGTTACGGCATGTAGTATATTTGTTGAGGCAGGCTCCAGTGCAGCAGGCACCACTGCCACCACAGCCATAAGTGCCGGTGAGGCATTATGATAAATTGAGAAAGTATAGGTGTAATATCCTCATATATGGTCTAAAAGTTTTGATTAAGTTGTTGATGTTGTTGTTATTGTTGTTGTAGTGATATATTGGATTGAATATATGTGTTAAATTGCAAGAGAAAAGATATTGGAAAGTGAATGCTTGTGTATATGTGTTTTGGGGAAAAGAATTAGGGTTTAGAGAGAATGGTATATGTTGTGTATATGGTGATATATATAACATATAAATTGGTCAAATATAGAGTCAATATAAGAGGATATTTTATGTGGAATGTGCAATTACATATAAGGGCTTATATGAGACAAAAAGTTAGTTATATGATTGAGGGCATTTTGGTAATTGCTTGGATAAGATCACTTGGTGGAGATTAAAAGCAAAATTTGACTTTGTGTCTTCATCATTTTCTTCTTTCTTTCAAGAAGTGGCCGGCTCTCCAAAAACCAAAAGGAAAGAGAGGTGTTCTTGATGCTAGAAGCAAATTGAAGAAGCAATCAAAGGATTTGACAATAGATTTATGGAAGTTCTTCATCTAATGTAAGTATTCTCTAGTTTTCTTTACTTATTTTGAAGTGGTGTTGAAGTGAATTAAGATTTGTTGATTTTGTGATTTGGTGTGTTTGAGATGTGTTTGTGTTGTGTTTTCAAGTGTTGAATTGGTTTTAAGTTAAGAGTTTAAATAGGTGTTGTTGTTGGAAGTGGTGGATGTTGATTTTTGAAAGATGGTGATTTTAGGGTTTGAGATGGTTTGTGTTTAAGTGTAATATTAATGTGTTGTGTAGTGATTCTTATGATGAATATGTGTTTAGAACATTGATTATGTTCATTTGAATCATGTTGTATGGTGTATATTGTATTTGAGTGCAATTGAAAGAGTGTTGGATTTGGTTAGGGTTTGTTTATGGGTGACACGGCCAAAAGCAAAGGAGAGACACGGCCAAGTCATGGAACTTTTGGGCGTGTTGGATTAGTTTTGAGAGACACGGCCGTGTCCCCAAGCCGTGTTGCTTACTGTCCAATTGGTTTGAGTGACACGGCCACAAGCTTGGCCGTGTCCCTCAAGGGTGCTGCCCGTGTCCCTCAAATGTGTTGGTTAGGGTTTTATTTCTTTGTTCTAATTGTATTGTTTTGGTTCTTCAAAGGTGGGTTGGTCCCTAAACCTAAACATAAACACTTTAAATATACTTAAAGCATGGAAAGCCCTAATCAAATGGATGTGGAAGATCATAAAGCTATAAATAATATAAATTGTTCTTTGCCCTAATTGCATTGTTGAGATTAAACAATATTATGTTATGCAATGTAAATGGTAATGTGTTTCATGAGTAATGTATATTGAAATGTTATATCAAAGATGTTATGATGATTCAAATAAGAAATGATATGATGCAAAGCCATTATGATTGGCTATGATGATGCAATTGAAAGAAATAAGGCATGTTTGCCTAAATGTTGATGAGAATTGAGAATGGAAATGATAACTAAATAATAAATGAATTGTATGGCTAATGTGTTATTCCATTTTCAGAGTTTGTTGTTGGTGGCATGCCTAATAAGTGTAACAATCTCTTGAAGTTAGGTTGGATTGAATCCTTGAAGCCTAATTGCGATGTTACAACCCTTGAAGCTAGGTTGGGTTGGTTCTTGAAGCCAAGTTGGGTTGAAGCTTAGCATGCTTTGCTCCCCTTGAAGCTTGGTTGAACCTAATCCTTGAAGCCTAGTTGGGTATATGATATTGATAAATGTGATAACAAAACCAAAACATTAACTCTGAAAATTGAATGGCATATTAGTGTGTCTTGGGCCCATGCTTGTCTTTGTTTAGTGTTGATTATGAATGATTAAATGAATACTAATGAGGTATATGATAAGATGTTGAAATATGATATGTCTATTTATGTTGAGTTATGAAATGTAAAGGTATGTTGTTAGCTTTGCATATATGATGTTACATGTATAATATGGATTGAGAATTGGCATTGCATTGCATTAAAGCATAACATTAGCATGAATTATCTTACTAAGCCTTTGGCTTAGCGCGATAGTGTTTAATCGCGCAGGTAATAGAGTTGAACCTGAGAGTTCATCGAGACCGAGTGAGAATAGACCTTGAAGAGTTGATTTTGGGAACTTAAAGATCAGAAGAGATTTGCCAATCATGTACTACTTCTTTTTAATTTTGTAAAGTAATATTTATAATGTAAATATTTTATAAATTCCGCTGCGTATTAACTAAATGTATCTATATATCTATTTTGTTTTGTATTATAAGTAACTACCTATTTTTCTATAATGTATACAATTGAAAGATTATGGTATCGTTTAAAATGTTTTGAATGTTAAGAAAATCCGTAGCATCCCTATGTTTAGTGCATGTATACTACATTGTGGTGTTTGTAGTGTGCATGTATTGAATGTAGGGGTGTTACAATAGGGATGAGGATTTCTTTGGCACTGCAGATCCTGCAGTAGCTGAGTAGTGGTTGGATAGAGTTCAGATGGTATTCATCCAGTTGCAAGCCACTCCTGAAGAGATGTTTGATTATGCTGGATCCCTTCCACAGAAAGATGCTTATGATTGGTGGAAGACGGTTCCACATGCCATGGATGATCCACCGACATTGTCTTATAGTGATTTTTTGTAGGAGTTTGAGCAGAAATATACTCTCAGGGAGTATAAGGATGTCAAGAAGATAGAATTTCTGAATTTGAGGCAAGATAACCGGACAGTGACAAAGTATGAGATTGAGTATATTCGGTCAAGTCACTATGCCTGTGGGATTATTTCAGATGAGATAGACCGGTGTAGGAGATTTGAGGAGGGATTGAGGCTCTCTATGATGTGTATTGTTGCTGGTTCTTGGTACCAAGATTTTTCTCAATTGGTTGCAGCAGCTAGAAGTGTTGAGAGAGCACGGGGTATTGCAGCAGCTGCTACTGAAGAGGAGACTAGAGTTAGGAGACCCCAGTTTGAGGCAGGGTCTTCATCTATGAAGAGAGGCTGAAGAAGTTTTGTTCTGAGGATCAATAGGACCCAGAGGCAGTCTTGTAGGTTAGTTCAGTATCAGAGGAAGAAATCGAGACCTACAGTTTCTGTAGCGAGTGCTCCGACTCCAATGGTTCAGAGATCCATTCTACTTACATGTGTCCATTGTGGTAGGGCACATGGGGGTGCTTGTTGGAAGACGGGTGGATCAAGAGTATGTTTTAGATGTGGGTCACCAGCTCATTTTATCAAAGATTGCCCTGAGCTACAGGAGGATAGACAGACTGATACTGTAGCTTCTCGACCTAGTGTTAGCAGAGGTGGTAGATAGGGCAGAGGTTTCAGTAGAGGTGGTCGACCTGGGATTAGTCAGAGAGGAGGCTTTACATCTAGAGGCAGTAGGCCAGATGAAGCTGGGTCATCTCAGTGAGTGTATGTGATGCAGAGGTAGCCAGATGCTTCAGTTGTCATTGCGGGTACATTTTCTTTATTTGGCATTTTTGTTCTTGCTTTGATTGATCCAGGATCTACTCATTCATATATAAGTGCATCCATCTAGCCTATGACTGAATTGCATTCTGAGTCCCTAGGATTTGACGTGTTGGTGACAAATCCTTTAGGACATAGTGTGGTAGTTAGCAAGGTGCACCGAGATAGTTCTGTTGTGGTGCAAGGTGAGGAGTTTCTTGGTGATTTGATTGAAATGCCTTTTAAAGAGTATGATTTGATTTTGGGTATGGATTGGTTGTCTAAGCATGGAGCTATGGCAGACTGTCAAAAGAATTGTGTTACCCTAAGAACCAGTGATGGTAGAAGTGTAATTGTATCTAGTGAGCAGAGACAACTTGCATCCATATGATATTGATAAATGTGATAACAAAACCAAAACATTAACTCTGAAAATTGAATGGCATATTAGTGTGTCTTGGGCCCATGCTTGTCTTTGTTTAGTGTTGATTATGAATGATTAAATGAATACTAATGAGGTATATGATAAGATGTTGAAATATGATATGTCTATTTATGTTGAGTTATGAAATGTAAAGGTATGTTGTTAGCTTTGCATATATGATGTTACATGTATAATATGGATTGAGAATTGGCATTGCATTGCATTAAAGCATAACATTAGCATGAATTATCTTACTAAGCCTTTGGCTTAGCGCGATAGTGTTTAATCGCGCAGGTAATAGAGTTGAACCTGAGAGTTCATCGAGACCGAGTGAGAATAGACCTTGAAGAGTTGATTTTGGGAACTTAAAGATCAGAAGAGATTTGCCAATCATGTACTACTTCTTTTTAATTTTGTAAAGTAATATTTATAATGTAAATATTTTATAAATTCCGCTGCGTATTAACTAAATGTATCTATATATCTATTTTGTTTTGTATTATAAGTAACTACCTATTTTTCTATAATGTATACAATTGAAAGATTATGGTATCGTTTAAAATGTTTTGAATGTAAGAAAATCCGTAGCATCCCTATGTTTAGTGCATGTATACTACATTGTGGTGTTTGTAGTGTGCATGTATTGAATGTAGGGGTGTTACAATAGGGATGAGGATTTCTTTGGCACTGCAGATCCTGCAGTAGCTGAGTAGTGGTTGGATAGAGTTCAGATGGTATTCATCCAGTTGCAAGCCACTCCTGAAGAGATGTTTGATTATGCTGGATCCCTTCCACAGAAAGATGCTTATGATTGGTGGAAGACGGTTCCACATGCCATGGATGATCCACCGACATTGTCTTATAGTGATTTTTTGTAGGAGTTTGAGCAGAAATATACTCTCAGGGAGTATAAGGATGTCAAGAAGATAGAATTTCTGAATTTGAGGCAAGATAACCGGACAGTGACAAAGTATGAGATTGAGTATATTCGGTCAAGTCACTATGCCTGTGGGATTATTTCAGATGAGATAGACCGGTGTAGGAGATTTGAGGAGGGATTGAGGCTCTCTATGATGTGTATTGTTGCTGGTTCTTGGTACCAAGATTTTTCTCAATTGGTTGCAGCAGCTAGAAGTGTTGAGAGAGCACGGGGTATTGCAGCAGCTGCTACTGAAGAGGAGACTAGAGTTAGGAGACCCCAGTTTGAGGCAGGGTCTTCATCTATGAAGAGAGGCTGAAGAAGTTTTGTTCTGAGGATCAATAGGACCCAGAGGCAGTCTTGTAGGTTAGTTCAGTATCAGAGGAAGAAATCGAGACCTACAGTTTCTGTAGCGAGTGCTCCGACTCCAATGGTTCAGAGATCCATTCTACTTACATGTGTCCATTGTGGTAGGGCACATGGGGGTGCTTGTTGGAAGACGGGTGGATCAAGAGTATGTTTTAGATGTGGGTCACCAGCTCATTTTATCAAAGATTGCCCTGAGCTACAGGAGGATAGACAGACTGATACTGTAGCTTCTCGACCTAGTGTTAGCAGAGGTGGTAGATAGGGCAGAGGTTTCAGTAGAGGTGGTCGACCTGGGATTAGTCAGAGAGGAGGCTTTACATCTAGAGGCAGTAGGCCAGATGAAGCTGGGTCATCTCAGTGAGTGTATGTGATGCAGAGGTAGCCAGATGCTTCAGTTGTCATTGCGGGTACATTTTCTTTATTTGGCATTTTTGTTCTTGCTTTGATTGATCCAGGATCTACTCATTCATATATAAGTGCATCCATCTAGCCTATGACTGAATTGCATTCTGAGTCCCTAGGATTTGACGTGTTGGTGACAAATCCTTTAGGACATAGTGTGGTAGTTAGCAAGGTGCACCGAGATAGTTCTGTTGTGGTGCAAGGTGAGGAGTTTCTTGGTGATTTGATTGAAATGCCTTTTAAAGAGTATGATTTGATTTTGGGTATGGATTGGTTGTCTAAGCATGGAGCTATGGCAGACTGTCAAAAGAATTGTGTTACCCTAAGAACCAGTGATGGTAGAAGTGTAATTGTATCTAGTGAGCAGAGACAACTTGCATCCATATGATATTGATAAATGTGATAACAAAACCAAAACATTAACTCTGAAAATTGAATGGCATATTAGTGTGTCTTGGGCCCATGCTTGTCTTTGTTTAGTGTTGATTATGAATGATTAAATGAATACTAATGAGGTATATGATAAGATGTTGAAATATGATATGTCTATTTATGTTGAGTTATGAAATGTAAAGGTATGTTGTTAGCTTTGCATATATGATGTTACATGTATAATATGGATTGAGAATTGGCATTGCATTGCATTAAAGCATAACATTAGCATGAATTATCTTACTAAGCCTTTGGCTTAGCGCGATAGTGTTTAATCGCGCAGGTAATAGAGTTGAACCTGAGAGTTCATCGAGACCGAGTGAGAATAGACCTTGAAGAGTTGATTTTGGGAACTTAAAGATCAGAAGAGATTTGCCAATCATGTACTACTTCTTTTTAATTTTGTAAAGTAATATTTATAATGTAAATATTTTATAAATTCCGCTGCGTATTAACTAAATGTATCTATATATCTATTTTGTTTTGTATTATAAGTAACTACCTATTTTTCTATAATGTATACAATTGAAAGATTATGGTATCGTTTAAAATGTTTTGAATGTTAAGAAAATCCGTAGCATCCCTATGTTTAGTGCATGTATACTACATTGTGGTGTTTGTAGTGTGCATGTATTGAATGTAGGGGTGTTACAATAGGGATGAGGATTTCTTTGGCACTGCAGATCCTGCAGTAGCTGAGTAGTGGTTGGATAGAGTTCAGATGGTATTCATCCAGTTGCAAGCCACTCCTGAAGAGATGTTTGATTATGCTGGATCCCTTCCACAGAAAGATGCTTATGATTGGTGGAAGACGGTTCCACATGCCATGGATGATCCACCGACATTGTCTTATAGTGATTTTTTGTAGGAGTTTGAGCAGAAATATACTCTCAGGGAGTATAAGGATGTCAAGAAGATAGAATTTCTGAATTTGAGGCAAGATAACCGGACAGTGACAAAGTATGAGATTGAGTATATTTGGTCAAGTCACTATGCCTGTGGGATTATTTCAGATGAGATAGACCGGTGTAGGAGATTTGAGGAGGGATTGAGGCTCTCTATGATGTGTATTGTTGCTGGTTCTTGGTACCAAGATTTTTCTCAATTGGTTGCAGCAGCTAGAAGTGTTGAGAGAGCACGGGGTATTGCAGCAGCTGCTACTGAAGAGGAGACTAGAGTTAGGAGACCCCAGTTTGAGGCAGGGTCTTCATCTGTGAAGAGAGGCTGAAGAAGTTTTGTTCTGAGGATCAATAGGACCCAGAGGCAGTCTTGTAGGTTAGTTCAGTATCAGAGGAAGAAATCGAGACCTACAGTTTCTGTAGCGAGTGCTCCGACTCCAATGGTTCAGAGATCCATTCTACTTACATGTGTCCATTGTGGTAGGGCACATGGGGGTGCTTGTTGGAAGACGGGTGGATCAAGAGTATGTTTTAGATGTGGGTCACCAGCTCATTTTATCAAAGATTGCCCTGAGCTACAGGAGGATAGACAGACTGATACTGTAGCTTCTCGACCTAGTGTTAGCAGAGGTGGTAGATAGGGCAGAGGTTTCAGTAGAGGTGGTCGACCTGGGATTAGTCAGAGAGGAGGCTTTACATCTAGAGGCAGTAGGCCAGATGAAGCTGGGTCATCTCAGTGAGTGTATGTGATGCAGAGGTAGCCAGATGCTTCAGTTGTCATTGCGGGTACATTTTCTTTATTTGGCATTTTTGTTCTTGCTTTGATTGATCCAGGATCTACTCATTCATATATAAGTGCATCCATCTAGCCTATGACTGAATTGCATTCTGAGTCCCTAGGATTTGACGTGTTGGTGACAAATCCTTTAGGACATAGTGTGGTAGTTAGCAAGGTGCACCGAGATAGTTCTGTTGTGGTGCAAGGTGAGGAGTTTCTTGGTGATTTGATTGAAATGCCTTTTAAAGAGTATGATTTGATTTTGGGTATGGATTGGTTGTCTAAGCATGGAGCTATGGCAGACTGTCAAAAGAATTGTGTTACCCTAAGAACCAGTGATGGTAGAAGTGTAATTGTATCTAGTGAGCAGAGACAACTTGCATCCATATGATATTGATAAATGTGATAACAAAACCAAAACATTAACTCTGAAAATTGAATGGCATATTAGTGTGTCTTGGGCCCATGCTTGTCTTTGTTTAGTGTTGATTATGAATGATTAAATGAATACTAATGAGGTATATGATAAGATGTTGAAATATGATATGTCTATTTATGTTGAGTTATGAAATGTAAAGGTATGTTGTTAGCTTTGCATATATGATGTTACATGTATAATATGGATTGAGAATTGGCATTGCATTGCATTAAAGCATAACATTAGCATGAATTATCTTACTAAGCCTTTGGCTTAGCGCGATAGTGTTTAATCGCGCAGGTAATAGAGTTGAACCCGAGAGTTCATCGAGACCGAGTGAGAATAGACCTTGAAGAGTTGATTTTGGGAACTTAAAGATCAGAAGAGATTTGCCAATCATGTACTACTTCTTTTTAATTTTGTAAAGTAATATTTATAATGTAAATATTTTATAAATTCCGCTGCGTATTAACTAAATGTATCTATATATCTATTTTGTTTTGTATTATAAGTAACTACCTATTTTTCTATAATGTATACAATTGAAAGATTATGGTATCGTTTAAAATGTTTTGAATGTTAAGAAAATCCGTAGCATCCCTATGTTTAGTGCATGTATACTACATTGTGGTGTTTGTAGTGTGCATGTATTGAATGTAGGGGTGTTACAATAGGGATGAGGATTTCTTTGGCACTGCAGATCCTGCAGTAGCTGAGTAGTGGTTGGATAGAGTTCAGATGGTATTCATCCAGTTGCAAGCCACTCCTGAAGAGATGTTTGATTATGCTGGATCCCTTCCACAGAAAGATGCTTATGATTGGTGGAAGACGGTTCCACATGCCATGGATGATCCACCGACATTGTCTTATAGTGATTTTTTGTAGGAGTTTGAGCAGAAATATACTCTCAGGGAGTATAAGGATGTCAAGAAGATAGAATTTCTGAATTTGAGGCAAGATAACCGGACAGTGACAAAGTATGAGATTGAGTATATTCGGTCAAGTCACTATGCCTGTGGGATTATTTCAGATGAGATAGACCGGTGTAGGAGATTTGAGGAGGGATTGAGGCTCTCTATGATGTGTATTGTTGCTGGTTCTTGGTACCAAGATTTTTCTCAATTGGTTGCAGCAGCTAGAAGTGTTGAGAGAGCACGGGGTATTGCAGCAGCTGCTACTGAAGAGGAGACTAGAGTTAGGAGACCCCAGTTTGAGGCAGGGTCTTCATCTATGAAGAGAGGCTGAAGAAGTTTTGTTCTGAGGATCAATAGGACCCAGAGGCAGTCTTGTAGGTTAGTTCAGTATCAGAGGAAGAAATCGAGACCTACAGTTTCTGTAGCGAGTGCTCCGACTCCAATGGTTCAGAGATCCATTCTACTTACATGTGTCCATTGTGGTAGGGCACATGGGGGTGCTTGTTGGAAGACGGGTGGATCAAGAGTATGTTTTAGATGTGGGTCACCAGCTCATTTTATCAAAGATTGCCCTGAGCTACAGGAGGATAGACAGACTGATACTGTAGCTTCTCGACCTAGTGTTAGCAGAGGTGGTAGATAGGGCAGAGGTTTCAGTAGAGGTGGTCGACCTGGGATTAGTCAGAGAGGAGGCTTTACATCTAGAGGCAGTAGGCCAGATGAAGCTGGGTCATCTCAGTGAGTGTATGTGATGCAGAGGTAGCCAGATGCTTCAGTTGTCATTGCGGGTACATTTTCTTTATTTGGCATTTTTGTTCTTGCTTTGATTGATCCAGGATCTACTCATTCATATATAAGTGCATCCATCTAGCCTATGACTGAATTGCATTCTGAGTCCCTAGGATTTGACGTGTTGGTGACAAATCCTTTAGGACATAGTGTGGTAGTTAGCAAGGTGCACCGAGATAGTTCTGTTGTGGTGCAAGGTGAGGAGTTTCTTGGTGATTTGATTGAAATGCCTTTTAAAGAGTATGATTTGATTTTGGGTATGGATTGGTTGTCTAAGCATGGAGCTATGGCAGACTGTCAAAAGAATTGTGTTACCCTAAGAACCAGTGATGGTAGAAGTGTAATTGTATCTAGTGAGCAGAGACAACTTGCATCCATATGATATTGATAAATGTGATAACAAAACCAAAACATTAACTCTGAAAATTGAATGGCATATTAGTGTGTCTTGGGCCCATGCTTGTCTTTGTTTAGTGTTGATTATGAATGATTAAATGAATACTAATGAGGTATATGATAAGATGTTGAAATATGATATGTCTATTTATGTTGAGTTATGAAATGTAAAGGTATGTTGTTAGCTTTGCATATATGATGTTACATGTATAATATGGATTGAGAATTGGCATTGCATTGCATTAAAGCATAACATTAGCATGAATTATCTTACTAAGCCTTTGGCTTAGCGCGATAGTGTTTAATCGCGCAGGTAATAGAGTTGAACCTGAGAGTTCATCGAGACCGAGTGAGAATAGACCTTGAAGAGTTGATTTTGGGAACTTAAAGATCAGAAGAGATTTGCCAATCATGTACTACTTCTTTTTAATTTTGTAAAGTAATATTTATAATGTAAATATTTTATAAATTCCACTGCGTATTAACTAAATGTATCTATATATCTATTTTGTTTTGTATTATAAGTAACTACCTATTTTTCTATAATGTATACAATTGAAAGATTATGGTATCGTTTAAAATGTTTTGAATGTGAAGAAAATCTGTAGCATCCCTATGTTTAGTGCATGTATACTACATTGTGGTGTTTGTAGTGTGCATGTATTGAATGTAGGGGTGTTACAATTGTTTTGGTATCAGAGCCTAGGTTTGAGATTCTCAGCCTAGGTAAAATGTAATAAAAAGAATATTTTTACTTAAAAAGTTGGTTTTGAAATAAAATACATGTTTGGGATTGGCAATCTCTGATCTTTAATAAGGTATAATCTGCTGTGTTTGCAGACATAGGTTGTGATGGACTCTCACTCACGCCAGTCAGTTGAGGGTAGTGCTGAGAGTATTGTCCTTGATGATGGAGTTAGGGTTGTTAGTGCTGGGGAGGCACCTGCTTCGGTGTCGGGGAGACCAGCTGGGGAGGAGGTTCCGCCAGCTTGGGTTAGGCATGTGGTAGAAGCTTTGAGGCAAGCACCAGTGCAACCACCACCACCCCCTCAGCCTGTGGTACCAGTGAGGCACTATGACAAACTAAGGAAGTATGGAGCGGAGGATTTCCTTGGTACTACTGATCCAGCTGTGGCTGAGCAATGGCTTGATAAAGTACAGAGGATCTTTATTCAGTTGCAAGCCACATTGGAGGAAAAGTTTGATTATGCAAGATCTTTGCTACAGAAGGATGCATATGACTGGTGGATGACAGTGCCCCATTCTATGGATGATCCACCAACCTTGTCCTATGCTGATTTTCTAAGAGAATTTGAATTGAAGTATACTCCTAGGGAGTACAAGGAAATGAAGAAGATGGAGTTTTGAGCTTGAAGCATGACAGCAGGACTGTAACTGAATATGAGGTTGAGTTTGTTAGATTAAGCCATTATGCTGGGGGCATTATAGCTGATGAGATTGACAGATGCAGGAGATTTAAGGAGGGATTGAGGCCCTCTATCATGTGTTTGGTGGCTGGATCTAGATATCATGATTTTTCTCAGCTAGTGGCAGCAGCTCGAAGTGTAGAGCGAGCTCAAGTTATTGCAGCTGCTTCAGAGGAAAAGGTTAGGGTTAGGAGGCCCCAGTTTGAGGCAGGGTCTTCTTCTGTTAAGAGAGGTAAAGGAAGCTTTGTTCCTAGAGTTAGTAGGAGTCAGAGGTCAGCTGGTAGGTCAGTGCAGTTACAGAGGCAGAGATTTAGACCTGCAGCTTCAGTGGCAAGTGCTCCGACCCCTATGATTCAGAGATCCACCCTACCCATCTGTATCCATTGTGGTAGGCCACATGGTGGTCCTTGCTGGAAGACTGGTGTAGCAGGGGTTTGTTTCAGATGTGGATCACCAGATCACTTTGTTAGAGATTGTCCTGAGAGGCAAGAACAGATGTCAGTTGATACTGCAGCTTCTCGACCTAGTGTGAGGGGAGGTCGAGCAGGCAGAGGTAGCAGCCGGGGAGGTAGATCTGGGTTCAGTGCTAGAGGAGGTGCTACATCCAGGGAGAGTAGGCCAGAGGAGGTTGGATCTTCCCAGAGGATGTATGTTATGCAGAGGCAGCCAGATGCATCGGCAGTCATAGCTGGTACTTTTTCTTTATTTGATACTTCAGTACTTGCTTTGATTGATCCGGGTTCCACTCATTCATATATTAGTGCATCTGTTTTGCCTGTGTCTGATATGCATGCTGAGTCCCTAGGATTTGATGTGTTGGTGACAAATCCTTTAGGGCATAGTGTGATTGCGAGCAAGGTGCACCGAGATAGTGCAGTGAGGGTGCAAGGTGAGGAGTTTATTGGAGATTTGATTGAGATGCCATTTAAGGAATATGATGTGATTCTAGGCATGGACTGGCTATCTAGACATGGAGCTGTGGTAGACTGTAAAAGGAAAGTTGTTACCTTGAGAACCAGTGATGATAGAGAGGTAATAGTATCTAATGAGCAGGAACAGCTAGCCTCCTTATTTGTTTCAGCTGTTGCAGCTCGGAGATTGATTAGAAAGGGGTGTGAAGCCTATCTTGCTCATGTGATAAATACTAGAGTGAAGGGTTCTCCCATTGATAGTATTGCCACAGTTGCAGAGTTCCCAGATGTATTTCCAGAGGAGTTGCCAGGGTTACCTCCTGAGAGAGAGGTGGAGTTCGGTATTGAATTATTGCCTGGTACCACTCCTATCTCCATTACTCCTTATAGAATGGCACCAGCAGAATTGAGGGAATTGAAGGTACAGTTGCAGGAGCTGTTGGACAAAGAATTTATTCGCCCCAGTGTTTCTCCTTGGGGAGCTCCTGTGCTATTTGTGAAAAAGAAAGATGGTACTATGAGATTGTGCAACGATTATAGGTAATTGAACAAGGTGACCATTAAAAATAAATATCCTTTGCCTAGAATTGATGATCTCTTTGATCAATTGAAGGGAGCGTCAGTGTTTTCTAAGATTGATCTGAGATCTGGGTACCATCAGCTGAGAGTCAGAGCTGAAGACATTTCCAAGACAGCTTTTCGGACCAAGTATGGGCATTATGAGTTTCTAGTTATGCCTTTTGGTTTGACGAATGCACCGGCAGCTTTTATGGACTTGATGAATAGGGTGTTTAGGCCCTATTTGGATCAGTTTGTGGTAGTGTTTATTGATGATATTCTGGTATATTCGCGGAATAAAGAGGAACATGACAAGCATCTGTGGATTGTGTTGCAGATTTTGAGAGAGAAGCAGTTGTTTGCCAAATTGTCGAAGTGTGAGTTCTGGTTGGATCAAGTCGCTTTTCTCGGACATATTGTTTCAGCAGAAGGCATTAGAGTTGATCCGAGCAAAGTTGAAGCTATATTGAATTGGAGTCCACCCAAGTCGGTGACAGAGGTTAGAAGTTTTCTGGGTTTGGCAGGCTATTACCGGCAGTTTGTGAAAGGGTTTTCTTTGATAGCTACTCCACTCACCAGATGCTTCGTAAGGGAGTGAGATTTGTGTGGACGGATCAGTGTCAGGCTAGCTTTGAACAGTTGAGAGAAATGTTGACTCAAGCGCCTGTTCTTACTTTACCTGTGGAAGGCAAACCATATGTGATTTACAGTGATACTTCACATAGTGGTTTGGGGTGTGTGCTAATGCAAGAAGGTAAAGTCATAGCTTATGCTTCTCGACAATTGAAACCGCATGAGCTTAATTATCCGACCCATGATTTGGAGCTAGCAGCCATTGTGTTTGCATTGAAGATTTGGCGACACTATCTGTTTGGGGAGAAATGTTTTATCTACACTGATCACAAAAGTTTGAGATATTTGGGGGTCCAGAAAGAGCTTAATCTTCGGCAGAGAAGATGGTTAGAATTGATTAAAGACTATGACTGTTTGATTGATTATCATCCAGGTAAAGCAAATGTGGTTGCTGATGCCTTGAGTCGGAAGTCTTTGGCAGGTTTGACTGTTTATTCACTCTCGTTGCTTGTTGAGTTGAGAGCATTGTGTGCTAGTTTTATAGCTTGTGACGATGGTGCATTGTTGGCACAGTTGCTTTTGAAACTAGTTTTGTTAGATCAGATTAAAGAGGCTCAGTCAGCCGATAAGAAGATTCAGAATATTGTTTTAGCTTGCCAGAATGGGAAAAGTGGAGATTTTGTTGTGAGAGATGATGGGAGTCTCTGGTTTAAGAATAGATTGTGTGTACCCGATGATGCTAATTTGAAAAGAATCATTTTGGAAGAAGCACATCAGTCAGTGTTTGCTATGCATCCGGGCAACACCAAGATGTATCATGATTTGAGGCAGCATTACTGGTGGTCTGGTATGAAAAGAGACATTTCGGAGTTTGTATCAAAATGTCTCACTTGTCAGAAGGTAAAAGCAGAGCATCAAGTTCCAACTGGATTACTTCAGCCTTTGTCAGTGCCTGAATGGAAGTGGGAAAGAGTGACAATGGATTTTGTGTCTGGGTTGCCATTGACACAAAGGAAGCATGATGCCATTTGGGTGATTGTGGATAGATTGACTAAGACAGCTCATTTCCTTCCAGTTCAGATGGATTACTCTTTGGAGAGGTTGGCTGAGCTGTATATTCATGAGATTGTGAAGTTGCATGGGGTTCCAACTTCTTTAGTGTCCGATCGAGATCCCAGGTTTACTTCAAGATTTTGGAAAAGTTTGCATAGTGCTTTGGGTTCTCGACTGCACTTCAGCACTGCTTTTCATCCACAGACGGATGGACAGTCAGAAAGGGTGATTCAGATTATTGAAGATATGTTGAGAAGCTGTGTCATTGATTTCTCTGGAAGTTGGGACAGATTTTTACCACTTGTGGAGTTTGCTTATAACAACAGTCACCAATCCAGCATTGGTATGGCACCATTCGACGCACTGTATGGTAGACGGTGCAGGACACCGCTGTGTTGGAATGAACTTGGGGAAAGTAAGTTAATTGGGCCTGATTTGGTTAAAGAAACTGAAGAGAAGGTGAAGTTGATTCGGGGTAGGTTAAAAGCAGCTTCAGACCGACAGAAGTCTTATGCAGATCTGAAAAGGAGAGACATAGAGTTTGATATTGGAGATAAGGTATTTTTGAAAGTGTCTCCTTGGAAGAAAATTTTGAGTTTCGGTCGGAAAGGGAAATTGAGTCCTCGATTCATTGGACCGTATGAAGTTTTGGAAAGAGTTGGGCCAGTTGCTTATCGACTCGCTTTGCCACCTGAGTTGGATCATATTCATAATGTATTTCATGTTTCTATGTTGAGAAAGTATAGGTCGGATCCATCTCATGTGTTGCCAATTGAATCTATCGAAGTAAGCCCAGATTTGACACTTGAAGAGGAACCAGTTGCTATCTTGGCACGTGAAGTGAAAGAATTGAGAAACAAGAGAGTGCCATTGGTGAAGATTTTGTGGAAGAATCATGGAAAAGAAGAAGCAACTTGGGAAAATGAACAAATCATGCGAGAGCAATATCCTCTGTTGTTTCAGAGTTAATTTCAGGTAATTTCGAGGACGGAATTTTCTTTTTAGAGGGGGAGAATTGTAATATCCTCATATATGGTCTAAAAGTTTTGATTAAGATGTTGATGTTGTTGTTATTGTTGTTGTAGTGATATATTGGATTGAATATATGTGTTAAATTGCAAGAGAAAAGATATTGGAAAGTGAATGCTTGTGTATATGTGTTTTGGGGAAAAGAATTAGGGTTTAGAGAGAATGGTATATGTTGTGTATATGGTGATATATATAACATATAAATTGGTCAAATATAGAGTCAATATAAGAGGATATTTTATGTGGAATGTGCAATTACATATAAGGGCTTATATGAGACAAAAAGTTAGTTATATGATTGAGGGCATTTTGGTAATTGCTTGGATAAGATCACTTGGAGGAGATTAAAAGCAAAATTTGACTTTGTGTCTTCATCATTTTCTTCTTTCTTTCAAGAAGTGGCCGGCTCTCCAAAAACCAAAAGGAAAGAGAGGTGTTCTTGATGCTAGAAGCAAATTGAAGAAGCAATCAAAGGATTTGACAAGAGATTTATGGAAGTTCTTCATCTAATGTAAGTATTCTCTAGTTTTCTTTACTTATTTTGAAGTGGTGTTGAAGTGAATTAAGATTTGTTGATTTTGTGATTTGGTGTGTTTGAGATGTGTTTGTGTTGTGTTTTCAAGTGTTGAATTGGTTTTAAGTTAAGAGTTTAAATAGGTGTTGTTGTTGGAAGTTGTGGATGTTGATTTTTGAAAGATGGTGATTTTAGGGTTTGAGATGGTTTGTGTTTAAGTGTAATATTAATGTGTTGTGTAGTGATTCTTATGATGAATATGTGTTTAGAACATTGATTATGTTCATTTGAAACATGTTGTATGGTGTATATTGTATTTGAGTGCAATTGAAAGAGTGTTGGATTTGGTTAGGGTTTGTTTATGGGTGACACGGCCAAAAGCAAAGGAGAGACACGGCTAAGTCATGGAACTTTTGGGCGTGTTGGATTAGTTTTGAGAGACACGGCCGTGTCCCCAAGCCGTGTTACTTACTGTCCAATTGGTTTGAGTGACACGGCCACAAGCTTGGCCGTGTCCCTCAAGGGTGCTGCCCGTGTCCCTCAAATGTGTTGGTTAGGGTTTTATTTCTTTGTTCTAATTGTATTGTTTTGGTTCTTCAAAGGTGGGTTGGTCCCTAAACCTAAACATAAACACTTTAAATATACTTAAAGCATGGAAAGCCCTAATCAAATGGATGTGGAAGATCATAAAGCTATAAATAATATAAATTGTTCTTTGCCCTAATTGCATTGTTGAGATTGAACAATATTATGTTATGCAATGTAAATGGTAATGTGTTTCATGAGTAATGTATATTGAAATGTTATATCAAAGATGTTATGATGATTCAAATAAGAAATGATATGATGCAAAGCCATTGTGATTGGCTATGATGATGCAATTGAAAGAAATAAGGCATGTTTGCCTAAATGTTGATGAGAATTGAGAATGGAAATGATAACTAAATAATAAATGAATTGTATGGCTAATGTGTTATTCCATTTTCAGAGTTTGTTGTCGGTGGCATGCCTAATAAGTGTAACAATCTCTTGAAGTTAGGTTGGATTGAATCCTTGAAGCCTAATTGCGATGTTACAACCCTTGAAGCTAGGTTGGGTTGGTTCTTGAAGCCAAGTTGGGTTGAAGCTTAGCATGCTTTGCTCCCCTTGAAGCTTGGTTGAACCTAATCCTTGAAGCCTAGTTGGGTATATGATATTGATAAATGTGATAACAAAACCAAAACATTAACTCTGAAAATTGAATGGCATATTAGTGTGTCTTGGGCCCATGCTTGTCTTTGTTTAGTGTTGATTATGAATGATTAAATGAATACTAATGAGGTATATGATAAGATGTTGAAATATGATATGTCTATTTATGTTGAGTTATGAAATGTAAAGGTATGTTGTTAGCTTTGCATATATGATGTTACATGTATAATATGGATTGAGAATTGGCATTGCATTGCATTAAAGCATAACATTAGCATGAATTATCTTACTAAGCCTTTGGCTTAGCGCGATAGTGTTTAATCGCGCAGGTAATAGAGTTGAACCCGAGAGTTCATCGAGACCGAGTGAGAATAGACCTTGAAGAGTTGATTTTGGGAACTTAAAGATCAGAAGAGATTTGCCAATCATGTACTACTTCTTTTTAATTTTGTAAAGTAATATTTATAATGTAAATATTTTATAAATTCCGCTGCGTATTAACTAAATGTATCTATATATCTATTTTGTTTTGTATTATAAGTAACTACCTATTTTTCTATAATGTATACAATTGAAAGATTATGGTATCGTTTAAAATGTTTTGAATGTTAAGAAAATCCGTAGCATCCCTATGTTTAGTGCATGTATACTACATTGTGGTATTTGTAGTGTGCATGTATTGAATGTAGGGGTGTTACAATAGGGATGAGGATTTCTTTGGCACTGCAGATCCTGCAGTAGCTGAGTAGTGGTTGGATAGAGTTCAGATGGTATTCATCCAGTTGCAAGCCACTCCTGAAGAGATGTTTGATTATGCTGGATCCCTTCCACAGAAAGATGCTTATGATTGGTGGAAGACGGTTCCACATGCCATGGATGATCCACCGACATTGTCTTATAGTGATTTTTTGCAGGAGTTTGAGCAGAAATATACTCTCAGGGAGTATAAGGATGTCAAGAAGATAGAATTTCTGAATTTGAGGCAAGATAACCGGACAGTGACAAAGTATGAGATTGAGTATATTCGGTCAAGTCACTATGCCTGTGGGATTATTTCAGATGAGATAGACCGGTGTAGGAGATTTGAGGAGGGATTGAGGCTCTCTATGATGTGTATTGTTGCTGGTTCTTGGTACCAAGATTTTTCTCAATTGGTTGCAGCAGCTAGAAGTGTTGAGAGAGCACGGGGTATTGCAGCAGCTGCTACTGAAGAGGAGACTAGAGTTAGGAGACCCCAGTTTGAGGCAGGGTCTTCATCTATGAAGAGAGGCTGAGGAAGTTTTGTTCTGAGGATCAATAGGACCCAGAGGCAGTCTTGTAGGTTAGTTCAGTATCAGAGGAAGAAATCGAGACCTACAGTTTCTGTAGCGAGTGCTCCGACTCCAATGGTTCAGAGATCCATTCTACTTACATGTGTCCATTGTGGTAGGGCACATGGGGGTGCTTGTTGGAAGACGGGTGGATCAAGAGTATTTTTTAGATGTGGGTCACCAGCTCATTTTATCAAAGATTGCCTTGAGCTACAGGATGATAGACAGACTGATACTGTAGCTTCTCGACCTAGTGTTAGCAGAGGTGGTAGAGGGGGCAGAGGTTTCAGTAGAGGTGGTCGACCTGGGATTAGTCAGAGAGGAGGCTTTACATCTAGAGGCAGTAGGCCAGATGAAGCTGGGTCATCTCAGTGAGTGTATGTGATGCAGAGGTAGCCAGATGCTTCAGTTGTCATTGTGGGTACATTTTCTTTATTTGGCATTTTTGTTCTTGCTTTGATTGATCCAGGATCTACTCATTCATATATAAGTGCATCCATCTAGCCTATGACTGAATTGCATTCTGAGTCCCTAGGATTTGACGTGTTGGTGACAAATCCTTTAGGACATATGGTGGTTGTTAGCAAGGTGCACCGAGATAGTTCTGTTGTGGTGCAAGGTGAGGAGTTTCTTGGTGATTTGATTGAAATGCCTTTTAAAGAGTATGATTTGATTTTGGGTATGGATTGGTTGTCTAAGCATGGAGCTATGGCAGACTGTCAAAAGAAGTGTGTTACCCTGAGAACCAGTGATGGTAGAAGTGTAATTGTATCTAGTGAGCAGAGACAACTTGCATCCATGTTTGTTTCAGCTGTTGCAGCTAGGAGGTTGATTCGGAAGGGATGTGAGGCTTATATTTCTCATGTTGTAGATACTAGAGTAGTGGGTTCTCAACTTGATAGTATACCCACAGTTGCTGAATTCCCAGATGTTTTTCCTAAAGAGTTGCCAGGGTTACCCCTTGAGAGAGAGGTTGAGTTTGATATCGATTTGTTGCCTGGTACCACTCTCATCTCTATTACTCCCTATCGAATGGCACCTACTGAGTTGAGAGACTTAAAGGTGCAGTTGCAGGAGTTGTTGGATAAAGGATTTGTTCGCCCTAGTGTGTCTCCATGGGGAGCACCTATTTTGTTTATAAAGAAGAAGGATGGTGTTGACCCTTAATTTTTGACCCAATCTGGTCAAATATGTTTTATTTAGCCCAAAATGATTTTTGTTGTCTAATTAGTCCAAAATAATTTTTATTAAATAATTTTTGCTTTAGTATCTAATTTTTATTAATAAAAAAATAAAAATAAACAAATAAAAATCAAAAAATAAAAATAAAAATAAAAATCGGAGTCGAAAAAATCGGCAACGAAAAAATCGTCGCGCGGGCCCTTAGGCATTTCACCTGCAGGAATTTCCTGCTGTCGAAATAGCCCAAACTATTTCACCCGTAGGAAATTTCTGTGGGCGAAATAGCTTTTTTGCCAGCGTATTTTTTCCTGCGGTAATTTTTTTCGGCAGCGCAATTTTTTTCAACGCAAAATTTCCGAAACCTAATTTAATTAGGTTTTGGTTTCCTTTTCTTATTTATATTACTTACCGTGAATAATAAGGAAGATACATAGAAAGACCTCTATAAATAAGGACCAAAGGCAACCAAATTGGAAGAGGACAAATTTCACAGTAGCTTTGAGAATTTGAATCCGAAAGTGAAGTAGAAAAGCAATAATTGAATTCAATTGATTTTTATGGAGCAGAAACACAATTTAAGCAATTCGAAGGCAAAAAAGGCTTGTCTTTGGAGCTTGTTCATCCAAGAAGAATTATTTTTGGAGGAATCATAAAAAAAAAGGAATGTAGTAAATTCTTTTTTTTATATAGTAGCCAAATTTTCCTTTGTTCTTTTAATTCAAAAATCCCAGAACCTAATCCCTTTTGTTCAAAGTTAAAAACATTAATTTGTTGCTTTATTTCCCAAAAAATTTAATTTTATTAATTTTATTTCTTCAAAACCCCAAAATTCCAATTTACTTTCCAAATTATGTAAACTATTTAAACATATTCCGTTTCTTATAAAAAAAAACCCTAAAATACTTTTTCCAATTTTATAAATCTTTTTTATTCATAAAAACTTTAATTTGTTTGGTTTAAACTTATAAAATCTCATGAAATCATCAAATTATTTTTCTAAACCCTAATTCAAATTCATCACCCGAGACCCAAATTCTAAAATGCTAAAACCCTAATTCAATTTCTAAACCTAAAATAATATACTCTAACTCCTTTAAAACCTTAAATCTTAATTTTTTTTCTAAGCCCTAATCCTTTAAAAAATTAAAAAACCATAAAAATATAAATATTTTAAAATTACACAATAGCTTAAAATCACCATTTAAAACCACAAATCAAAACAATTTCAAAGTGTCTAAAACCCTAGTTTCATGATCTCACCATTCAAATATTAATTTAGTTAATCAAATAGTCTTACGAACCTTTTAAAACATAAAACCCTAATCTATTTTAATTCCATAAAAAGTCACAGTAGCTATAACTGGACTTTTGTTTGCTTTATTTAATTCTATACTTGATTATGCTTTGATTTATCTCTTGTGCTTTAATTTATTTAATTCAATACTTGATTTATTTAATTTATCATGGATGGATATTTATTTTCTATTTTGATTAATAGCTTTGATGAATGATTTATTTATGATGAATGATTATTTACTTTTATCAATTAATTTAGATTTCCAAAAGTTGTAAAAGGTATATTTCCACTTGGTGGTACCTCATTAGTTAAACATCATGTAATTTAATTTGCTTTTCTACCTTAGAACCAATGTAAAGGGCATGTTTCTACCTTTTGGTGGGTTTCCTATTTAGGCATGTGATGTAAGGAGATGTTTTCATCCTTGGATGGGTGTCCATTTATTTGCTTTGTTTGGACATTGCTTTGATTTTAATAAAATGATGCTTTCTTTTGATTATTGTGTGTAATATGGATAATGTTGTTATATTTAAGAATTTTATAATATTAAGACTCGTAAAGGAGGCCAGTTCCAATGAACTGAGCGTTGTGGGGGTGCTGGGCCATTTCTCACCTTCCCCGCACGTACCTAACTTTTCGAACCCATTAGGGGGTTGGGGATTCCTTAGGAATCGAGTCATCCACCCCTTTCTTTTTCCCAGCCCGTCCGGGTGGTGACTCCATTTTCTCCGGACTTAGGTTTGTGTTCTCCAAGGCCCCGAGCCTAAACAATGCCGAAGTCGCAATAACCATTCCACCGGGAGTGGGAGCAAAAATCCCCGCTCACAGTGGCGACTCCACTGGGGATAAGAGAAGTTGATTCCATTGGTCTTTATATTATTCTATTCTTTCTTATAATGATATTATCCATTGCATCATATTAGATTGCATTGTGTGCGTGAGTTAGGACACCCGTGTTACCCGTTTTATGTTATGTAAGGGATACCATACTTTCACTCAAGGTATGGAGATCGAGCATGGAATAACCACTCATAGCCTCATACCTTTTGGTATATACTTGCTATGGGAACCTAAGCCTTTTTAGCCCAAAGACTAAAGCTCATGTAATTGGCCTAGTTACTTTCCTTAGGTTTTACCCCAAATGCATGTTGTTTGACTATGGTTAGTTTATCTTAGTCTAAATCATGGCTTATTTGGTTTGTTCTTTTTATAATATGACCTAAGTATATTGTAAGCTCAAAATAAACTTTTCTTTCCAAAAGACCAAAGCTATTTTCAAATTTTTATTTTCAAGATGGTCTTTGGACATAAGACTTTTCTAAAAAATAATAAATAAATTCTTTGGTCCATGGCCCAAATACTAAGCCCAAAATCCATTTTTCTAATCTCTTTTACAATGGGCTTAGAAAACAAAACTATTTTTCACCCAATCTTTTCTTACAAAGAGCTTGCAAAAATATTTAGGTCAATTATGAAATACCAAAAATCAATTGTGGGCCTAGTTTACACTTAAGAATAAATTAACCATGGGCTTGTTTTTGGCATGAACCATTAGTTACTCTTTTCAAGTGAGAAATCTATTTATAATAAACCTCTTAATTTCGTTTTAATCCAACATAGCATAAAAGCTACTTTAGTTGGTTGAATGGATTAAAACCTAATTAATGGGAATTATCATGAATGGATTTCCATTTTTGAAAATATAACTATTGGTTGAAACGTCTGAGGGAATTATTCGAAAATAAGATACCCCATGATGGTATTTTGTTAACCATATACCTAGGAAAAGAGACTCGCCATTCGTGTGTGGATGTTATAAGGTTGGAAGGAACGTCCTATTCGTCCTTGTTTGTCTACTGTTTGTGCATACATGCATACATGCATACATTTGCATCTCATATCATTGATCCTCTCTGGCTCACAGCCCTAGAATACGAAAGTTCAAAAGCCTACAACAATCCGACCTACGCCGGAGATGAGGTATCTAGCAACGACTCAATCACTTGCTCACCAAAAACAATGGAGCCCGAACAAATTCAAAGAATGGTGGATGATGCCCTCAATGCCAAGATGGAAGAAATAAAAGAGGCCATGGCTGAGACAATAAAGAATCAACTAGATGCAATTTTAGGAAACAATGCATAAGCATATGCTAGCACCAAAAAGTCAATGGGAAGACTAAAGTTAGTGAAGTAGCTTTTGATGATGATAAGGTGGTCATTGATGATGATGATTGGGCTCAATACTACCAAGATCTTCAAGACAAAAAGGAGTTGAAGGTTGTTGAGAAGGCAACTATTGAAAAGACCAAGACTTCTGATGTTGAAAAGATGATTGCTGATTTAGAAAATAAATTTGAGAAGAAGCTAAAAACCGAAGAGATGTCTGAGATCTACAAACTATTTGAACAAGATGAAGAGGTCCCTTATAAATTCAAGATGCCTTCCTTTGTTAAGTACAATGGCACCGAAAATCCTCATCTTCACATAAAGCAATACATCACTGCCATGCAGTCTGCCCGAGCTACTAAGGCTCAAACTCTAAGGTACTTTATGCTCTCATTGGTCCCTATTGTCCAAAATTGGTTCAATACCTTAGATGATGGAACACAAAAGAGTTGAGATCTACTTTACAAAGCCTTCATCCAACAATATGGATATAATGTTGAGTTGGAAGTTACCTTAATGGAAGTAGAGTCCATTAGGCAAAGGCCGAATGAGAATTTTGTAGATTATGTCAAGATATGGAGAAACAAGGCTGCTTTACTCAAGAAGAGGCCTGATGAATCCAATCAAATAAGGATGATTGTGAGAGGGATGTTGCCTAATCTTCGTGAGAGGATGTCTCATACACTCATCTGTGATTTCAAAGACCTTCTCCAAGCTGGTCTACAAATTGAAGAGTGGGAAAGGGAGAAGAATCGCTTTTCAATAAGAAGGAATCAGAAAGGGAACAACCAGCCTAACAATCAAAGCACGCAAAAAGAAGTTGATATTAATTTGACCGGTCAAGGAAATAAAAGACAATTCTCAAAATTGGGGAAATCTCTAACTTCGGTTTTTAGCAAGCTGCAAAAGAAAGGGTTGTTACAACCGTTAGCTCCTCGACCTCTACATAATCCATTGCCACCAAACTTCAATGCCGAAGCCTTCTATCAATTTCATCAAATAAGAGGACGTGAAATAGATAAATGTGCTTGTCTAAGGCATGAGATCTAAGACCTAATCGATAGTTGCAAGCTACCCGAGCCGGATAAGCCCAATACCAAGAACAACCCTTTGCCTAAGTTTGGAAGAGTACCTCCACCGGCAACCTTAATGGTGGGAAAAGGATTGGAAGAAGATTTTATTTTATCCTCTTTTCAAGATGGGGATATTGAAGATGTGAAAGGAAAAGAAGCCTAACTCTATGAACTTTCCTTAGCTTGAATGTTGCTTTTCAATTTTACTTTCTTTAATTGGAACTATCGTGTTTTTCAAATTTAAAGTTGCTTGAATAAATTACTTTTATCAAAAAATTTGTTAGTATTTGTTCATTTTGGTGTTCAACCAATGAGGAATCTAGCTTGATGTTCATAAATTAATGTGTCTAGGCATCATGACTTGAATGACTTTACTAGGTGAGGGAATTGCTCTATAGCTTTGAGTTGTGTATGCTTACTTAGAGAGGGCTCCTGCATAATTACCTTTGTCTAGGTCCCAATCAATCTTAGAACATGCTTTGACAAACTTTCAAGGAGAAATTTAACTTTACTTATTTAAGAGAGCAATGATCTAGGCATTGTTTGGTTAGCCAACAACTAGTATCCACCCAATTAAATATCAATCCCTAGTTGTCCCTTTGAGCCTTCATAGAATTTTAGCTTTCTTTTCATTGCCTTACAAACCCCAATAACCTACCTTGAGTTGTTGTGATACTTTTGACAAGTCTTATGATCACTAAGATGAAAAGGCAAGAAGATCAAAGAAAGTAATAATTAGTCAAGATCATGAGGATAGTTGAAGTATCAAGACCATGAAGATAGTTGAAGTTTTCAAGACCATAAAGATAGTTGAAGTTCTCGAGATCATAAGGGTAGTTGAATTTTTCAAAGACCATAAGGGTAGTTGAAGTTCACTTAATATCTCTAATATATCAAGACAACATTAGAGTAACAAATGGTTTATCCCTGTTAATGAAGATTTATGTTACTCCCCTCATCCATTATTGGAAACCCAAGTTGGTACAAACAAGACAACTCAGTTTGAGCTAAAAAAAAAAGGAAAAGATAAAAGATAAAAGAAAAGAAAAGGAAAAGGAAAAAAAGAGAGAAAAAAGAAAAAGAAAACCCAAAATGGTTCAAAAAGCCAACTAAGTTCTCTTTTTCCTAAGACAACAAAAGGCTTCCATTTGGTTTATAAGGACGTTTTGACTTGAATTGGTCCAACCCAACTAAAGATTCGATCAAAATCAAAGAAAAAGGGAGAAAGATTGTTCAGTTCTTGAAAATTCTATAGTTGACAGTCGTACAAGGAAGAGGGACAAAATGATAGAATGCTCAAAGAAAGGGAAGAATAAGAAAAATAAAAAAAGGAAAGGGAAAAGAGGAAAAGAAATGAATTTGGGTACCAAACTTTTTGCAAGGGCAAAGACTGTCCTAATCAAGATCCAGATTAATGCCAAGAAGATATAGAATGAATTTGGAGTCTAGCAAGATTGCTCCCAACTATCTAAAATTCAAACAAATAATTTAAAGTGTGAGGGTTTGTCCATTGTGTCACATCAGCTCCTATCTCAAAATGGCCTTCATTTAACCCATGTCCCTTATAGACCCCATTTCAAGCCTATCAAAGACCTGTTGATCTCTCTTGGTAGGTAGAGTCTATTAGTGGAGATAGTTTGGATAAGCATGCATATGAGATAGACAATATTTAAACTCAAATGAGACCTTTGGCCAAGTAATGTGTATGTGCCTATCTGAAGTGCAACAATTCTTTCTTAAATAGAAATGATTCCCGAGTTTAGTGTGGTAACTAGGATTGTCATGTCATAGATATGTTAATTTGAAAAAATCAAGTTCTGAGGTACATTGACATTGATTTGGCAAAGCCAATATTTGATTTCAAAAAAAAAATTCAATTAAAAAAAAAATGTGTTTTGTCATACAAAGCCTTCAAGTTAAGGGAAGTATGTTGAACCTCCAAAGGACATATTAGGCAAAGGAAGAAGCTATCAATTGACATCCTGAGACATAGTTTGAAATGGATGCATCCCTGACTTTGCTGCTTAGGGTCTTCACCACTCATGTTCTCAATATCTAGAAGATAAAAGCCACAAATGCAAAGCGTTCGATCATTCCAATGCAATACTTGAACAAGCATCAAAAGGAAACCAATGAGAACACTTCTGCTAATCACCTCGGCCTGTGAGTCGATGGAATGATTGTAAGTATTATTCATGCATATCATGTATACATGAGCATATCACATCGCACTTTCTTGTCTTGTATTGTCTATTCTTTATCAAAGTGAACAGCGAACACTCTGTGAAGTGATGAATCAAAAGAAGATGTCAAATCAGGGGGCATGGAAAGCCCATTGCATGAGAAAGCTCCAGTAATTTTGTAAAGAGAAGAAATGCGTGCTTGTGCAAAGAACTAGACAAGAAAAATATCAATCAAAGCTTTCATGGAAAAAATCTTTGGTTTGAGCCTACATAGGGGGCAAAGTTTCTCCTTTTAAATTTTTTGAGTTTTTATACCAAATATTTTTAAACTCACTTACAAATATTTTGCCACACAGGGGGGCAAGGAGAGGATATAAGGTCTAATTAAAAATAGCTGAATTTTTGCAAAAAGGAAGAACAAAAGAATGAAACATTAGAACTCTCAAAAGAATGAAGATACAAAAGATAAAAGATCAATCTAGCTAAAAGAACTAAAGCCAGGGTGAAGACCCGATTTTCAAGGGTGAAGACCCAATGTCAAAAGATGAAGATCCATTTTTAAGGATGAAGACCCGATGTCAAAAGATGAAGATCCATTTTTAAGGATGAAGACTTGATCTCAAAGGATGAAGATCCATTTTGATGGTGAAGAATCACAATGCATAAAACAGTCGGAGCAGCCAGACTCCTCAAATGATAAAAGGTCAGTCAAACTCAATCTCGGGTCCAAGCACCCAATCTCAGGTCCAAGCACCCATTTCCGAGTCCAAGTACCCAAATCAATTCAAACTCGGGTCCAAGTACCCAAATCAATTCAAGCTCGGGTCTAAGTGCCCAATCTCGAGTCTAAGTACCCAATCTCGGGTCCAAGTACCCAAATCAAATCAATTTAGGATCGAGTATCCCAATCCAGTTTAGGATCGAGTATCCAAAATCGAGCTTAGGATCGAGTATCCGAACCTAATTTAGGATCGAGTATCCCAATCCAGTTTAGGATCGAGTATCCAAAATCGAGTTTAGGATCGAGTATCTGAACCCAATTTAGGATCGAGTATCCCAATCTAGTTTAGGATTGAGTATCTAAAGCCAATTTAGGATCGAGTATCCAAATCAAGTTTAGGATTGAGTATCCGGACCCAATTTAGGATCGAGAATCCCAATCTAGTTTAGGATCGAGTATCCAAAATCGAGTTTAGGATCGAGTATCTGAACCCAATTTAGGATCGAGTATCCCAATCCAGTTTAAGATCGAGTATTCGAAGCCAGTTTAGGATCGAGTATCGAAACCCTATTTAGGATTGAGTGTCCAAATCCAGTTAGGATTGAGTTTCTGAACCCAATTTAGGATCAAGTATCCCAATCTGAATCCAGTTTAGGATCGAGTATCCAAATCCAAATAGGATTGAGTATCCGAGTCTAGTTTAGGATCGAGTATCCAAATCTCTCGGGTCTAGAACCCAAATTTTCTTTAGGTCGAGAACCTAAAATTATCCTTGAGTCCAGAACTCGAACCGGGTCCAGAATCCAAATTTTTCCTTAGGTCCAAAACCTAGAACTATTTCTAAGTCCAAGAACTTAGCTAGGGTCCAGAACCCAAAATACCCTTAGGTCCAGAACCTAGAATTATCCTTGAGTCCAGAACTTGAACTGGGTCCAGAAGCCAAATTTTCCTTAGGTCCAGAACCTAGAATCATCCATTGAGTCCAGAACTCGAACCGGATCCAGAACCCAAATTTTCCTTAGGTCGAGAACCTAGAATTTATCTTTGAGTCCAGAACTCGAATCGGGTCCAGAACCCAAAACCTCTACCATCTAAAAAATTAAGTCTTATTACTTTTCATTCTCTTTCACTAAGGTTTCAGATCATTCAAGCAGGGGGAAAACTGTAGACCCTTAATTTTTGACCCAATCTGGTCCAATATGTTTTATTTAGTCCAAAATGAGTTTTATTGTCTAATTAGTCCAAAATAATTTTTATTAAATAATTTTTGCTTTAGTATCTAATTTTTATTAATAAAAAATAAAAATAAACAAATAAAAATCAAAAAATAAAAATAAAATAAAAATCTGAGTCGAAAAAATCGGTGACAAAAAAATCATCGCGCGGGCCCGTGGGCATTTCGCCCGCAGGAATTTCCTGCGGCCGAAATAGCTTTTCTATTTCGCATAGGATTTTCCTGCGAGCAAAATAGATTTTCTATTTTGCTTGCAGGATTTTCCTGAGAGCGAGTCGCCCGTTGGCCCACCGAGATCCCACTGCCGCAGTTTCCTGCGGTAGAATTTTTTAAGCCAGCGCATTTTTCCTGTGGCTAAGGCAACCAAATTGGAAGAGGAAAAATTTCACAGTAGCTTTGAGAATTTGAATCCGAAAGTGAAGTGAAAAAGCAATAATTGAATTCAATTGATTTTTAAGGAGCAGAAACACGATTTAAGCAATTCAAAGGCAAAAAAGGCTTGTCTTTGGAGCTTGTTCATCCAAGAAGAATTATTTTTGGAGGAATCATAAAAAAAAGGTATGCATTAAATTCATTGTTTTTTTTATACAGTAGCTAAATTTTCCTTTGTTCTTTTAATTCAAAAATCCCAAAACCTAATCCCTTTTGTTCAAAGTTAAAAACATTAATCCGTTGCTTTATTTCCCAAAGAATTTAAAGTTATTAATTTTATTTCTTCAAAACCCCAAAATTCCAATTTACTTTCCAAATTATGTAAACTCTTAAAACATATTATGTTTCTTATAAAAAAAATCATAAAATACTTTTTCCAATTATATAAATCTTTTTATTTATAAAAACTTTAATTTGTTTGGTTTAAACTTATAAAATCTCATGAAATCATCAAATTGTTTTTCTAAACCCTAAATCAAATTCATCACCAGAGACCCAAATTCCAAAATGCTAAAACCTAATTCAATTTCTAAACCTAAAATAATATACTCTAACTCCTTTAAAACCTTAAATCTTAATTTTTTTCTAAGCTCTAATCCTTTAAAACATTAAAAAACCATAAAAATATAAATATTTTAAAATTACACAGTATCTTAAAATCACCATTTAAAACCACAAATCAAAACAATTTCAAAGTGTCTAAAACCCTAGTTTCATGATCTCACCATTCAAATATTAATTTAGTTAATCAAAGAGTCTTACGAACCTTTTAAAACATAAAACCCTAATCTATTTTAATTCCATAAAAAGTCACAGTAGCTATAACTGGACTTTTGTTTGCTTTATTTAATTCTATACTTGATTATGCTTTGATTTATCTCTTGTGATTTAATTTATTTAATTTCAATACTTGATTTATTTAATTTATCATGGATGGATATTTATTTTCTATTTTGATTAATAGCTTTGATGAATGATTATTTACTTTTATCAAATAATTTAGATTTCCAAAAGTTGTAAGAGGTATGTTTCCACTTGGTGGGTAACTCATTAGTTAAACATCATGTAATTTAATTTGCTTTTCTACCTTAGAACCAATGTAAAGGGCATGTTTCTACCTTTTGGTGGATGTCCTATTTAAGCATGTGATGTAAGGACATGTTTCCATCCTTGGATGGGTGTCCATTTATTTGCTTTGTTTGGACATTGCTTTGATTTTAATATAATGATGCTTTCTTTTGATTATTGTGTGTAATATGGATAATGTTGTTATATTTAAGAATTTTATTATAGTAAGACCTGTAAAGGAGGCCGGTTCCAATGAACCGGGCGTTGTGGGGGTGCTGGGCCATTTCTCACCTTCCCCACACGTACCCAACTTTCCGAACCCATTAGGGGGTTGGGGATTCCTTAGGAATCGAGTCATCCACCCCTTTCTTTTTCCCAGCCCGTCCGGGTGGCGACTCCATTTTCTCCGGACTTAGGTCCGTGTTCTCTAAGGCCCCGAGCCTAAATAGTGCCGAAGTCGCAAGAACCATTCCACCGGGAGTTCGGATAAAAATCCTCACTCACAGATGGTACCTTAAGATTGTGTATTGATTATAGAAAATTGAATAAGGTGACTATCAAAAATAAGTATCCTTTGCCTAGGATTGATGATCTGTTCAATCAGTTGAAGGAAGCAATAGTGTTTTCTAAGATTGATTGAGATCAGGATACCATCAGTTGAGAGTCAGAGCTGAAGATATATCTAAGACAGCTTTTCGTACAAGGTATGGGCATTATGAGTTTTTGGTGATGCCTTTTGGATTGATGAATGCACCAGTAGCATTTTTGGATTTGATGAATAGGGTATTCAGACCATATTTAGATCAGTTTGTGGTGGTCTTTATTGGTAATATTTAGGTGTATTCGCGTAATGAAGATGATCATGATAAGCATATGTGGATTGTATTGCAGACTTTGAGAAAGAAGCAATTGTATGCTAAGCTATCGAAGTGTGAGTTTTGGCTTGATCAAGTGACTTTTCTGGGCCATGTGGTTTTAGCGACTGGTATTAGGGTTGATCCGAGTAAAGTTGAGGCCATTTTGAATTGGAGTCCACCGAAGTCAGTGACTGAAGTTAGAAGTTTTCTGGGTTTGGCAGGCTATTATCGACGGTTTGTGAAAGATTTTTCTTCGATAGCTACTCCACTCACCAGATTACTTCGAAAGGGAGTTAGATTCATGTGGACAGATCAGTGTCAAGCAAGCTTTGAGCAGTTGAAGGAGATGTTGTCTCAAGCTCCTGTTCTTACTTTGCTTGTGGGAGATAAACCATATTTGATTTACAGTAATGCTTCACATAATGGTTTAGGTTGTGTTTTGATGCAAGAGGGTAGAGTCATAGCTTATGCTTCTCGGCAGTTGAAGCCGCATGAGCTTAATTATCCGACGCATGATTTGGAGTTGGCAGCTATAGTGTTTGCTTTGAAGATTTGGCGACACTACTTGTATGGAGAGAAGTGTTTCATCTATACGGATCACAAGAGTTTGAAATACTTGGGGATTCAGAGAGAGTTGAATCTTCGACAGAGATAGTGGTTGGAGTTGATCAAAGACAATGATTGTTTAATTGACTATCATCCTTGGAATGTGAATGTTGTTGCTGATGCCTTGAGTCGGAAGTCTTTAGCAAGTTTGACTATTTATTCGCTCTCTTTGCTTGTTGAGTTGAGAGCGCTACATGCTAGTTTTAAGCCTTGTAATGATGGAGCTTTGTTAGCTCAGTTGCATTTGAGATCGGTGTTGTTGGATCATATTAAAGAGGCTCAGTTGCCTGATGAGAAATTCAGAAGATTGTTTTGGGTTGCCAGAAAGGTGAGAACTGAGATTTCCATATGAGAGATGATGGTAGCCTTTGGTTCAAGGATAGATTGTGTGTTCCTGATGATACAAAATTGAGAAAGATAATTTTGGAGGAAGCACATCAATCGATTTTTGCTATGCACCCTGGAAATACTAAAATGTATCATGATTTGAAGCAACACTATTGATGGTCAGGTATGAAGAGAGACATAGCAGAGTTTGTATCCAAGTGTCTCACTTGTCAGAGAGTGAAGGCTGAGCACCAAGTTCCTACTGGGTTACTCCAACCTTTATCAGTGCCTGAGTGGAAATGGGAGCGAGTAACAATGGATTTTGTGACTGGTTTGCTGTTGACTCAGAGGAAGCATGATGCCATTTGGGTGATTGTTGATCGGTTGACGAAGATAGTTCCTTTTCTTCCAGTTAGAATGGACTATCCCTGGAGAAGTTGGTTGAGCTGTATATTAATGAAATTGTAAGATTGCATGGAGTTCCAATATCTTTAGTGTCTGATCGAGATCCCCGATTTACTTCGAGGTTTTGGAAGAGTTTGCATGTTGCTTTGGGTTCTCGATTACACTTTAGCACTGCTTTTCATCTGCAGACAGATGGGCAGTCAGAGAGAGTGATACATATTTTAGAGGATATGTTGAGAAGCTGTGTCATTGATTTCTTTGGAAGTTGGGACAGATTCTTGCCATTGATGGAATTTGCTTACAACAACAGTTATCAATCTAGTATTGGAATGGCCCCATTTGAGGCATTGTATGGTAGAAGATGCAGAACGCCTCTATGTTGGAATGAAGTTGGAGAAGGCAAATTGGTTGGCCCCGATTTGATTAAAGAAACGAAAGAGAAAGTGAGAATAGTTCGGGATCTGTTGAAAGCAGCTTCAGATCGGCAGAAATCTTATTTAGATTTGAAGAGGAGAGACATAGAGTTCAATGTTGGAGATAAAGTTTTTTTGAAAGTGTCTCCTTGGAAGAAGATTTTAAGATTTGGCCGAAAAGGGAAGTTGAGTCCTCGTTTTATTGGACTTTATGAGGTATTGGAGAGAGTTGGACCAGTTGCGAATCGACTCGCTTTACTGCCTAAGTTGGATAGAATCCATAATGTCTTCCGTGTTTCTATGCTACGGAGGTACAGATCAGACCCATCTCATGTCTTGTCAGTTGAATCTATTGAGGTGAGTCCAGATCTGACTTTTGAAGAAGAACATATGGCTATTTTGGCACATGAAGTGAAAGAGTTTAGAAATAAGAAAGTGCCACTTGTGAAGGTTCTTTGGAAGAATCATGCTAGAGAAGAGGCAACTTGGGAGAGTGGGCAGGTGATGCGAGACCAGTATCCTCAATTGTTTCAGACTTAAGATCAGGTAATTTCGAGGATGAAATTTATTTTTAGAGGGGGAGAATTGTAATATCCCAAACTATACCCTAAAATTTTTGGAATGATTATTGTTGAAATTGGATTAAATGATTTAAGGTATAAATGTTTAAGTGGGAAGATAAAAGATGAAAAGAGAAGTGTGTATATGTTGTATATATAGAGATATATACAACATATACAAGTCAATTAATGAATTGGTCAAAAGAAATATTTAATTATAATTAAATTAATTGAAATGGAAATTGAGTTATGTGGAAGTGGATATTTATATATTATATTATAAAAATTGCTTGGTTGACATTTAAAGAGAGAATTGTATGGTTAAGAGTGGTTGTGTGTAGTTGACTTTGCTCTTCTTTCTTCATCATCTTCTTCTTCCTTCTCTTTGGCCGGCCATCTCCATAGAAAGAGAGAAAGAGAGATTTTTGCTTTTCCAAACTCAAGATTGAAGGATGTTTCAAGTGATCAAGTTGGAATTCTAAGGGTTTTCATCATTTTTGGTAAGTTTTCTACTTAATTCCTTGGTTTTCTTTTAAGTTTGTGTTTTGAGTTTGGTGTTTGATTGTTGATGGTATGTGTATATTTGATTTTGGTGTATTTGAGAGTGTTTGATCTTATTAGTGTTGATTTTGGGATTGGTTTGAAGGAAAGGTTAAGTTTGGTGAAAGAAAGTAAGTGTTGTGTTTTGGGTATGTGATGGTTGTGATTTGTGTTAGATGTATGTTTGAATTGTTTTGGTGTTTTTGCAAGTTATTAAGGTTTATTGATGTGTTTGGTTAAGTTTGTTTGGAGTGGAATATGGTGAAAGAAAGAGGTTTGTTGGATGTGGTGTTGTTGTTGCCGGAATCAAGTTTTTAGCCTGACACGCCCATGAACACAGCCAAGTCTTTGGGCATGTCAATGGTTCTATTTTCTGGAAGGGTGACACGAGCAGTGACACGCCCATGTCACCGAGCGTGTCATAGCTTATGTGTTGTAGTAGCATTGACATGGCCAGTGACACACCCATGTCACTGAGCGTGTCATAGGTACTGTGATGTTGGTTGATTGACACGTCCAGTGACACGCCCATGTCACTGAGCGTGTCATAGCCACTGTGTTGAGGGAAGATTGACATAGCTAGTGACACGCCCATGTCACTGAGCATTTCAAAACTTCTGTGTTGTGAGTTTAGGGCACGGTCAGGGACACGCCTGTGTTATTGAGTGTGTCATGTGTAGAGTTTGCCCTAGTTGGTTCTTAGCCTTATTATCTCATGTGTATCTTTAAGTGAGTGTGTATTATCCCTTTTGGATTAAGTTTTGAAGAGATTGAGTTGCCCTAATCCAAGTGTTGGAGGATTCTTAGAAGAGGAAGTGTTTAGATTAGTGTGAGCTGCTCTTGAGGTAAGTACAAACCCTACATTTTTGCATACATTTACATGAGATTGGAACTTAACACATTTGGTTGTAAATGTGTTAAGTAATCTATTACATTGTTGATACATTTTATTAATGTTATGATTTGCATTATGTGAAAGATACGATGATCATTCAAAATGTATGTTCAATGCACTTGGTTATATATACTCTAATGATGATATGTGAAGCCATTGTTGTTGGCTATAATATTGCAAATGAAATAATTGGGGCATGGTTGCCTAGATGTTATGAAGAAATGAGAATGGAATTGATAATGAAATAATAAAAGAATTGTGTGCCTAATGTGTTATTCACTTTTCAGAGTTTTATTGTTGGTGGCATGCCTAATAGTAACAATCCCTTGAAGCTGGGTTGGGCTTGATCCTTGAAGCCAAGTTGGGTTGAAGTTTAGCATGCTTAGCTCCCCTTGAAGCTTGGTTGGGTCTAGTCCTTGAAGCCTAGTTGGGATGTTACAAACCCTTGAAGCTGGGTTGGGTTTGGTCCTTGAAGCCAAGTTGGGTTGATGCTTAGCATGCTTTGTTCCCCTTGAAGCTTGGTTAGGCCTAATCCTTGAAGCCTAGTTGGGATGATAAATGTGATAATTGAACCAAAACATTAACTCTGAAAGTTGAATGGCATATTAGTTTCTTTTGGGCCCATACTTGTCTTTGTTTAAATGAGAATCATGAATGGTGAAACAAATGAATTATAAGATTTAATGTAAGGTTTTGAAATATGATATTCTTATGTATTGTTTATAATATTTGAATGTATGACATTGGCATTACATTAAAGCATATTATTATTGTGGTTTGTACCACTAAGTCGTTGGCTTAGCGTGATTGTAGTTCATTGCGCAGGTGACAGGGTAGATCCGGTTGAACCGGAGAGTTCAGCTAGACCGAGTCGAGTTTAGGCTTGTGAAGTGTTGATTCTGAACTTCAAGATCAGAGACAAACTGCCAAACATGTATAAACTCTATATATTTTGTAAATATTGATTTTGATGTATATATATGTAAATACCACTACATTTTCTGCTGCCAAATAAATAATTTTTATCTAGTATGTTTTATAATATAACTTGAATGTTTTAAGCTCTCTCATATCATGTTGTTAAATTGAAAGATTGGATTGTTTAATATAAATCGTGACACTCATGTATCTGGTATACATATATTATAGATGTGGTTGTATGTAGTATGCGTATATGGGGTATGGGGGTGTTACAACTATTTTGGTATCAGAGCCTAGGACTATCTCATTCAAGTCACCGACAAACTCCTCATCATGAATCATTATTGGACTATCTCGGTATACCTTGCTAACTATCACACTTTGTCCTAGAGGGTTGGAAAACAACACATCAAATCCTAAGGACTATGAATGTATATCACTCACAGGCAGGATGGATGCACTAATGTATGAATGTATTGACCTAGGGTTTATCAATGCATCAATCGAAATGCCAAGCAAAGAAAATTTTATAGCTATTAGATCTAAAGCACTCGGTTGTCGCTGCAACACATATACTCTCCGTGATGACCTAGCCACCTTTAGTCTACCCCTAGTTGTTGATCCTCCCCTCTAACTAGACCTTGGTCTGACATCTCTACCACTACCTCTACCAAATTGACACCCTCTAACACTAGGTCTGGACATAATAGTCTCCGTCTAACCAGTCTTTGGTAGCTATAGACAATCTCTAATAAAATGGTCTCTAGAGTCATATTTGTAACAAGGCAACTAGACCTCTAACAAAAACCCCAATGTGTCCTACCACATGTAGCACATATAGGTGAAGCAAAACTCTAAAAAACTAGGGTCGAGGCACTAGCAACTATGGTAGCAGGCCTCTGTCTCTATTGCTAAGATGACATGTTAGGTTGTCCCTGGCTCCTACTGAATCTCTAAGGAAAACTCCCTCAACCCTTCTTTAAAGATGAAGATAATGCCTTTAATTGAGGTCTCCTACCTTTACTCTCCTCTACACTAGATGTAGCTGCAAGCCTCTTATTTTCTCCACAATATGTGCAGCTGACACTAGCCTAGAGAAATCCTCATACTATACCTGTGAGCAGGGATTTGTTCCCCCACTCTTGGTGGAATGGTTCTTGCAACATCATCACTGTTAGGGCCTAGGCTTTAGAGAACACGGGCCTCTACCCAGAGAATAGGAGTCACCACCCGGACAAGCCAGGAAGAAAATAAAAGGGGTGGATGGCTCCATTACTAAGGAATCTCCAACCCCTACTGGGTTTGGAAAGTTGGGTACGCATGCAGAAGGTGAGAAGTGACCCAGCCCCCCATAACACTCGGTTCCTTAGAACTGGTCTCCTTTTCAGGTCTAAATATTATTAAATTTTAATGTCATTACAATATTATTCATATTACAAGCATTAATGAAATAAACAACGTCATATTATAAATCAAACAAATGAAACAAAAAAAAGGTACCCATACAAGGATGGAAACATGTCCTTACAATGTCTAAATGTCATGTACACCCTTAATTTTGGCCCTAAGTTGGTACAGTCTTAATTAAAGAATGTAAAAATAAATTCGATCTGATTTACAACTTCCAATGAGTCGGTTAGATTTTAGAAGGCACAAACTCAACTATAAAACCCTAAACCAAGTTTTTTAGATGGTCCAGTCCAAAAAAAATTAAAAAATGCAAAATTATTTCAAAAGGCTGTGAGCCAGATTGACATGAGCTAGGCTCATGCTGACCTGGATGCCCAGGTAGACATTGCCTTGGTCCATGTCAATCTGGCACACCAAATTGACATGGTCTTCAATTGTTTTTTATTTCCTAATTAAATTCGAGTTTGTGTTAAAGATGAATTAATATTAGGGTTTGTGTTTTTGAGTGAGGTTTTGGCCTATAAATAATAAGGTTTAGACTTTAACAGGGGTCAGCAATTGAGATTAAGAGAGATTAAAATAGCAAAGTAGAAGACAGTAAAAGAAACTAGCAACAAGTAGCACTCATCAATCATCAATCCATCAGAGCAACAACGCTGTCTCTGTTCCTGTTCAGCCAGAGTCAATTGTGGTGGAACCAAACGATGCAAGTTTGATTATATATCTTTGATTTGTTTATATTTACAACATTCTTATGTTTTGATTCATGAATTGTTTAAGCATACGATAGTATTGCCATATTTTCTTTTTAAGTATTTCTATTATTTGTTTTGATATTGAGTCTTTCAGTAATCTAAATTATCAATTATTAAACCCTAAACGTATGTTTTATAAATCAAATTTTCCATTCATCCAGTAGCCTAAGTCATTGATTAAATTATCAAAACCCTAAACTATTATTCTTTTTCCAAAACATTAAAACCCTAAACTATTTTTCCCAAAACTCTAAACCCTAAATTATTCCATTAAAGTCTTAAAACCCTAATTATTTTCCAAAATCTTAATTTATTTCTCGAATCAATATTTCTTCTAAAATGATAAATCAAAAACCTTAATTTTAAAAAACCTCATCCAGTAAACCTACAAACCCTTAAGCCCAAATCCAATGAATCCCGAAATCCCCATCCAGTAAACCTAAAAAAAAAAATCTTAAACCCTAATTCTAATCTTTTAAAATTATAAACCCTAATTTCCAGACCCTAATTCTTTAAACCCTAAATTCATTTGTTTAATGATATAAACTTTGGTTTTAGTTATTTATTGGATTTGTTATATGTTTTCACGGATGACTTATTTGATCTGTGATGAATTTATTTAATGTATGGATGAATGTTTCCTTTGTTATCATTATTAATTTATTTGGGAATTAACCATGTAAGAGGTATGTTTCCTTTTATGGGTACTTCATTAGTTGAACCTTATCTAATTTAATTTATTTCATATTTTTGGGATTAATGTAAAGGGCACGTTTTCACCTTTTGGTGGGTGTCCTATTTTGTTTTAGACATGGACAATGTAAGAACATGTTTCCATCCTCGGATGGGTGTCCACTTATTTGCTTTGTTTGGACATTATTTTGATTTTAATATAATGATGCTTTATTTTAATTGTTGCATGTAGTATGGATAATATCATTATATCTAAGAATTTCATAATATTAAGACCTAAAAAGGAGGATGATTCTAATGAACCGAGCGTTGTAGGGGTGCTGGGCCATTTCTCACCTTCCCCACACATACCCAACTTTTCGAACCCATTAGGGGGTTAGGGATTTCTTAGGAATCGAGTCATTCACCCTTTTCTTTTTCCTGGCCCGTCCAAGTGGCGACTCTATTTTCACTGGGCTTAGGCCCATGTTCTCTAAGGCCCCGAGCCTAAATAGTATCAAAGTCACGAGAACCATTCCACCAGAAGTGGGGGCAAAAATCCCCACTCACATGTCCATAATACAAGTAAAACAAAATGGGACACCCACAAAAGAGTGGAAACATGTCCCTTACATGAATTCCCAAATATAAAATTAAATAAAAGAAGTTAATTAAATAAGACATCCACAAAGTGGAAATGTGCATTTTACAACCATAAAATCCAAATAATAAAAATTACAATACATAAAAATATAAATTACAATACAAATAATTATAAATTAGGGCTTAATTATAAGAAAATTAAAATTAATCACAAAAATTTTCCATCCATAAGCAAATGTTAATATTAACCCATTAAGATATTATAAGGCACTACACACACGGTGATCCCATTAGCCGATTATCAGGTTGGGGTCAAGGAGAGGGATCTGGGCAACACCCCTGAAAGGTAAATGATTTACCATACTCATTGATTGAGTTGCTACCTCCAGAGTTAAATCATAATTTAGGATTTAACCTTAAAAATATGGTTTAACATGCAAATTTAGGGTTTTAGTTACAAAATTAGGGTTTATATCCTAAAAATAGGGTTTAATATGTAAAATTAGGTTTCAATCCTAAAACTAGTGTTTTAAATGAATGGGATTATGTGAACGGGGTTTTTTTACCGCACTCCCGATGGATTGGTTATTACGACTTCGACATTATTTGGCTTTGGGATGTGAGAACACGGGCCTAAACCTAGAGAATTGGAGTCAACACCTGGATAGCAGAGAAGATAGAAAGATCTAATGACTCGATTGTAATATCCTAATGTATGCCCTAGAAGTTGATTATGTTGTTGGTTTAAAATTGGATTGAATGTATATATTATGTGATAAGAAAAGAAATTGGTAAGAGAATGTTTATGTATATGTGTTTTGGGAAAGAAAGAGGGTGTAGAGAGAAGTGTATATATTATTTATATGCTTGTATAATTAACATATACATAAGTCAATGGAAGAGAGATATTTATTTTGTGAGGGTGGAATTACATAAATGGGCATTTAAGTTAAAAGAAAGCTAGAACAAATGGAAAAGGGTGTTTTGGTAATTGTTTAGTTAAAAACTCTTGGTGGAGATTAAAAGGAAAATTTGACTTTGCTTCTTCATAATTTCTTCTTCTTCTCCATTGTTGGCCGGCTCCTCCATAGACAAAGGAAAGCAAGAGGCAAAGAGAATATCTTGAAGAGTTAAGCTCAAATTGAAGAAAGATTAAGTGATTAAGTGTTGATTCAAGAAGTTTTAACTAAGGTAAGTTCTTTCCTTTGATTTCTTTTATTCTTTTAAAGTGGTATTTGAAATTAATTAGGGTTAGTTGAATTGATGATGAGATGTGGTTGTGTTGTGTTTTCAAGTGTTAAAGTTGGTTTTAAGTTAAGAGTTTAAATAGGTGTTGTTGTTGAAAGTGAAGGATGTTGATTTTGGAAGATGGAGAAGGATGTTGGTTTTAGGGTTTTGAGATGGTATGTGTTTAAAGGTTTTGTTGATGTGTTTTAATAAGGAATATTGTGATAAACTTGTAGAATTTGTGTTTAGAACATTGATTCCATTCATTTGAACCATGCTATATTGTGTATGATGAGTTTGAGTGCAATTAGAGGAGACTTGTGTATATTAGGGTTTTGCTCTTAAGTGACACGGCCAAAAGTAATAAAAGACACGGCCAAGACTTAAAATTCTTGAGAAACACGGCCAAGTCCATGGAATTTTGGCCGTGTTGGATTGGTTTTTGAGAGACACGGCCGTGTCCCATGCCAGTGTTTGTCACTGCCAAAATTTAGTTGAGAGACACGGCCACAAGCTTGGCCGTGTCCCTTGCCCTTGTTGCCTACTGTCAAATTGAGGTTGAGAGACACGGCCACAAGCTTGGCCGTGTCCCTCAAGTGTGCTGCCCGTGTCCCTCAAATGAGTTACTTATTGTTTCTATTCTTTGTTCTTTTGCATGGTTTTGATTCTTCAAAGGTATTTTGGTGCCTAAACCTAAACATAAACATACTTCAAACAAAGAATGCCCTAATCAAATGGATGTGGAAGATCCTAAAGCTATGAATGATATAAATTGTTCTTTGCCCGAATTGCATTGTTGAGATTGAACAATGTTATGTTATGCACTATGAAAGGTAATGTGTTTCATGAGTAATGTTATATCAAAGATGCTATGATGATTCAAATAAGATATGATATGAGACAAGGCCATTGTGATTGGCTATGATGATTCAATTGAATGATACATGGCATGTTTGCCTAATTGATGATGAGAATTGAGAATGAAATATAAATGAATTGTGTGGCTAATGTGTTATTCCATTTTTAGAGTTTGTTGTTGGTGGCATGCCTAATATGAGTAACAATCTCTTGAAGTTAGGTTGGATTGAATCCTTGAAGCCTAATTGAGATGTTACAACCCTTGAAGCTAGGTTGGGTTGGTTCTTGAAGCCAAGTTGGGTTGAAGCTTAGCATGCTTTGCTCCCCTTGAAGCTTGGTTGAACCTAATCCTTGAAGCCTAGTTGGGATTATGATATTGATAAATGTGATAACAAAACCAAAGCATTAACTCTGAAAATTGAATGGCATATTAGTATGTCTTGGGCCCATGCTTGTCTTTGTTTAGTGTTGTTCATGAATGGTTTAATGAATAACTAATGAGGCATATGAAAATATGTTGAAATGTGATAAGTCTACATATGTTGGATTATGAAATGTAAAGGTATGTTGTTAGCTTTACATATATGATGTTACATGTATAATATGGATTGAGAATTGCCATTGCATTGCACTAAAGCATATCAATAGCATGTTTTATCTTACTAAGCCCTTGGCTTAGCGCGATAGTGTTTAATCGCGCAGGTGATAGAATTGATAGAGTTGAACCCGAGAGCTCTTCGAGACCGAGTGAGAGTAGACGTTGAAGAGTTGATTTTGGGAACTTAAAGATCAGAGAAGATGTAACACCCCTTCCCGACCTACGTGTGTAAGCTGAGTAGAGGCGCCACCCTATCCTAATGTTGCTACCACTTTTACTTAGTCAAATTTTTGTTCCGATTTTTATAGAAATTTTGCCATAGTTTTGCCTAAAAATTCAATCCCAAGTGTCGACAAAACTGGTTTTTTTTTTCTAATTTTTGAAAACATTTTTACACAAACCAATGCAAACAAAATCATTCTCAGTACACTTCCAATAAATCCCCCTTATAACCTCAACTACAACCTGCAAAAAGGATTTACACTTCTAGTACAAAATAAAGTAAAGGTTTATTATGAAATACAGCAGATAAAATCTTTGTTCACTATGCAACGGAAAGTAACAATATTTACAAATTCATATACATCAAAACTCAAGTTTTACAACACATAAAATTTATACATGTTTGGCAGTCAGTCTTCGATCTTAAAGCCCACTATTCAATCTTCAAAATCTAGGCTCGACTCGGCCTAGAGGAACTCTCTGGTTCTTCCTTGTCACCTGCGCGAAGAATCACATTCGCGCTAAGCCAACGGCTTAGTAAGATAAAACATGCTAATGGTATGCTTTAATGTAATGCAATGCCACATATGTTATTGATAAGATCAATATCATAAATATAAAGTTAACCACATAATTATGCATTTCACAAATCATAGTCATATGAGCATACCACATTTCAACATCTTTCCACATTCAACATTAATCAATCATACTCAATAACCAACATCTCATTTCATTAACTCATAACATTATTTAGGACATTCATATAACCCTGACACCTATGGGCCCAACAAGTATTTAATACGATATTCAGAGTTCAGAGTTACTGCTTTGGTTCATAGTCACAATAATCACGCCCGTAGGCAAGTGTAACAGACCCAGTCTCTTGGATCATCAACTCAACACATATGAGGAGATCCTCAACCCGGCAAGACTGTTACAAATCATATATCTCATAGTGTAACAGACCCAGTCTCTTGGACCATCAACTCAACACTTATGAGGAGGTCCTCAACCCGGCAAGACTGTTACCTGTCATCATTTCTTAGGCATGCCACCCAAATCCAGAACTCTGAAACTGAATAACATATTAAACAAACAATTCATTTCCATTCTCAATTCTCATCACATTTAGGCAAACATGCCTTCTTTCTTTCAATTACATCATCTTAGCCAATAACAATGGCTTCACATTTCATTTCACAATATAACATCTCATTATTCAAGTATATATATATATATATCTCATCCATGATCACATTATATCTCACATAGCATCATTCATAAATATCAACATTTCATACCACATTACTCATGAAACACATTACCATTCACAATGCACAACATAACATTGTTCAATCTCAACAATGCAATTAGGGCAAAGAACAATTGATTATAACATTCATTGATTCAAGTGTGTTTAAAGTGTTTAGGGTTAGGTTTAAGGACCAACCTACCTTTGGAAAACCAAAGCAATGCAAAAAGAACAAAGAATTAAAACCCTAACCATAAATAGTACATTCTGGTTTTAAACTCCATTTTATCCTTATTTTGAAAAATTGTATAAAATAATCTACTTGACTAAAAATTCTAAAATTTTTACAGAATTTAGTTTTGTATCTTAAAATCATCCCTTTAAAATTTCAGATCAAACTGAACACAAAATCTTGGTCAAATAGTTCACCTAACCAGACTGCCCCAATTGCCCTGCATCCTGGCAGCAGTTCTGAACTTTGTGAATTCCATAAATCAAATTCAATCAACGTGGTTCCAAATTATTTTTCTCAAATACTAGACTCACTAAGCAACAACATATCCAAAATTCGATTGGATATGATTTTTCTACATTTTATTAAAAATCACGAAATATAGCTGTCCCAGTTAAGGTACCTGCTGGAACAGGTCTAATGAAAATAATCTTTCTAAACTCATAACCATTCCAAAATCGAATCAACATATTTTTCAGTCATTCTACACTCATAGAGGCACAACATATCAAAAATTCACTTCAAGAACATTTTTCTATAATTAATTAAAAATCATACAAATCACAGCCTTTACTAATTGTAAAACAGAAACAATTTCACTAAACACAACTCTTACTCAACACAATCACTTCCAACACCTTCACCAACTCAACTTCTCATCATCAAACCAACAAACCCTAATTCCTTTCTCACACCACTTCAAAAGAATTGAAGAAATTAAAGAAAAGATCTTACCTCAAATGAAGAAATCTACAAATCTTTAACCAAAACCCTTGTTTCTTTCTTCAAAATGCTTCAAACCTCAAGATCACCTCTCTTTCTCTCTTTGTCTATGGAGAATCCGGCCACTTTAAGAAAGAAAGAAGAAAATGCACAAGTCAAACACCTTTTCTTCTTTTAATCTCCACCATGCATCTTACAAGGAAAATTACCAAAACACCCTTAACCATATAACTAACTCTTTGTCTCATATAAGCCCTTTATAGTAATTTCATTAACAACCAAAAATATCTTCTTCCACTTAACCATCACCTTGACTCTTCATTTGACCAATGTATATGTTAATTATATCATCATATAAACAACATATACATTTGTCTCTAAACCCTAAATTTCTTCTCCAAAACACATATACATATACATTCTCTTCCCATTTCTTTTCTCTTACAATTTAACACATATATGCACAAACATTCACTTCCCAATATATATATCAACAACCACAATAACAACAACATACTCAAAACTTCTAGGGCATAAATGAGGATATTACAATTCTCCCCCTCTAAAAAGAAAATTTCGTCCTCGAAATTACCTGATATCAAAGCTGAAACAATTGCGGATACTGCTCTCGCATGGTATGCTCACTTTCCCAAGTCGCTTCTTCTTTTGCATGATTCTTCCAAAGAATCTTCACCAATGGCACTCTCTTGTTCCTTAACTCTTTCACTTCTCGTGCCAAGATAGCAACTGGTTCCTCTTCAAATGTCAAATCTGGGCTCACTTCAATAGACTCAAATGGCAACACATGAGATGGATCCGACCTATATCTCCTCAACATAGAAACATGGAATACATTATGAATACGATCCAACTCAGGTGGCAAAGCAAGTCGATACGCCACTGGCCCAACTCTTTCTAACACTTCATACGGCCCAATGAAACGAGGACTCAATTTTCCTTTCCGACCGAACCTCAAAATTTTCTTCCAAGGAGACACTTTCAGAAATACCTTATCTCCAACATCAAACTCTATATCTCTCCTTTTTAGATCTGCATAAGACTTCTGTCGGTCTGAAGCTGCTTTTAACCTGCCTCGAATCAACTTTACTTTATCTTCAGTTTCTTGAATCAAATCAGGACCAACCAACTTATTATCTCCAAGCTCATTCCAACAAAGAGGTGTCCTACACCGTCTGCCATACAATGCTTCAAACGGTGCCATACCAATGCTGGATTGGTGACTGTTGTTGTAAGCAAACTCCACAAGAGGTAAAAACCTATCCCAACTTCCAGAGAAATCGATGACACAGCTTCTCAACATATCCTCAATAATCTGTATCACCCTCTCTGACTGTCCATCCGTCTGTGGATGAAAAGCAGTGCTGAAGTGCAGTCGAGAACCTAAAGCACTATGCAAACTCTTCCAAAATCTGGAAGTAAACCTGGGATCTCGATCAGACACTAAAGAAGTTGGAACACCATGCAGTTTCACAATCTCATGGATATACAGCTCAGCCAATCTCTCCAAAGAGTAATCCATTCGAACCGGAAGGAAATGAGCTGTCTTAGTCAATCTATCCACAATCACCCATATAGCATCATGCTTCTTTTGTGTCAATGGCAAACCAGACACAAAATCCATTGTCACTCTTTCCCACTTCCATTCTGGCACTGACAATGGTTGAAGCAACCCGGTTGGAACTTGATGCTCTGCTTTAACCTTCTGACAAGTGAGACATTTCGATACAAACTCAGCAATGTCTCTCTTCAAACCAATCCACCAATAATGCTGTCTCAAATCATGATACATCTTCGTATTACCCGGATGCATAGCAAACATTGACTGATGAGCTTCTTCTAAAATGACTCTTTTCAAATCAGCATCATCGGGTACACACAATCGGTTCTTAAACCAGAGACTCCCATCATCTTTCACAACAAAATCTCTAGTCTTCCCATTCTTGCAATCTGAAAAAATCTTCTGAATCTTCTTATCGGCCAACTGAGCTTCTTTGATCTGATCTAACAAAATCGGCTTTAATTGCAACTGTGCCAATAATGCACCATCAACACAAGGTACAAAACTGGCATGCAATGCTCTCAACTCAACAAGCAACGAGAGCGAGTAAACAGTTAAACCAGCTAAAGACTTCCGACTCAAGGCATCAGCAACAACATTTGCTTTACCTGGATGATAGTCAATCAAGCAGTCGTAGTCTTTAATCAATTCTAACCATCTCCTCTGACGAAGATTGAGTTCTTTCTGGACACCCAAATACTTCAAACTCTTGTGATCAGTGTAGATGAAACATTTCTCCCCAAACAGATAGTGGCGCCAAATCTTTAATGCAAACACAATGGCAGCCAATTCTAAATCATGGGTCGGATAGTTAAGCTCATGCGGTTTCAACTGTCGAGATGCATAAGCTATAACTTTCCCTTCCTGCATCAATACACACCCCAAACCTCTATGTGAAGCATCACTGTAGATCACATATGGTTTGCCTTCAACAGGTAAAGTAAGAACAGGCGCTTGAGTCAACAACTCTCTCAACTGCTCAAAACTAGCCTGACACTGATCTGTCCACACAAATCTCACTCCCTTTCGAAGTAATCTGGTGAGTGGAGTAGCTATCAAAGAAAACCCTTTCACAAACCGTCGGTAATAGCCTGCCAAACCCAGAAAACTTCTAATCTCTGTCACAGACTTGGGTGGACTCCAATTTAAAATGGCTTCAACTTTGCTCGGATCAACTCTGATGCCTTCTGCAGAAACAATATGTCCGAGAAAAGCAACTTGATCCAACCAGAACTCACACTTCGACAATTTGGCAAATAACTGATTCTCTCTCAAAATCTGCAACACAATCCGCAGATGCATATCATGCTCCTCTTCATTCCGCGAATACACCAGTATATCATCAATGAAGACCACTACAAACTGATCCAAATAGGGCCTAAACACCCTATTCATCAAATCCATAAAAGCTGCAGGTGCATTTGTTAGACCAAAAGGCATAACTAAAAACTCATAATGCCCATACCTGGTCCGAAAAGCAGTCTTAGGAACATCTTCACTTCTTACCCTCAGCTGATGGTACCCAGATCTCAAATCAATTTTGGAGAACACTGACGCTCCCTTCAACTGATCAAAGAGATCATCGATTCTAGGCAAAGGATATTTATTTTTAATAGTCACCTTGTTCAATTGCCTATAATCGATACACAACCTCATAGTACCATCTTTCTTCTTCACAAATAGCACAGGAGCTCCCCAAGGAGAAACACTGGGGCGAATGAATCCTTTGTCCAACAACTCCTGTAATTGCACTTTCAACTCCCTCAATTCTGCTGGTGCCATTCTATAAGGAGTAATAGAGATAGGAGTGGTACCAGGCAACAATTCAATACCGAACTCCACCTCTCTCTCAGGAGGCAACCCTGGCAACTCCTCTGGAAACACATCCGGGAACTCAGCAACTGTGGCAATGCTATCAATAGGGGAACCCTTCACTCTAGTATCCACCACATGAGCAAGATAGGCTTCACACCCCTTTCTAATCAACCTCCTGGCTGCAACAGCTGAAACAAATAAGGAGGCTAGCTGTTCCTGCTCATTAGATACTATCACCTCTCTACCATCACCCGTTCTCAAAGAAACAATTTTCTTTTTACAATCCACCACAGCTTCATGTCGAGATAGCCAATCCATACCTAAGATCACGTCATATTCCTTAAATGGCATCTCAATCAAATCCCCAAGGAACTCCTCACCCTGCACCACTACTGCACTATCTCTATGCACCTTACTCACAACCACACTATGCCCTAACGGATTTGTTACCAACACATCAAATCCTAGGGACTCAGCATGCAAATCAGATACAGGCAAAACAGATGCACTAATATATGAATGTGTGGAACCCGGATCAATCAAAGCAAGTACTGGAGTATTAAATAAAGAAAAAGTACCAGCTATGACTGCCGATGTATCTGGCTGTCTCTGCATAACATACATCCTCTGGGAAGATCCAACCTCCTCTGGTCTACCCTCCCTGGATGTAGTACCTCTTCTAGAACTGAATCCTGGTCTACCTCCCCGGCTGGCACCTCTGCCTCCTCTGCCTCCCCTCACACTAGCTCGAGAAGCAGCAGAATCAACTGGCATCAGATCCTGCCTCTCAGGACAGCCTCTCACAAAGTGGTCAGGTGATCCACACCTGAAGCATACCCCTGATCTACTATGCCTCCAACAAACGCCCCCATGTCTTCCACCACACTGGTTACACACAGGTAAGGTGGATCTCTGAACTCCAGGAGTAGGAGCACTCGCTACTGAAGCTGCAGGTCTAAATCTCTGCCTCTGGAACTGCACTGACCTACCCACTGGTCTCTGGCTCCTACTACTCCGAGGAACAAAACTTCCTCTACCCCTCTTCGCAGAAGAAGACCCTGCCTCGAACTGGGGCCTTCTAACCCTAACCTCTTCCTCTGAAGCAGCTGCAATAACTTGAGCTCGCTCTACACTTCGAGCTGCTGCCACAAGCTGTGAGAAATCCTGATATCTGGATCCAGCCACTAAGCACATGATCGAGGGCCTCAATCCCTCCTCAAATCGCCGACATCTATCAATCTCATCAGTAATGATACCCCCAGCATACTGACTCAGTCGAATAAACTCAACTTCATACTCAGTTACGGTCCGATGATCTTGCTTCAAATCTAGAAACTCTCTTTTCTTCCCATCTTTATACTCCCTAGGAGTATACTTCAACTCAAATTCTCTCAGAAAATCCGCATAAGACAAGGTTGGTGGATCATCCATAGAATGGGGCACTGTCTTCCACCAGTCGTAGGCATCCTTCTGTAGCAAAGATCTTGCATAGTCAAACTTCTCCTCTGAAGTGGCTTGCAACTGCACAAATACCCTCTGAACTCTATCAAGCCACTGTTCTGCTACAGCCGGATCAACTGTACCAAAGAAATCCTCTGCTCCATATTTCCTTAGCTTATCATAGTGCCTTACTGGTACTGAAGGCTGAGGGGGTGGTGGCGGTGGCTGTGGTTGCACAGGTGCTTGTCTCATAGCTTCCAACATAGGCCTAAACCAGGCTGGCGGAACCTCCTCCCCAGCTGGTCTACCCGACACCGAAGCAGGTGCCTCCTCAACACTATCAACCCTAGCTCCCTCAGCAGGAGCAATACTCTCGGCACTACCCTCAACAGATTGTCGTGAATGAGATGCCATCTCTACCTATATCTGCAAACACAGCAGAATATTCCTCATTAAAGATCAAAGACTGCCATACCAAAACATGTATTTTACTCAAAAACCCACTTTAAAAATCAAAATATTCTTTTTCTTACAATTGATCTAGGTTGAGAATCTCAAACCTAGGCTCTGATACCAAAAATTGTAACACCCCTTCCCGACCTACGTGTGTAAGCTGAGTAGAGGCGCCACCCTATCCTAATGTTGCTACCACTTTTACTTAGTCAAATTTTTGTTCCGATTTTTATAGAAATTTTGCCATAGTTTTGCCTAAAAATTCAATCCCAAGTGTCGACAAAACTGGTTTTTTTTTTCTAATTTTTGAAAACATTTTTACACAAACCAATGCAAACAAAATCATTCTCAGTACACTTCCAATAAATCCCCCTTATAACCTCAACTACAACCTGCAAAAAGGATTTACACTTCTAGTACAAAATAAAGTAAAGGTTTATTATGAAATACAGCAGATAAAATCTTTGTTCACTATGCAACGGAAAGTAACAATATTTACAAATTCATATACATCAAAACTCAAGTTTTACAACACATAAAATTTATACATGTTTGGCAGTCAGTCTTCGATCTTAAAGCCCACTATTCAATCTTCAAAATCTAGGCTCGACTCGGCCTAGAGGAACTCTCTGGTTCTTCCTTGTCACCTGCGCGAAGAATCACATTCGCGCTAAGCCAACGGCTTAGTAAGATAAAACATGCTAATGGTATGCTTTAATGTAATGCAATGCCACATATGTTATTGATAAGATCAATATCATAAATATAAAGTTAACCACATAATTATGCATTTCACAAATCATAGTCATATGAGCATACCACATTTCAACATCTTTCCACATTCAACATTAATCAATCATACTCAATAACCAACATCTCATTTCATTAACTCATAACATTATTTAGGACATTCATATAACCCTGACACCTATGGGCCCAACAAGTATTTAATACGATATTCAGAGTTCAGAGTTACTGCTTTGGTTCATAGTCACAATAATCACGCCCGTAGGCAAGTGTAACAGACCCAGTCTCTTGGATCATCAACTCAACACATATGAGGAGATCCTCAACCCGGCAAGACTGTTACAAATCATATATCTCATAGTGTAACAGACCCAGTCTCTTGGACCATCAACTCAACACTTATGAGGAGGTCCTCAACCCGGCAAGACTGTTACCTGTCATCATTTCTTAGGCATGCCACCCAAATCCAGAACTCTGAAACTGAATAACATATTAAACAAACAATTCATTTCCATTCTCAATTCTCATCACATTTAGGCAAACATGCCTTCTTTCTTTCAATTACATCATCTTAGCCAATAACAATGGCTTCACATTTCATTTCACAATATAACATCTCATTATTCAAGTATATATATATATATATCTCATCCATGATCACATTATATCTCACATAGCATCATTCATAAATATCAACATTTCATACCACATTACTCATGAAACACATTACCATTCACAATGCACAACATAACATTGTTCAATCTCAACAATGCAATTAGGGCAAAGAACAATTGATTATAACATTCATTGATTCAAGTGTGTTTAAAGTGTTTAGGGTTAGGTTTAAGGACCAACCTACCTTTGGAAAACCAAAGCAATGCAAAAAGAACAAAGAATTAAAACCCTAACCATAAATAGTACATTCTGGTTTTAAACTCCATTTTATCCTTATTTTGAAAAATTGTATAAAATAATCTACTTGACTAAAAATTCTAAAATTTTTACAGAATTTAGTTTTGTATCTTAAAATCATCCCTTTAAAATTTCAGATCAAACTGAACACAAAATCTTGGTCAAATAGTTCACCTAACCAGACTGCCCCAATTGCCCTGCATCCTGGCAGCAGTTCTGAACTTTGTGAATTCCATAAATCAAATTCAATCAACGTGGTTCCAAATTATTTTTCTCAAATACTAGACTCACTAAGCAACAACATATCCAAAATTCGATTGGATATGATTTTTCTACATTTTATTAAAAATCACGAAATATAGCTGTCCCAGTTAAGGTACCTGCTGGAACAGGTCTAATGAAAATAATCTTTCTAAACTCATAACCATTCCAAAATCGAATCAACATATTTTTCAGTCATTCTACACTCATAGAGGCACAACATATCAAAAATTCACTTCAAGAACATTTTTCTATAATTAATTAAAAATCATACAAATCACAGCCTTTACTAATTGTAAAACAGAAACAATTTCACTAAACACAACTCTTACTCAACACAATCACTTCCAACACCTTCACCAACTCAACTTCTCATCATCAAACCAACAAACCCTAATTCCTTTCTCACACCACTTCAAAAGAATTGAAGAAATTAAAGAAAAGATCTTACCTCAAATGAAGAAATCTACAAATCTTTAACCAAAACCCTTGTTTCTTTCTTCAAAATGCTTCAAACCTCAAGATCACCTCTCTTTCTCTCTTTGTCTATGGAGAATCCGGCCACTTTAAGAAAGAAAGAAGAAAATGCACAAGTCAAACACCTTTTCTTCTTTTAATCTCCACCATGCATCTTACAAGGAAAATTACCAAAACACCCTTAACCATATAACTAACTCTTTGTCTCATATAAGCCCTTTATAGTAATTTCATTAACAACCAAAAATATCTTCTTCCACTTAACCATCACCTTGACTCTTCATTTGACCAATGTATATGTTAATTATATCATCATATAAACAACATATACATTTGTCTCTAAACCCTAAATTTCTTCTCCAAAACACATATACATATACATTCTCTTCCCATTTCTTTTCTCTTACAATTTAACACATATATGCACAAACATTCACTTCCCAATATATATATCAACAACCACAATAACAACAACATACTCAAAACTTCTAGGGCATAAATGAGGATATTACAGAAGACTTGCCAATCATGTATAACTCTTTTAATATTTTGTAAAGTATTGTTTATAATGTGAATATATGTATATTTGTAAATATGGATTTAAATGTTTTCATATATGTAAATCTATTTTACAAATTCCGCTGCGTATTAACTAAATGTATCTGTATATCTATTTGGTTTTGTATTACAAGCTAATTACTTATTTTCTAAAATGCATAATGAGAAAGGTGATGGTATCTTTTAAAATGATTTGAATGTTGATGAAAAACCGTAACATTTCTATGTTCGGTGCATGTATGCTACATTACGGTGTTGTAGTGTGCGTGTATTGGATGTGGGGGTGTTACAATTATTTTGGTATCAGAGCCTAGGTTTGAGATTCTCAACCTAGGTCAAGTATAAGAAAAAGAAATGTTTTGATTTTAAAAAGTTGGTTTTGAAATAAAATACATGTTTGGGATTGGCAATCTCTGATCTTTAATAAGGTATAATCTGCTGTGTTTGCAGACATAGGTTGTGATGGACTCTCACTTACGGCAATCAGTAGAGGGTAGTGCTGAAAGCGTTGCTCCTGATGAGGTTAGAGAGGGAGCTAGAGTTGATAGTGCTGGGGAGGCACCTGCTTCAGTGTCGGGTAGACCAGCTGGTGAGGATGTTCCACCAGTTTGGCTTAGGCATGTGATAGAGGCTTTGAGGCCAGCACCAGTGCAACCACCGCCACCCCCACCACAGCCTGCGGTATCAGTGAGGCATTATGATAAACTAAGAAAGTATGGAGCAGAGGATTGCTTTGGTACGGTTGATCCAACTGTAGCTGAACAGTGGCTAGATAGAGTACAGAGAGTATTTGTTTAGTTGCAAGCCACTTCAGAGGAAAAGTTTGACTATGCAAGATCATTGCTGCAGAAGGACGCATATGACTGGTGGAAGACAGTACCTCATTATATGGATGATCCACTAACACTGTCTTACACTGATTTTCTGAGAGAGTTTGAATTGAAGTATACTCCGAGGGAGTATAAAGACAGGAAGAAGATGGAGTTTTTGAGTTTAAAGCAAGATATTCGGACCGTAACTGAATATGAGGTTGAGTTTATTCGATTGAGCCAGTATGCTGGTGGTATTATATCTGATGAGATAGATAGATGCAGGAGATTTGAGGAAGGATTGAGGCCCTCTATCATGTGCTTAGTGGCTGGATCTAGATATCATGATTTTTCCCAGCTTGTGGTAGCAGCTCGGAGTGTGGAGCGAGCTCAGGGTATTGCAGCTGCTTCAAAGGAAGAGATCAGGGTTAGGAGGCCCCAGTTTGAGGCAGGGTCTTCTTCTGTGAAGAGAGGTAAAGGAAGTTTTATTCCTCAGGTCAGTAGGAGTCAGAGGCCAGCTGGTAGGTCAGCGCAGTTCCAGAGATGGAGATCTAGACCTACAGTTTCAGTAGCGAGTGCTCCGACCCCAGTGACCCAGAGATCCACCCTACCCATCTGCATTCATTGTGGTAGACCACATGGAGGTCCTTGTTGGAAGACTGGTGTAGCAGGGGTTTGTTTCAGATGTGGATCTCCTGATCACTTTGTGAGAGATTGTCCTGAGTGGCAAGAGCAGATGTCAGTTGATACTGCAGCTTCTCGACCTAGTGTGAGGGGAGGTCGAGGAGGCAGAGGTGTCAGTAGAGGAGGCAGATCTGGGTTCAGTGCTAGAGGAGGTTCTACATCCAGGGAGAGTAGACCAGAGGAGGTTGGATCTTCTCAGAGGATATATGTTATGCAGAGGTAGCCAGATGCTTCGGTAGTCATAGCTGGTACTTTTTCCTTATTTGGTTTTTCCGTACTTGCTTTGATTGATCCGGGTTCAACACATTCATATATTAGTGCATCTGTTTTGCCTGTGTCTGATGTGCATGCTGAATCCCTAGGATTTGATGTATTGGTGACAAATCCGTTAGGGCATAGTGTGGTTGTTAGTAAGGTGCATCGAGATAGTGCAGTAGTGGTTCAAGGTGAGGAGTTCCTTGGAGACTTGATTGAGATGCCTTTTAAGGAATATGATGTGATCCTAGGCATGGATTGGTTATCCAGACATGGAGCTGTGGTGGATTGTAAAAAGAAAGTTGTGACTTTGAGAACTGTTGATGGTAGAGATGTGATAGTATCTAATGAGCAGGAACAGCTAGCATCTTTGTTTGTTTCAGCTGTTGCAGCCAGGAGGTTGATTAGAAAAGGGTGTGATGCTTATCTTGCTCATGTGGTAGATACTAGAGTAAGAGGTTCTCCTATTGATGATATAACTACAGTTGTAGAGTTTCCAGATGTGTTTCCAGAAGAGTTGCCAGGATTGCCTCCTGAGAGAGAGGTGGAGTTTGGTATTGAATTATTGCATGGTACCACTCCTATCTCTATTACTCCTTATAGAATGGCACCGGCTGAACTGAGAGAATTGAAGGTGCAGTTACAGGAGTTGCTGGATAAAGGATTTATTTGCCCCAGTGTTTCTCCTTGGGGAGCTCCTGTGTTATTTGTGAAGAAGAAGGATGGTACTATGAGATTATGTATCGATTATAGGCAATTGAATAAGGTGACTATTAAAAATAAATATCCTTTGCCTAGAATTGATGATCTTTTTGATCAATTAAAGGGTGCAGCAGTGTTTTCTAAAATTAATTTGAGATCAGGATACCATCAGTTGAGGGTCAAAGCTGAAGATGTTCCTAAAACCGCTTTTCGGACCAGATATGGGCATTATGAGTTTCTAGTTATGCCTTTTGGTTTGACGAATGCACCTGCAGCTTTTATGGACTTGATGAATAGGATGTTTAGGCCCTATCTGGATCAGTTTGTGGTGGTTTTCATCGATGATATTTTGGTGTATTCGCGTAATGAGGAAGAGCATGACAAGCATCTGCAGATTGTGTTGCAAATCTTGAGAGAGAAGCAATTGTTTGCTAAATTGTCGAAGTGTGAGTTTTGGCTTGACCAAGTAACTTTTCTCGGTCATATAGTTTCAGCAGAAGGTGTTAGAGTTGATCCGAGTAAGGTTGAAGCTATTCTGAATTGGAGTCCACCAAAGTCTGTGACAGAAGTTAGAAGTTTTCTGGGTTTGGCAGGCTATTACCGACGGTTTGTGAAAGGATTTTCTTTGATAGCTACTCCACTCACCAGATTGCTTCGAAAGGGAGTTAGATTTGTGTGGACAAATCAGTGTCAGGCTAGCTTCGAACAGTTGAGAGAAATGTTGACTCAAGCGCCTGTTCTTACTTTACTTGTAGAAGGCAAACCATATGTGATCTACAGTGATGCTTCACATAGTGGTTTGGGTTGTGTGCTGATGCAAGAAGGTAAAGTTATAGCTTATGCTTCTCGACAGTTGAAACCGCATGAGCTCAATTATCCGACCCATGATTTAGAATTGGCAGCCATTGTGTTTGCATTGAAGATTTGGCGACATTATCTGTATGGGGAAAAGTGTTTTATCTATACTGACCATAAAAGTTTGAAATATTTGGGGGTTCAGAAAGAGCTTAATCTTCGACAGAGGAAATGGTTGGAATTGATTAAAGACTACGACTGTTTGATTGATTATCATCCTGGTAAAGCAAATGTTGTTGCTGATGCCTTGAGTCGGAAGTCTTTAGCAGGTTTGACTGTTTATTCGCTCTCGTTGCTTATTGAGTTGAGAGCATTGTGTGCTAGTTTTGTATCTTGTGATGATGGTGCATTGTTAGCACAGTTGCATGTGAAACCAGTTTTGTTGGATCAGATTAAAGAGGCTCAGTTGGCTGATGAGAAGATTCAGAAGATTGTTTCAGATTGTCAGAATGGAAAGAGTGGAGATTTTGTTGTGAAAGATGATGGGAGTCTCTGGTTTAAGAACAGATTGTGTGTGCCGGATAATGTTAATTTGAGAAGGATCATTTTAGAAGAAGCACATCAGTCAGTGTTTGCTATGCATCCGGGCAATACAAAGATGTATCATGATTTGAGACAATATTACTGGTGGTTTGGTATGAAGAGAGACATTGCGGAGTTTGTATCCAAGTGTCTCACTTGTCAGAGGGTAAAAGCTGAGCATCAAGTTCCAACAGGGTTGCTTCAACCTTTGTCAGTGCCTAAATGGAAGTGGGATAGAGTGACCATGGATTTTGTGTCTGGTTTACCATTGACACAAAGGAAGCATGATGCTATCTGGGTGATTGTTGACAGGTTGACTAAGACAGCTCATTTTCTTTCGGTTCGGATGGATTACTCTTTGGAGAGGTTAGCTGAGCTGTATATCCATGAGATTGTGAAGTTACATGGTGTTCCAACTTCTATAGTATCGGATCGAGATCCCCGGTTTACTTCCAGGTTTTGGAAGAGTTTACAGGGTGCTTTGGGTTCTCGATTACACTTCAATACTGCATTCCATCCGCAGACAGATGGGCAGTCAGAGAGGGTGATACAGATTGTCGAGGACATGTTGAGAAGCTGTGTCATTGATTTCTCTGGAGGTTGGGATAGTTTCTTACCACTTGTGGAATTTGCTTACAATAACAGTCACCAATCCAGCATCGGTATGGCCCCATTCGAGGCATTGTATGGTAGACGGTGTAGGACACCTCTATGTTGGAATGAACTTGGTGAAGGTAAGTTGATTGGGCCTTATTTGATTAAAGAAACTGAAGAGAAAGTGAAAGTGATTCGAGATAGGTTGAAAACAGCTTCAGACCGACAGAAATCTTATTCAGACTTGAAGAGGAGAGACATTGAGTATAATGTTGGGGATAAGGTATTTTTGAAAGTGTCTCCTTGGAAAAAGATCTTAAGGTTCGGTCGGAAAGGAAAATTGAGTCCTCGATTCATTGGACCGTATGAAGTTTTGGAAAGAGTTGGGCCAGTTGCTTATCGGCTTGCTTTGCCACCTGAGTTGGATCATATTCATAATGTATTCTATGTTTCTATGTTGAGGAGATACAGGTCGGATCCATCTCATATTGTGCCAATTGAATCAATCGAAGTGAGTCCTGATTTGACATTTGAAGAGGAACCAGTTGCTATCTTGGCACGTGATGTGAAAGAGTTGAGAAACAAGAGAGTGCCATTGGTGAAGGTTCTATGGAAGAATCATGCAAAGGAAGAGGCAACATGGGAGAGTGAGCAGACAATACGAGATCAATATCCTCAGTTGTTTCAGACTTGATATCAGGTAATTTCGAGGACAAAATTTCTTTTTAGAGGGGGAGAATTATAATATCCTAATGTATGCCCTAGAAGTTGATTATGTTGTTGGTTTAAAATTGGATTGAATGTATATATTATGTGATAAGAAAAGAAATTGGTAAGAGAATGTTTATGTATATGTGTTTTGGGAAAGAAAGAGGGTGTAGAGAGAAGTGTATTTATTGTTTATATGCTTGTATAATTAACATATACATAAGTCAATGGAAGAGAGATATTTATTTTGTGAGGGTGGAATTACATAAATGGGCATTTAAGTTAAAAGAAAGCTAGAACAAATGGAAAAGGGTGTTTTGGTAATTGTTTAGTTAAAAACTCTTGGTGGAGATTAAAAGGAAAATTTGACTTTGCTTCTTCATAATTTCTTCTTCTTCTCCATTGTTGGCCGGCTCCTCCATAGTCAAAGGAAAGCAAGAGGCAAAGAGAATATCTTGAAGAGTTAAGCTCAAATTGAAGAAAGATTAAGTGATTAAGTGTTGATTCAAGAAGTTTTAACTAAGGTAAGTTCTTTCCTTTGATTTCTTTTATTCTTTTAAAGTGGTATTTGAAATTAATTAGGGTTAGTTGAATTGATGATGAGATGTGGTTGTGTTGTGTTTTCAAGTGTTAAAGTTGGTTTTAAGTTAAGAGTTTAAATAGGTGTTGTTGTTGAAAGTGAAGGATGTTGATTTTGGAAGATGGAGAAGGATGTTGGTTTTAGGGTTTTGAGATGGTATGTGTTTAAAGGTTTTGTTGATGTGTTTTAATAAGGAATATTGTGATAAACTTGTAGAATTTGTGTTTAGAACATTGATTCCATTCATTTGAACCATGCTATATTGTGTATGATGAGTTTGAGTGCAATTAGAGGAGACTTGTGTATATTAGGGTTTTGCTCTTAAGTGACACGGCCAAAAGTAATAAGAGACATGGCCAAGACTTAAAATTCTTGAGAAACACGGCCAAGTCCATTGAATTTTGGCCGTGTTGGATTGGTTCTTGAAAGACACGGCCGTGTCCCATGCCAGTGTTTGTCACTGCCAAAATTTAGTTGAGAGACACGGCCACAAGCTTGGCCGTGTCCCTTGCCCGTGTTGCCTACTGTCAAATTGAGGTTGAGAGACACGGCCACAAGCTTGGCCGTGTCCCTCAAGTGTGCTGCCCGTGTCCCTCAAATGAGTTACTTATTGTTTCTATTCTTTGTTCTTTTGCATGGTTTTGATTCTTCAAAGGTATTTTGGTGCCTAAACCTAAACATAAACATACTTCAAACAAAGAATGCCCTAATCAAATGGATGTGGAAGATCCTAAAGCTATGAATGATATAAATTGTTCTTTGCCCGAATTGCATTGTTGAGATTGAACAATGTTATGTTATGCACTGTGAAAGGTAATGTGTTTCATGAGTAATGTTATATCAAAGATGCTATGATGATTCAAATAAGATATGATATGAGACAAGGCCATTGTGATTGGCTATGATGATTCAATTGAATGATACATGGCATGTTTGCCTAATTGATGATGAGAATTGAGAATGAAATATAAATGAATTGTGTGGCTAATGTGTTATTCCATTTTCAGAGTTTGTTGTTGGTGGCATGCCTAATATGAGTAACAATCTCTTGAAGTTAGGTTGGATTGAATCCTTGAAGCCTAATTGAGATGTTACAACCCTTGAAGCTAGGTTGGTTTGGTTCTTGAAGCCAAGTTGGGTTGAAGCTTAGCATGCTTTGCTCCCCTTGAAGCTTGGTTGAACCTAATCCTTGAAGCCTAGTTGGGATTATGATATTGATAAATGTGATAACAAAACCAAAGCATTAACTCTGAAAATTGAATGGCATATTAGTATGTCTTGGGCCCATGCTTGTCTTTGTTTAGTGTTGTTCATGAATGGTTTAATGAATAACTAATGAGGCATATGAAAATATGTTGAAATGTGATAAGTCTACATATGTTGGATTATGAAATGTAAAGGTATGTTGTTAGCTTTGCATATATGATGTTACATGTATAATATGGATTGAGAATTGCCATTGCATTGCACTAAAGTATATCAATAGCATGTTTTATCTTACTAAGCCCTTGGCTTAGCGCGATAGTGTTTAATCACGCAGGTGATAGAATTGATAGAGTTGAACCCGAGAGCTCTTCGAGACCGAGTGAGAGTAGACGTTGAAGAGTTGATTTTGGGAACTTAAAGATCAGAGAAGACTTGCCAATCATGTATAACTCTTTTAATATTTTGTAAAGTATTGTTTATAATGTGAATATATGTATATTTGTAAATATGGATTTAAATGTTTTCATATATGTAAATCTATTTTACAAATTCCGCTGCGTATTAACTAAATGTATCTGTATATCTATTTGGTTTTGTATTACAAGCTAATTACTTATTTTCTAAAATGCATAATGAGAAAGGTGATGGCATCTTTTAAAATGATTTGAATGTTGATGAAAAATCGTAACATTTCTATGTTCGGTGCATGTATGCTACATTACGGTGTTGTAGTGTGCGTGTATTGGATGTGGGGGTGTTACATCGATTCCTTATAAATCCCTAATCTCTAATAGGTTTAAAAAGTTAGGTATGCATAGGGAAGGTGAGAAGTGACCCAGCACCCCTACAATGCTCAGTTCATTGGATCTAGCCTCCTTTTCAAATCTAAATATTATTAAATTCTTAAGTTATTATGATATATTCACATTACATGCATTTATTGAAATAAACATCATATTATAAGCCAAAATAAACAAATCAAATGGGCACCCATACAAGATGGAAACATACCCTTGCAAATGTCAAAGGTCCATAAAACTAATAAGATAGGACACCCACCAAAAGATGGAAACATTCCCTTACAATTGTTCCCAAAGTCCATAAAATAAATCAAATTAAAGAAGCAAATTAAATAAGCACTCACAAAGTGAAAACATACCTTTTACAACCTTGAAATCCATAATCAATCAATCAAAGGTTTAATAAGAAAATAAGTGATCCAAACAAATAATTAATAATCACACAAACAATTATAAATTAGGGCTAAAATAATGAAATTAGGGCTTTTATAACTAAAGTAGGGTTTCAATTACTATATTAAGGTGTTATTTTACAAATTAGGGTTTTATTTACAAAATTAGGGTTTTATTATGAAATTAGGGTTAAAACATGCAAAACAAGGGTTTAATCCTAAAACTAGGGTTAAAACCTGCAAAACTAATTTTTGAGAATATAATTTGGATTAAAATATGCAAAACTAGGATTTGAGAATATAAATGGGATTAAAACATGCAAAACTAGGATTTTAGAAAATAAATTAGGATTATTTCCATAAAAATAGGGTTTGATAATCCAATTAGAGTTTTAAATTATAAAACTAGCATGCAATCAGGATTTTTATGGCTTGTATGAGCGGGGATTTTCGCCCCCACTCCCGGTGGAATGGTTCTTACGACTTCGGCACTGTTTAGGCTTGGGGCCTTAGAGAACACGAACCTAAGTCCGGAGAAAATGGAGTCTCCACCTGGACGGGCCGGGAAAAAAGAAAGGGGCGGATGACTCGATTCCTAAGGAATCCCCAACCCCCTAATGGGTTCGGAAAGTTGGGTACGTATGGGGAAGGTGAGAAATGGCCCAGCACCCCTACAACGCCCTGTTCATTGTAACCAGCCTCCTTTACAGGTTTTAATATTATAAAATTCTTAAATATAATAACATTATCCATATTACACACAATAATTAAAAGAAAGCATCAATATATTAAAATCAAAGCAATGTCCAAAAAAAGCAAATAAATGGACACCCATCCAAGGATGGAAACATGTCCTTACATCACATGCCTAAATAGGACACCCACCAAAAAGGTAGAAACATGCCCTTTACATAGGTTCTAAAATAGAAAAGCAAATTAAATTACATGATGTTTAACTAACGAGATACCCACCAAGTGGAAACATAACTCTTACAACTTTTGGAAATCTAAATTAATTGGTAAAAGTAAATAATCATTCATCATAAATAAATCATTCATCAAAGCTATTAATCAAAATATAAAATAAACATCCATCCATGATAAATTAAATAAATCAAGTATTGAAATTAAATAAATTAAAGCATAAGAAATAAATCAAAGCATAATCAAGTATGGAATTGAATAAAGCAAATAAAAGTCCAATTATGGCTACTGTGACTCTTTATGGAATTAAAATAAATTAGGGTTTTATGTTTTAAAGGGTTGGTAAGACTCTTTGATTAACAAAATTAAGGCTTGAATGATGATATCATGAAACTAGGGTTTTAAACACTTTAAAATACTTTAATTTGTGATTTTTGGTTATTGGGTTCCTAAACTACTGTGTCAATTTTAGGTTTTTATATTTTTATGTTTTCTAATGTTTTAAAAGGATTAGGGTTCATAAAAATTAGGGTTTAAGGTTCTAAAAGGGTTAGTGTTCATTATTTTGAATTTTGGAAGTTGAATTTGGATTTGATATTTTGGAAGTAGGGTCTCGGGTGGTGAATAATTTTTTGGAATTTGGAAATCAATTTGATATTTTATGGAATTTTATGAATTTAAACAAATAAATTAAAGTTTTTATAAGTAGAAAAGATGTTTTTTAAGGCTTTTTGAATGAAAAAGTACCAAGTTTAAAGTTTTGAAAGAAACAGAATTTGATTTTGGTTTTGTTAAAGAATATGTTCAATTAGAGTTTTAAGGTTTTTAAGAAGAAAAAATAATAATTTTATGTCTTTTTGGAAAATAAAGTAACAAAATAAGGTTTTTTGGCTTTAGAAAAACTAAATAAAAGTTCAAAGGTTTTTAATTTTGATTTCATAAATTTGCTACTGTGTAAAAAAAACAATTAAAGAAAATTAATTAACACATACCTTCTTTTGATGATTTCTCCAAAAATAATTCTTCTTGGATGAACTAGCTTCAAAGACAAGCCTTTTTTTGCCTTTGAATCCTCTAAATCGTGCTGCTACTATTCCAGAAAAGAGTTGAATTAAATTTCTTCTTTTCCTTCCTTGATTTGTTTTCAAATTTTCCAAACTACTCTTGGATTTTTGCCTCCCTTAAATTAATTGCCTTTGGTCCTTATTTATAGTGGTTTGAGGTTGTTTATTCCTAATTAGCTAAGGTAAGTAATATTAATAAAAAAAAAGAAACCAAAACCTAATTGGATTAGGTTTCGAAAAATTTGCGTCGGAAAATTTGCGCTGCCGAAAAAAAACTGCTGCGTAAAAACTGCGCTGGCAAAAAAAATCTGCTGCAGCTGGCTGCGGCAGCGCGTGTGGAGCGGGCCCGTAAGCTATTTCGCAGGCAGAAAATTTCTGCGTGCGAAATAGCACAGTGATTTCGCCAGCAGGAATTTCCTGCGGGCGAAATGCCCACGGGCCCGCGCAACGATTTTTTTGTCGCCGATTTTTCCGACTCCGATTTTTATTTTTATTTTAATTTTTTGACTTTTATTTGTTTATTTCTATTTTTTATTAATAAAAATTAGATACTAAAGCAAAAATTATTTAATAAAAATTATTTTGGACCAATTAGACAACAAAAATCATTTTAGACTAAATAAAACATATTGGACCGGATTGGGTCAAAAATTAAGGGTCTACAGTTTGCTCCCTGCTTGAATGATCTGAAACCTTAGTGAAAGAGAGTGAAAAGCAATAAGACTTAATTTTTGATGAAACGGTTGAGGTTTTGGGTTCTGGACTCGGTTCGAGTTCTGGACTCGAGGATAATTCTAGGTTCTGGACCTAAGAAAAATTTGGGTTCTAGACCCGGTTCGAGTTCTGGACTCAAGGATAATTCTAGGTTCTGGACCCAAGGAAAATTTAGGTTCTGAACCCGGTTCGAATTCTGGACTCAAGGATAATTCTAGGTTCTGGACCTAAGGAAAATTTGGGTTCTGGACCAGAGCTAAGTTTTGGACTTAAAAATAATTCTAGGTTTTGGACCTAATGGTAAACTTTGGTTCTGGACCCGGTTTGAGTTCTGGACTCAAGGACAATTCTAGGTTCTGGACCTAAGAAAAATTTGGGTTCTGGACCCGAACTAAGTTCTGGACTTAAAGATAATTCTAGATTCTGGACCTAACGGTAAACTTGGGTTCTGGACCCGGTTTGAGTTATGGACTCAAGAATAATTCTAGGTTCTGGACCTAAGAAAAACTTTGGGTTCTAGACCCGAGAGATTTGGATACTCGATCCTAAACTAGACTCGGATACTTGATCCTTTCTGGATTCGGATACTCGATCCTAAACTGGATTTGGACACTCGATCCTAAACTGGATTGGGATACTCGATCCTAAACTGGATTGGGATACCCGATCCTAATTGTATTGGGATATTCGGCCCTAAATTGATTTGATTTGGGTACTTGGATCCGAGATTAGGTACTTGGACCCAAGATTGGGTAATTGGACCCGAGCTTGAATTGATTTGGGTACTTGGACTTGGGATTAGGTTGAATTCAATTTGGGTACTTGGACTCGAGAATGGGTGCTTGGACCTGAGATTGAGTTTGACTGACCTTTTATCATTTGAGAAGTCTGACTGCTCCGGCTGTTTTATGCATTATGATTCTTCACCATCAAAATGGATCTTCATCCTTTGAGATCGGGTCTTCACCCTTAAAAATGGATCTTCATCCTTTGAGATCGGGTCTTCACCCTTGAAAATGGATCTTCATCCTTTGAGATCGGGTATTCACCCTTGAAAATGGATCTTCATCCTTTGAGATCGGGTCTTCTTTGTTCTTTGAAGATGGGAATGACACGGCCAGTGGCTTGGCCGTGTCCCCTGGGTGTGTCAGCTTCTGTGTTTTTTCTTTGGTTCTTCTTTATTCTTAGCTTAGGATGGGACACGGCCAAGCTTGTGGCCGTGTCATGTGACACATCCAGTGGCTTGGCCGTGTCACCTGCCAGTGTCACCTATTGCTTCCCTTCTCTCTTTGCTTGGTCTTTCTTGGCTTTGCCCTTTAGGTGAGACACAGCCAGTGGCTTGGCCGTGTCTCCTGTTCGTGTCATGTTCTGCCAAGATTTCCTTTGAGGTGACGTGGCCAAGCTTGATTTGGCTTGGCCATGTCTTGCTTGTTCCATGTTCTTCTTTCCTTGTTTTGATCTTCCAAGGGAGTTTTTGCACTTTAACCACTTTTCCCTTGCAACTGCTTTTCCTTTTTTCTCCAATTTTGATTGGATCTTATATCTTCTCCTTACCCCCCAAGGATTTTTTCTTTCATGCAAGCTTTGATTGATGTTTTTTGTATAAGCATGCATTTCTTCTCTTTTCAAAGTGACTAGGGCTTCCACAAGCGAATAGGCTTTCCATGCCCCCTTGATTCAATATCTTTTTTTGATTCTTTAATTCGCAGGGTGTTTGCTATTCATTAAGACAAGAAAGTGCGATGTAATATGCTCATGTATGCATGATATGCATGAATAATACTTACAGTCATTCCATCAACTCATAGACCGAGGTGATTAGTAGAAGTGTTCTCATTGGTTCCTTTTTGACGCTCGTTCAAGTCTCGCATTGAAATGATCAAAAGCTTTGCATTTTGCTTTTATCTTCAAGATGTTGAAAACATGAGTGGTGGAGACCCTAAGCAGCAGAGTCAGGGATGTATCCATTTCAAACTATGTTTCAGCTTGTTAGTTGGTAGTTTCTTTATGACCTTGCCAATAATCAATTCAACATACTTCCCTTAACTTGAAGGCTCTGTATGACAAAACACTCTTTTTTTTTTGAATTTTGATTTTGAAATCAAATGTTGGTTTTGCCAAATCGATGTCAATGTACCTCAGGACTTGATTTTTCCAAATTAATATATCTATAACATGACAACCCTAGCTACCGTACTAAACTCAGGAATCATTTCTATTTAAGCAAGAACTGTTGCACTTCAGATAGGCACATACACATTGCTTGGCCAAAGGTCTCATTTGAGTTTAAATATTGTTTATCTCATATGAATGCTTATCCAAACTATCTCCACTGATAGACTCTACCTACCAAGAGAGATCAACAGGTCTTTGATAGGCTTGAAATGGGGTCTATAAGGGACATGGGTTAAATTGGAGGCCATTTTGAGATTGGAGCAAGTGTGACACAATGGACAAACCCTTACACTACAAATTTCTTGTTGGAACTTTAGACAGCTGGGAGCAATCTTTCTAGACTCCAAATTCCTTCTATCTTTTTGGCATTAATCTGGACATTGATTAGGACAGTTTTTGCCCTTGCAAAAAGTTTAAGACCCAAATCTGTTTATTTTCTTCTTTTCCCTTTTTTGCTCTTTATTTTTCTTACTCTTCCCTTTTCTTTTTCTTTCCTTACTCTTCCCTTTCTTTTATCATTTTGTCCTTCTTTCTTATAGGACTATCACGTACAAAACTTTCAAGAACTGGATGGTCTTCCTCCTTTTTCTTTGATTTTGATTGAATCTTTGGTTGTGTTGGGACCAATTCAAGTTAATCCATAAAATGGAAGCCTTTTGTTTTCTTAGGTAAAAGAGAACTCAGTTGGCTTTTAGAACCACCTTTTTAGATTTTATCTTTCTTCCTTTTCTTTTTTTTTGTTTTTCTTTTGTTTTCTTCTTTTTTCTCTTTTTTTGTTTTTTTTTTTTGCTCTAAAAAGAGTTGTCTTGGTTTGTACTAACTTGGGCTTCCAATAATGGATAAGTGGAGTAACATAAATCTTCTTTAATAGGGATAAATCATTTGTTACTCTTATGTTGATGTTGATATATTAGAGATATTAGGAAAACTTCAACTACCCTTATGGTTTTGAGAACATCAACTATCCTTATGATCTTGAGAACTTCAACTATCTTCATGGTCTTGAGAACTTCAACTATCTTCATGGTCTTGAAACTTCAACTATCCTCGTGATCTTGACTAATCATTGCTTTCTTTGATCTTCTTGCCTATTCATCTTAGTAATCATAAGACTTGTCAAAAGTATCACAACAGCTCAGGGTAGGTTATTGGGGTTTGTAAGCCAATAAAAAGAAAGCTAAAATTTTATGAAGGCTCAAAGGGACAACTAGGGATTGATATTTAATTGGGTGGATACTAGTTGTTGGCTAACCAAACAATGCCTAGATCATTTCTCTCTTAAATAAGCAGAGTTCAATTTTGCCTCAAAAGTTTGTCAAAGCATGTTCTAAGACTGACTAGGACCTAGACAAAGGTAATTATGCAAGAGCCCTCTCTAAGTAAGCATACACAACTCAATGCTATAGAGCCATTCCCTCACCTAGTAAAGCCATTCAAGTCATGATGCATAAATATATTAATTCATGAATTATCAAGCTAGATTCCTCATTGGTCGAGCACCAAAATGAACAAAGACCAACAAAAATTTTGATGAAAGTTATTTATTCAAACAACTTTAAATTTGAAAAACACAATAGTTCCAAAATATTAAATAAAGTAAGATTGAAAAGCAACATTCAAGCTAAGGAAAGTTCATTGAGTTAGGCTTCTTTTCCTTTCACATCTTCAACATTCCCATCTTGAAAAGAGGATAAAACAAAATCTTCTTCCAATCCTTTTCCCACCATAAAGGTTGCTGGTGGTGGCACTCTTCCAAATTTAGGCAAAGGGTTGCCTTGGTATTGGGCTTATCCGGCTCGGGTAGCTTGCCACTATCAATCAAATCTTGGACTCATGCCTTAATCGAGTACACCTAACAATCTCATGTCTTTGAGTCTGATGAAATTGACAAAAAGCCTTAGTATCAAATTTTAGGGGTAATGGACTAGGTAAAGGTCGAGGAGCCGATGGTTGTAACAACCCTTTCTTTTGTAGCTTATCATAGACCCAAGACAAAGGCTTCCCCAGATCTGAAAACTGCCTTCTATTTGCTTGATCGGTTATATTAACATCAACTTCTTTTTGTGTGCTTTGATTGTTAGGCTGGTTGTTCCCTTTCTCATTCCTTCTTATTGAAAAGCGATTCTTCTCCCTTTCCCACTCTTCAATTTGTAGACCAGCTTGGAGAAGATCTTTGAAATCACGGATGAGTGTATGAGAAATCCTATTACGAAGATTAGGTAACACCCCTCTCACAATCATCCTTATTTGATCGGATTCATCGGGCCTCTTCTTGAGTAAAGCGGCCTTGTTTCTCCATCGCTTCACATAGTCCATAAAATTCTCATTTGGCCTTTGTCTAATGGACTCCACTTCCATTAAAGTAACTTCTAACTCAACATTATATCCGTATTGTTGGATGAAGGCTTTGTAAAGTAGATACCAACTCTTTTGTGTTCCATCATCTAAGGTATTGAACCAATTTTGGACAACAGGGTCCAATGAGAGCATGAAGTACCTTAGAATTTGAGCCATAGTAGCTCGAGCAGACTGCATGGCAGTGATATACTGCTTCACATGGAGATGAGGATTTCTGGTGCCATTTTACTTAGCAAAGGAAGGCATCTTGAATTTATAAGGGACCTCTTCATCTTGTTCAAATAGTTTGTCGATCTCAGACATCTCTTTGGTTTTCAACTTCTTCTCAAATTTCTTTTCTAAACCAGCAATCATCTTTTCAACATCGGATGTCTCGGTCTTTTCAATAGTTGCCTTCTAAACAGCCTTCAGTTCTTTCTTCATTTCTTGAACCTCTTGGTAGTATTAAGCCCAATCATCATCATCATCAATGATCACTTTTTCATCATCAAAAACCACTTCACTAACTTTAGTCTCCCTTTGTCCTTTGGTTTTTTAGTGCTATCAAATGCCTCAGCATGATTCTCTAAGATTGCAGTCAATTGGTTCTTCATGGTCTCAACTAGGGCCTCTTTGATTTCTTCCATTTTGGCATTAAGGGCTTCATCCACCATCCTTTGAATTTTTTCGGGCTCCATTGTTTTAGGTGAGCAAGTGATTGAGTCGTTGCTAGATACTTCATCTCCGGTGTAGGTCGGATTGTCGTAAGCTTTTGAACTTTCGTAATCCAGGGCTGTGAGCCAGAGAGGATCAATGATATGAGATGCAAATGTATGCATATATGCATGTATGCACAATCAACCAATAAACAAGTGTAATTAAGACTATCCTTCCGACCTCATAACATCCACACACGAATGGCGAGTCTCTTTTTCCTAGGTATATGGTTAACAAAATACCAACATGGGGTATCTTGCTTTCGAATAATTCCCTCGGACGTTTCAACCAATAGTTATATTTTCAAAAATGGAAATCAATCCATGATAATTCCCATTAATTAGGTTTCAATCCATTCAACCAACTAAAGTAGCTTTTTGGATTAAAACGAAATTAAGAGGTTTATTATAAATGGATTTCTCACTTGAAAAGAGTAACTAATGGTTCATGCCAAAAACAAGCCCATGGTTAATTTATTTTTAGTATAAACTAGGCCCACAATTGATTTTTGGTATTTCATAATTGACCTAAATATTTTTGCAAGCTCTTTGTAAAAAATGGTTGGGTGAAAATAGTTTTGTTTCTAAGCCCATTGTAAAAAAGGTTACAAAAATGGATTTTGGACTTAGTATTTGGACCATGGGCCAAAGAATTTATTTATTTATTTTTTAGAAAAGTATTATGTCCAAAGATCATCTTGAAAAATTTTTAAAATAGTTTTGGTCTTTTGGATTTTAGAGAAAAGTTTATTTTGAGCTTACAATATACTTAGGTCATATTAGAAAAAAGAACAAACCAAATAAGCCATGATTTAGACTAAGATAAACTAACCATAGTCAAACAACATGCATTTGGGGTAAAACCTAAGGAAAATAACTAGGCCAATTACATGAGCTTTAGTCTTTGGGTTAAAAGGCTTAGGTTCCCATAGCAAGTATATACCAAATGGTATGAGGCTATGAGTGGTTATGCCATGCTCGATCTCTATACCTTCAGTGAAAGTATGGTATCCCTTACATAACACAACATGGGTAACACGGGCGTCCTAACTCACGCACACGATGCAATCTAAGATGATGTAACAGATAATATCATTATAAGAAAGAATAGAATAATATAAAGACCAACGGAATCAACTTCTCTTGTCCACAGTGGAGTCACCACTGTGAGCTGGGATTTTTGCGCCCACTCCCGGTGGAATGGTTCTTGCGACTTCGGCACTGTTTAGGCTCGGGGCCTTAGAGAACACGTACCTAAGTCCGGAGAAAATGGAGTCGCCACCCGAAAGGGCCGGGAAAAAAGATAGGGGTGAATGACTCGATTCCTAAGGAATCCCCAACCCCCTAATGGGTTTGGAAAGTTGGGTACGTGTGGGGAAGGTGAGAAATAGCCCAGGACCCCCACAATGCCCGGTTCATTGGAACCGGCCTCCTTTACAGGTCTTAATATTATAAAATTCTTAAATATAATAACATTATCCATATTACACACAATATTTAAAAGAAAGCATCAATATATTAAAATCAAAGCAATGTCCAAATAAAGCAAATAAATGGACACCCATCCAAGGATGGAAACATGTCCTTACATCACATGCCTAAATAGGACATCCACCAAAAAGGTAGAAACATGCCCTTTACATAGGTTCTAAAATAGAAAAGATTATGTTTAACTAATGAGTTACTCACCAAGTGGAAACATACCTCTTACAACTTTTGGAAATCTAAATTAATTGATAAAAGTAAATAATCATTCATCAAAGCTATTAATCAAAATATAAAATAAACATCCATCCATGATAAATTAAATAAATCAAGTATTGAAATTAAATAAATTAAAGCATAAGAAATAAATCAAAGCATAATCAAGTATGTAATTGAATAAAGCAAATAAAAGTCCAATTATGGCTACTGTGACTCTTTATGGAATTAAAATAAATTAGGGTTTTATGTTTTAAAGGGTTAGTAAGACTCTTTGATTAACAAAATTAAGGCTTGAATGATGATATCATGAAACTAGGGTTTTAAACACTTTAAAATACTTTAATTTGTGATTTTTGGTTATTGGGTTCCTAAGCTACTGTGTAAAATTTAGGTTTTTATATTTTTATGTTTTTAATGTTTTAAAAGGATTAGGGTTCATAAAAATTAGGGTTTAAGGTTTTAAAAGGGTTAGTGTTCATTATTTTGAATTTTGGAAGTTGAATTTGGATTTGATATTTTGGAAGTAGGGTCTCGGGTGGTGAATAATTTTTTGGAATTTGGAAATCAATTTGATATTTTATGGAATTTTATGAATTTAAACAAATAAATTAAAGTTTTTATAAGTATAAAAGATGTTTTTTAAGGCTTTTTGAATGAAAAAGTACCAAGTTTAAAGTTTTGAAAGAAACATAATTTGATTTTGGTTTTGTTGAAGAATATGTTCAATTAGAGTTTTAAGGTTTTTAAGAAGAAAAAATAATAATTTTAAGTCTTTTTGGAAAATAAAGTAACAAAATATGGTTTTTTGGCTTTAGAAAAACTAAATAAAAGTTCAAAGGTTTTTAATTTTGATTTCATAAATTTGCTACTGTGTAAAAAAAATAATTAAAGAAAATTAATTAACACAAACCTTCTTTTGATGATTTCTCCAGAAACAATTCTTCTTGGATGAACTAGCTCCAAAGACAAGCCTTTTTTTGCCTTTGAATCCTCTAAATCGTGTTGCTGCTGTTCCAGAAAAGAGTTGAATTTTCCTTGATTTGGTTTCAAATTTTCCAAACTACTCTAGGATTTTTGCCTCCCTTAAATTAATTGCCTTTGGTCCTTATTTATAGTGGTTTGAGGTTGTTTATTCCTAATTAGCTAAGGCAAGTAATATTAATAAAAAAAATCAAAACCTAATTGGATTAGGTTTTGAATAATTTAAATCGGAAAATTTGCGCTGCCGAAAAAAAACTGCTGCGGAAAAACTGCGCTGGCAAAAAAAATCTGCTGCAGCTGGCTGCGGCAGCGCACGGAGCGGGCCCGTAAGCTATTTCGCAGGCAGAAAATTTCTGCGTGCGAAATAGCACAGTGATTTCGCCCGCAGGAAATTCCTGCGGGCGAAATGCCCACGGGCCCGCGCAACGATTTTTTCGTCGCCAATTTTTCCGACTCTGATTTTTATCTTAATTTTTTTTTACTTTTATTTATTTATTTCTATTTTTTATTAATAAAAATTAGATACTAAAGTAAAAATTATTTAATAAAAATTATTTTGGACCAATTAGACGACAAAAATCATTTTAGACTAAATAAAACATATTGGACCGGATTGGGTCAAAAATTAAGGGTCTACAGCTTGCTCGATGACACTCCTAAATTAGATTAGTATACAAGAAAATAATGGATTTAAATTATACTAAAGAATGAAGATGATCAACAGAAATTAAGTAGAATTAGCTAGTAAACTATACCTGCATTGTTGGCTTCGATGGGCTTTGCCATGGTGACTCTATTGAACCAAGCTCACTGCATGAATTTTATGATTATTTGAGGAAGCTTGGTTCAATTAAAGTCCTTGGTTGGTGCTTTAATGATCCGAAGATCAATTGATTATCTAGCTATTGTCTCTCTTTTGCTTTTTAAATTGCTTTCTATTTCTTACTTTTTGTCTTTCTTTTAATTGATAATTGTGGCCATCCCTTTTTGCTGATTGTTAATCTTATATTTATAGGCAATATTAGGGCGTCAAATCGGCTTCCTTTTGGTTAAACAATCCTAATTTAATTAGAATTGCTAATTTCTATCCAAATTAATCCAAGTTTAAGTAAAAGTAGGACATCTGTGAGTGGGGATTTTCACCCCCACTCCTATGTGTAATGGTTCTTGCAACTTCGGCACTGTTAGGCTTAAGGCCTTAGAGAACACGAGCCTAAACCTAGTGAAAATGGAGTCGCCACTTGGATGAGCTAAGAAAAGAAAGGGGTGGATGACTCGATTCCTAAGGAATCCCCAACCCCCCTAATGGGTTCAAAAAGTTGAGTACGCGTGGGGAAGGTGAGAATGACCCAGCACCCCCACAACACACGGTTCATTGGAACCAGCCTCCTTTTTAGGTCTAAAAATTATTAAATTCTTAAATATAATGATATTATCCATACTAAATGCAATCATAAAAATAGGTAATCACTTTATTAAAATCATAACAAGTTCAAATTAAATAAATGGGCACCCATACTGGATGGAAACATGCCCTTATAATGTCCAATGTCCAAAACTAAATAAAATAGGACACCCACCATTTGGTGAAAACGTGCCATTTACATTAATCCAAAATCTAAAATAAATCAAATTACATTGGAACTTAATTAATGAGGTACCCACAATGTGGAAACATATCTCTTACATAATGAAATTAAATAATCAATATTAAAAAATTAATGAAATAAATTAAACCATTCATAACATTCATAATAATTAATAACAAATCATCAAAACAAATAGAACATTGATAAATCACTCATCATAAGCATATAATAGATTAAATAACCAAAATTAGGGTTAAATCTTGGATAAATTATTAAATGTATAAAATTAGGGTTTTATGGTTTGTATTTAAGACTTTTGAGGTTTTAGATGAAATTTTGGGGAATTAGGGTTACATAAATTTGGTATTAAAATTTGGGTTTTGAATTAAGCTTAGGGTTTGTAGATATTAGGCTTTAGGTTTACTGGATTGGCAAACTAATTTAATAGTTTTGGAAATTGATAAATAGATTATGGTTTTTGGAATCAAGGATTTTTAGAGTTGGATTATGGATATTAGGATATTAGGGTCCATACTAAGGTAGTTGGTATTTGTAAAAGAGATTAAGTTTTTAACTAAGGGTTAATGTTTAATATGGGCTACAGTGATGAATAAAGTTATTTTGAAAACATAACATTGCTACTGAATTGTTTGAATATTTTGCAAATTACTATATGAGATAACAATAATGTCACTATTGTGATTTGAACGAATTAAGCATAACAAACAAACCTTTGTTTGTTGGCTCTACCAAATTGAAAGAGTTTGAACCAAGCTTTGTTTGATATTTGCTACTGCCTAAATCAATATACTTCTTTGATCAAGCTTTGGCAATTTGGCAGTTACCTTGACACTACATTGAATGTGGTTACTGACTCCTTTTTTTGTTTTCTTTGATCTTTCTTATTGCTCCTTAATGTTTATTGCTGCTTTCCTCCCCCCTAATTGCTTTTGTGTTGCTCCTTTTATATCTCACATTAGGGCATCCTTTCAACCCTTTTTACTTTGGATAAACGATACCTAAACAATCTCGGCGAGTCTTTGTGTGAAAACCGCGCACAAGTTGGTATGAATCAAGCCCGTCGAATTGGCCCTTGCCAATTTTAGCATAAGTAACAACTCATATCAAATTGGCATGTGCCCATTCGTTATAAGCCTTAATGCTCATATCGAATTGGCATAAGCCATTTCGATATAAGCATGAATGATCATTTTGAACTGGCTTGGTTTTGGCCAACCATCTGACTAAATTTTATTTTCAATTAAATTAATTGAACAGAATGTAGACCCTTAATTTTTGACCCAGTCCGGTCCGTTATTTTTTTTTATAGTCCAAAATAATTTTTATGGTATTTTAATATTTATTTTAGTATTTATTATTTATAATTTTTAATAAAAATTAAAAATGGTGAAGTGAATAAAAATAAAAATAATAATAACAAAATAAATAACAAAAAACAAACAAATAAAAATAAAAATCAGCGACGAAAAATTTATCGTCGAAAGCCAAATTGGCCAAGGCCAATTTCGCCCGCAGGAATTTCCTACTGGCCATTTCGCCGCAGGAATTTCCTGTGGCAAAATTGGCTGGCCGAGCGCCCAGCTCTCGTCATTTCTTAAATCCTCGCAGACCTCGCCTCGCAGTTTCTTGCCAACGCTCACAATTTCACTAGTGAAATTTTCCAATGCAATTTTTTCCGAAACCAAACTCTATTTGGTTTTGGTTTCTCTTCCTAATTAATCTTAGTTTCCTTAGACAATTAGAATTAATCTTATAAATTTTCCTATAAATAACACTTTAAAACACACAAAAAAGGGATGGGAGTTTTGGGTGGAACTTAGAACTTTGGGAGACTTTTGATTAAGTGGTCAAAACTCAGAAAACCCAAGCAATAAGCAAGCAATCAACAATTCATCAAAGGCAGCAAGCTTGTCTTTATCCTTGATCATTCAGAAAACAATTTTTGGTGGAACCAATGAACGGAGGTTTGAATCTCTAATTTCTTTATTTTTTTCTTTACAGTAGCTTCATCACTCAAATTGAAAATTGTTTCTTTTGTTTCTTCAAAACCTTAAAACCCTAAATTGATCCTTCTATTTCCAAAAACCCTAAAAAAATGCTTTCTGTTTCCAAAAACCTTAAGAACCCTAATCTATTTCTTCAAAACCTTAAAACCCTAAATTGATCCTTCTATTTCCAGAAACCCTAAAAAAAATACTTTTTATTTCCAAAAACCTTAAGAATCCTAATCTATTTCTTCTAAACCTTAAAACCTTAAATTGTTCCTTGTATTTCAAAAAAACCTAAAAATATACTTTTCTGTTTCCAAAAACCTTAAATCATTTTGCCTATTTCCAAAAAACTTTATAAAACTCTAAACTATTTTTTTTCCAAATCCTAAAACCAAACATATTTTTCGAAACACCAAAACCCTAATTCTCTCAAAACCAAAACAGTAAACCCTAAATTTTCCTAAACCCTAATTCATTGAATTTAAAACCCCAAACTAGTTAATTTAAACCCTAAAGCCATAATCTAATAAAACTAAAATAACAATCCAGTTAACATGAATTATAAACCTAATATCTTAAAATGTCAAAACCATAATTTCATAATTTTACCCCTCAAACATTAATTTGATCAATCAAAGAACCTTACTAATTTCTTAAATTATAAAACCCTAATCCATTTCAATTCTCTTAAAACTTACAGTAGCCTAAACAAATAACAATAATAATATCTTAAGATTCCAAAACCCTAAATATTAATTAAAGAACTTTAAATAGGAACAGTAAACCTCAATTTGTATCTTTACTTGCTTTATTTTTAGATTTGATTATGTAGTCTATTATATGCTTTGGTGGTTGATATCTTTAATTTCAATGCTTGATTTATTTAATTTATCATGGATGGATGTTTTCTTTATTGTTATTATTTGCTTGTTTTAGTATTAAAAGTGTAAGAGGTATGTTTCCACTTCGTGGGTACCTCATTAGTTAAATATCATGTAAATTAAATTGCTTTTATATTTTAGACCAATGTAAAGGACATGTTTCTATCTTTTGGTGGGTGTCCTATTAGTTTAGACATGGATGATGTAAGGACATGTTTCCATCCTTGGATGGGCGTCCATTTATTTGTTTTGCTTGGACATTGCTTTATTTTTAATATAATGATGATTTATTTTAATTGTTGCATGTAATATGGATAATATTATTATATTTAAGAATTTTATAATATTAAGACCTGTAAAGGAGGTCGGTTCCAATGAACCGGGCATTGTGGGGGTGTTGGGCCATTTCTCACCTTTCCCACACATATCCAACTTTCCGAACCCATTAGGGGTTGGGGATTCCTTAGGAATCGAGTCATCCACCCCTTTCTTTCTCCCGGCCCGTCCTAGTGGCAATCCATTTTCTTTGAACTTAGGTCCTTATTCTCTAAGGCCCTGAGCCTAAACAATACCGAAGTCGCAAGAACCATTCCACTGGAAGTGGGGGCAAAAATTCCCGCTCACAGTGGCGACTCCACTAGGGATAAGAGAAGTTGATTCCGTTAGTCTTTTTATTATTCTATTCTTTCTTATAATGATATTTTCTATTGCATCATATTAGATTGCATCGTGTGTGTGAGTTAGGACGCCCGTGTTACACGTGTTGTGTTATGTAAGGGATACCATACTTTCACTCAAGGTATGGAGATCGAGCATGGCATAACCACTCATAACCTCGTACCATTTTGTATATACTTGCTAGGGGAACCTAAGCCTTTTAACCCAAAGACTAAAGCTCATGTAATCATTAGTTTCCTTAGGATTTACCCTAGATGCATGTTGTTTGACTATGGTTAATTTATCTTTGCTTAAATCATGGCTTATTTTGGTTTGTCCTTTTTCTAATATGACCTAAATGCATTGTGAGCTCAAAATAATTTTTTTTTAAATCCAAAAGACCAAAGCAATTTTCAAAAATTTTCAAAATGGTCTTTGTATATAAAACTTTTCCAAAACAAGTTAAAAATTCTTTTGCTCATAACCCAAATACAAAGCCCAAAATATGTCTTTTCTAAAATCTTTTTACAATGGGCTTAGAAACAAAATTATTTTCAAAGAGCTTGCAAATTATTTAAGTCAATTACAAAATACCAAAAATCAATTGTGAGCCTAGTTTATACTAAGAGTTATTATTCATGGGCTTGTTTTCAGCATGATTCATTAGTTAGTTTTTCAAATGAGAAATCTATTTATAATAAACCTCTTAATTTAGTTTTAATCCAATTTAGCATAAAAGCAGCTTTAGTTGGTTGAATGGATTAAAACCTAATTAATGGGAATTATTATGAATTGGTTTCCATTTTTGAAAATATAACTGGTTGAAACATTCGAGGAAAATATTCAAAAACAAGGTACACCATGTTGGTATTTTTTTAACCATATACCAAGGAAAAGAGACTCGTCATTCATGTGTGGATGTTATAAGGTTGGAAGGAACGTCCTATTTGTCCTTGTTTGTTGATTATTTATGCATACATGCATACATGTATACATTTGCATCTCATATCATTGATACTTTCTGGCTCATAGCCCTGGATTACGACAGTTCAAAAGCTCAATCTCCATGTGAAGCAATAAATCACTGCTATGCAGTCCGGTCCGTTATTTTTTATTGTCCAAAATAATTTTTTGGTATTTTAATATTTATTTCATAAAAAATGGTGAAGTGAATAAAAATAAAATAATAAATAATAATAATAACCAAATAAATAAAAAAAAACAAAATAAAATTAAAATCAGCGATGGAAAAATCGGCGACCAAAAAATTCATCACCAAAAGTGTTGGACGAAATGGCCTGCAGCCAATTTCGCTCGCAGGAAAATCATGCGAGCGAAATGGCCACACAGGAAAATCCTGCTGGCATTACCGACGCTCGTAACTCTCCTCGTAGCTCTAGTAGCCCGACGCAGTTTGCGCCAGCAAAATTTTTTTGACGCAATTTTTTTTGAAACCAAATTCTATTTGGTTTCGGTTTCCTTTTCATAATTAATGATAGTTTCCGTAAACAATTATAATTAATCATATAAATTTCCTATAAATAAGACAAAAAAAAAGACAAAAAGGAGGGAAGACTTTTGGAGGAAAAAACTTGGAAGGAATCGGACTTTGAACTGAGACTTGGATTTTGAATTCGAACTTTACAAATTGATCGGACTTTTTAGAAGAGAAGGAGCAAGCAAGCAATCAAGCTATCAAAGGCAGAAACCTTGCCTTTGTCCTTGTTCATCCAAGAAGCAATTTTTGGTGGAACCAACGAATGAAGGTTTGAATTCTTAATTTCTTTTTATTTCTTACAGTAGCTTCATTCTTTATTTGATTCATAAGATTATACACTCAAAACTTCAATCTTTAAAGATGTAATAACTTGATCTTCATTTACAGAAACCTTAAGTGAATTCCTCTATTTCTTAATACCTTAAAAATCTTAATTTGTTTCTTTGTTTTCCAAAAACCTTAAATCGTTCAACCTATTTCTTCAAAACTTTAAAACCCTAAATTGATCCTTTTATTTCTAAAAACCCTAAAAAATATATTTTCTGTTTCTATAAACCTTAAATTGTTTTGTTTATTTTCAAAAAGCTTTTAAAAAACTCTAAACTGGTTTTCTTCTAATTCTTTTCCAAAATTCCAAATGTTTTGTTAAATATCCAAACCTTAGATTTATCTTACAATTTCTAAAAATCACATAAAGCTTTAATAATCTATAAACTGTTTTCTTAAATTCTAAAATCAAATACATCCTCCGAAACACTAAAAACCCTAATTCAATTTCAAAACCAAAAATAGTAAACTGCCTAAACCCTAAGTTTACTTAAACCCTAATTCCCTTAAAAACTTAAACCCTATTTTCTAAATTCTAAACCCTAAAATCTTAATATTCAACACTAAAATCTACAAACCTAGAAACCAATTTCCAAAGTCGTATGGGCTCGACAAAGGGGTCAATATTCATTTGTGTATTATGAGTCCACATATTTAACTTTGCTTTTTCCAAAGCCCTAATTTAGTAACTAAAATTCTAAAATCCTATTTTAAGATGTGAACCCTAAATTATATATTTATTGCTTTATTTAATTTTAGATTTGATTATGTAATTTATTATATGCTTTGATTTATTTAATTTCAATGCTTTTTTTACTTAATTTATCATGGATGAATGCTTATTATATAATTTGATTGATGTTTAATGTCTTTGATAATGATTTATTTATTATGAATGGTTATTTACTTTTATCGATTTATTTTTGATTTCCAAATGTTGTAAGAGGTATGTTTCCACTTTGTGGGTACCTAATTAGTTAAATATCATGTAATTTAAATTGCTTTTTATATTTTGGACCAATGTAAAGGACATGTTTCTACCTTTCGGTGGGTGTCCTATTAGTTTAGACATGGATGATGTAAGGACATGTTTCTATCCTAGGATGGGTGTCCATTTATTTGTTTTGCTTGAACATTGCTTTAATTTTAATATAATGATGCTTTATTTTAATTGCTACATGTAATATGGATAATATTGTTATATTTAAGAATTTTATAATATTAAGACCTGTAAAGGAGGCTGGTTCCAATGAACTGGGCACCGTGGGGGTGCTGGGCCATTTCTCACCTTCCCCACACGTACCCAACTTTCCGAACCCATTAAGGGGTTGGGGATTCCTTAGGAATTGAGTCATCCACCCCTTTTTTTTTCCCGGCCCGTCTGGGTGGCGACTCCATTTTCTCCGGACTTAGGTATGTGTTCTCTAAGGCCCCGAGCCTAAGCAGTGTCGAAGTCGCAAGAACCATTCATCTGGAGTGGTGGCGAAAATCCCCGCTCACAACCCTGTTGTCCAAAATTGGTTCAATACCTTGGAAGAAGGAACACAAAAGTGTTGAGATATGCTATACAAGGCCTTCATCCAACAATATGGATACAACGTTGTAATGGAAGTTACCTTAATGGAAGTTGAGGCCATTAGGCAAAGGCCAAATGAGAATTTTGTGGACTATGTGAAATGATGGAGAAATAAGGCCGCTTTTCTAAAAAAAAGGCCCAATGAATCTGATCAAATAAGGATGATTGTGAGAGGAGTGTTGTCTAGTTTTCGTGAAAGGATGTCTCATACACTCATCTGGGATTTCAAAGATCTTCTCCAAGTTGGTCTACAAATTGAAGAATGGTAAAGAGAGAAGAACCATTTTTCAACAAGAAGGTACGAGAAAGGAAACTATAATTCTAGTAGCCAAAGCATACAAAAGGCAGTCGGTGTCAATGCTACTAACCATGTAACAAGGAGGCAGTTTTCAGAATTGGGGAAACTGATGTCTTGGATTCTCAATAAGCTTCAAAGAAATTGATTGTTTACAACCCTTAAATCCTCGTCCTTTGCCTAACCCTCTCCCACCTAATTTCGACATTAAAGCATTTTGTCAGTTTCATCAAATGCAAGGGCATAACATGGATATGTGTGTAAGGTTGAGACATGAGATCCAAAATCTAATTGATAGTGGGAAGCTACCCTAGCCCAACAAGCCAAACACCAAAGACAGTGGATTACCAAAGTTTAATAGAGTACCACCACCGACAATCTTCATGATTGGAGGAGGTTTGCATGAAGATTTTATCATGTCTTCTTTTTAAGATGTGGGTGGAGAAGCAACCAAAGAAAAGGAGATACTTGGCGAAATTAAACTAGCTATTTGGGTAAAGAAGTAGCAATTTGTGTTGTCAATAGGTTTTGGGATTCAAGCGATAGTAAGGACGATCTTGTATCCATGAAGGAGGAATGGACCTGGTTTGAGCCCAAAGAAGATGAAGTAATAAACACTAGATCTGGTAAGCCTTATGCAAGGCCACCACCTAAGGAGGTAGAAACTAATAAGGGAAAGGAAGTTGAAGTAGGGAATAAAGAAGAGGAAGATGATATTGTGCTCAAGCAATTGAAAAGAACCCAAGCAAGTGTTAACATTTGGGACTTATTGGCTACTTCTAAAAAACACCGAGAAACTATGGCCAAGGCCTTAGCTAGAATGCCAATTTCTACCTCCACAACACCGGAGGAGTTGATCAACTTCATAAAAATTGGAGGAGTAATGAAATGTGAAGATATTCAAGAGAAGAGTGAAGTTAATATGCGAGCGGTTTCTTTCTCAGATGCAGATTTACTGGAAGAGGGGAGAGATCACATCCGCCCTCTCTTTATCAAAATGGAAATCAAAGGGAAAAGGACTCCATGTGTCATAGTCGATGATGGGTCCGACATAAATGTTTGTCCACTTAAAATATTGCCAAAGCTAGCCATGTCAACAAGGGATCTAAACCCGACCGAGGTAACCATTCGGGCTTATAACAACGCTAAGAGACATACCGAAGGAACTTTCAAAGCTGCTGTCAAGGTTAGTCCAATTGAATCTGTTGTTGAATTTGTTGTTTTGGACATACCTGTTACCTTTGCCTTACTCTTAGGATGAGCATGGTTTCATCCTCTTGGTGGAGTTCCTTCCAACCTTCATCAAAAGATCAAGTTCCTTAACGGAGATGAGACAGTGGTCATCGAGGCCGAAGATAATGAGAATGTTAACTCTCTAATGATTAAGAGGCCTCTCAATGGTTTCCAAGTAGCTACAATTTCTGATGATGAAGTAGTGGACTCCAAAGTCTTGAAAATGATGAAGAGCATGAACTACCTTCCCGGAGCTGGTCTTGGAAAGGGTAAGGCCGGTTTGACAAAGCTGCCAGATTTTAGAACTCAAACTTCCAAGAAGGGGTTGGGATATGATGAAACCAACAATGTCCAGCCAAAGAAAAATGAGAAGATGAGCTTCCCACCACTTGAAGAGATCTTTATCAAAGCTCCAGACATAGGACCACTCCAAGGAAATCCTGAGCTAATCATGTTCATGGGAAAGTTGATCTCGGGTTTTGAAATTTTTGCAGATATTGCTGAGCTAGTGGAGCAAGTGAAGGAAGAGCTCACATTGCCAGGCAATAAAGAACCCAATTTGAAAGGGAAGAAAGAAGCTGTCCTGAAAGCCAAGAAGACTCCGGAAGAGATTGCTGCCCTGGTTGAAGAGAAGTTTGAAGACATTCTGCCTTATGATTTTGAGAATAGTGATTTTGACTTTGATTTTAATTCGTCTGCTTTGTGTGAGGATGATGATGTTTTCTTTTCCAAAATGAATGCAATAAAGTCTGATTTTGCTTACTTGTGTGATGTTTCTCCTGATGGTTGCATACATTCAGATAGCAGTTACATGAGCATCTTTAATATTAATTCTATTAACACATAATCATTAAATTTGGGAAAAAATCAAAAATCCTAAAAACATTAGCATAGCATCCGACCTTACTCCTAATGAGAGAGAGAGAGAGATTTGAGAAAATATTAAAAAAATATGAAGAAGTATTTGCTTGGTCTTATGAGGATATGCCTGGAATAGATCGAGACATAGTCGAACACCATATTCCTACTTACACTCACATGAAACCTGTCAAACAAAAGCTTAGGCGATTAATACCTGAGTGGGCTAAATTGGTTAAAGAAGAGATCATTAAACAAATACAAGTGAAGTTCCTTGAAGTGATAGAGTATCCAGATTGGCTAGCCAACATAGTACCCCTGCCAAAGAAAGATGGAAGAATAAGGTTCTGTGTGGACTATAGAGATTTAAACAAGGCTTCCACTTAAGATGATTTTCCTTTACCTCATATAGATGTTCTCATTGATAGTGCAGCCTCTAGAGTGCTACACTCCTTTGTAGATGGATTTTCCGTATATAACCAAGTGTTAATGGCCCAAAAGGATAAAGCCAAAACTACTTTCAATACTACGTGGAGTATATTTTGTTATAAGGTGATGCCGTTCGGTTTAAAGAATGCTGGAGCAACCTACCAAAGGATGGCCACCACACTATTTCATGATATGATACACAAAGAAGTTGAAGTATATGTTGATGATATGATGGTCAAATCGGATACAAGGGAACAACACTTCCAAAATGTAGAATTATTCTTCGATAGAGCATTGAAATATAAGCTAAGATTAAACCCGAAGAAGTGTGTGTTCGGGGTTACATCAGGCAAATTATTGGGACATGTGACTGGTCCGAATGGCATTGAGATTGATCTTGACAAAGTTAAAGCAATCAGAGATATGCTAGCCCCAAAGACGGAGAAAGAAGTTTGGGAATTTATTGGTAAATTACAATACATTAGCAGATTTTTAGCAAAGTTCACAACAATCTGTAAGCCTATCTTCAAATTTCTTAAAAAGAATCAGCCGATCATATGGAATGAAGAGTGTCAAAGGGCCTTTGAATGAATAAAAGAGTATTTCCTGAATCCACCAATTTTAAAACCACCTAAACCTGGCAAACCTCTATTACTATACTTAGTAGAAGAAGAAGAGTCAATAGGAGCCATGCTAGCCCAGGCACATGAGTTAGGGATTGAGCATGCAATTTACTATTTAAGTAGAAAGCTCCTACCTTATGAAATTAAGTATAGTATCATTGAAAAGACCTGTATAGCTGTGGTTTTGTCTTCTAAGAAGTTGCGACATTACTTTCAATTGTATAGTGTGCAAGTAATTTCCAGGTTGGACCCAATGAAGTACTTAAGGGAGACTCCCTCTTTGATTGGGAAATATGGTCGATGGTTAATAATATTAAAAGAATTTGAGATTGAGTATGCAACCAGGAAAACAATCAAAGGTAGAGCAGTGGCAGAATTCCTGGCCCAACAGCCATTACCGGATAGTGAAGAGGTAAACTTGGAATTTCCAGATGAACATTTAGAGGAAATTGAAGTACAAGGGTGGAAAATGTATTTTGATGGAGCAGCAAATAGGAAAGGAGCAGGTTTGGGGGTCATACTAGAATCACCCTAAGGGGAACTTATTCCTTTAGCCAAAAAGTTGAAATTTAGGGCAACCAATAATATGGTGGAATACAAAGCTTGTATCTTTGGTTTGGAAACCCTAATGATTATGAAGGTAGATAAGGTGGAAGTTTTATGCAATTCATTGCTAGTAGTATCTCAAGTAAATGGAGAGTGGGAGTTGAAAGAAGGAAAATTAAAACAATACCACCATTACTTGACCATGAAGAAGAACTTTAAAGAGTGTAGGTTTATACACCTATCAAGAGAAGAAAATCAAATGACTGATGCCCTAGCCACATTGGCTTTGGTATGGGAAAATCCTATCAGCTTATTCCTTAAGACTTTGATTTTGACCAGTTTGTCAACTCCTTGCTATGAATATGAGACAATCTTGGAGACTGATACAGACCATGATGCGTGGTATGATACTATAAGGCAATTTTTGGAGGAAAGGGAATACCCGTCGGGGGCAACAAAGAAAGAAAGAAGGGCCATAAGGTGGTGGTCTTTGCAATACATCACATTCCATGGAGATTTATATCGAAGATGGCCTAATGGGGTGCATTTGAGATGTTTAAGGAAGCCTGAAGTGGAGCATATCATGTCAGAAATACATGCAGGAAGTTGCGGTCCGCACATGAGTGGTTTGGCCCTAGTTAAGAAGATTATTCAACAAGGTTACTACTGGTTGACCATGGAGAGAGATTGTATTGAGTTCATAAAGAAGTGCCAACAATGTCAGATGTAGGGTAACTTGAATCACATGCCTTCTGAAGAATTGCATTCTTTGACTTCACCCTGACCCTTTGCCACTTAGGGTATCGACATTATAGGAGAGATACATCCGACAGCCTCAAACAATCACCGTTTCATTATAGTAGCAGTAGATTATTTTTCAAAATGGGTCAAACCGAATCCTTCAACAAACTGGGTGCAAGTCAAGTGGCTAGATTTATTAAAAAGAACCTCATCTGCAGATATGGGGTCCCACACAGTATGATATCAGACAATGGGGTACAGTTTCAAGGAGCAGTGAAGGATTTATTCTCGAAGTACCAAATCCATCATCACCAATCCTCTCCTTATAGACCAAAGGCTAATGGTGCAGTAGAAGCAACAAACAAGACAATTAAGCAAATTCTGTCCAAGATGACCAAGACTTACAGGGACTGGTCAGAGATGCTTCCCTTTTCTTTATGGGGATATAGAACAAGTGTGCGAACACCTACTGCAATGACATCGTTCTCTTTGGTTTATGGGATGGAAGTAGTGTTGCCAATTGAAATTGAGATCAAGTCATTTAGATTAGTCATGGAAGTCGAATTGCCTGAAACAGAATGGGTAGTGAGTAGATACACGCAGTTAGCTTTACTAGAAGAGAGAAGGTTAAAGGCAATATATCATCATCAACTGTATCAAAAGAAGATAGCTCGAGCCTACAATAGAAGGGTTAAGATTAGAAAACTCATAGTCGGGGATTTAGTGTTGAAATAATGTAAGCCTAATGTATCTGATCCAAGAGGGAAGTTTAGGCCTAGGGAAGAGCCATATGTTATGAAACAAGTCATGAATAAGGGTACAGTGAAGCTATCGGACATGGACGGGAACGAGTTTAGTAATCCAATAAACATTGACAGATTGAAGAGGTTTTATGTATATAAAAAAGAAGCTCGCTAGGTTGAAAACCCAAAAATGGTGACCTAAGAAAAAGTTAGAGCAGTCTTCTAGTTCCAAAAACCCGAAAGGGTGGGCTAGGAAACAATTAGGGCTAAATGAGAGAAAATCGTCAATTAGAAAACCCGAAAGGGCTAGTTGGCAACATGAGTAATCTTGTGTATGCTGGCTTTATGTTTGGTTGTTCCCCAATTTAATAAAATAGAATTAATGTTGAAATTATTCTATGTGCACTCTTATAAGTACCAGATATGGATGAAATAAATAAACATAAAAGCAAAAGGTGATGAAAAATTATAAAAGGAAAAGAAGCATCTTTTATTACTTTAATTATTTTTTCATCCTAACAATACACTTTTTGAATTGACAAATGTAAAATCTATGGCAGACGATAAGTGTAACGTGCAATCCAGCTTTGCCTCAGTCGATCCAAGTAGGCTTTAGTCAAGCAAGGCATGTCTAAATCAGGAGTGAATTCAGAATCACGAGGCTCAGCTCCGTACTGATGGCTGAGCCGGTGAGGATCATAGCAAGCACCTCGAAGAAGAGCAGTAAGAGGAATATACATCAAGTATGTCCACGTGATGATGCGAGAAATATCCCACCAAGGTACCAACCAACGGAAGTTGACTTCAGCGTGTGAGTGGATCCAGTCAACCCAGCCAGCATATGAAGAAGCAGGATGGAGTAGCTTCCTAGTAGAATGATGCTGTGGCAGATGTCTAGCAAAATCCATAGATGGAGTATCAAGCAAGCAGAGACGCTCCTGAAGCCAAATCTGTGAGGGAAAATTAAATAAAAAAAAGAGTCCGCTAAGTTGAAAACCCACAAGGGCAACTTAGGCAAAAATCAGGACAGCTCACTAGTTTCGAAAACCCACATGGGCGGACTAGGCAAAAATTAGAGCAATATAAAAAAAATAATAAAAGAGGTCTGCTAAGTTGAAAACCCGCAAGGGCAGCTTAGGCAAAAATTAGGACAGCTCACTAGTTCTGAAAACCCGCATGGGTGGACTAGGCAAAAATTAAAGCAATAAAATAAAAAAGAAAAAGAAAAAGAAAACCTAAATTAAAAACCTGAAAGGGCCGTTTAGGTAATTACCTGAAGTAGCAACGGACTCCCGATCAGTCTCTTTGACAATCTTGATTTAAGTTGGTCTAATCCAACTAAAGTCTCGGCTAAGATCATAGGTATCGGCGACAAGCCTCCTTCTAGTTGGTCCATAATATCCAATACTCGTGGATCAATATCACCATCAGAAGAAACAAGCAATAATTGGCCAAGCAAGCAAAGACAAAGCATACATCCCCATGCCTTAGTAGGAGCCAAATGAGAAAGACAAAAATCAATCAAGGAATCAAGTAGAATTTTCTCACCTCTCATCAATTGAAGAACTTCGGGCTTTGAAATTTGAAATTTGAAATAACATCTGCATCTTCTATTGAGTCTTAGAAATCAATATGGGTAATACCATTTGCTGATTATTTGGATATCCAAGGATGGCCTCAAATTCTTCAATCAAGGGACATATTTCAAAGTGGTTAATTTTAAATGTCCTAGAATCCACATTCCAAAAAGAAGCCATGGCATGTAAAAAGGAATGGTCCAATTTAATATTTTGAAAACACTTTAAAATATCAAGTTTTGACCAAGAAATTTGCTTCCAGTGAATGACACCCATATTCTTAAATAGAATTTTTATCTTCTTTAAATGAAGTTCGGTCATTGTTGATTAATGAAGGAAAATCAAAATTGTTAAAAGGAGTTTTTACGTTGAAGTGGAAAATCTCTTGGTTTTTGTATGAAATTATAGCGTGAAAGGTAATTTATATAGAGGAAACAAGCTTTTCCAAATTTGATAAGGAAAAGATAATAGGAAAAGAGTGAGACTGTGTTGCATGAGGAAAGGAATTGGCGATGAAAGTTTTTTTTTGCCGCATTGCATTTGGCTTTGTAGTGGTGCTGCGTAAATGTTAAAATGTGAAGAGGAAATTATAATAATTATGGCGCAGTAATAATGATATAAAAAAAAGAATTACAGTAAAGATAGAAATTATATATTGTCTTTATTATTTTTATGCTTATTGTACAATGTTTATACAATTGATACAATATTTAATTGATACAATGTCCTGAAGAAATCAAATAAATCCCTGAAGAAATCATCGCCTATTGGAGGAGGAGGCAAATCACCCGTCCTAAGTCCACCTGAAGTAGGAGCACCAAAATCCCTATTACCTTGAAGTTTCGATCTATCACGGTCCACATCAGAAGTAGACAAAAGGATCTCATGGTCATCAGTTTGGGGGCCTCTAGTCGAAGAAGTACCAGGATACCTCATCCCCTGAAATCGGAAGTCTCAAAAATTTTGTTCTGATTGATGATATAAATTTTCAATATGAGAAGCCTGCTGATGACTAGCGGCCAACTCTTCTTGAAGTTTCTTATTTTGTTCTTCAAGCATCCGCTGTGAGCCGAAAAGAAAAAGAGTAAGTGCGTACATAATCATGCATACATATAGCATAAATTACCATGAAACAAGAAAACTTACTAGGTAATTCATATCGATGCCCTGAGGATGAGATGATATATCTGGCGGACTATAATGAGAAAATGAAGGAACAGTAAAAGAAGGTCCAGCCTCATGATCAAATGAGCTAACAGCTTGCAACAATCATTAAAGAATCAAAATAAGTTAAGAATGAAGCGATTACAATGGAAAAATGGTAAAAGGTTTACCTGAGAAGTGTTAGCCTCGAGATGTGGAACGAACCCTTCTCCCTCTCCATGATGTTCCTCTTCATCTCTATCCTCATTTTCTTTAGGAATTTCTCGTACACTAATAGGAGATACATCAAAGTTTAAGAGCCCTATTTGAATAAAATAGGTATAAGATGCACCCGGTGGATAGAGAAATGTTTCAACATCATAACCATGCCGGGCAAACCACCATGCATTCTTTTGCATTGATGTGATATTCAAAGCATATTCCAAGCAAGGCATCGGGATCTTTTGCTGTTCGGGACCAAGAAACCACTCATAAACTCTCTGTCCAAGAAACCGGCCACTAGACACAGGGCCAGCGATGACTCGGTGAGTATGTTGGAAAGACAGTGCAACATTCATGAAGGAAGTCCAGTTTGTTTGCTCTTCTGGGTTCTACCAGGCCAAATTCACCTATAAAATAACATGAGGTAAGTAAACTTTCATATACATTTTAAAGCATACTAATGCTATTTTACCTGGTCCCAAGTTAAGCAACTCAACACGAAGCGTTGGGTAGTGCATGGTGAGAGCCGGGAACTTCCATGCAATCTGACAACCAGAAATTTAATCTCGGATGCCCGAATCTCTCTCAGGAAATACCAGGCACCCTCACAAGTTTGTGTTCATATGCCTATACCTACAACAATAATAAAGATCAAATTCATGCAAGAATAAGAATGGAATTGACATTGGTGCAAGAAGAATACCTCAACAACCGCCATAAAGTTGACAAAAGACTTCTTATTTCTGCAAATTTTGTCAAGACCATGGTAAAGACAGGTGAGACCAGTTTCACCCCAGCCATAAAGTGGTACCATCCTAAAATAAGAAAGGGCCTTCAACACTGATAAATGGATGGCGGATTCAGTGCTGCCTAAGATGGTCGACCCAAGCAAATATAACAAAAATCCTCGAGCATACTGTTGGGCTGTGTCTTTGTGAACCCATCCTTCGTAGTTCATCCAATAACTATGAATTGGCTCGATTTTTATCTTAAAAGTCCCTTTATATGATGGTTCCATACCAGTTAATTGTTGAATTTTTTCAAATGTCAAAATATCGTTGGTAAGAGGAACTAGAACACCATCATACTGAATGTCGGTTATAGCAGCAAAGTTGACCGGACCAATTGTCATCTCCCCAATAGGCAAGTGAAAGGTATGAGTTATGTCCAACAATCGTTCTGCAAGTGCCTGGACTACGCTCCTATCTATCGGATACTTGTTGGATGATAATTATAAGATGAAGCTCTCAAAGCCGCAATCTCGGATAATCTGCCTTACCCGAGAAGGCGCTACATCATACCATTGTTGGGCTTTGTAGATACACCATCCAGCCCGAATAACGCAATGATCATGCTAACACGGAGCCAATTATGTTAATACCAGGTAAGTATATCATTAGTCTATCTACTTAAATTCTTAAATTAATATTTTTTTCCTAAATTTTTTAAAAAATGAAAAATGAAAAAAATGAAAAAAATAAAGAAAAGAAAAGAAAAAGAAAAATAATTACCTTGCTCTTTTGGTTTGAACTACGATGAAGCGGCATCCCGTCTAGTAGATCTATATTCCCATCTTCATGATGCCGAATAAACTCCAATAACTCAGCATTAGAATGAGTTCCTGATCTTGAAGAATGCATTTTTTTCAAAGTTGTATTCTAAATTTGAGAGAATTATAGCTATTAACAAAAGAAATTAACAATTTTTCTGTGAATGAAATGAAGAAATCGTTCATTTATATAAAGGAATGGCAAAGGAAAAAACAAAATTCAAAAAGTAAATTTTACTATTGATAAATAGTAAATTACTATTGATGAATAGTAAATTACTATTTATAAATAGTATGTTACTATTTATAATAATAAATTACTAATTACAAATAGTAGTGTAGACCCTTAATTTTTGACCCAATCCATTCCAATATGTTTTATTTAATCTAAAATGATTTTTGTTGTCTAATTGGTCCAAAATAATTTTTGTTAAATAATTTTTTGCTTTAGTATCTAATTTTTATTAATAAAAAATAAAATAAACAAATAAAAGTCAAAAAATAAAAATAAAAATAAAAATCAGAGTCGGAAAATCGGCGACGAAAAAATCATTGTGCGGGCTTTTGGGTATTTTGCCCGTAGGAAAATAGCTTTTCCATTTTGCTCGCAGGAAAATCCTGTGAGCGAGCCATTTCGCCCGCAGCCCACCCACTTCAGCAAAATCTGCGGCAGATTTTTTTCACCTGCGCATTTTTTTCTGTGGCAATTTTTTTTGGTAGTGCAATTTTTTCCGACGAAAATTTTTCAAAACCTAATTCAGTTAGGTTTCGATTTCTTTTTTTTTAATAATATTACTTGTCGTGACTAATTAGGAAGGAACCATATCAAACCACTATAAATAAGGACCAAAGGCAATGAAATTGAAGGAGACCGAAAATTGGCAGTAGCCTGGAAAATTTAAAACCAAATCAAGGAAGGAAAAGGAGCAATTCAATTTCTTTTTTTCTGGAATAGCAGGGACACGATTTAAGCAATTCAAAGGCAGCAATTGTCTTTGTTCTTGTTCATCCAAGAAGAATTATTTTTGGAGAATCAACAAAAGGAGGTATGTATTAAATTCTTTTTTTGTTTTATTTTTTCACAGTAGCATAAACTATGAAATTTTATTTTTTAAATCAAAAACCTTAGAACTTTAATTTAGTTTTTCCAAAGTTAAAAACACTAATACGTTACTTTATTTTCCAAAAAGACTTAAAATTGTTATTTTTACCTCTTCGAAATCTTAAAACCTTAAATGAACATATTTTTCAACAAAAACAAAATTTGATTCTTTTTTCTTCAAAAGTTAAAACTAGGTTCTATTTCTTCCAAAAAACCACAAAAAACATCTTTTCTATTTATAAAAACTTCAATCCGTTTGTTTAAATTCATAAAACCTCATGAAATCATCAAATTGTCTTTCAAAACCCTAATTCAAATTCATCACCCGAGACCCTAATTTTAAATCCGAAAACCCTAATTCAACTTCTAAACCTAAAATAATAAACTCTAACTCCTTTAAAACCATAAACCCTAACTTTTTCTAAACCTTAATCCCTTAAAACATTAAAAACCATAAAAACATAAATACTTTAAATTTTACACAGTAGCTTGAAATCACCATTTAAAACCACAAATCAAAAGTATTTCAAAGTGTCTAAAACCCTAGTTTCATGATTTCACCATTCAAATATTAATTTAGTTAATCAAAGAGTCTTACCAACCTTTTAAAACATAAAACCCTAATCTATTTTAATTCCATAAAAAGTCACAGTAGCTATAATTGGACTTTTATGTGCTTTATTCAATTCCGTATTTGATTATGTTTTGATTTATTTCATATGCTTTAATTTATGTAAGTTCAATGCTTGGTTTATTTTATTTATCATGGATGGATGTTTACTTTCTATTGATATTTAATACCTTTGATGAATGATTTATTTATGATGAATCATTATTTACTCTTATCAATTAATTTGGATTTCCAAAAGTTGTAAGAGGTATGTTTCCACTTGGTGGGTACCTCATTAATTAAACATCATGTAATTTAATTTGCTTTTCTATTTTAGAACCTATGTAAAGGGCATCTTTCTACCTTTCGGTGGGTGTCCTATTTAGGCATGTGATGTAAGGACATGTTTCCATCTTTGGATGGGTCCCCATTTATTTGAATTGTTTGAACATTGCTTTGATTTTAATATATTGATGCTTTCTTTTAATTATTGTGTGTAATTTGGATAATGTTGTTATATTTAAGAATTTTATAATATTAAGACCTGTAAAGGAGGCCGGTTCCAATGAATCGGGCGTTGTGGGGGTGCTGGGCCATTTCTCACCTTCCCCACACGTATCCAACTTTTCGAACCCATTAAGGGGTTGGGGATTCCTTAGGAATCGAGTCATCCACCCCTTTCTTTTTTCCTGGCCCATCCGGGTGGCGACTCCATTTTCTTCGGACTTAGGTCCGTGTTCTCTAAGGCCCCGAGCCTAAACAGTGCCGAAGTCGCAAGAACCATTCCACCGGGAGTGGGGGAAAAAATCCCTGCTCACAGTGGCGACTCCACTGGGATAAGAGAAGTTGATTCCGTTGGCCTTTATATTATTATCTTCTTTCTTATAATGATATTATCCATTGCATCATCTTAGATTGCATCGTGTATGTGAGTTAGGTTTCCCATGTTACCCGTGTTATGTTATGTGAGGGATACCATACTTTCACTCAAGGTATGGAGTTCGAGCATGGCATAACCACTCATAGCCTCGTATATTTTGGTATATATTTGCTATGGGAACCTAAGCCTTTTTACCCAAAGACTAAAGCTCATGTAATTGGCCTAGTAACTTTCCTCAGGTTTTACCCCAAATGCATGTTGTTTGACTATGGTTAGTTTATCTTAGTCTAAATCATGGCTTATTTGGTTTGTTCTTTTTCTAATATGACCTAAGTATATTGTATGCTCAAAATAAATTTTTCTTAAAGCCCAAAAGACCAAAACTATTTTCAAAATTTTTCAAGATGGTCTTTGGACATAAAACTTTTCTAAAAACATGTCAAAATGTTTTTGGCCCATGGCCCAAATACTAAGCCCAAAATCCATTTTTCTATAATCTTTTACAATGGGCTTAGAAACAAAATTATTTTCATCCAACCTTTTCTTACAAAGTGCTTGCAAAAATATTTAGGTCAATTATGAAATACTAAAAATCAATTGTGGGCCTAGTTTGCACTAAGAATAAATTAACCATGGGCTTGTTTTTGGCATGAACCATTAGTTAACTTTTTCAAGTGAGAAATCTATCTATAATAAACCTCTTTAATCCAATATAGCATAAAGGCTACTTTAGTTGGATAAATGGATTAAAACCTAATTAATGGGAATTATGATGAACTGACTTCCACTTTTGAAAATATAACTATTGGTTGAAACGTCCGAGGGAATTATTCGAAAGCAAGATACCCCATGTTGGTATTTTGTCAACCATATGCCTACGAAAAGAGACTTGCCATTCGTGTGTGGATGTTATAAGGTTGGAAGGAACGTCCTATTTATCCTTATTTGTTGATTGTTTGTGCATACATACATACATGCATCTCATATCATTGATCCTCTCTGGCTCACAACCCTGGATTAAGATAGTTCTAAAGCTTACAACAATCCGACCTATGCCGGAGACAAAGTATTTAGCAACGACTCAATCACTTGCTCACCTAAAATGATGGAGCCCAAACAAATTCAAAGGATTGTGGATGAGGCCCTCAATGTTAAGATGGAAGAAATCAAAGAGGCCCTAGCTGAGACCATGAAGAACCAGTTGACTGCAATCTTAGAGAACCATGCCGAGGCGTTTGCTAGCACTAAGAAACCAAAGGACAAAGGGAAGACTAAAGTTAGTGAAGTGGTTTTTGAAGATGAAAAGGTGATCATCGATGATGATGATGATTGGGCTCAATACTACCAAGATGTTCAAGAAAAGAAGAAAAAACCAAAGGTTGGTGAGAAGGCAACTATTGAAAAGACCGAGACATCCGATGTTTAAAAGATGATTACTGATTTAGAAAAGAAATTTGAGAAGAAGTTGAAAACCGAAGAGATGTATGAGATCGATAAATTATTTGACCAAGATGAAGAGGTCCCTTATAAATTCAAGATGCCTTCCTTTGCTAAGTACAATGGCACCGGAAATCCTCATCTTCAGGTAAAGCAATACATCACTGCCATGCATTCTGCTCGAGCTACTAAGGCTCAAACCCTAAGGTACTTTATGATCTCATTACACCCTGTTGTCAAAAATTGGTTCAATACCTTAGCTGATGGAACATAAAAGAGTTGGGATCTACTTTACAAAGCCTTCATCCAACAATATGGATATAATGTTGAGCTAGAAGTTACCTTAATGGAAGTGGAGTCCATTAGGCAAAGGCCAAATGAGAATTTTGTGGACTATGTGAAAAGGTGGAGAAACAAGGCCGCTTTACTCAAGAAGAGGCCCGATGAATCATATCAAATAAGGATGATCGTGAGAGGGTGTTGCCTAGTCTTCGTGAGAGGATGTCTCATACACTCACCCTTGAATTCAAAGACCTTCTTTAAGCGGGTTTGCAAATTGAAGAATGGGAAAGGGAGAAGAGCCGCTTTGCAACAAAAAGGAACGAGAAATGGAGCTATCAACCTGGTAGCCAAAGCATGCAAAAGGCCGTCGGTGTTAATGCTACTAACCAAGGAATAAGGAGACAATTTTTGGAATTGGGAAAACCGATGTCTTGGGTTCTCAACAAAATTCGAAGAAAAGGACTGCTACAACCCTTAAATCCTCGTCCTTTGCCTAACCCTCTCCCACCTAATTTTGACACCAAAGCATTTTGTCAATTTCACCAAATGCAAGGACATGACATGGATAGATGTGTGAGGTTGAGACATGAGATCCAAAATCTAATTGATAATGGGAAACTATCCGAGCCCAATAAGCCAAACACCAAAGACAACCCATTACCAAAATTCAATAGGGTACCACCACCGGCAACCTTCATGATTGGAGGAGGTTTGCATGAAGACTTTGTCATGTCTTCTTTTCAAGATGTGCGTGAAGAAGCAACCAAAGAAGAAGAGGCATTTGTCAAAATTGAACAAGCTATGATGAGTGGAGAAGTAGCAATTTGTGTTGTCAACGGGTTTTGGGATTCAAGTGATAGTGATGATGATATTGTATCCAAGAAGGAGGAGTGGATTTGGTCCGAGCCGGAAGAAGATGAGGTGATAAATACTAGATCTGGTAAGCCTTACGCAAGGCCACCACCTAAGGAGATAGAAACTAATAAGGGGAAGGAAGTAGAAATAGAAGAAGATGATGCTGTGCTCAAGCAATTGAAAAGAACCCAAGCAAGTGTTAGCATTTGGGACTTGTTAGCTACTTCTAAAAAGCACTGAGAAACTATGGCCAAAGCCTTAGCTAGCATGCCAATTTCTACCTCCACAGCACCGGAGGAGTTGATCAACTTCATAAAAATTGGGGAAGTAATGAAATGTGAAGAGGTCCAAGAAAAGAGTGAAGTTAACATGGGAACAGTTTCTTTTTCAGATGCAAACTTACCGGAGGAGGGGAGAGACCACATCCGCCCTCTCTTTATCAAAATAGAAGTCAAGGGGAAGAGGACTCCATGTGTCATGGTTGATGATGGGTCCGCCATAAATGTTTGTCCACTTAAGATATTGCCAAAGCTAGCCATGTCAGCAAGAGATCTAAACCCAACCGAAGTGACAATTCGTGCTTTTGACAACACTAAGAGGCACGCCGAAGGGACTTTCAAAGTGGCTGTCAAGGTTGGTCCAATTGAATCTATTGTTGAGTTTGTTGTTTTAGACATACCAGTTACCTTTACCTTACTCTTGGGGCGACCATGGTTTCATCGTCTTAGTGGAGTTCCTTCCACCCTTCATCAAAAGATCAAATTTCCCAACGAAAATGAGACAGTGGTCATTGAAGCTGAAGATAATGAGATTGTTAATGCTCTAATGGTTGAGAGGCTTGAAAAGATGCTCTAATGGTTGAGAGGCTTGTCAATTTTTGCAATTTTTTATGATGAAGTAGTGGACTCCAAAGTCTTGAATATGATGAAGAACATGAACTACCTTCCGGGAGCTGGTCTTGGAAAGGGTAAGGCCAGTTTAACAAAGTTACCATATTTTAGAACTCAAACTTCCAAGAAAGGGTTAGGATATAGTGAAGACAATAATGTCCAACCAAAGAAGAGTAAGAAGATGAGCTTCCCTCCACTTGAAGAGATTTTTGTCAAAGCCCCAGATATGGGACCACTCCAAGGAAAGCCCAAGCCGATCATGTTCATGGGTAAGTTAATTCCAGGTTTTGAAATTTTTGTAAATGTTGCCAAGCTAGTGGAGCAAGTGAAGAAAGAGCTCACCCTGTCAACCAACAAAGAATCCAATCCAAAAGAGAAGAATGAAGTTGCCCTGAAAGCCGAGAAGACTCCGGAGGAGATTGCCACCCTAGTTGAAGAAAAGTTTGAAGACATCCTGCTTTATGATTCTGAGAACAATGATTTTAATTTGTCTACTTTGTATGAGGATGATTATGTTTTCTTTTCCAAAATGAATGCAATAAAGTCTAATTTTGCTTACTTGTGTGATGTTTCTCCTGATGGTTGCATACATTCAAATAACAGTTACATGAGCATCTTTAATATTAATTCTGTTAACACACAATCATTAAATTTGGGAACAACTGAAAATCCTAAAAACATTAGCATAGCATCGGACCTTACTCCTGATGAGAGAGAGAGATTTGAAAAAATATTCAAAAAATATGAAGAAGTATTTGCCTGGTCTTATGAAGATATGCCGGGGATAGATCGAGACATAGCCGAGCATCACATTCCTACTTACACTCACATTAAACCTGTCAAACAAAAGCTTAGGTGATTAAGACCTGAGTGGCTTGAATTGGTTAAGGAAGATGTCACTAAGCAAATACAAGTGAAGTTCCTTGAAGTGATAGAATACCCAGATTGGCTAGCCAACATAGTACCTGTGCCAAAGAAATATGGGAGGATAAGGGTCTGCGTAGACTATAGGGATTTAAACAAGGCTTCCCCTAAGGATGATTTTCCTTTACCTCATATAGATGTTCTCATTGATAGTGCAGCCTCTAACATGCTACACTAGTTTATAGATAGATTTTTCGAATACAATCAAGTGTTAATGTCCCAAGAGGATAAAGCCAAAACTGCTTTCATTACTACATGGGGCATATTTTGTTATAGGGTGATGCCTTTTGGCTTAAAGAATGCTGGAGCAACCTACCAAAGGATGGCCACCACACTATTTCATGACATGATGCACAAAGAAGTTGAAGTATATGTTGATGATATGATAGTTATGTCGGATACAAGGGAGCAACACTTCTAAAACTTGGAATTATTCTTCGATAGAGCTTTGAAGTATAAGCTAAGATTAAACCCGAAGAAGTGTGTATTCGGTGTTACCTCAGGTAAATTGTTGGGACATGTGATTGGTTCGAATGGCATTGAGATTGATCCTGACAAAGTCAAAGCAATTAGGGATATGCCAGCCCCAAAGACAGAGAGAGAAGTTCGGGGATTCATTGGTAAACTATAGTACATTAGCAGATTTATAGCAAAGCTCACAACAATCTGTGAGCCTATCTTCAAGTTGCTTAAAAAGAATCAGCCGGTCGTATGGAATGAAGAATGTCAAAAGGCCTTTGATCGACTAAAGGAGTATTTGTTGAATCCACCTGTTTTGAAACCACCTAAACCCGGCAACATCTATTACTATACTTAGAAGTAGAAGAAGAGTCGATAGGAGCCATGCTAACCCAAGCAGATGAGTCGGGGATTGAGCATGCCATTTACTATTTGAGTAGAAAGCTCCTACCTTATGAAATTAAGTATAGTATCATTGAAAAGACATGTATAGCCGTGGTTTGGTCTTCTAAGAAGTTACGGCATTACTTTCAATCATATAGTGTGCAAGCAATTTCCAGGTTGGATCCAATGAAGTACTTAAGGGAGACACCCTCTTTAATTGGGAAATATGGTCGATGGTTGACAATATTAGATTAATTTGAGATCGAGTATGTAACCAGGAAAACAATCAAAGGAAGAGCGGTGGCAGAATTTCTAGCTCAACAACCATTACCAGAAAGTGAAAAGGTAATCTTGGAATTTCCAAATGAACATTTAGAAGCAATTGAAGTACAAGGGTGGAAAATGTACTTTGATGGAGCAGTGAACAGGAAAGGAGCAGGTTTGGGAGTTATACTAGAGTCGCCCGAAGGGGAACTTATCCCTTTAGCCAAAAAGTTGAAATTTAGGGCAACCAATAATATGGTGGAGTACTAAGTGTGTATTTTCGGTTTGGAAACCCTAATGATTATGAAGGTGGATAAGGTGGAAGTTTATGGCGATTCATTACTAGTAGTATCCCAAGTAAATGGAGAGTGGGAGTTGAAAGAGGAAAAATTAAAACCATACCACCGTTATTTGACCATGATGAAGAAGAATTTTAAGGTGTGTATGTTTATACACCTATCAAGAGAAGAAAATCAGATGGCTGATGCCCTGGCCACATTGGCTTCGGTATGGGAAAATCCTACTAGCCTATTCCTTAAGCCTCTAATCTTGACCAGTTCATCAACTCCTTGCTATGAATATGAGACAATCATGGAAGTCGATACAGACCATGATGTGTGGTATGATACTATAACGCAATTTTTGGAGGAAAGAGAATACCCACAGGGGCAACAAAGAAAGAGAGAAGAGCCATAAGGAGGTGGTCATTGCAATACATCACCTTCCATGGAGAGTTATATCGAAGATGGCCTGATGGAGTGCGTTTGAGATGTTTAAGAAAGCCTGAAGTGGAGCACATCATGTCAGAAATACATGCGGGAAGTTGCGGTCCGCACATGAGTGGTTTGGCCCTAGTTAAGAAGATTATTCGATAAGGTTACTACTGGTTGACCATGGAGAAAGACTGTATTGAGTTTGTAACACCTCTATATCCCGTATACGTACACAGCATGCTAATACGATCGTAATATACGTATACTGAATATAGAAATTGCCACCATATGGTTAACAAATGACTCATCCCTTTACAAAAACATGAACAAATTTAAATCATTTAAAATAAATTATAAAAGACAAAAGATAAAATGTTTATTTAAAAGCAGCGGAAAATGTAACAAATATTTACAAATATATATACATAAAAATTCAAATTTTACAAAACATAAAATATATACATGTTTGGCAATACTTCTTGGATCTTTAAGCTCCACTATCAACACCTCAAATCTAGACTCTACTCGGCCTAGAGGAACTCTCTGGTTCTTCCCTATCACCTGCGCGATGAATTACAATCGCGCTAAGCCAACGACTTAGTGGTACAAACTACAATAACAATATGCTTCTATGCAATGCCAATGTCACACATTTTAACAATTAATGTAATATTCACAAATGATATTTTTATATGGTTCATAAGAATACACTTCATCATTTGATTCAATTATTTCATCACTTATAATTTACATTGACACAAAGACACTTATGGGCCCAAAAGACACTAATATGTTTTTCAAAGTTCAGAGTTATTGCTTTGGTCTATAATCATAATCATCAAGCCCGTAGGCAACATATATGTATATCTCTATCCATGGATAGTGTAACAGACCCAGTCTCTTGGACCTCAACCCGGCTAAACTCGAGGAGATCCTCAACCCGGCTAGACTGTTACTTGTAACAGACTCAGTCTCTTGGATCTCAACCTGGATAAACCCGAGGAAATCCTCAACCCGGCTAGACTGTTACTTTAATTCACATTTCACATTATTCAACTGGAATCGGCTTACAACCCGGTCTTTTCACCTATCCAGTACTTTATAGGCATGCCGCCAAACTCAGAACTCTGAAAATTGAATTAACATATTAGACAAAAAACTCTTTTCATTTATCTCTTTATACATTTCTTTCTCAATTCATTTCTTATTTCATTCTCATATTCAAAATAGGCAACCATGCCTCAATTATAATTCATTTGCATCATCATAGCCAATAATCATGGCTTCTCATTACATCAATACAATTCATCATATCATCATATCTTTCACATTTCATATTCCATATTTCATATAGACAAACATGCTTTAATCATCTCATTATGTCTCAATTCATCATTTAAGTACTCACAATCAATTACATTGAACATCCATTAAAAATGATCATCATTGGTACATATACATAGCAATTTACATTATTCATAGATTTAGAATCGTCAACATACATTCCACATAATTCACATTGTGCACAATATAGCATTATTCATATGCATCATCAATGTTCACATTATATCAAACATAACATTAGATGTCTTAACACATTTACAATCAAATGTATGTTAAGTCTCAACATCATATGAATGTATGCAATAATGTAGTTTGTACTTACCTTAAACACCACTTATACAAATCTATACTCTTCTTTATCAAAGAGTTCTTCACTTCTTAAATTAAGGAAAATCACCTTCTTCCAAAACCTAGTCCAAAAATGATACAATACATGAATTCCAATACAATTTATCACTTATTAACCTCATCTAAGACCTTTAAATCACAAATTATAACTCAACACCTCATATTAGAGCCCATGGCCATGGCCACCCCAACCCCCACGGGTGTGGGTTAGAGAATGATTCTGCCTCCTTTGCTCCAAACCTCCACGGCCATGGCTACAAACGGCCACGGCCATGGCAACCAAGGGCCACGGGCGTGGCATCCAATATGCTACTGCTTCTGACCAAATTCACATATTCTAGGCTTACAACTCCAACAAACACAAACAACATGAAGATCTATGAAAATAATTGATCAAACTCAAGTTAAACATCACTTACCACTTCAAAACCCTAAAACTAACATCACTCTTACTCTTTCAATACCAACACCAACTTAACTTATTATCTTCAAACCAAAATCAACACCACAATCAATTAAATCAAACATATTCCAACATATTACAATCAACACAACCCTACTTTCAAACATCAACAATCAAACTTTTACACAACTTCAAATAACAAAAGAAATCAAGAGAAAGAACTTACCAAGGTTGATGAAACTTCAAGATTTTCCAACTCAATCACTTGATTCTTCCTTCAATTTGATTTTAGCACTCAGAAACCCTCTCTTGCTCTCTTGTCTTTGTGATGGTCGGCCAAGCAATTGGAAAAGAAGAAAATGAAGAGTAAAGGAAATAAAGTCAACCTTTTCATCTCTTTAAACCTCCACCAAGCAATTTAAAAAGAAAATTACCTAAATACCCTCTTCCATTTGTTTTAACTTCCTTTAACTTACATGCCCTTTTTAGTAATTTCATAATTAACAAAATAAATATCTTCTTCCTTTGACTATCCATTTGACTTGTGTATATGTTATATATATTTCCATATATACAACATATACACTCTCTTTTGAATTCTTTTCTCTTTCCAATACACATATACATTTTAATTCAAATAAACAACAATTATATCAAAACTCCTAGGGCACACTTTGGGATATTACAATTCTCCCCCTCTAAAAAGAAATTTCATCCTCGAAATTACCTGATATTATGTCTGAAATAGTTGAGGATACTGATCTTGCATTGCTTGCTCGCTCTCCCAAGTTGCCTCTTCTCTCCTATGATTCTTCCATAGAACCTTCACCAATGGCACTTTCTTATTCCTCAACTCTTTCACTTCATGTGCCAATATAGCAACTGGTTCTTCTTCAAATGTCAAATCCGGCGTTACTTCAATGGATTCAACTGGCAAGATATGAGATGGATCTGATCTGTACCTCCTCAACATAGAAACATGGAATACATTATAGATTCTATCCAACTCAGGCGGCAAAGCAAGACGATAAGCAACTGGCCCAACTCTTTCCAAAACTTCATACAGTCCGATGAAACGAGGACTCATCTTCCCTCTTCGACCAAATATCAATATCTTTTTCCAAGGAGATACTTTCAAAAATACTTTATCTCCAATCTCAAATTCTATGTCTCTCCTTTTCAAGTCTGAGTAAGATTTCTGTCGATATGAAGCTGTCTTTAACTGATCCCGAATTATCTTCACTTTTTCTTCAGTTTCTTTAACTAAATCAGGACCAATTAACTTGCCCTCTCCAATTTCAATCCAACATAAAGGCGTTCTGCATCTTCTACCATACAATGCCTCAAATGGTGCCATACCAATACTTGATTGGTGACTGTTGTTGTAAGCAAATTCCATTAGTGGCAAAAATCTGTCCCAACTTCCCGAGAAATCAATGACACAACTTCTCAACATATCTTCAATAATTTGTATCACTCTCTCTGACTGCCCATCTGTCTGCGGATGAAAAGCAGTGCTAAAATGTAATCGAGAACCCAATGCACCATGCAAACTCTTCCAAAATCTCGAAGTGAACCGGGGGTCTCGATCAGACACTAAAGAAATCGGGACTCCATGCAACTTCACTACTTTGTTGATATACAGCTCAGCTAGCCTCTCAAGAGAATAGTCCATTCTAACAGCAAGAAAATGAGCTATCTTTGTCAACCGATCAATAATCACCCAGATAGCATCATGTTCCTTCTGAGTCAATGGCAAACTAGACACAAAATCCATTGTTACTCTCTCCCATTTCCATTCAGGCACTGTTAAAGGTTGAAGCTGTAATATCCCAAAATGTGCCCTAGAAGTTTTGATATAATTGTTGTTTTAATTGAATTTAATGTATTTGTGTAATTGGAAAGAGAAAGGAAGTGAAGAGAGAGTGTATATGTTGTATATATAGCAATATATACAACATATACAAGTCAAGTTAGTGGAGGTCAAAGATGATTAGTTAATGATTTTAATTAATTAAGTTAATTAATGGAAATGGAAAATTAAGTGAGTGGAATGAGATATTTGGAATATTTTAATATAAAAGCTTGGAGGAGAGGATTTTGAGGAGAGAGTGGTTAAGATTTGACTTTGTTTCTTCTTTCCTTCTTTCTTCTTCGTGGACCACTTGCTCTCATTTTCCTTTCTTTCCTTTTTCTCTTCTTTTGGCCGGCTGGCAAAGAATCAAGAGAGCAAGAGGGAGATTTGATCTTCTAAACTCAAGATCTAAGGAAGTTTTCAAGTCATCAAGTTGAAAATTTAAGAGTTTCTTCATCCTTGGTAAGTTTCCTCTTGATTCCTTGATTTTCTTTTAAGATGTGTTTGAGTTTGTTGGTTGATTGTTGATGGTATGTGAATATATTTGATTAAGATGTGTTTATGAGTGTTTGGAATCTATTGATTTTGGATTTTGGGGTTGGTTTGAAGGAAAGAGTAAGTTGTTGTAAGTGAAAGTATTGTGGTTGTGTTTTGGGGTTTGTGGTGATGATTGATTTGTGTTTGATGTATGTGTTGAGTTGATTTGGTATTTTTGCAAGTTTGTTATGGTTTTTGGGTAAGTTTAATTAAGATTGTTTGAAGTGGAAAATGGTGGAAGAAAGTTGTTTGTTGGAGATAGTGTTGTTGAGGCCGGAATCTGCATTTTTGGCCTGGCACGCCCATGAACACGGCCAGGTTTTTAGGTGTGTCGATGGTCTGTGTTCTTGGATGGGTGACCCGAGCAGTGACACGTCCATGTCACTGAGCGTGTTACAGCTTCTGTGTACTAGTAGTATTGACATGCCCATGTCACTGAGCGTGTCATAGCTACTGTGTTGGTGAGGGTTTGACACGGCCATGAGCACGCCCATGTTGTTGGACTTGTCAATGTTTCTTTGAGACAGAATGTATTACACGTTCAGTGACACCCCCGTGATTCTGAGCGTGTCAAAGCTTCTGTGTTGTAAGTTTAGGGCATGGTCTGGGACACGCCCGTGTTGTTGAGCATGTCATGTGTAGAGTTTGCCCTAGTTGGTTTTTAGTCTTATTATCTCATGTGTATGATTACCTTTGGTTTACGTTGTGAAGAAGTTGTATTGCCCTAACCTAAGTGTTGAGGATTCTTGAAGGAGGAAGTGTATAGGTTGGTGTGAGTTGGTTTTGAGGTAAGTACAAACTACATTGTTGCATACACTCACATGATTTGATATTTAACATATTTGATTATACATATGTTAAGCAATTGATTACAGGGTTAAAACATTTGATGATATGATGAAATATGAAAGGTATGTTAATGCAATTGGTTGTGTATAATTGAATGATGAATTGATCTAATGTGATTTGAGATATAATGAGATATATGAGCCATGGTTATTGGCTATGATGATGATGTTTAATGTAATTGATTATGTATGTTATCTTGATGAGATATGAAGCCATGGTTGTTGGCTATAATGATGCAAATGAGAAATGAATTGAGACAAAAATGTATAAAGAGATAAATGAAAAGATTTTATGTCTAATGTGTTATTCAACCTTCAGAGTTCTAGGTTTGGCGGCATGCCTATAAAGTACTGGATAGGTGAAAAGACCGGGTCGTAAGCCGATTCCAGTTGAATAATGTGAAATATGATGTTTTTGGGGTGAAAAGACTGGGTCGTAAGCCTCAAAAACAGTAACAGTCTAGCCGGGTTGAGGATCTCCTCGAGTTTAGCCGGGTTGAGGTCCAAGAGACTGGGTCTGTTACCCTATCCATGGATAGAGATATATATGTGTATCACCTACGGGCTTGAAGATTATGATTATGGACCAAAGCAGTAACTCTGAACTTTGAATAACATATTAGAGTCTTTTGGGCCCATACTTGTCTTTGTGTCAATGTAAATAATAAGTGATGAAATAGTTGAATAAAATGATGAAATGTAGTCTTATGAGTAATCTAAAGATATCATTTGTGAATATTGTCTTAATTGTTGAAATGTGTGACATTGGCATTGCATTTTAATGCATTATTACTATGGTTTGTACCACTAAGCCATTGGCTTAGCGCGATTGTGGTTCATCACGCAGGTGATAGAGAAGAACCAAAGAGTTCCTCTAGGCCGAGTAGAGTCTAGATTTTGAGGTGTTGATAGTGGAGCTTAAAGATCAAAGACATACTGCCAACCATGTATATATCTTATGTTTTGTAAAACTTAAGTCTTGAAGTATATGTATTTGTAAACATTTGTTATATTTTCCGCTGCGTTTTAAATAAACACTTTATCTTTTATGTTTTATAATTTCTTTTAAATGTTTTAAATTTGTTCATATTATTGTAAAGAAGTGAGTCGTTTGGTTAGTAAACCGTGGCATTCCTATATTCAGTATATGTATATTATGATCGTATTAGCATGCTGTGTACGTATACGGGGTATAAGGGTGTTACAATTATTTTGGTATCAGAGCCTAGGTTTGAGATTCTCAACCTAGGTCAATTGTAAGAAAAAAGAAATTTTGAGTTTTAAAATATGGTTTTTAAATAAGATACATGTTTTGGTATGGAAGTTTTTTATCTTAATGAGGTATAATCTGCTATGTTTGCAGATATAGGTAGAGATGGCATCTCATTCACGACAGTCTGTAGAGGGTAGTGCGGAGAGTGTAGCTCCTGAAGAGAATAGAGATGGAGCTAGAGTTGAGAGAGTTAGTGAGGCACCTGTTTCTATGCCAGAGAGATCAGCTGCAGAGGAGGTTCCGTCGGGTTGGTTAAGGCATATGATAGACCTATTGAGACCAGCTCCAGTACAGCCACCACCACCATAGCCTCAAGTGCCAGTAAGACATTATGATAAGTTGAGAAAATATGGGGCTGAAGATTCTTGGGCACTACTGATCCTGCAGTGGCTGAGCAGTGGTTGGATAAAGTGCAGAGGATATTTATCCAGTTGCAAGCTACTCCAGATGAGAAATTTGACTATGCCAGATCCCTCCTTCAGAAAGATGCCTATGACTGGTGGAAGACGGTTCCTCATGCCATGGATGATCCACCTACATTATCTTATGGTGATTTTCTGAGGGAATTCGAGCTGAAATATACTCCAAGGGAGTATAAAGATATCAAGAAGATGTAATTCTTGAATTTCAGCAAGACAACTGAACGGTAACAGAGTATGAGGTTGAGTACACCCAGTTGAGTCACTATGCAGGTGGGATTATCTCGGATGAGATTGATCGATGCAGAAGATTTGAGGAGGGATTGAGGCCCTCTATTATGTGCATTGTTGCTGGTTCTCGGTACCAGGATTTCTCTCAGCTAGTTGCAGTAGCTAGGAGTGTTGAGAGAGCACAAGGTATTGCAGCAGCTGCTACCGAGGAGGAGACCAGAGTGAGGAGATCCCAGTTTGAGGCAGGATCTTCATCAACGAAGAGAGGCCGAGGAAGTTTTGTGCCAAGGATCAGTAGGAGTCAGAGACAGCCGGGTAGGTCAGTGCAGTATCGGAGATAGAAATCGTGACCTACAGCTTCTGTAGCCAGTGCTCCGACTCCAGTGATTCAGAGGTCTACTCCACCTACATGTGAGCTTTGTGGTAGAAACCATGTGGGTGTCTGTTGGAAGATTGGAAGATCAGCTATGTGTTTCAGGTGTGGATCGCCTGACCACTTTGTTAGGGAGTGTCCTGAGATGCAGGAGCATGGACAAGCTGAGTCTGCAGCTTCTCGACCTAGTATTGGCAGAGGTGGTCGAGGGGCAGAGGTTTCAGTAGAGGTGGTAGACCTGGGTTTAGTCAGAGAGGAGGTTCTACATCCGGAGGTAGTAGGCCAGATGAGGCTGGGTCTTCTCAGAGAGTATATGTGATGCAGAGACAGCCAGATGCTTCAGCAGTTATAGCAGGTACATTTTCTTTATTTGGCATTTCAGTTCTTGCTTTGATTGATCCAGGATCTACTCATTCATACATAAGTGCATTCATTTTGCCTGTGTCTGAAATGCATTCAGAGTCCTTAGGATTTGATGTCTTGGTGACAAATCCTTTAGGACATAGTGTTGTGGTGAGTAAAGTTCTTCGTGATAGTGCAGTGGTAGTGCAAGATGAGGAGTTTCTTGATGATTTAATTGAAATGCCTTTTAAGGAATATGATTTGATCTTAGGCATGGATTGGTTGTCTAAGCATGGAGCTGTGGTAGATTGTCAAAAGAAGTATGTTACCTTGAGAACTGGTGACGGTAGAATTGTGATGGTGTCTAGTGAGCAGAGACAACTCGCATCCTTGTTTGTATCAGCTGTAACAGCTAAAAAGTTGATTAGAAAAGGGTGTGATGCTTATCTTGCTCATGTTGTGGATACCCGAGTAGTGGGATCCCAACTTGATAGTATACCCACAGTTGCAGATTTTCCAGATGTGTTTCCTAAGGAGTTGCCAGGGTTACCCCCTGAGAGAGAGGTTGAGTTTGGTATCGAATTGTTGCCTGGTACCACTCCTATCTCTATTACTCCTTATCGAATGGCACCTGTTGAGTTGAGAGAGTTGAAGGTGCAATTACAGGAGTTATTGGATAAAGGATTTATTCGCCCTAGTGTTTCTCCGTGGGGAGCTCCTGTTTTGTTTGTGAAGAAGAAGGAAGGTACTATGAGATTGTGCATCGATTATAGGCAATTGAACAAAGTGACTATTAAGAATAAGTATCCTTTGCCTAGGATTGATGATCTCTTTGACCAATTGAAGGGAGCAGCAGTGTTTTCCAAGATTGATTTGAGATCAGGGTACCATCATTTGAGGGTTAGAGCTGAAGATGTTCCTAAGACAGCTTTTCGCTCAAGGTATGGGCATTGTGAGTTCTTAGTGATGCCTTTTGGGTTGACGAATGCACCTGCAGCTTTCATGGATTTGATGAATAGAGTGTTTAGGCCCTATCTGGATAAGTTTGTGGTAGTTTTCATTGACGATATTTTGGTGTATTCGCGTAATGAAGAGGAGCATGACAAGCATCTGCGGAGTGTATTGCAGATCTTGAGAGAAAAGCAATTGTATGCCAAGCTGTCGAAGTGTGAGTTTTGGCTTGACCAAGTGACTTTTCTCGGTCATATAGTTTCAGCAGATGGCATAAGAGTTGATCCGAGTAAAGTTGAAGCTATCTTAAATTGGAGTCCACCAAAGTCTGTAACTGAAGTTAGAAGTTTTCTGGGTTTGGCAGGATATTACCAAAGGTTTGTGAAAGGTTTTTCTTTAATAGCTAATCCACTCACCAGATTGCTTTGAAAGGGAGTTAGATTTGTGTGGACAGATCAGTGTCAAGCTAGTTTTGAGCAGTTGAAAGAGATGTTGACTCAAGCGCCTGTTCTTACTTTACCAGTGGAAGATAAACCATATGTGATTTACAGTGATGCTTCACATAATGGTTTAGGTTGTGTTTTGATGAAAGAGGGTAAAGTTGTAGCTTATGCTTCTCGGCAGTTGAAGCCACATGAGCTTAATTATCCGACGCATGATTTAGAGTTGGCAGCCATAGTGTTTGCTTTGAAGATTTGGCGACACTACTTGTATAGGGAGAAATGTTTTATCTACACTGATCATAAGAGTTTGAAATATTTGGGGGTTCAGAAAGAGCTTAATCTTCGGCAAAGACGATGGTTAGAGCTGATTAAAGACTACGACTGTTTAATTGATTATCATCCTGGTAAGGCAAATGTTGTTGCGGATGCCTTGAGTCGGAAGTCTTTGGCAGGCTTGACTGTTTATTCACTCTCATTGCTTGTTGAATTGAGAGCGTTGCATGCCAGTTTTGAACCATGTGATGATGGTGCATTGTTAGCTCAGTTGCATTTGAGACCGATGTTGTTGGACCAGATAAGGGAGGCTCAATTGACAGATGAGAAAATTCAAAAAATTGTTTCAGATTGCCAAAATGGAGGGAGACGAGATTTCCATGTGAAAAGTGATGGTAGCCTTTGGTTCAAGAATAGATTATGTGTTCCTGATGATGCAAGTTTGAGAAGAACTATTTTAGAGGAAGCACATCAATCAGTTTTTGCTATGCACCCTGGGAGTACTAAAATGTATCAGGATTTGAAGCAGCATTATTGGTGGTCAGGTATGAAGAGAGACATAACAGAATTTGTATCCAAGTGTCTCACTTGTCAGAGGGTGAAAGCTGAGCATCAAGTTCCAACAGGGTTGCTTCAACCTTTAAAAGTGCCTGAATGGAAATGGGAGAAAGTGACAATGGATTTTGTATCTGGTTTGCCATTGACTCAGAAGAAGCATGATGCTATCTGGGTGATTGTTGATCGATTGACTAAGACAGCTCATTTTCTTCCAGTTAGAATGGACTATTCTCTTGAGAGACTGGCTGAGCTATATATCAATGAGATAGTGAAGTTGCATGGAGTCCCGATTTCTTTAGTGTCTGATCGAGATCCCCGGTTCACTTCAAGGTTTTGGAAGAGTTTGCATTGTGCATTGGGTTCTCAATTACACTTTAGCACTGCTTTTCATCCATAGACAGATGGGCAGTCAGAGAGAGTGATACAGATTATTGAAGATATGTTGAGGAGCTGTGTCATTGATTTCTCTGGAAGTTGGGACAGATTTTTGCCACTTGTGGAATTTGCTTACAACAACAGTCACCAATCAAGCATTGGTATGGCACCATTTGAGGCATTGTATGGTAGAAAATGTAGAATGCCTCTGTGTTGGAATGAGCTTGGAGAAGGCAAACTAATTGGTCCTGATTTGGTTAAAGAGACTGAAGAGAAAGTAAAGATAATTCAAAATCGGTTAAGAGCAGCTTCAGACAGACAGAAATCTTATTCAGATTTGAAGAGGAGAGACATAGAGTTTAATATTGGAGATAAAGTATTTTTGAAAGTGTCTCCTTGGAAAAAGATTTTAAGATTTGGTCGTAAAGGAAAACTGAGTCCTCGTTTTATTGGACCTTACGAAGTATTGGAAAGAGTTGGACCAGTTGCGTATCGACTTGCTTTATTGCCTGAATTGGATAAAATTCACAATGTCTTCCATGTTTCTATGCTGAGGAGGTACAGATCAGACCCATCTCATGTTTTACCAGTTGAATCTATTGAGGTGAGTTCAGATCTGACATTTGAAGAAGAACCAGTTGCTATTTTGGCATATTTGGCATATGGAATGAAAGAGTTGAGACATAAGAAAGTGTCAATTGTGAAGATTCTTTGGAAGAATCATGTTAGAGAAGAGTCAACTTGGGAGAATGAGCAAGAGATGCAAGATCAATATCCTCAGTTGTTTCAAACTTGAGATCAGGTAATTTCGGGGATGAAATTTCTTTTTAGGGGGGAAGAATGTAATATCGCAAAATGTGCCCTAGAAGTTTTGATATAATTGTTGTTTTAATTGAATTTAATGTATTTTTGTAATTGGAAAGAGAAAGGAAGTGAAGAGAGAGTGTATATGTTGTATATATAGCAATATATACGACATATACAAGTCAAGTTAGTGGAGGTCAAAGATGATTAGTTAATGATTTTAATTAATTAAGTTAATTAATGGAAATGGAAAATTAAGTGAGTGGAATGAGATATTTGGAATATTTTAATATAAAAGCTTGGAGGAGAGGATTTTGAGGAGAGAGTGGTTAAGATTTGACTTTGTTTCTTCTTTCCTTCTTTCTTCTCCATGGACCACTTGCTCTCATTTTTTTTTCTTTCCTTTTTCTCTTCTTTTCGCCGGCTGGCAAAGAATCAAGAGAGCAAGAGGGAGATTTGATCTTCTAAACTCAATATCTAAGGAAGTTTTCAAATCATCAAGTTGGAAGTTTAAGAGTTTCTTCATCCTTGGTAAGTTTCCTCTTGATTCCTTGATTTTCTTTTAAGATGTGTTTGAGTTTGTTGGTTGATTGTTGATGGTATGTGAATATGTTTGATTAAGATGTGTTTATGAGTGTTTGGATTCTATTGATTTTGGATTTTGGGGTTGGTTTGAAGGAAAGAATAAGTTGTTGTAAGTGAAAGTATTGTGGTTGTGTTTTGGGGTTTGTGGTGATGATTGATTTGTGTTTGATGTATGTGTTGAGTTGATTTGGTATTTTTGCAAGTTTGTTATGGTTTTTGGGTAATTTTAATTAAGATTGTTTGAAGTGGAAAATGGTGGAAGAAAGTGGTTTGTTGGAGATAGTGTTGTTGTGGCCAGAATCTGCATTTTTGGCCTGGCACGCCCATGAACACGGCCAGGTTTTTAGGCATGTCGATGGTTCTGTGTTCTTGGATGGGTGACACGAGCAGTGACACGCCCATGTCACTGAGCGTGTCACAGCTTCTGTGTAGTAGTAGTATTTACACGCCCATATCACTGAGTGTGTCATAGCTACTGTGTTGGTGAGGGTTTGACACGGCCATGAACACGACCATGTTGTTGGACGTGTCAATGTTTCTGTGAGACAGAATGTATTACACGTTCAGTGACACGCCCGTGGTTCTGAGCGTGTCAAAGCTTCTGTGTTGTAAGTTTAAGGCACGGTCTGGGACACGCCCGTTTTGTTGATCGTGTCATGTGTAGAGTTTTCCCTAGTTGGTTTTTAGTCTTATCATCTCATGTGTATGATTACCTTTGGTTTAGGTTGTGAAGAAGTTGTATTGCCCTAACCTAAGTGTTGAGGATTCTTGAAGGAGGAAGTGTATAGGTTGGTGTGAGTTGGTTTTGAGGTAAGTACAAACTACATTATTGCATACACTCACATGATTTGATATTTAACATATTTGATTATACATATGTTAAGCAATTGATTTGATATTTAACATAATTGCTTGTACCATGAGACTGGGTCTGTTACCCTATCCATGGATAGAGATATATATATGTGTATCGCCTACGGGCTTGATGATTATGATTATGGACGAAAGCAGTAACTCTGAACTTTGAATAACATATTAGTGTCTTTTGGGCCCATACTTGTCTTTGTGTCAATGTAAATAATAAGTGATGAAATAGTTGAATAAAATGATGAAATGTAGTCTTATGAGTAATCTAAAGATATCATTTGTGAATATTGTCTTAATTGTTGAAATGTGTGACATTGGCATTGCATTTTAATGCATTATTACTATGGTTTGTACCACTAAGCCGTTGGCTTAGTGCGATTGTGGTTCATCGCGCAGGTGACAGAGAAGAACTAGAGAGTTCCTCTAGGCCGAGTAGAGTCTAGATTTTGAGGTGTTGATAGTGGAGCTTAAAGATCGCGCAGGTGACAGAGAAGAACCAGAGAGTTCCTCTAGTCCGAGTAGAGTCTAGATTTTGAGGTGTTGATAGTGGAGCTTAAAGATCAAAGACATACTGCCAACCATGTATATATCTTATGTTTTGTAAAACTTAAGTCTTGAAGTATATGTATTTGTAAACATTTGTTATATTTTCCGCTGCGTTTTAAATAAACACTTTATCTTTTGTGTTTTATAATTTCTTTTAAATGTTTTAAATTTGTTCATATTATTGTAAAGAAGTGAGTCATTTGGTTAGTAAACCTTGGCATTCTTATATTCAGTATACGTATATTACGATCGTATTAGCATGCTGTGTACGTATACGAGGTATAAGGGTGTTACAGAAGCAACCCTGTTCGGACTTGATTCTCAGCTTTCACCCTCTGACAAGTGAGACATTTGGACACAAATTCCGCTATGTCTCTCTTCATACCAGACCACCAATAATGCTGTTTCAAATCATGGTACATCTTTGTACTACCCGGATGCATAGCAAAAACCGATTGGTGTGCTTCCTCTAAAATAATCTTTCTAAAACTATCATCTTCAGGAACACACAACCTATCCTTGAACCAAAGACTACCATCACTTTTTACATAGAAATCTCGGCTCTCCCCCTTTTTGCAATCTGATACAATCTTTTGAATTTTCTCATTAGCCAATTGAGCCTCCTTAATCTGATCCAACAATACTGGTCTCAACTGCAGCTGAGCCAATAATGCACCATCATCACATACTTCAAAACTAGCATGTAACGCTCTCAACTCAACAAGCAACGAGAGCGAATAAACAGCCAAACCTGCCAAAGACTTCCGACTTAAGGCATCAGCAACAACATTTGCCTTACCAGGATGATAATCAATCAAGCAGTCGTAGTCTTTAATAAGTTCTAACCATCGCCTTTGCCGAAGATTCAGCTCCTTCTGAACACCCAAATATTTCAAACTTTTGTGATCCATATACATAAAACATTTCTCCGCATATAAGTAGTGTCACCAAATCTTCAAAGCAAACACTATAGCTGCCAATTCCAAATCATGAGTCGGATAATTAAGCTCGTGCGGCTTCAACTGCCGAGAAGCATAAGCTATAACTTTACCCTCTTGCATTAAAACACATCCTAAACCATTATGTGAAGCATCACTATAAATCACATATGGTTTATTTTCTACGGGTAAAGTTAGAACAGGTGCTTGAGTCAACATTTCTTTCAACTGCTCAAAGCTAGCTTGACACTGATCCATCCACACAAATCTAACTCCCTTCCGAAGCAATCTGGTGAGTGGAATAGCTATCAAAGAGAAACCTTTCACAAACCGTCGGTAATAGCCTGCCAAAACCAGAAAACTTCTAACTTCAGTTACAGACTTTGGTGGACTCCAATTCAAAATAGCTTCAACTTTACTTGGATCGACTCTTATACCATATGCTGAAACTATATGACCTAGAAAAGTCACTTGGTCAAGCCAAAACTCACACTTTGACAGCTTAGCATACAATTACTTCTCTCTCAAAATCTGCAACACAATCCGCAAATGCTTGTCATGCTCCTCCTCATTACGTGAATACACTAAAATATCATCAATGAAAACCACCACAAACTGATCCAGATAGGGCCTAAACACCCTATTCATCAAATCCATAAAAGCTGCAGGTGCATTCGTCAACCCAAAAGGCATCACCAAAAATTCATAATGCCCATACCTGGTGCGGAAAGCTGTCTTAGGAATATCTTCAGCTCTAACCCTCAACTGATGGTACCCTGATATCAAATCAATCTTGGAAAACACTGCTGCTCCCTTCAATTGATCAAAGAGATCATCGATTCTAGACAAAGGATATTTATTCTTAATAGTCACTCTGTTCAATTGTCTGTAATCAATGCATAACCTCATAGTACCATCCTTCTTTTTCACAAACAACACAGGAGCTCCCCAAGGAGAAACACTGGGGCGAATAAACCATTTATCCAACAACTCCTGTAACTGCACCTTCAACTCCCTCAATTCAGCTGGTGCCATTCGGTAAGGAGTGATAGAGATGGGAGTGGTACCAGGCAACAAATCGATACCAAACTCCACCTCTCTCTCAGGGGGTAACCCTGGCAACTCCTCAGGAAACACATCCGGAAAATCTGCAACTGTGGTTATATTATGAAGTTGAGAACCCCCTACTCTAGTATCCACAACATGAGCAAGGTAAGCATCACACCCTTTTTTAATCAACCTTCTAGCTGTTACAGCTGATACAAACAAGGATGCAAGTTGTCTCTGCTCACTAGATACTATCACATCCCTACCATCACTGGTTCTCAAGGCGACACACTTCTTTTGACATTCTACCACAGCTCTATGTTTAGACAACCAATCCTTGCCTAATATCAAATCATATTCTTTAAAAGGCATTTCAATTAAATCACTAAGAAACTCCTCACCTTGCACCACAACTGCACTATCTTGGTGCACCTTGCTAACAACCACACTATGTCCTAAAGGATTTGTCACCAAAACATCAAATCCTAAGGACTCCGAATGCAATTCAGACACAGGCAATATGGATGCACTTATGTATGAATGAGTAGATCCTGGATCAATTAAAGCAAGTACTGAAATGCCAAATAAAGAAAATGTACCCGCTATGACTGCTGAAGCATCTGGCTGCCTCTGCATCACATACACCCTCTGAGAAGATCCGGCCTCCTCTGGCCTACTACCTTCGGATGATGATCCTCCTCTCTGACTATACCCGGAATGACCACCCCTACTGAAACCTCGGCCTCCTCGACCACCTCTACTGACACTGGGTCAAGAGACTGCAGACTCAGCCTGCCTATGCTCCTGCATCTCAGGACACTCCCTAATAAAATGGTCAGGTGATGCACACCTGAAACACACAGCTGATCTACCAATCATCCAGCAAACACCCACGTGGTTTCTGCCACAAATCTCACATGTAGGTGGAGTAGACCTCTGAATCCTAGGAGTTGGAGCACTGGCTATAGAAGCTGTAGGTCTCGGTCTCTGTCTCGGATACTGCACTGACCTACCCGGCTATCTCTGACTCCTACTGATCCTCGGAACAAAACTTCCTCTACCCCTCTTCACAGATGAAGACCCTGCCTCAAACTGGGGTCTCCTTACCCTGGTCTCCTCCTCAGTAGCAGCTGCAGCAATGCTCTGCACTCTCTCAACACTTCTAGCTGCTGCAACTAGCTGAGAGAAATCCTAGTACTGAGAACCAGCCACGATGCACATAATAGAGGGCCTCAATCCCTCCTCAAACCTTCTGCACCGGTCTATTTCATCAGAGATAATTCCCCCAGCATAACGACTCAACCGAATATACTCAATCTCGTATTCTGTCACCGTCCGGATGTCTTGCCTCAAATTCAGGAATTCCATCTTCTTAATATCTTTATACTCCCTCGGAGTATATTTCTGCTCAAACTCCCTCAGAAAATCTCCATATGATAATGTAGGTAGATCATCCATAGCATGAGGAACAGTCTTCCACCAGTCATAGGCATCTTTCTGTAAGAGGGATCTGGCATAATCAAACTTTTCATCCGAAGTGGCTTGCAACTGAATGAATATCCTCTGTACCTTATCCAACCACTGCTCAGCCACTGTAGGATCGGTAGTGCCTAAGAAATCTTCAGCCCCATATTTTCTCAACTTGTCATAATGTCTTACTGGCACTTGAGGCTGTGGTGGTGGTGATGGCTGCACTGGAGCTCCCCTCAACAGTTCTACCACATGCCTTAACCAACCCGGTGGACTCTCCTCAGCAACTGATCTCTCTGGCACAGAGACAGGTGCCTCACTAACCCTCTCAATCCTAGCTCCATCTCTACTCTCTTCAGGAGCTACACTTTCCGCACTACTCTCAATAGACTATAGTGAATGAGATGCCATCTCTACCTATATCTGCAAACACAACAGAATATACCTTATTAAAGATCAAAGACTGCCATACCAAAACATGTATTTTACTCAAAAACCAACTTTTAAAATCAAAATATGCTTTTTCTTACAATTCACCTAGGTTGAGAATCTCAAACCTAGGCTCTGATACCAAAATAATTGTAACACCTCTATATCCCGTATACGTACACAGCATGCTAATACGATCGTAATATACGTATAGTGAATATAGAAATTGCCACCATATACTTAACAAATGACTCATCCCTTTACAAAAACATGAACAAATTTAAATCATTTAAAATAAATTATAAAAGACAAAAGATAAAATGTTTATTTAAAAGCAGCGGAAAATGTAACAAATATTTACAAATATATACATAAAAATTCAAATTTTACAAAACATAAAATATATACATGTTTGACAGTACTTCTTGGATCTTTAAGCTCCACTATCAACACCTCAAATCTAGACTCTACTCGGCCTAGAGGAACTCTCCGGTTCTTTCCTGCCACCTGCGCGATGAATTACAATCGCGCTAAGCCAACGGCTTAGTGGTACAAACTACAATAACAATATGCTTCTATGCAATGCCAATGTCACACATTTCAACAATTAATGTAATATTCACAAATGATATTTTTATATGGTTCATAAGAATACACTTCATCATTTGATTCAATTATTTCATCACTTATAATTTACAGTGACACAAAGACACTTATGGGCCCAAAAGACACTAATATGTTATTCAAAGTTCAGAGTTACTGCTTTGGTCTATAATCATAATCATCAAGCCCGTAGGCAACATATATGTATATCTCTATCCATGGATAGTGTAACAGACCCAGTCTCTTGGACCTCAACCCGGCTAAACTCGAGGAGATCCTCAACCCGGCTAGACTGTTACTTGTAACAGACCCAGTCTCTTGGATCTCAACCCAGATAAACCCGAGGAAATCCTCAACCCGGCTAGACTGTTACTTTAATTCACATTTCACATTATTCAACTGGAATCGGCTTACAACCCGGTCTTTTCACCTATCCAGTACTTTATAGGCATGCCGCCAAACTCAGAACTCTGAAAATTGAATTAACATATTAGACAAAAAACTCTTTTCATTTATCTCTTTATACATTTCTTTCTCAATTCATTTCTTATTTCATTCTCATATTCAAAATAGGCAACCATGCCTCAATTATAATTCATTTGCATCATCATAGCCAACAATCATGGCTTCTCATTACATCAATACAATTCATCATATCATAATATCTTTCACATTTCATATTCCATATTTCATATAGACAAACATGCTTTAATCATCTCATTATGTCTCAATTCATCATTTAAGTACTCACAATCAATTACATTGAACATCCATTAAAAATGATCATCATTGGTACATATACATAGCAATTTACATTATTCATAGATTTAGAATCGTCAACATACATTCCACATAATTCACATTGTGCACAATATAGCATTATTCATATGCATCATCAATGTTCACATTATATCAAACATAACATTAGATGTCTTAACACATTTACAATCAAATGTATGTTAAGTCTCAACATCATATGAATGTATGCAATAATGTAGTTTGTACTTACCTTAAACACCACTTATAAAAATCTATACTCTTCTTTATCCAAGAGTTCATCACTTCTTAAATTAAGGCAAATCACCTTCTTCCAAAACCTAGTCCAAAAATGATACAATACATGAATTTCAATACAATTTATCACTTATTAACCTCATCTAAGACCTTTAAATTACAAATTATAACTCAACACCTCATATTAGAGCCCACGGCCGTGGCCACCCCAACCCCCACGGGCGTGGGTTAGAGAATGATTCTGCCTCCTTTGCTCCAAACCTCCACGGCCATGGCTATAAACGGCCACGGCCCTGGCAACTAAGGGCCACAGGCATGGCATCCAATATGCTACTGCTTCTGACCAAATTCACATATTCTAGGCTTACAACTCCAACAAACACAAACAACATGAAGATCTATGAAAATAATTGATCAAACTCAAGTTAAACATCACTTACCACTTCAAAACCCTAAAACTAACATCACTCTTACTCTTTCAATACCAACACCAACTTAACTTATTATCTTCAAACCAAAATCAACACCACAATCAATTAAATCAAACATTTTCCAACATATTACAATCAACACAACCCTACTTTCAAACATCAACAATCAAACTTTTACACAACTTCAAATAACAAAAGAAATCAAGAGAGAGAACTTACCAAGGTTGATGAAACTTTAAGATTTTCCAACTCAATCACTTGATTCTTCCTTCAATTTGATTTTAGCACTCAAAAACCCTCTCTTGCTCTCTTGTCTTTGTGATGGCCGGCCAAGCAATTGGAAAAGAAGAAAATGAAGAGTAAAAGAAGTAAAGTCAACTTTTTCATCTCTTTAAACCTCCACCAAGCAATTTAAAAAGAAAATTACCTAAATACCCTCTTCCATTTGTTTTAACTTCCTTTAACTTACATGCCCTTTTTAGTAATTTCATAATTAACAAAATAAATATCTTCTTCCTTTGACCATCCATTTGACTTGTGTATATGTTATATATATTTCCATATATACAACATATACACTCTCTTTTAAATTATTTTCTCTTTCCAATACACATATACATTTTAATTCAAATAAACAACAATTATATCAAAACTCCTAGGGCACACTTTGGGATATTATAGAGTTTGTAAAGAAGTGCCTGCAATGTCAGATGTATGGTAACTTGAATCATATGCCTCCTGAAGAATTGCATTCAATGTCTTCACCCTAGCCATTTGCCACCTAGGGTATCGACATTATAGGAGAGATACATCCGACAACTTCAAACGGGCACCGTTTTATTGTGGTAGCAGTAGATTATTTTTCAAAATGGGTCGAAGTCAAATCCTTCAACAAGCTGGGTACAAGTCAAATGGCTAGGTTTATCGAAAAGAATCTCATATGCAAATATGGGGTCCCGTACAGTGTGATATCAGACAATGGGGTACAGTTTCAAGGAGCAGTTAATGATTTATTCTCCAAGTACCAAATCCATCATCATCGATCCTCTCCTTATAGACCAAAGGCTAATGGTGCAGTAGAAGCGACGAACAAGACAATTAAGTAAATTCTGTCCATGATGACTAAGACTTATAGGGACTGGTCGGAAATGCTCCCCTTTGCTTTATGGGAATATAGGACAAGTGTGCAAACACCTACTAGGATGACACCGTTCTCTTTGGTTTATGGGATGGAAGCGGTATTGCCAATTGAAATTGAGATCAAATCACTGAGAGTAGTCTTGGATGCTGAACAGCCTGAAATGGAATGGGTAGCGAGCAGATATACACAATTAGCTCTATTAGAAGAGAGAAGATTAAAGGCTTTGTATCATCACCAATTGTATCAAAAGAAGATAGCTCGAGCCAACAATAGAAGGGTTAAGGTAAAAAAATTCAGAGTTGGAGATTTGGTGTTGAAGCAATGTAAGCCTAATGTATCTGATCCAAGAGGGAAGTTCAGACCTAGCTGGGAAGGGCCATATGTCGTGAAACAAGTCATGAACAAAGGTGCGGTGAAGTTATCAGACATGGACGGGAATGAATTTAGTGAGCCAGTAAACATTGACAGGTTGAAGAGGTTTTATGTATGATTGAAAAAAGGGAAAAAAGGAGCTCGCTAGGTTGAAAACCAAAAAAGGGCAGCCTAGGAAAAAGTTAGAGCAGTCCGCTAGTTTCGAAAACCCGAAAGGGTGGGCTAGGCAAAAATTAGGTCTAAATGAGAGAAAATTGTCAATTAGAAAACCCGAAAGGGCTAATTGGCAACAGGAATGATCTTGTGTATGCAGGCTTTATGTTTCGTTGTTCCCCAATTTAATAAAACAGAATTAATGTTAAAATTGTTCTATGTGCACTGTTATAAGTATTTGACCAGATATGGATGGAATAAATAATCATAATTGCAAAAGGTGATGACAAATTATAAATGGAAAAGAAGGATCTTTTATTACTTTAATTATTTTTTCATCCTAACAATACACTTTCTAAATTGACAAATGTAAAATCTATGGCAGTCGATAAGTGTAAAGTGCAGGACAACTTTTCCTCAGCCAATCCAAGTAGGCTTCAGCTAAGCAAGGCATGTCTAAGTCGGGAGAAAAGTCAGAATCACGAGGCTCAACTAAATACTGACACCCAAGTCGGCGAGGATCATACCATGTGCCTTGACGAAGAGCAGCAAGGGGAACGTACATCAAGTATGTCCGCATGGTGAAATGAGAAATCTTCCACCAAGGTACCAACCAATGGATATTAACTTCAGAGCGTGAGTGGACCCAGTCAACCCAGTCAACATATGAAGAAGCAGGATGGAGTAGCTTCCTAGCAGAATGATGACGTGGCAGGTATCTAGCAAAATCTATGGAGGGAGTATCAAGTAAACAAAGATGCTCCTGAAGCCGAATCTGTGAAGAAAGAATTAAATTTTAAAAAAAAAGAAAAAAAGAGTCCACTAAGTCAAAAACCCGCAAGGGCAGCTTAAGCAAAAATTAGGATAGCTAGCTAGTTCCGAAAACCCGCATGGGCAGACTAGGCAAAAGTTAGAGCAATAAAAAAAGAAAAAGAAAACCTAAATTAAAAACCTGAAAGGGCAGTTTAGGTAATTACCTGAAGTAGTAATGGACTCCCAGTCAGTCTCTTTGACAATCCTGATTTAAATCGGTCTAATCCAACTAAGGTCTCGGCTAGGATCACAGGTACCGGTGACAAATCTCCTTCCATTTGGTCCATAATATCCAATACTCGTGGGTCAATATCGCCGTCAGAAGAAACAAGCAAGAATTGGCCGAGCAAGCAAAGACAAAGCATGCATCGCCATGCCTTAGTAGGAGCCAAATGAGAGAAACAAAAGTCAATCAAAGGAGCAAGTAGAATTTTTTCACCTCTCATCAAATGAAGAACTTCGGGTTTTGGAATTTGAAAAAACATCTGCATCTTTTGTTGAGTCTTGGAAATCAATGTGGGTAACACCATTTGTTGATTATTTGGATGTCCAAGGATGGCCTCAAATTCTTCAATCAAGGGACACATTTCAAAGCCATTAATTCTAAATACCTTAGAATCCGTATCCCACAGGGAAGCCACGGCATGTAAGAAGGAGTGGTCTAATTTGACATTTTGAAAACATTTTAAAACATCAAGCTTTGACCATGAAATTTGCTTCCAATGGATGGCATCCATATTCTTAAATAGAATTTTTATTTTCTTTAAATGGTGTTCGGTCATGGTTGATGAATAAAGGAGAACCAAAATTGTTAAATGGGTCTTCACGTTGAAAGAGAGAGATTTTTGGTTTATGAATTAAAATATGGCATGAAGGGTGATTTATATAGAGGAAACAAACCTTTTCCAAAAGTGAAATGGAAAAGATGATGGGAAAGGATAAGACCATATGGCATAAGGAAAGGAAGTGGCAATGAATTTCCTTTACCATATTGGATTTGGTTTAACAAAAGAAGTGGATGTAAATTAATGTACTGTAACAAAAAAAATTGCAGTAACGTAAAAACTAATGAAAAAAAATGAAAAAAAAAAAGAAAGAAAAGAGTTACAGTAAAGAGGAAAATTGTATATTTTTCATTATTGTATAATGTTTTACAATTGCTACAATATTTACATATCACTAAGAGGGTGGTGGTAGGTCACCAAATAAAGACTTGAAAAAATCGTCACCTATTGTAGGAGGGGGCAAATTACTCATCCCGGGATCACCCGAAGCAGAAGCACTAAAATCCCTATTGCCTTGGAGTTTCGATTTGTCATGGTCTTCATCAGAAGCAGACGAAAGGATCTCATGTTCATCAGTCTGGGGGCCTCTTGATGAAGAAGCGTCGGGATCCCTCATCCCCTGGAATCGGAAGTTACAGAAATTTTGTTCGGATTGATGATATAAACTTTCAAAATGAGAAGCCTACAGACGACTTGCGGCCAACTCTTCTTGAAGTTTCTTATTTTGTTCTTCGAGCATCTGCTATGAGCTAAGAAGGAAAAGGTAAGAGCATACATAATCATGCATGCATATAGCATAAATTACCAGGAAATAAGGAACTTACTAAGTAATTCAAATCAATACCCTACGAAGTAAAGAATCAAAAAGAGGATATCAAATCAAGGGGGCATGGAATGCCTATTTGGTTGTGGAAGCCCCAGTCATTTTGCAAAAGAAGAAATGCGTGCTTATGTAAAGAACTAGACAAGAAAAAACATCAATCAAATCTGGCATGAATGAAAAAATCCTTGGGCAGGGCAAGGAGAGGATGCGAGGTCCAATTAAAGATAACTGAATTTTAGCAAAAAGAAAGAACAAAAGAATGAAACATTAGAACTCTCAAAAGAATGAAGATGCAAAAGACAAAAGGTCAGTTCAGCTAAAAGAGCTGAAGCCAGGGTAAAGACCCGATCTCCGATGGATAAAGATCCATGTTGCAAGGGTGAAGACCCAATCTCCAAGGATGAAGATCCATTTGCAAGGGTGAAGAATCACAATGCATAGAACAGCCGGAGCAGTCAGACTTCTCAACTGATAAAAGGTTAGTCAAGTTCATTCTCGGGTCCAAGTACTCAAATTAAATCAAAATTAATTCAATCTCGGGTCCAAGTACCCAATCTCGAGTATCCAAATCAAGTTAGGATCGAGTATCCCAATCTAATTTAGGGTCAAGTATCCAAATCAAGTTAAGATCGAGTATCCCAATCTAATTTAGGGTCGAGTATCCCAATCAAATTTAGGATCGAGTATCCAAATCCAATTTAGGATTGAGTATCCAAATCAAGTTAGGATCGAGTATCCAGATCCAGCTTAGGATTGAGTATCCAAATCCAGATAGGATCGAGTATCCGAATCTAGTTTAGGATCGAGTATCCAAATCTCTCGGGTCCAGAACCCAAATTTTTCTCTAGGTCCAGAACCTAGAATTATCCTTGAGTCCAGAACTCGAACCAGGTCCTGAACCCAAATTTTTCTTAGGTCCAGAACCTAGAATCATCCTTGAGTTTAGAACTCGAACCGGGTCCAGAACCCAAATTTTACTTTAGGTCCAGAACCTAGAATCATCCTTGAGTCCAGAACTCGAACCGGGTCCAAAACCCAAATTTTTCTTTAGGTCCAGAACCTAGAATTATCCTTGAGTCTAGAACTCAAACCAGGTCCAGAACCCAAATTTTCCTTAGGTCTAGAACCTAGAATTTATCCTTGAGTCCAGACTCAAACCGGGTCCAGAACCCAAAACCTCAACCATCTCAAAAATTAAGTCTTATTGCTTTTGACTCTCTTTCACTAAAATTTCAGATTTTTTAAGCAGGGAGCAAACTATAGACCTTTAATTTTTGACCCCATCAGGTCCAATATTTTTTATTTAGTCCAAAATGATTTTTGTTGTCTAATTGGTCCAAAATAATTTTTGCTAAATAATTTTTTGCTTTAGTATCTAATTTTTATTAATAAAAAAATAAAAATAAACAAATAAAAGTCAAAAAATAAAAATCGGAGTCGAAAAAATCGGCGATGAAAAAATCATCGCACGGACCCGTGGGCATTTCGCCTGCAGGAAATTCCTGCGGGCGAAACGGCCCAAGCTATTTCGGCCGCAGAAAAAATTTGCGGGCGAAATAGCTTTTCCATTTCGCTCGCAGGATTTTCCTGTGAACAAAATGGCTCATGCCATTTTGCCAGCAGGAAAATCCTGCCGGCGAAATGGTCGCCCGCAGCCCGCCCACTGCCGCAAAATCTACGGCAGATTTTTTTCACCAGCGCATTTTTTCCTGCGACAATTTTTTTCTGCAGCGCAATTTTTTTCGACGCAAATTTTTTAAAACCTAATTTAATTAGGTTTCGATTTCTTTTTTATTAATATTACTTGCCGTGACTAATTAGGAATGAACCATAACAAACCACTATAAATAAGGACCAAAGGCAATGAAATTGAAGGAGACCAAAAATTGGCAGTAGCTTGGAAAACTTGAAACCAAATCATGGAAGGAAAAGGAGCAATTCAATTTCTTTTTTTCTGGAATAGCAGGGACACGATTTAAGCAATTCAAAGGCAGCAATTGTCTTTGTTCTTATTCATCCAAGAAGAATTATTTTTGGAGAATCAACAAAAGTAGGTATGTATTAAATTCTTTTTTTGTTTTATTTTTTTCACAGTAGCATAAACTATAAAATTTTGTTTTTTAAATCAAAAACCTTAGAACTTTAATTTAGTTTTTCTAAAGTTAAAAACACTAATACGTTACTTTATTTTCCAAAAAGACTTAAAATTGTTATTTTTACCTCTTTAAAATCTTAAAACCTTAAATGAACATATTTTTCAACAAAAACAAAATTTGATTCTTTTTTCTTCAAAAGTTTAAACTAGGTCCTGTTTCTTCCAAAAAACCATAAAAAACATCTTTTCTATTTATAAAAACTTCAATCCATTTGTTTAAATTCATAAAATCTCATGAAATCATCAAATTGTCTTTCAAAACCCTAATTCATATTCATCACCCAATACCCTAATTTTAAATCCTAAAACCCTAATTCAACTTCTAAACCTAAAATAATAAACTCTAACTCCTTTAAAACCATAAACCCTAACCTTTTCTAAACCTTAATCCCTTAAAACATTAAAAATCATAAAAACATAAATACTTTAAATTTTACACAGTAGCTTGAAATCACCATTTAAAACCACAAATCAAAAGTATTTCAAAGTGTTTAAAACCCTAGTTTCATGATTTCACCATTCAAATATTAATTTAGTTAATCAAAGAGTCTTACCAACCTTTTAAAACATAAAACCCTAATCTATTTTAATTCCATAAAAAGTCACAGTAGCTATAATTGGACTTTTATGTGCTTTATTCAATTCCATATTTGATAATGTTTTGATTTATTTCATATGCTTTAATTTATGTAAGTTCAATGCTTAGTTTATTTTATTTATCATGGATGGATGTTTTCTTTTTATTGATATTTAATACCTTTGATGAATGATTTATTTATGATGAATGATTATTTACTCTTATAAATTAATTTAGATTTTCAAAAGTTGTAAGAGGTATGTTTCCACTTGGTGGGTACCTCATTAATTAAACATCATGTAATTTAATTTGCTTTTCTATTTTAGAACCTATGTAAAGGGCATGTTTCTACCTTTCGGTGGGTGTCCTATTTAGGCATGTGATGTAACGACATGTTTCCATCTTTGGATGGGTGCCCATTTATTTGCTTTGTTTGAACATTGCTTTGATTTTAATATAATGATGCTTTCTTTTAATTATTGTGTGTAATATGGATAATGTTGTTATATTTAAGAATTTTATAATATTAAGACCTGTAAAGGAGGACGGTTCCAATGAACTGGGCGTTGTAGGGGTGCTGGGCTATTTTTCACCTTCCCCACACGTACCCAACTTTTCGAACCCATTAAGGTGTTGGGGATTCCTTAGGAATCGAGTCATCCACCCCTTTCTTTTTTCCTGGCCCGTCCGAGTGGCGACTCCATTTTCTCCAGACTTAGGTCCGTGTTCTCTAAGGCCCCGAGCCTAAACAATGCCGAAGTCGCAAGAACCATTTCACCGGGAGTGGGGACAAAAATCCCCGCTCATAAGTAGGTTACTATTTATGAATAGTAAATAGTGCATGAATAGTGATTGCACAGTAAATAAATAGGAAACTCAATTATTCAGTTTAATCATTCAAATAATTGCGTGTATATAAATATTTTTGCACTTTTAAAAGATTTTTACACGCAACGGGCAAGAAGAAGATATGTGCATAAAAATTAGCTAAATTTTTTGCAAACAAAATTTATATGCTACTGACTATAATTATTTTTTGCAGATAATTAAATCTCTATTAGCTCAGGTCTAGAACCCATATTATCCTTAGGTCCAGAACCTAAAATCTCTTCTAAGTCCATAACTTAGCTCGGGTCCAGAACCCAAATTATCCTTAGGTCCAGAACCAAAAATCTCTTTTAAGTCCAGAATTTAGCTCTGGTCTAGAACCCATATTATCTTTAGGTCCAGAACCTAAAATCTCTTCTAAGTCCAGAACTTAGCTCGGGTTCAGAACCCAAATTATCCTTAGGTCCAGAACCTAAAATCTCTTTTAAGTCCAGAACTTAGCTCGGGTCTAGAACCTAAATTATCCTTAGGTCTAGAACCTAAAATCTCTTCTAAGTCCAAAACTTAGCTCGGGTCTAGAATCCAAATTATCCTTAGGTCCAGAACCTAAAATCTCTTTTAAATCCAGAACTTAGCTTAGGTCTAGAACCTAAAATCTCTTTTAAATCAAGAACTTAGCTTAGGTCCAGAACCTAAAATCCCTTTTTAAGTCCAGAACTTAGCTCGAGTCCAGAGCCCAAATTATCCTTAGGTCCAGAACCTAAAATCTCTTTTAAGTTCTGAACTTAGCTCGGGTCCAGAATCCAAAATTACCCTTAGGTCCAAAACATAAAATTATCCTTGAGTCCAGAACTCGAACCGGGTCTAGAACCCAAAACCTCAACCATTTCGAAAAAAATTAAGTCTTATTGCTTTTCACTCTCTTTTACTAAAAGTCTTTGATCGTTCAAGCAGGGACCAAACTGTAGACCCTTAATTTTTGACCCAGTTCGGTCCATTATTTTTTTTATAATCCAAAATAAATTTTGTGGTATTTTAATATTTATTTTAGTATTTATTATTTATAATTTTTAATAAAAATTAAAAATGGTGAAGTGAATAATAATAATAATAATAATAATAAATAAACAAAAATAACAAAATAAATAACAAAAAACAAACAAATAAAAATAAAAATCGACGACGAAAAAATCAGCCAATTTAGCCCTTCTTGTGGGAAAAAATTGGCTGGCCACGCGCCCAGCTCTTACAATTTCACAAATCCTCGTAGGCCTCTCCTCGGAGTTTCTCCCCAACGCGCAATTTCTCCAGCAAAATTTTCCAACGCAATTTTTTTCGAAACCAAGCTCTATTTGGTTTCTTTTCCTAATTAATCGTAGTTTCCTTAGATAATTAGAATTAATCTTATAAATTTTTCTATAAATAACACTTTAAAACACACAAAAAAGGGACGGGACTTTTGGGTGGAACTTATAACTTTGGGAGACTTTTTATTAAGTGGTCGAAACTCAGAAAACCCAAGCAATAAGCAAGCAATCAACAATTCATCAAAGGTATCAAGCTTGTCTTTATCCTTGTTCATCCAGAAAATAATTTTTGGTGGAACCAATGAACGAAGGTTTGAATCTCTAATTTCTTTATTTATTTTCTTTACAGTAGCTTCATCACTCAAATTGAAAATTGTTTCTTTTGTTTCATCAAAACCTTAAAACCCTAAATTGATCCTTCTATTTCCAAAAACCCTAAAAAAAATACTTTCTGTTTCTAAAAACCTTAAGAACCCTAATCTATTTCTTCTAAACCTTAAAACCTTAAATTGTTCCTTCTACTTCTAAAAACCCTAAAAAAATACTTTTCTATTTCCAAAAACCTTAAATCATTTTGCCTATTTCTAAAAAACTTTGTAAAAATCTAAACTATTTTTTTTTCTAAATTCTAAAACCAAACATATTTTTCGAAACACAAAAAACCCTAATTCTCTCAAAACCAGAATAGTAAACCCTAAATTTTCCTAAACCCTAATTCATTAAATTTAAAACCCCAAACTAGTTAATTTAAACCCTAAAGCCATAATCTAATAAAACTAAAATAACAATCCAGTTAACATGAATTATAAACCTAATATCTTAAAATGTCAAAACCCTACTTTCATAATTTTACCCCTCAAACCCTAATTTGATCAATCAAAGAACCTACTAATTTCTTAAATTATAAAACCTTAATCCATTTCAATTCTCTTAAAACTTACAGTAGCCTAAACAAATAACAATAATATTATCTTAAGATTCTAAAACCCTAAATATTAATTAAAGAACTTTAAATAGAAACAATAAACCTCAATTTGTATCTTTACTTGCTTTATTTTTAGATTTGATTATGTAGTCTATTATATGCTTTGGTGGTTGATTTATTTAATTTCAATGCTTGATTTATTTAATTTATCATGGATGGATGTTTTCTTTATTGTTATTATTTGCTTGTTTTAGTATTAAAAGTGTAAGAGGTATGTTTCCACTTCGTGGGTACCTCATTAGTTAAATATCATGTAATTTAAATGTCTTTTATATTTTAGACCAATGTAAAGGACATGTTTCTACCTATTGGTGGGTGTCCTATTAGTCTAGACATGGATGATGTAAGGACATGTTTCCATCCTTGGATAGGTGTCCATTTATTTGTTTTGCTTGGACATTGCTTTGATTTTAATATAATGATGCTTTATTTTAATTGTTGCATGTAATATGGATAATATTTTATATTTAAGAATTTTATAAGATTAAGACCTGTAAAGGAGGCCGGTTCTAGTGAACCGGTTGCTGTGGGGGTGCTGCGCCATTTCTCACCTTCCCCACACGTACCCAACTTTTCGAACCCATTAGGGGGTTGGGGATTCCTTAGGAATCGAGTCATCCACACCTTTCTTTTTTCCAGCCCATCCGGGTGGTGATTCCATTTTGTCCAGACTTAGGTCCGTGTTCTCTAAGGCCCCGAGCCTAAACAGTGCCGAAGTCGCAAGAACCATTCCACCAGGAGTGTGGGCAAAAATCTCCGCTCACACCAAACACAATCCAAATGTTAAATAATTGGCCAACCAATATCCAAACATTAAATAATTATAATTTGTAATTCCAATATCAAATAATTAGTAATCTAAATATTAGATTATTATAATTGATTTATTTTTTTACATGTTTTTCGGTTTAGACTTTATCTGGCCTTCAAAATGAAAAGTATATTTAGACCGATACCAAAGTTAAGAGTCCACAGTTTTTCCCCATGTTTGAACGATCTGAGACTTCAGTAGAAGAAAGTGAAAAGCAATATAACTTTATGCTGATTTTGGTAAAGTTGGGTTCAGGACCCAGAGGATGGATTTGGGTTCTCTATCCTAGGCTAAATTTTGGGTTATAGACCCGAGACAGAATTTGGGTTCTTAACCCAACATTGAATTTTGGGTTCTCAACCCGAGATTGAATTTTGTATTTTTGACCTGAAATTGAATTTAAGTTCTTGACCTGAAAATGGATTTGGGTTCTTGACCCAAAACTATATTTGGGTTCTTAACCCGACATCGGATTTGGATTCTCAACCCGACATCGGATTTGGATTCTCGACCCAAATTTTGACTTAAACTGAATTTGAGTTATCGACCTGAAATTGGATTTGGGTTCTCGACCCGACATTAGATTTGGGTTCTTATCCCAAAACTAGTTTTGATTTGATTATTTAGACCCGAGATTGGATACTTAGACCTGAGATTAAACTTGATTTGGGTACTTGGACCCGAGACTAAATTTAGGGTTTTGGACCCGAAATTGGATTTGATTTGGGTTATTGACCTGAGATTTTTTTTTTGCTTTGGGTACTCGACCCGAGAGTAGATTTGAGTTTGGGTACTCATTACAAGACTAGATTTAGGTTCTCGACCAAAATCTGAATTGGTTGGGTTTTGGACCCAAGGTTAGTAGGGTTCTAGACCCAAGATTGAATCTAGGTTCTCGACTTAAGCTAGGACTTGGATTCTCGACCCAAGATTGAATTTGTGCTCTCAACCCAAGACTAGATTTGGGTAACTTTCTATTAGTTGAGAGTTTTGGCTGTCTTTTAGCCAATTATTACATTCTTCAATGGATTTTGGGTCTTCACCCTCAAAATGGATCTTCATCCTTGGGCATCAGGTCTTCACCCTTTAAAATGGATCTTCATCCTTCAGACATTCTTCTAAATGGATCTTCATCCTTGGACATTGGGTTTATATTGGCCACAGCTCTTTTAGCTGGACTGATTTTTTATCCTTTGCATCTTCATTTTTTGGGATTCTTGCTTTCTTCTTATTTTGTTCTTTTTGCAAAAAATCCAGCTATTTTTTAGCTAGTCCTCATATTGAAAGTGAGAAACTATTTATCCCCTATGTGGCAAAATATTAAATGTGAGTTTGAAAATATTTTGTACATGCATAAACTCAAACATTGAAAGGAGAAACTTTGCCTCCTATGTAGGCTCAAACCAATGATTTTTCCCATGCATTCTTTGATTGATGTTTGTATATTGTCTAGTTCCATGTACGAGCATGCATCTCCATTTTTTGTAAAGACTAGATCTCCCTCAAGCAATGGGCCTTTCATGCCCCCTGATGCTATGTCTGCTTCTCATTATTTGCTTCATAGAGTATCTGTTGTTCAATTTGACAAAGGATAGATAATAGAAGACAATAAAATGCATTATGATATGTTCATGTATGCATGATATGCATGAATAATACTTACAGTGGTCCTATTGACTCATAGACCGAGGTGATCAACTGAAGTGCTCCCAGGGATTCCGTCCAGATGCTCATTCAAATCTTGCATTGGAATGACAAAAAAATTCAAATTTATGGCTTTTATTTTCGAGATGTTGAAAACATGAGTGGTGGGGGCCAGGTTAGCCATACATCCATTTCAAATTATGATTCAGCAAGCCAGTTGGTAACTTCTTCATAACCTTACAAATAATCATTTATTTTATCCAATGTGTCCTTTGAGGTTCGATGGAGCAACATACTTCCCTTAACTTGAAAGCTATATATGACAAAAACACTTTTTTTACAAATCTTAAAATCATATTTTTGCTTTGTCACATCAATGTCGTTGTACCTCGGGACTCGATTTTACAAATTAACATATTTATAACATGAAAACCCTAGTTACCATACTAAACTCGAGAATCATTTTCATTTAAGCAAGAATTGTTGAACTTTAGATAGACACATTCACATTACTTGGCCAAAAGTCTTATTGAGTTTGAATATTATCTATCTCATATGCATGCTTATCTTACCTATCTCCACTAATAGACTCTACCTACCAAGAGAGATCAACATGTCTTTGATAGGCTTGAAATGGAGTCAATAAGGGATACGAGTTAAATGAAGGCCATTTATAGATTGGAGCTGATGCGACACTTCTGGCAAACCTTCACTCAACAATCTTCTCGTTGGAACCATTTTCATCATCTGGGCATCACTTTATCTTGTGACTTCATGAAAATACAAAGCTTAAATGTCTTTCCTTCCTCTTTGCAGAAATCTAGATCGAATCAGTACTATCTTGATCTTTAGACCACCCTTTTTCTTCCTCTTTCTTTTTTCGTCCTTTTCCTTATTTGAATATCAAGTCTAAGATTTTCAAGATTATGGACCTAGAGCTATATTGAATAAAATGAAAGATAGTCTTTTTACTTATATATTTGAGTATTTGGTTGGGTTGGACAAATTCAAGCCAATCTGTACGCGCAAACTAAGTGGAAGTCTTCTGATGCTTCAGGTAAGAGAGAACTCGATTGGATTTCTGAAATGCCTTTTTGGGTTTTATTTTCTTTTTCTTTTTTTCGTTTTTCTTTTTTTCTTCTTCTTTTTTTCATCTTCTTTCTTTTCCCTTTTTTTCTTTTTCTTTTTTTTTTCTTTTTTCCTCTTTTTTCTTTTCTCTATTTTTTAGGTTCTCTCTTTATAAGAGTTGTCTTATTTGTACCAACTTGTGTTTCTGATAATGGATGAGAGGAGTGGCTTAAATATGCTTGAGTTCTGACTATATCTCAATAGGTCTGTGATATTAAATCTAATTCAAGTGTCCTTTAACTATCGTTATAGTCTTGGCCATATATCCTTCTCTTTGATCTTCTTTCCCTTTTGTTCCTTAGTGATCATTAGACTTTCCATAAGTGTAACAACAACTCTAAGTAGGTCATTGGGCTTGCAAGCCAATGAAAAGTAAGCTAAAATTTTATAAAGGCTCAAAAGAACAAACTAGGGATTGATATTAATAGGGTAGATAATAGTTGTTGGCCAACCAAACAATGCCTAGATCATCTCTTCCTTAAATAAATATAGTTCAATTTCACCTTGAAAGTTCATCAAAGCATGTTCTTAGATTGACTAGGACTTAGATAGAAGTAATTATGCATGAACCCTCTCTAAGTAAGCATACACAATTCAATGCTATATGTTGCGCTCGAATTAACTCTACCACAAAGCGTCACTCGCAAGTATACGAGGTAGCTGTAGCAAAGGTGATCGCCCAAGGTTGTCTCACAAGGAAGCTAAAGTAGCTAATTGATTATCAGATTATAAATAACAAGTAATGAATAAATTTAAATCGCTAACTAATGAAGAAGATTGATTGAAGTTTAAAACATATAAAAGTAAACTAAACTGATGTTTTGATTCACTTAATAGAAAGGTCTAGGGTTTGCACTTCTCTGCTACTTATATGTATGAACGGTTATTCCTCTTAACCAATTTAATTTCAAAGATTAAATCTCAAGAACTTAATTAATTGAATAAAGGAAATAAGCTCTCGCATTCAAACCTCTCTCAAATAATCTTGTTCCAATTAAAATAATCTTTTCCTAGGTTATATTTCTAATTCACCTAAGTCCTTAATTGAATTGTTCCAGCATTAGACTTCATCTCTCGATCCATCATCTAACACCTAAAACACATAATTGGTGGCCAATCAATTATATATTAGCAATAATTCTTCAATAAAGGCTTAAAGAAATAATTGAGTTAAGAGTAATAACCAATTCATATAATCATAGCAGATCCATACAAACCCTAGACTAGATCAAATTAGTTCATAATGCAATCAAACATACTCATCTCATTAATATTCAAAGAAATCAATTTAGACATGATAATATCCATAAATACAATTCCAATGAAAATAAAGAGATAAAGTTCAAGAACAAAACCAAGTTACAAACTCCTTGAAGCTTCTGAAGAATCTCTTGTTCAAATCTTGCAAGAAGGATGTATCAATGGCTAGAACAATCTAATCTAAGCTAGTTTAATCTAAAGTGTAATCAAAATCAAAGAAAACAAAGTTATAAACCCTAACTTCACTCTCAGACGGCTAAATCCGCTCTCAAACTTTCCACACCTGAACCCTAACTTTCTTTTTCCTTTTATACGAAAACTCCGCTTTAAAAATTGCTTCATCTTTGATTCATGAGAGACACAGCCAAGTTGGATGAGACTTGGCCGTGTTGGTGGTCTTTGGAGGGACACGGCTAGTGACTTGGCCGTGTCCCTTGCCTGTGTTTGCTTTTGTTTAATTTTAATCTTCTTTTCCTTTGGAACTAAGTGAGACACGGCCAAGTTGGAGTGACTTGGCCGTGTTGGAGCCTTTTTGGAGGGACACGGCCACTGACTTGGCCGTGTCCCTTGCCTGTGTCTTCTACTGTGAGAGTTGCTTCTTATATGCTTTGGATGTAAGTGAGACACGGCCAAGTTGGAGCAACTGGGCCGTGTTTGAGCATCTTTGGAGGGACACGACCACTGACTTGGCCGTGTCCCTTGAGTGTGTCCCTCTCTGTGTCTTGAACTTCCTTTTAACTTGGTATGGGACACGGCCAGTGACTTGGCCGTGTCCTCTGCCTGTGTCAGCTACTATCCCTTTTTTCCTTCAATTTGCTTCCTTGCCTTTTTTAACCTAAAACAAAATTGAAACAAACTGTAAACAAGAAGTAAATAAACAATAACCAACAAAACATAAACACCATACTAAAAACTAGATCAAAAATAGCATAAACACTGAAATAAACTAAAACTACCAAAATTAATGAAAACACTAAACAAACAGATTAAAAACTAACAAAACCACGACTATACATGTCTTTTCGATGATACTATACTTAATTTCATAAGGTAGGAGCTTTCTACTCAAATAGTAAACGGCATGCTCAATCCCCGACTCATCTGCTTGGGCTAGCATGGCTCCTATCGACTCTTCTTCTACTGCAAAGTATAGTAATAGAAGTTTTTCGGGTTTAGGTGGTTTCAAAACAGGTGGATTCAACAAATACTCTTTTATTCGGTCAAATGCCTTTTGACATTCTTCATTCCATACGACCAGCTGATTCTTTCTAAGCAATTTGAAGATAGGCTCACAGATTGTTGTGAGCTTTGCTATAAATCTGCTAATGTACTGCAGTTTACCAATGAATCCCCAAACTTCTCTCTCCGTCTTTCGGGATGGCATAACCCTGATTGCTTTAACTTTGTCAGGATCTATCTCGATGCCATTCGGACCAATTACATGTCCCAACAATTTACCTGAGGTAACACCGAATACACACTTCTTCGGATTTAATCTTAACTTATATTTCAAAGCTCTATCGAAGAATAATTCCAAGTTCTGGAAGTGTTGCTCCCTTGTATCGACTTCACCATCAAATCATCAACATATACTTCAACTTCTTTGTGCATCATGTCATGAAAATAGTGTGGTGGCCATCCTTTGATAGGTTGCTCCAGCATTTTTTAAGCCGAAAGTGTAACACCCCATCTTAGCCTACGTTTATAGACCAAGATGGACTGTTATCTCATGGTGGTTGTGTCTTAATATTTTACTTAGCCAAAAAATTTTGCCAGAGTTTCCCCTATAATTGGTGGTCCCAAGTGTCGACAAAACTGATTTTTTCTTATTCATGAAAAACATTTTGTTTCAAAATTCAATACAAGAACACTCCCAATAATCCACCCTTATAACCTCAACTACAATCCTGCAAGAAGAATTCGCACTTCTATATTCACAACCCAACTCAATTCAAAACCATACTGTTATTATACATTACTAGATTTACATGCTACATAAAGTTATCTCTTTGTATTGTTCAAATAAGTAAATGCCAGTTTCTAATACCAAAATACAAAATGAAGAACACCTCACACGACTAATTGCCATGGTCTTGGTCTCACACGATATAACTGCGTGGTCTTGACCTCACATGACTAATTGCCATGGTCTTGGTCTCACACGATATAACTGCGTCTTGGTCTCACACGACTAGTTGCCATGATCTTGACCTCACACGATATAATCCCCATTCCAGAACGATTTTACTCATTTACCGAGTAGAGTATATATAACATTTCATAAATACACATTCACTTTGTATATATATACCACATATTCTCCATGTATATACAATATATACTTACACAAATATCACATATACTCACATATGTATCATATGTATTCACATATATATCATATACACGCATATATATACCATATGAACAAACGTTTGTAAGAAAATAAAATTTCTTTTATGTTAAAGTACCAAACCTTGCTTTTCCTTAGTCCTTATTCTATATCACTTTCTTTGCTTCATTATCTCCTTGATTTCCTTATAATCTTGTTTGTCACCAAACTCTTTAAATCAAAAGCCTTAAACTTAGGAAAAATACCTCCTTCTTCCTTCTCTTATGGTTTGGACGAATTCATCATGCAAGAGGGGGCTTTTATACTTTCTTTCCTTAGCTTATTTTGATCCAAATGGAAGCCATAAGTGGTGAATAGATGTTGACTTCCAATTGGTACACTTTATAGCAAAAATGGCCACTTTTAATTGGTCCATTTGCCTTCTTCCAATTGGTACACCTTATAGCAAAAATGGCTACTTTTAATTGGTCCATTTGCCTTCTTCTAATTGGTACACCTTATAACAAAAATGGCCACTTTTAATTGATCCATTTACCTTCTTCTAATTGGTACACCTTATAGTAAAAATGGCCACTTTTAATTGGTCCACTTGCCTTCTTCTTTTAATAAATGCTATATGGCTAATTATGATCCACTTTTGGGGTGGATGAATGCCTTAGGGCCATTTGTCCATCTCTTTTTCTTTTCTTCTTTTAATAAATGCTAAATGGCTACTTATGTTCCACTTTTGGGGTGGATGAATGCCTTAGGGCCATTTGTCCATCTCTTTTTCTTATGGCTACTTATGATTGGCCCACTTGCCTCCTTCTTTTATCTTATTTATTTGGCAAGCCCTTAGGCTTCCTTTTATTCATATTTTGACCCCCTCAACTTTCTTGTGCTGTAATTATATAGTCTAGGGTGTGAAAATATCAAAATACCCTCCAACGATTAATTGATTGTAACTTTTAAACCGTGCGTTTTCGAGAAAAATTGAAACCCACGGTTATGACCCGATTAATCTCGAGAATATTCTTCCGGGGTCGGATATGGGCACTATTAAGAACTTCCGACACTTAATTTTTAAGTTTACATAGTTGCCCCTAACTTGTGAGAAATTTCCACTTAGGTCCTTTTGATATCCCTTCCTGACCTTGCTGTCTTTCTTTATTAATATCGTTTTACTCACAACTCCAAATTAAGTAATTCTTATTCCCACTGAAAATAGACATCCAGGGATATATTTTTTCAAAATTTCAGGTTGATCCAAGATATATCTAATTTTTGACGGTCCTTTGAAGTCAAGCCTACTATGCTGTCCTGAGGCAGCTTGCACATTTTCTACTAAATCCACCATATCTTATTCTGTACAACTCCAAATTGAGTAATTTCAAGTTATACATCTAGCTAAGACACAAATAAACAATTAAGTCTTCTTTGAAACTCTCTAATTCTGTCATTAACTTGGATGAAATTCGAGCTCAATTTATAGGTCATGTTCTAAACTCCTTTGTTCTAAGCCTAAATCATATCCTCTACGTCTATTCTTACCAATCTGGAATTCGGGATGTTACAATTCTATCCCCCTTAATTTAAGTTTCGCCCCAAAACTTACTTATTCATGCATGATTCTTACGTAATATTACACGTCATCAATATAACTAATAATCATCACATATTGCCACGAATCTAGAGACATCCTTCATTGACATAAATAGCTATCTGCTTAGGTCATCAACGTATAACTCAATTATCAATTCCTATATGGCATGTACATCTACCTATTCATCATATAACTTTCTCCTTACTTTATCTTACATGGCACACATAGTTATTTACTTACTACCTATCTCCTAGAATCGACTAAACCTATGCTCTGATACCACTAAATGTAACACCCCATCTTAGCCTACGTTTATAGACCAAGATGGACTGTTATCTCATGGTGGTTGTGTCTTAATATTTTACTTAGCCAAAAAATTTTGCCAGAGTTTCCCCTATAATTGGTGGTCCCAAGTGTCGACAAAACTGATTTTTTCTTATTCATGAAAAACATTTTGTTTCACAATTCAATACAAGCACACTCCCAATAATCCACCCTTATAACCTCAACTACAATCCTGCAAGAAGAATTTGCACTTCTATATTCACAACCCAACTCAATTCAAAACCATACTGTTATTATACATTACTAGATTTACATGCTACATAAAGTTATCTCTTTGTATTGTTCAAATAAGTACATGCCAGTTTCTAATACCAAAATACAAAATGAAGAGCACCTCCTAAGCTTGTTGATGACCGACAGATCGCAGGACTCCTTTGCTTGCTACTGGCTCCTTGCTAATAATCTATGAGTTTAGAAGAAACTAAACTCACTAAGCATTGCTTAGTGGGTACTTTAACTAATTACGGAAAGTAAATAATAAAGCATAATGCACTTTTAAAAACAATGAGTCGTATTGAAAAATAATATCACAGTAAAAACAATCCATACATGTCATATATTCAATTATTATCATTTTATCAGTTTGCTCCACAAGGTAATTATGAATCGAAATGAGGCCTCGTATAGAATTACTCGTGGTCTTGACCTCACACGACTAATTGCCATGGTCTTGGTCTCACACGATATAACTGCGTGGTCTTGACCTCACACGACTAATTGCCATGGTCTTGGTCTCACACGATATAACTGCGTGGTCTTGGTCTCACACGACTAGTTGCCATGATCTTAACCTCACACGATATAATCCCCATTCCAGACCGGTTTTACTCATTTACCGAGTAGAGTATATATAACATTTCATATATACACATTCACTTCGTATATATATACCACATATTCTCCATGTATATACAATATATACTTACACAAATACCACATATACTCACATATGTATCATATGTATTCGCATATATATCATATACACGCATATATATACCATATGAACAAACGTTTATAAGAAAATAAAATTTCTTTTATGTTATAGTACCAAACCTTGCTTTTCCTTAGTCCTTATTCTATATCACTTTCTTTCCTTCCTTGTCTCCTTGATTTCCTTATAATCTTGTTTGTCACCAAACTCTTTAAATCAAAAGCCTTAAACTTAGGAAAAATACCTCCTTCTTCCTTCTCTTATGGTTTGGACGAATTCACCATGCAAGAGGGGGCTTTTATACTTTCTTTCCTTAGCTTATTTTGATCCAAATGGAAGCCATAAGTGGTGAATAGATGTTGACTTCCAATTGGTACACCTTATAGCAAAAATGGCCACTTTTAATTGGTCCATTTGCCTTCTTCCAATTGGTACACCTTATAGCAAAAATGGCTACTTTTAATTGGTCCATTTGCCTTCTTCTAATTGGTACACCTTATAACAAAAATGGCCACTTTTAATTGATCCATTTACCTTCTTCTAATTGGTACACCTTATAGTAAAAATGGCCACTTTTAATTGGTCCACTTGCCTTCTTCTTTTAATAAATGCTATATGGCTAATTATGATCCACTTTTGGGGTGGATGAATGCCTTAGGGCCATTTTTCCATCTCTTTTTCTTTTCTTCTTTTAATAAATGCTAAATGGCTACTTATGTTCCACTTTTGGGGTGGATGAATGCCTTAGGGCCATTTGTCCATCTCTTTTTCTTATGGCTACTTATGATTGGCCCACTTGCCTCCTTCTTTTATCTTATTTATTTGGCAAGCCTTTAGGCTTCCTTTTATTCATATTTTGACCCCCTCAACTTTCTTGTGCTGTAATTATATAGTCTAGGGTGTGAAAATATCAAAATACTCTCCAACGATTAATTGATTGCAACTTTTAAACCGTGCGTTTTCGGGAAAAATTGAAACCCACGGTTATGACCTGATTAATCTCGAGAATATTCTTCCGGAGTCGGATATGGGCACTATTAAGAACTTCCGACACTTAATTTTTAATTTTTCATAGTTGCCCCTAACTTTTGAGAAATTTCCACTTAGGTCCTTTTGATATCCCTTCCTGACCTTGCTGTCTTTCTTTATTAATATCATTTTACTCACAACTCCAAATTAAGTAATTCTTATTCCCACTGAAAATAGACATCTAGGGATATATTTTTTCAAAATTTCAGGTCGATCCAAGCTATATCTAATTTTTGACGGTCCTTTGAAGTCAAGCCTACTATGCTGTCCTGAGGCAGCTTGCACATTGTCTACTAAATCCATCTTATCTTATTCTGTACAACTCCAAATTGAGTAATTTTAAGTTATACATCTAGCTAAGACACAAATAAACAATTAAGTCTTGTTTGAGACTCTCTAATTCTGTCATTAACTTGGATGAAATTCGAGCTCAATTTATAGGTCATGTTCTAAACTCCTTTGTTCTAAGCCTAAATCATATCCTCTACGTCTATTCTTACCAATCTAGAATTCGGGATGTTACAGAAAGGCATCACCCTATAACAAAATATACCCCATGTAGTAGTGAAGGCAGTTTTGGCTTTATCCTCTTGGGCCATTAACACTTGATTGTATTCGGAAAATCCATCTACAAACTAGTGTAGCACACTAGAGGCTGAACTATCAATGAGTACATCTATATGAGGTAAAGGAAAATCATCCTTAGGTGAAGCCTTATTTAGATCTCTATAGTCCACGCAGACCCTTATCCTCCCATCTTTCTTTGCCACTGGTACTATGTTGGCTAACCAATCTCGGTATTCTATCACTTTAAGGAACTTCACTTGTATTTGCTTAGTGACCTCTTCTTTAACCAATTCAGCCCACTCAGGTCTTAATCGCCTAAGCTTTTGTTTGACAGGTTTAATGTAAGTGTAAGTAGGAATATGATGCTCGGCTATGTCTCAATCTATCCTCGGCATATCTTCATAAGACCAAGCAAACACTTATTCATATTTTTTGAATATTTTTTCAAATCTCTCTCTCTCTCATCAGGAGTAAGGTCGGATGCTATGCTAATGTTTTTAGAATTTTCAGTTGTTCCCAAATTTAATGATTGCGTGTTAACAGAATTAATATTAAAGATGCTCATGTAACTACCATTTGAATGTATGCAACCATCAGGAGAAACATCACACAAGTAAGCAAAATCAAACTTTATTGCATTCATTTTGGAAAAGAAAGCATCATCATTCTCATACAAAGCAGACAAATTAAAATCAAAATCAAAATCATTGTTTTCAGAATCATAAAGCAGGATGTCTTCAAACTTTTCTTCAACCAGGGCAGCAATCTCTTCCGGAGTCTTCTCTGCTTTCAGGGTAGCTTCATTCTTCTCTTTTGGATTGGATTCTTTGTTGGTTGACAAGGTGAGCTCTTTCTTCACCTGCTCCACTAGCTCAGCAACATCTGCAAAAATTTCAAAACCTAGAATTAGCTTACCTATGAATATGATTGGCTCAGACCTTCCTTGGATTTGTCCCATATCCAGAGCTTTGAAAAAGATCTCTTCAAGTGGTGGGAAGCTCATCTTCTCACTCTTCTTTGGCTGGACACCATTGGCTTCATCATATCCCAACCCCTTCTTGGAAGCTTGAGGTCTAAAATCTGGCAATTTTGTCAAACTAGCCTTACCCTTTCCAAGACCAGCTCCGGGAAGGTAGTTCATACTCTTCATCATATTCAAGACTTTGGAGTCCACTACTTCATCATCAGAAATCACAGCCACTTAAAAACTATTGAGAGGCCTCTCAACCATTAGAGCATTAACAATCTCATTATCTTCAGCTTCAATGACCACTGTCTCATTTCCATTGGTGAATTTGATTTTTTGATGAAGGGTGGAAGGAACTCCACCAAGAGGGTGAAACCATGGTCGCCCCAAGAGCAAGGCGAAGGTAACTGGTATGTCTAAAACAACAAACTCAACAATAGATTCAATTGGACCAACCTTGATGGCCACTTTGAAAGTCCCTTCGGCATGTCTCTTAGTGTTTTCATAAGCACGAATTGTCACCTCTGTTGGGTTTAGATCTCTTGTCAACATGGCTAGCTTTGGAAATATTTTAAGTGGACAAACATTTATGGTGGACCCATCATTGACCATTACACATGGAGTCCTCTTCCCCTTGACTTCTATTTTGATAAAGAGGGCGGATGTGGTCTCTTCCCTCCTCCGGTGAGTCCGCATCAGAAAAAGAAATTGCTCCCATATTTACTTCACTCTTTTCTTGGACCTCTTCTCATTTCATTACTTCCCCAATTTTTATGAAGTTGATTAACTCCTCCGGTGTTGCAGAGGTAGAAATGGGCATGCTAGCTAAGGCTTTGGCCATAGTTTCTTCGTGCTTTTTAGAAGTAGCTAACAAGTCCCAAATGCTGACACTTGCTTGGGTTCTTTTCAATTGCTTGACCACAGCATCATCTTCTTCCACTTCAACTTCCTTTCCCTTATTTATTTCTATCTCCTTAGGTGGTGGCCTTGCGTAAGGCTTACCGGATCTAGTATTCATCACCTCATCTTCTTCGGGCTCAGACCAAGTCCACTCCTCCTTCTTGGGTATGATATCATCATCACTATCACTTGAATCCCAAAACCCGTTGACAACACAAATTGCTACTTCTCCACCCATCATAGCTTGTTCAATTTTGACAAATGCCTCTTCTTCTTTGATTGCTTTTTCATCCACATCTTGAAAAGAAGATATGACAAAGTCCTCATGCAAACCTCCTCCAATCATAAAGGTTGCCGGCGGTGGTACCCTATTGAATTTTGGCAATGGGTTGTCTTTGGTGTTTGGCTTATTGGGCACGGTTAGCTTCCATAATCAATTATGTTTTGGATCTCATGTCTCAACCTCACACATCTATCCGTGTCATGTCCTTGCATTTGGTGAAATTGAAAAAATGCTTTGGTGTCAAAGTTAGGTGGGAGAGGATTAGGCAAAGGACGAGGATTTAAGGGTTGTAGCAATCCCTTTCTTTGAAGCTTGTTGAGAACCCAAGACATTGGTTTTCCCAATTCCGAAAATTGTCTCTTCTTTCCTTGGTTAGTAGCATTAACACCGATGGCCTTTTGCATGCTTTGGCTACTAGGTTGATAGCTCCCTTTCTCGTTCCTTTTTGTTGCAAATCGGCTCTTCTCCCTTTCCCATTCTTCAATTTGCAAACCAGCTTGAAGAAGGTCTTTGAAATCACGGATGAGTGTATGAGACATCCTCTCATGAAGACTAGACAACACCCCTCTCACAATCATCCTTATTTGATCGGATTCATCAGGCCTCTTCTTGAGTAAAGCGGCCTTGTTTCTCCACCTTTTCACATGGTCCACAAAATTCTCATTTGGCCTTTGCCTAATGGACTCCACTTCCATTAAGGTAACTTCTAGCTCAACATTATATCCATATTGTTGGATGAAGGCTTTGTAAAGTAGATCCCAACTCTTTTGTGTTCCATCATCTAAGGTATTGAACAAATTTTGGACAATGAGCAGAAAGTACCTTAGGGTTTGCGCCTTAGTAGCTCGGGCAGATTGTATGGCAGTGATATACTGCTTCACATGAAGATGGGGATTTCCGATGCCATTGTACTTAGCAAAGGAAGGCATCTTGAACTTATAAGGGACCTCATCATCTTGTTCAAATAGTTTGTCGATCTCAGACATCTCTTCTATTTTCAACTTCTTCTCAAATTTCTTTTCTAAATCAGCAATCATCTTTTCAACATCGGATGTCTCGATCTTTTCAATAGTTGCCTTCTCAACAACATTTGGTTCTTTCTTCTTTTGTTGAACCTCTTGGTAGTATTGAGCCCAAAATTCATCATCATCAATGATCACCTTTTCATCATCAAAAACCACTTCACTATCTTTGGTCTTCCCTTTGTCCTTTGGTTTCTTAGTGCTAGCAGATGCCTCGGCATGATTTTCTAAGATTGCAGTCAATTGGCTCTTCATGGTCTCAGCTAGGGCCTCTTTGATTTCTTCCATCTTGGCATTGAGGGCCTCATCCACTATCCTTTGAATTTGTTCGGGCTCCATTATTTTTTATGAGCAAGTGATTGAGTCGTTGCTAGATACTTCGTCTCCGGTGTAGGTCGGATTGTTGTAAGCTTTTGAACTATCGTAATCCAGGGCTGTGAGCCAGAGAGGATCAATGATATGAGATGCAAATGTATGCATGTATGCATGTGTGCACAAACAATCAACAAATAAGGATAATTAGGACGCTCCTTCCAACCTTATAACATCCACACACGAATGGCGAGTCTCTTTTCTTAGGTATGTGGTTAACAAAATACCAACATGGGGCATCTTGTTTTTGAATAATTCCCTCGAACGTTTCAACCAATAGTTATATTTTTTAAAATGGAAATCCATCCATGATAATTCCCATTAATTAGGTTTTAATCCATTCAACCAACTATAGTAGCTTTTGTGCTATATTGGATTAAAATGAAATCAAGAGGCTTATTATAAATAGATTTCTCACTTGAAAAGAGGTAACTAATGGTTCATGCCAAAAACAAGCCCATAGTTAATTTATTCTTAGTGTAAACTAGGTCCACAATTGATTTTTGGTATTTTATAATTGACCTAAATATTTTTGCAAGCTTTTTGTAAGAAAAGGTTGGGTGAAAATAGTTTTGTTTCTAAGCCCATTGTAAAAGATTTTAGAAAAATGGATTTTGGGCTTAGTATTTGGGCCATGGGCCAAAGAATTTTTGATTTGTTTTTAAAAAAGTCTTATGTCCAAAAGCCATCTTGAAAAATTTTGAAAATAGCTTTGGTCTCTTGGACTTTAAAGGAAAATTTTATTTTGAGCTTACAATGTACTTAGGTCATATTAGAAAAAGAACAAACCAAATAAGCCATGATTTTAAGCCAAGATAAATTAACCATAGTCAAACAACATGCATTTGGGGTAAAACCTAAGGAAAGTAACTAGGTCAATTACATGAGCTTTAGTCTTTGGGTAGAAAGGCTTAGGTTCCCTTAGCAAGTATATACCAAATGGTACAAGACTATGAGTGGTTATGCCATACTCGATCTCCATACCTTGAGTGAAAGTATGGTATCCCTTACATAACACAAAACGGGTAACACGAGCGTCCTAACTCACGCACACAATGCAATCTAATATGATACAATGGATAATATTATTATAAGAAATAATAAAATAATATAAAGACCAACGGAATCAACTTCTCTTATCCCCAGTGGAGTAGCCACTGTGAGCGGGGATTTTCATCCCCACTCCCGGTGGAATGGTTCTTGCGACTTCGGCACTGTTTAGGCTCGGGGTCTTAGAGAACACAGACCTAAGTTCGGAGAAAATGGAGTTGTCACCCGGATGGGCTGGGAAAAAGAAAGGGGTGGATGTAACACCCCTTTCTGACCTATGAATAAGCCGAGGAGGAATGCTACATCGGAATACGAGCTCTGGCTATGTCAGCTTACTTAATGTTCATTATAAAAATTTTCCAAAAATTTTGATGGAGTCTCCCTTAAAATTCTAGGTCCCAAGTGTCGACAAAACTGATTTTTCTTATTTTGAAAAACATTTTGTTTCACAATTCAACTCAAAGCACACTCCCAATAATCCACCCTTATAACCTCAACTACAATCCTGCAAGAAGAATTCACACTTCTATATTCACAACCCAACTCAATTTAAAACCATACAGTTATTATACATTACTAGATTTACATGCTACATCAAGTTATCTCTTTGTATTGTTCAAATAAGTACATGCCAGTTTCTAATACCAAAATACAAAATGAAGAGCACCACCTAAGTATGTTGATGACCGACAGATCGTGTAACACCCCTATATACCGTATACATACACAGCATGCTTATACGATCGTAATATACGTATACTGAATATAGAAAATGCCACAGTTTAAAAATACACAAGTCATATCTCAAAAAGAAATAAAACAAACATCACTTGTTTAAAAGAAATTCATAAAATATAATAGATCAAGTCGTTTATTAATACACAGCGAAAATTATAGCCGGTACTTACAAGTACCAATAAATAAAGATCAAAATATACAAATTATGAAATATATATACATGATTGGCAGCTTGACTCTCTGATCTTTAAACTCTAAGCCCACTTTGCAAGCATAAATTCGTCTAGGTCAAAAGGATCCTCCGCCTCAACACTAACAGCTCTATCACCTGCGCGATGAACCACAATCGCGCTGAGCCAACAACTCAGTAGTACAAACCATAATGATATTATGCAATGCCAATATTCATATCACACATTCAATCAATAACGATCATGCTTATAAATATTACATTTCAATGTCTCAATAATTAAAATCAACATAGACATACATAGGCTTAACAAATAATTAATATGACATTCAAAGTTCATCATTATTTCCAACAACCATAGCTGCAAATACAAACCTTCCCCCAACCAGGTCGGTTGCCCACTGGGCCTCAGGCCACTGCCAATCCCAGGGGTCCGCAGGAGGCAGATAGGCATGTATAAAACTATCATTAACGAACCTTCTCCCAACCAGGTCGGTAGTCCAAGTTCGGTTGCCCAACTCACTGGGTCCGCATGGTTCCGCAGGAGGCAAATAGGTACGTATAACACTGAATGAATCGAACTTTCCCCCAACCAGGTCGGTAGTCCAAGTTCGGTTGCCCAATCCACAGGGTCCGCATGGTTCCGCAGGAGGCAGATAAGTTCGTTCATTTATCTTTACTTTCTCAATTCATTTCACATTACACAATAGATTTGCACCATGTCTCAAATCACATTGGAACAATTCATCATATTTTTCACATACCATTCACATCATTAAAATCATATCATCACATCTTTTATCTTCATAACACATACACATTGAACACTTTTACTTTTCATTACCTCCATACAATTCATCACATCATCACATTCTATATTTCATATAGATATGCTTTAATCATTTCATTATATCTCAATTCATCATTTAAGTACTCACAAGTAGTTACATTGATCATCCCTTCTAAATATATCACATTTCACATTTCATTATATTTCAAATCACATCAATCAATTCATTATTATATTATACCACATCATTTATTTTAACTAAACAAATATACCATTATTCAATCATATCCTCTAGACATGTTTCAATTATAATCTCATAACCAATACTCCTAATGTCTATCTCAATACACATATTACATATCACACTCCATAACATAAATTTCACCTCTATTCATGTCTCAATTTAAATTAAGGTAAGTTATCATAAAAGTATTCATATGCATCATCAATATTCACATTATACACAACATAACATTATTTATATGCATCATTAATATCATCAATTATATGTTCAATCTCAACATCATATGAATGTATGCCATAATGAAAGGTTTGTACTTACCTCAAGACACTCACACAACTCTATACACTTTCCCTTCCAAGATTCTTCACTTCCCAAACTAAGGGCAAATTACCTTCTTTCAAACCCTAATCCAAACATAATACAATCCATCAATTCCAATACCATTTATTCACTTAATAACTTCATCTTAAACTTTAAATCACATAATTACACTTCAACGTCATTCAATATAGGCCACGGTCGTGGCCACCATAACCCCCACGGGCGTGGGGTACAAAACAATTCTGCCACCCAAGCTTCCATCCTCCACGGCCATGGCACCAAAAGCCTACCAATGGCCACGGCCATGGCCACTCAAGGCCACGGGCGTGGCATCAAAAAGGCTACTGCCTTCGACCAACCTCCCATTTTCAAGCCTAAAATTCCAACAAACACCAACAACAAGAAGATCTTTGAAAATAGTGAAGCAAACACCAAGAAAACATCATACAACACTTCCAAAATCCTAAAACAATTTCAACTCCAACACTTCCAACAACAACACCTCTTAAATCTCTTCATTTAAAATCAAAAATAACATTTGAAAACACATCACAAACACATTTAATCATTATCTCAACAAACCAAAATTCATTTCAAATTCCACTTCAAAAGAATAAAGGAAATCAAGAAAAAGAGCTTACCAAAATTGTTGAATTTCACAAATCTTCCACTTAATTCCTTGAATCTCCTTTCAATTTGAGTTTAGAAAGCAAAACAACACTTTGCTCTCTTCCTCTCTATGGATAGCCGGCCACACACATGAGAAAAGACAAGAAAATGAATAAGTCAACCCTTCTTTCCTTCTTTTAATCTCCACCATGCAATCTTACAAAGAAAATTACTAAAACACCCTTAATTATTTAACTAGCCTCTTGTCTCTTATATGCCCATTTATGTAATTTCACACTCAACAAAATAAATATCCTCTTCCATTGACTCTCCCTTTGACTTATGTATATGTTAATTATACAACCATATAAACAACATATACACTTCTCTCTAAACCCTCTTTCTTACCCAAAACACATTTACACAAGCATTCTCTTTCCAATTTCTTTTCTTATCACAATATATACATTCAATTCAATTTATAACAACAACAACAATAATATGTAAAACTTCTAGGGCATACATTGGGGTATTACAAATCGCAGGACTCCTCTGCTCGCTACTGGCTCTTTGCTAATAGTCAACTAGTTTAGAAGAAACTAAACTTGCTAAGCATTGCTTAGTGGGTACTTTAACTAATTACAGAAAATAAATAATAAAAGCATAATGCACTTTTAAAAGCAATGAGTCGTATTGAAAAATAATATCACAGTAAAAATAATCCATACATGTCATATATTCAGTTATTATCATTTTATCAATTCGCTCCACAAGGTAATTTGGTAGGCTAACGTATGGTAAGGAACTAACTGAAACAACTGTATATATATTCTGTGGCTGTGGCCCTAAAAAATTGCGGACCAAGCCCTATGGAATCTGTGGCCGAAGCCCTCGGACCGGAGTCCTATATAACTCGGGCAATTGCCTTATATAACTCGGACCGAAGTCCTATATAGCTCGGGTCGTCACCCTTTATAACTCGGACCGAAGTCCTATATTAAAGCAGCACTGCATATAGTATGATATATCATACCCTTACCCTACTCAGTACTATCTCAGATACCCAGTGGAGCCAAAATTTTCATGCCATTTCTTAATTGAATATGCATTATACAATTATCGACTTATGTTTCTTATATTATTTCAACGTGAAATATCATATTTTGTCATTTTAATAACATATTATGCTCATTTATATGCATAAGTAATCAATTGGATTACTTTTGAAAAATGACCAAATGAATATTAGCAAAATGACCATATGAATAGTAAATTCTGGTTTTGGACTCAACTTGATCCTTATTTTGAAAAATTGTATAAAATAATATACTTGACTAAAAACTTTAAACTTTTTACAGAATTTAGTTTTACATCTTAAAATCATTCCTTTAAAAATTCAGATCAAACTGGACACAAAATCTTGGTCAAGTAGTTCACCCAACCAAACTGCTCCAGTTGCCCTGCATCCTGGCAGCAGTTCTAAATTTTGTGAATTCCGTAATTTAAATTCAATCAATGTGGTTCCAAATTATTTTTCTCAAATACTAGACTCATTAAACAACAACATATCCAAAATTAAATTGAAGATTATTTTTCTAAATTTTATAAAAAATCCGGAAACATGGCTGTCTCAGTCAAGGTACTTCCTAGAGCACGTCTAACAGAAATAATTTTTCCATAATCATAACCATTCCGAATTCAACTCAAAATATTTTTCAGTCATTCTAGATGTATTGAGGCACAACATATCAAATATTCAATTCAATAACATTTTTTTATATTTAATTAAAAATCATACAAGTCACAGCATTTCACTAATTCTAAAACAGAAAAATTTCAAGAAAATGAACAAACAATTAGTTAAAGTACCAAACCTTGCTTTTCCTTGCTCTCCTTGTCTATTTCACTTCCTTTCCTCTCTAATCTCCTTGATTTCCTATGAATTTAATATGTCACATATGTAAGAACAAACCCTAGATATGAACATGATGCTACCTTATGATTTTCTAACAATCCTTTACTTATTCTTACTAATAATCACCATTTTCATCATTTCCTTTAAGTAGTTTATCATTTTTCACCATAATCATCAACTTACTAATAATTTCCCAACATGAACATAATATCAAATCTTCCTAAACATAGCCTATACCTAATTCTAATGAAAGAATAAGACTTAGCATGGTATCTTACCTTATTTCCTATTGAATTTCACTTGAAAATGGCTTAGACTTGAAAATTTTCTCCTTGAAAATGGAAGGGAGGGGGGAGCACGACCTAAGGAAGAAGAAAAGTGGTGATGGTGGTGTTTTTTTTATCCTTTACTTGTGTTTGGAAGACCAAAATTAGTTGTTTATAATTTAATTTCCATTTAATTAATTTGTTTTATTTTCAATGGCCATGATTTGTCCAACCCATTTGGACTTAATGGCTAGGATTGGTTTTAAAATATTGATGGTTCTTTTAAATTTTTTCCCCAAAGTTATATTTAATTACAAAATTGCCCTCCGGTGGAAATGTCCAAAATGCCCTTGTCGGAAAATCGCCCGTAACTTACAAACCGTGCGTTTTCGGAAAAAATCGTGCGCCACCATTACGACCCGATTAATTCTGAGAACACATTTATGGCATCCATTAGGGTCACTATTAAGAACCAACACAACTTTTCAGAAAATTACTCTTAGGTCCTCGGTCTTTCGAAAAATTACCTTTAGGTCCCGTCGACTTCACGGGCCTCCTTTGCACACCGATTTTGTTTTTGACTATCTCGAGCCTCTATTTGACCACTTATTTATGTCCTTGCCTAATACTCGACTACCTAAACTTTGGGATGTGACAATGGATGACTCGATTCCTAAGGAATCACAACCCTCTAATGGGTTCGGAAAGTTAGGTACGTGTGGGGAATGTGAGAAATGGCCCAGCATCCCCACAATGCCCGGTTCATTGGAACCGTCCTCCTTTACAGGTCTTAATATTATAAAATTCTTAAATATAACAACATTATCCATATTACACACAATAATTAAAAGAAAACATCAATATATTAAAATCAAAGCAATGTCCAAACAGAGCAAATAAATGGACACCCATCCAAGGATGGAAACATGTCCTTACATCACATGCCTAAATAGGACACCCACCAGAAGGTAGAAACATGCCCTTTACATAGGTTCTAAAATAGAAAAGCAAATTAAATTACATGATGTTTACCTAATGAGGTACCCACCAAGTGGAAACATACCTCGTACAACTTTTGGAAATCCAAATTAATTGATAAAAGTAAATAATCATTCATCATAAATAAATCATTCATCAAAGCTATTAATCAAAATATAAAATAAACATCTATCCATGATAAATTAAATAAATCAAGCATTGAAATTAAATAAATTAAAGCATAAGAGATAAATCAAAGCATAATCAAGTATAGAATTAAATAAAACAAATAAAAGTCCAATTATAGCTACTGTGACTTTTGTGGAATTAAAATAGATTAGGGTTTTATGTTTTAAAAGGTTGGTAAGACTCTTTGATTAAACAAATTAAGGTTTGAATGGTGAAATAATGAAACTAGGGTTTTAGACACTTTAAAATACTTTGATTTGTGATTTTTGGTTATTGGGTTTCTAAGCTAATGTGTAAGTTTAATCTATTTATGGTTTGATGGTTTTTAATATTTTAAAAGGAATAGGGTTCATAAAAATTAGGGTTTGAAGTTTTAAAAGGATTAGGAAAATATTAAAAACCATCAAACCATAAATAGATTTAAAAGTTGAATTTTGGATTTTTGGATTTAGAATTAGGGTCACGGGTGGTGAATTAGTTTTTAGGAATTTGGAAATCAATTTGATAATTTCATGAAGTTTTATGAATTTAAACAAACCAATTAAAGTTTTTATAAGTAGAAAAGATGTTTTTTAAGGCTTTTTGAATGAAATATAACCTACTTTAAAATTTTAAAAGAAACAGAATTTAAATCTTAGTTTTGTTGAAAAATATGTTCAATTAGAGTTTAAAGATTTTTATAAAGTAAAAATAACAATTTTAAGTCTTTTGGAAGATAAACTAACGAAATAAGGTTTTTTGGCTTTAAAAAAACTAAATTAAAGTTCTAAGATTTTAACTTTTGAAAAACACAAAATCCTAGTTTTAGCTACTGTGTAAAAACAATTAAAGAAAATCAATTATCACATACCTTCTTTTGATGATTCCTCCAAAAACAATTCTTCTTTGATGAACTAGCTCCAAAAAAAAGCCTTTTTTGCCTTTGAAATTCTTAAATCGTGATTCTTCTCCTTTAAAAATCAATTGAATTCAATTATTACTTTTCCTTCACTGATTTGGTTTTCCAATTTCCAAGCCCACTGTGAAATTTTTCCTCCTCCCAAATTAATTGCCTTTGGTCCTTATTTATAATGGTTTGTGGTTAATTATTTCTAATTAGTTAAGGTAAGTAATATTAATAAATAAAAAAAAGAAACCGAAACCTAATTGAATTAGGTTTAAAAAGATTTGCGTCGAAAAATTTGCACTGCTGAAAAAAATTATCACGGGAAAAAAAGCGCTAGAAAAAAAAAATTGCCGCAGAAAACTACGGTAGTGGGCGGGCTGGGGCATCGCCTATAGGAAATTCCTACGGGCAAAATAGAAATTCTATTTTGCTCTCAGGAAAATCCTGCGAGCGAAATAGCACAGTGATTTTGTCCGCAGGAATTTCCTGCAGGCGAAATAGCCCACGGGCCCGTACGACTGTTTTTTTGCTGCCGATTTTTTCGACTTCGATTTTTATTTTTATTTTTTTTTATTTGTTTATTTTTATTTTTTATTAATAAAAATTAGATACAAAAGCAAAAATTATTTAACAAAAATTATTTTGGACCAATTAGACAAAAAAAATCATTTTGGTCTAAATAAAACATATTGGACCGGATTAGGTCAAAAATTAAGGGTCTACAATAGCAAATCCCAATTCTTTTGTGTTCCATCATCTAAGGTATTGAACCAATTTTGGACAACAAGGTCCAATGAGAGCATGAAGTACCTTAGAGTTTGAGCCTTAGTAGCTCGGGCAAACTGTATAGCAGTGGTATACTGCTTTACATGGAGATGAGGATTTTTTGTTCCATCATACTTCGCAAAAGATGGCATCTTGAACTTGTACAGAACTTCTTCATCTAGCTTAAACAATTTGTCGATCTCGGACACCTCTTCGGTTTTCAATTTCTTCTCAAATTTCTTTTTTAAATCAGCAATCATCTTTTCAACATCAGAAGTATCGGTCTTTTCAATAGTTGTCTTCTCAACAACCTTTGGCTCCTTTTTGTCTTGAAGATCTTGGTAGTATTGAGCCCAATCATCATCATCATCAATGATCACTTTTTCATCATCAAAAACTACTTCACCAACTTTAGTCTTCCCTTTGTCCTTTGGCTTCTTAGTGCTAGCAGATGCCTCGGCATGATTCTCTAAGATTGCAGTCAATTGGTTCTTCATGGTCTCAGCTAGGGCCTCTTTTATTTCTTCCATCTTGGCGTTCAGGGCCTCATCCACCATCCTTTGAATTTTTTCAGGCTCCATTATTTTTGGTGAGCAAGTGATTGAGTTGTTGCTAGATACTTCATCTCCGGCGTAGGTCGGATTGTTGTAAGCTTTTGAACTCTCGTAATCCAGGGCTATGAGCCAGAGAGGATCAATGATATGAGATGCAAATGTATGCATGTATGTATGTATGCACAAATAATATACAAACAAGGATGAATAGGACGTTCCTTCGACCCTTATAACATCCACACACGAATGGTGAGTCTCTTTTCCTAGGTATATGGTTAACAAAATACCAACATGGGATACCTTGCTTTCGAATAATTCCCTCGGACGTTTCAACCAATAGTTATATTTTCAAAAATGGAACTCATAATAATTCTCATTAATTATATTTTAATCCATTCAACTAACTATTGTAGTTATATTGGATTAAAAATAAATTAAGAGGTTTATTATGAATAGATTTCTCACTTGAAAAAGGTAACTAATGATTCATGCCAAAAATAAGCCCATGGTTAATTTATTCTTAATGTAAACTAGGCTCACAATTGATTTTTGGTATTTCTTAATTGACCTAATATTTTTGCAAGCTCTTTGTAAGGAAAAGTTGGGTGAAAATATTTTTGTTTCTAAGCCCATTATAAAAAGATTTTAGAAAAATAGATTTCGGGCTTAGCATTTTAGAATTCTTTTAGCTGGATTGATCTTTTAGCCCACAATTGAAAATTCTTTTAGCTGGATTGATCTTTTGTCTTTTGCATCTTCATTCTTTTGAGAATTCTAATTTTCTTTTTTTTATTCCATTCTTTTTTGTTCTTCCTTTGCACTATTGCAAAAAATTCAGCCCTTTTTAGGTAGCTTCATATACCCTCCTTTTCCCCCTGTGTGGAAAAATATTTGCAAGTGAGTTTGAAAATGTTTTATATATAAACTCAAAAAATTGAAAAGGAGAAACTTTGCACCCTGTGTAGGCTTAAACCCATGATTTTTCTATGCGGACTCTGATTGATGTTGTTGTTGTCTAGTTCTTCGCACAAGCACGTATTTCTTCTCTTTGCAAAATTACTGGAGCTTTCTCAAGCAATGGGCTTTCTATGCCCCCCCTGATTTGATATCTTCTTTTGATTGCTTGTTGTTCATTTTGACAAGGAATAGACAACACAAGACAAGAAAGTGCGATGTGATATGCTCATGTATGCATGATATGCATGAATGATACTTACAGCGGTTTTATTGACTCACACACTGAGGTGATCAGCAGAAGTGTTCTCATTGGTTCCCTTTTCGACGCTCATTCAAGTCTTGCATTGGAATGATAGAAAGCTTTACATTTATGGCTTTTATCTTCAAGATGTTGAAAATATGAATAATGGAGACCCCAAGTAGCAGAGTTAGGGATTCATCTATTTCAAACTATGTTTCAGCATGTCAGTTGATAGCTTCTTTATAACTTTGCCAGTAATCATTCCCTTTGCCCAATGTGTCCTTTGGAGGTTCAACATACTTCCCTTAACTTGAAGGCTTTGTATGACAAAATACTTTTTTTTATTTTTTATTTTTTTTTTGAACTTTGATTTTGAAATCAAATGTTGGCTTTGCCAAATTAATGTCAATGTACCTCAGGACTTGATTTTTCAAATTAACATATCTATAACATGACAACCCTAGCTACCGTACTAAACTCGGGAATCATTTCTATTTAAGCAAGAATTATTGCACTTCAGGGACACATTTGAGTTTAAATATTGTCTATTTCATATGCATGCTTATCCAAACTATCCCCACTAATAGACTCTACCTACCAAGAGAGATCAACAGGTCTTTGATAGGCTTGAAATGGGGTCTATTAGGGACATTGGTTTAAATGAAGGCCATTTTGAGATAGGAGTTGATGTAACACAGTGGACAAACCCTCACACTACAAATTTCTTGTTGGAACTTATAGGCAATTGGGAGCATCTTTCTAGACTCCAAGTTCCTTCTATCTTCTTGGCATTAATCTAGATCTTGATTAGGACAGTCTTTTCCCTTGCAAAAAGTTTAAGACCCAAATTATTTTCTTTTCTTCTTCTCCCTTTTCTTTCTTTTTATTTTTCTTACTCTTTCCTTTCTTTGAGCATTTTATAATTTTGTCATTCTTCCTCGTAGGACTGTCAAGTACAGAACTTTCAAGAACTGGATGGTCTTTTCCTTTTTCTTTGATTTTGATCGAATCTTTAATTGGGCTGGACTAATTCAAGTCAAAATGTCTTTATAACCCAAATGGAACCCTTTTTCTGCTTTAGGTAAAAGAGAACTCAGTTGGCTTTCTGAACCGCCTTTTTAGGTTTTATTTTCTTTTTCTTCTTTTTGTTTTCATCTTTTTTGTTTTCTTTTTTGTTTTCTTTCTTTCTTTTCTTTCTTTCTTTCCTTTTTTTGGTTCTAACTCAAATAGAGTTGTCTTGTTTGTACCGACTTTGGCTTCCAATAATGGATGAGTGGAGCAATATAAATCTCCTTTAACAGGAATGAATCATTTGTTACTCTGATTTTGTCTTGATATATTGGAAATATTAGGAAAACTTCAACTACCCTTATGGTCTTGAGAACATCAACTACCTTCATGGTCTTAAGAACTTCAAATACCCTTATGGTCTTGGCTTTGCATTCCCTTTTTTTTATCTTCTTGCCTCTTCACCTTAGAGATCATAAGATTTGTCAAAAGTATCACAACAGCTCAGGGTAGGTTATTGAGGTTATATGCCAATGAAAAGAAAGCTAAAATTTTATGAAGGCTCAAAGGGACAACTAGAGATTGATATTTAATAGGGTGGATACTAGTTGTTGGCTAACCAAACAATGCCTAGATCATCTCTCCCTTAAATAAGCAGAGTTCAATTTCACCTCGAAAGTTCCTCAAAGCATGTTCTAAGACTGACTAGGACCTAGATAAAGGTAATTATGCAGGAGCCCTCTCTAAGTAAGCATACACAACTCAATGCTATAGAGCAATTCCCTCACCTAGTAAAGTCATTCAAGTCATGATGACTAGACATATTAATTCATGAATCATCAAACTAGATTCCTCATTGGTTGAACACCGAAATGAACAAAGACCAATAAAAATTTTGATGAAAGTAATTTATTCAAACAAATTTAAATTTGGAAAACAAGATTGTTCCAATTAAATATTAAAGAAAGTAAAATTGAAAAGCAACATTCAAGCTAAGGAAAGTTTGTTGAGTTTAAGCTTCTTTTCCTTTCATATCTTCAATATCCCCATCTTGAAAGGACAATAAAACAAAATCCTCTTCTAATCCTTTTCCTACCATGAAGGTTGATGGTGGAGGCACCCTTCCAAATTTAGGCAAAGGATTATCTTTGGTATTGGGCTTGTCCGGCTCCGGTAGCTTACCACTATCAATTAAATTTTGGATCTCATGTTTTAATCACAAGAATTTGTCTGTCTCATGTCCTTGTGTTTGATGAAACTCACAAAAGGCTTTAGTATTAAATTTTGGGGGTAAAGGATTCGGCAAAGGTCAAGGAGCCAATGGCTGTAATAGCTTGTCGAAGACCCAAGACAAAGGTTTCCCTGGATCTAAAAACTGCCTTCTATTTGTCGATGGGCCCGCGCTAACTTTTGGCGATGATTTTTTCATCACCGATTTTTTTTTGTTATTTGTTATTTTTTATTATTTTTGAATTTTTATTCATTTCACCATTTTTTATTAAAATAAATATTAAAATTAATCAAGATACCATAAAAATTATTTTGGACTAACTAAAATATGTTGGATAACACAAATTATTTTCGACTAATTAAAATATCACCGGACTAGGTAAAAAATTAAGTGTCTACAGATATCGCCATCAGAAGAAACAAGCAAGAATTGGCCAAGCAAGCATAGACAAAGCATATGTACCCATGCCTTGGTAGGAGCCAAATGAGAAATGCAAAAGTCAATCAAGGGACCAAGCAGAATTTTCTCACCTCTAGTCAACTGTGGAACTTCGGGCTTTGAAAATTGAAGCAACATTTGCATCTTTTATTGAGTTTTGGAAGTCAATATAGGAAATTCCATTGGTTGATTACTTGGATATCCAAGGATGGCCTCAAATTCTTCAATCATGGGACATATCTCAAATTCATTTATCCTGAATGTCCTAGAATTCACATCCCAAAAGGAAACCATGGCTTGTAGAAAAAGAATAGTCCAATTTAATATTTTGAAAGTACTTAAAAGTATTAATTTGAGACCAAGATATTTTCTCCTAATGAATAACTTTCTTGGCTTTAAATAAACTCTTGATTTTTTTCAAATTGAGTTTTGTCAATGCTGAAGTTAAAAAGAAAATTGAAAATTATTGAAAGGAATTTTTTGCGCTAGAGTAAAATTTGTGGAAGATTTTCTGTTGGCTTCTTTTGGAATTGGGATATGAAAGGAGACTTATATAAGAATTTGCTAATCAAAAGTTGACAATGAATGTACAAAACTAAGACACGCAAGAAAAATATTTATGTTGAAACGGTTAAGGAATTGCTGCACTCCCATTGGCTTTTGGTTTTTGCAAAACCGCGCCAATTTTGGACTCTGAATTGAAAAGAAATGCTTTTGAATTGACTATAATAATAGTGATAGTAAAAAAAATTTTGTAAAGTCAAAAGTTGCAGTAAAAGTAAAAGTCACTATTATCATTATTATTGATTTATTTATTATAATACTAATAATAATACAATACTTTCTTAATTGATAAAATGATGGATCACTGAGGAGGAGGAGGAGGCATATCGCTCATTTGAAATTCATTCAATGGAAAGTACTTAAGTCCCTGTTCTCTTAAAATTCAAACTTTCAATAGTCATCATCTGAATTAGATGAAAGGATCTCATGATCATCAATTTAGGGTCTCCTAGAAGATGAAGCACCAGGATCTCTCATACCCTGAAATCGGTAGTCTTAAAAGTTTTGCTCAGACTAATGATACAATCATTCGAGAAGGACCACCTATTGGTGGTTAGTAGCTAATTCCTCTTGCAATTTATTATTTTGCTCCTCAAGCATCTGCTGTGAGTCAGAAAAGGAAAGGGTAAGAGTATACATAATCATGCATACATAGAGAATAAATCATCATGAAATAGGATGACCTACCAGGTAACTCAAATCAGTGCCTTGTGGATGAAATGGCATTTCTGGTTGGTAAGAAGGAGCAAATGGAGAGGCGCCAGAGAAAAGTTCAGCCTCATGACCAGATGAGTGGGTAACCTACAAAAATAATCAAAATGGTCAAAACAAGATGAAAAAGAAGCAATTGCAATGACCAAATGATGAAAGTTTACTTGAGAGATGCTAGCCCTGAGATGAGGGATGGACCCTCTTCTTTCTCCATCGCACTCCTCTTCATCACTATCATTGGGAATTCCCCAAGCACCAACAAGAGATACATTAAAGTTCAAGAGCTGTGTTTGAATAAATTGAACATATGACACACCCAGTGGATGGAGATAGGTCTCAACATCATAACCATTTTGAGCTAACAGCCATGCTGTAACACCCCATCTTAGCCTACGTTTATAGACCAAGATGGACTGTTATCTCCTGGTAGTTGTGTCTTAATATTTTACTTAGCCAATTTTAAGTGCAGATTTTAAAAAAATTTTGCCAGAGTTTCCCCTATAATTGGTGGTCCCAAGTGTCGCCAAAACTGATTTTTCTTATTTTTGAAAAACATTTTGTTTCACAATTCAACTCAAGTACACTCCCAATAATCCACCCTTATAACCTCAACTACAATCCTGCAAGAAAAGTTCACACTTCTATATCCACAATCCAATTCAATTCAAAACCATACAGTTATTATACATTACTAGATTTACATGCTACATCAAGTTATCTCTTTGTATTGCTCAAATAAGTACATGCCAGTTTCTAATACCAAAATACAAAATGAAGAGCACCACCTAAATTTGTTGATGACCCGCAAATCGCAGAACTCTTCTGCTCGCTACTGGCTCCTTGCTAATAACCTACGAGTTTAGAAGAAACTAAACTCACTAAGCATTGCTTAGTGGGTACTTTAACTAATTACGGAAAGTAATTATAAAAGCATAATGCACTTTAAAAAAACCAATGAGTCGTATTGAAAAATAATATCACAGTAAAAACAATCCATACATGTCATATATTCAGTTATTATCATTTTATCAATTCGCTCCACAAGGTAATTTGGCAGACTAACGTATGGTAAGGAACTAACTGAAACAACTATATATATATTCTGTGGCTATGGCCCTAAAAAAAATTACGGACCAAGCCCTGTGGAATCTGTGGCCGAAGCCCTCGGACCGGAGTCCTATATAACTCGGGCGATTGCCCTATATAACTCGGACCGAAGTCCTATATAGCTCGGGTCGTCACCCTATATAACTCGGACCGAAGTCCTATATTAAAGCAGCACTGCATATAGTATGATATATCATACCCTTACCGTACTCAGTACTGTCCCAGATACCAAGTGGAGCCAAAATTCTCATACCATTTCTTAATCGAATATGCATTATACAATTATCGACTTATGGTTCTTATATTATTTCACCGTGAAATATCATATTTTATCATTTTAATAACATACTATACTCATTTATATTCATAAGGAATCAATTGGATTACTTTTGAAAAATGACCAAATGAATATTAGCAAAATGACCATATGAATAGTAAATTCTGGTTTTGGACTCAACTCGATCCTTATTTTGAAAAATCGTATAAAATAATCCACTTGAGTAAAAATTCTAAAATTTTTACAGAATTTATTTTTACATGTTAAAATCATTCCTTTAAAATTTCAGATCAAAATGGAAACAAATTCTTGGTCAAATAGTTCACCCAACCAGACTGCTCCAGTTGCCCTGCATCCTGGCAGCAGTTTTGTATTTTATAAATTCCGTAAATTAAATTCAATCAATGTGGTTCCAAATTATTTTTCTCAAATACTAGACTTATTAAACAACAACATATCCAAAATTCAACTCAATATAAGTTTTCTATATTTAATTAAAAATCATACAAGTCACAGCAGTTTACTAAATGTAAAACAGAAAAATTTTCAAAAAGGAGTTCAATGGTTAAAGTACCAAACCTTGCTTTTCCTTGCTCTTCTTATCTATTTCACTTCCTTTCCTCTCTAATCTCCTTGATTTCCTATGAATTTAATATGTCACATATGTAAGAACAAACCCTAGATATGAACATGATGCTGCCTTATGATTTTCTAACAATCCTTTACTTATTCATACTAATAATCACCATTTTCATCATTTCCTTTAAGTAGTTTATCATTTTTCACCATAATCATCAACTTACTAATTCTTTACCAACATGAAAATAATATCAAATCTTCCTAAACATAGCCTAATACCTAATTCTAATGAAAGAATAAGACTTAGGATGGTATCTTACCTTATTTCCTATTGAATTTCACTTGAGAAATGGCTTGGACTTGAAACTTGTCTCCTTGAAAATGGAAGGGAGGGGGAGCACGACTTAAAGAAGAAGAAAAGTGGTGATGGTGGTGTCTTTTTGATCCTTACTTGTGTTTGGAAGACCATAATTAGTTATTTATAATTTAATTTCCATTTAATTTATTTATTTATTTTCAATGGCCATGATTTGTCCAACACATTTGGATTTAATGGCTAGGATTTGGTTTATTTTCAATGGCAATGATTTGTCCAACACATTTGGATTTAATGGCTAGGATTTGATTTATTTTCAATGGGCATGATTTGTCCAACACATTTGGATTTAATGGCTAGGATTTGGTTTATTTTCAATGGCCATGATTTGTCCAACACATTTGGATTTAATGGCTAGGATTTGGTTTATTTTCAATGGCCATGATTTGTCCAACACATTTGAATTTAATGGCTAGGATTTGGCCACTTGAAAGTGTTTTTTTTTGTTCTTTTAATATTTTGCCCCCAAAGTTATATTTAATTACAAAATCGCTCCTCCAGTGGAAATGTCCAAAATGTCCTTATCGGAAAATCGCCCGTAACTTACAAACCATGCGTTTTCAGGAAAAATCGTGCACCACCGTTACTACCCGATTAATCCCGAGAACACATTTATGGCATCCGTTAGGGTCACTATTAAGAACCGACATAACTTTTCAAAAAATTACTCTTAGGTCCTCGGCTTTTCGAAAAATTACCTTTAGGTCCTTTTGATATCCCTTCTTGACCTTGCTGTCTTTCTTTATTAATATCTTTTTACTCACAACTCCAAATGAAGTAATTCTTATTCCTACTGAGACTAGACATCTAGGGCTACATTATGTCAAAATTTCAGGTTGATCCGAGCTATATCTGATTTTTGACGGTCCTTTGAAGTCAAGCCTACTATGCTGTCCTGAGGCAGCTTGCACATTGTCTACTAAATCCATCATATCTTATTCTGTACAACTCCAAATTGGGTAATTTAAAGTTATACGTCTATCTCAGACACAAATAAACAATTAAGTCTTCTTTGAGACTCTCTAATTCTGTCATTAACTTGGATGAAATTCGAGCTCAAGTTATAGGTCATGTTCTAAGTTCCTTTGTTCTAAGCCTAAATCATATCCTCTATGTCTGTTTCTTACCAATCTGGAATTCGGGATGTTACACATGCATTCTCTGGCATTAAGGTAATATTGAAAGTATACGTCGGGCAGTCTATGGGGATCCTCCATCGCTCGGGACCAAGGAACCACTTATGCACCCTCTCCCCGAGGAACCAGCCATTGGACACAGGACCAGCAATGATTCGACAGGTATGCTGGCAAGGCAGTTTAACATTCATGGAAGGAGTCCAGTTCACCCACTCTGCATCATACCACCAAGCCAAATTGACCTATAAGATGACACAAAGATAAGTAAATTTTTTACATAAAATTTAAAGAATGCTAACATTATTTTACCTGGTCCCAGGTTAGGCAACTCAAGTGATAGCGTTGGGTATGTTAGGAACTGCTACGTGATTAGAAAACCAAAGATTTAACCAGGGATACCCTACTCTCGCTCGACAAATATCAGGCACCCTCATAAGATTGTTCTCATATGCCCATACCTGCAATAGTAATGAGAATCAAATTCATACACATATATGAATGGAATTGACAATGATGGGAGAGAGTACCTCGACGATCACCATGAAGCTAATAAAAGATTTCTTATTCCTGTAAATGTTGTCTAGGCCATGATAGAGATAGGCAAGGTCAGCTTCACCCCAGCCGTAAAGCGGCACCAAGACCATATTGGCAAGGGCACTCAACACCAATAAATGAATGGCGGATTCGGTGCTACAGAAAATAGTCGAGCCAAGAAGATACAGTAAAAATCCCCGAGCATATTGCTCAATTGTTTCTCTATGAACCCGTCCATCATAGCTCATCCAATAACTCTGAATCGGCTTGATTTTTATCTTAAAGGGCCCTTTTAGTGACAATTCCATACCAATTAATTATTGAATTTCTTCGTGTGCCAGGATATCATTGGTAAGAGGGACAGGAAAGCCATAGTACTGAATATTAGTTATGGTTGTAAAATCGACTGGGCAAATAGTCATCTCTCCCACGGGTAGGTGAAAATTATGGGTTGTGTCCATCCACCGCTCCGATAATGCTTGAACTACACTCCTATCTATTGGACACTCATAGGATGCCAATTGCAAAATAAAACATTCAAAACCGCACTCTCGAATGATATGTTTTACTCGAGAAGGTGCTATGTCATACCATTGACGGGCTGTATAGACACACCCTCCGCCCAGACAACACAGCGATCATGCTAGCATTGAACCAGGTAGGTGAACACGAGGTAAGTATATCTTCTCACCAATATTATTGTTTCATAGCTTAATTTCTTTCATCTTAATTAATAATATATTATTAATAACTCAATTATAGCTAAAAATAAAATAAAATAAAATAAAAAATAATAATAAAAATAATAATAATGATAATAATAATAATAATAATAAAATTAATTATTATAAATAAAGTGATGAATATATATTTGTGCTATTAAACTATGTTACCACAACCCTTTGACTTGAACTGCGATGAAGTGGCATTTCAGCTAATAGATCGACAGTTTCATTTTTATGTCATCGAATGAATTCTAGCAACTTAGCATTGGATCGGGGTCCAAATCTCGAAGCATGTACTCTCTCCATTTTTTTGCTCAACTCTCTGCTCACTCAGAATATGAAATATATATAAGCATATAATGGTTTATGATAAGAGATGATGAAAAATGAATGATGAAATGGGTTTATATAGGCAAAGAAGAGAGAAAAAACAAAAATCAATAGTGAATCCGTGAACAATAAAAAAATCAAAATCATTATTGGTAAACAGTTAGTGAATAGTGAATGAACATTGTTCAAATAGTAGTTAAATAGTAAAATCAATTATTCAATTCAATTATTCAGCTATTTGCGTGTCTAAAAAATATTTTTTGCACTATTATAATATTTTTCCATGCAGGGGGCAAGAGAATACAGGTATAATAAAAAAAAAAGCTAAACTATTTACAAATTTTTATTAATGTCCTACTAACTATAATTATTTTTTACATATAATCCAAATTATTTTTGAGTTCAGAACTTGCCTTGGATCTAGAGCCCAAATTATTGTTGAGTCCAGAACTCGTCTTGGGTCCAGAGCCCAAATTATTGTTGAGTCCAGAACTCACCTCGGGTCTAGAACCCAAATTATTATTGAGTTCACAACTCGTCTCGGATTCAGAACCCAAATTATTTTCATATCCAGAACTCACCTCGGGTCCAGAACCCAAATTATTTTCGAGTCCATAACTCATCTCGGGTCTAGAACCCAAATTATTTTCATGTCTAAAACTCACCTCGGGTCTAGAACCCAGATTATTTTCAAGTTCAGAACTCACCTCGGGTCCAGAAATCAAATTATTTTTAGTTCAGAACTCTTCTCGGGTCCAGAACCCAAATTATTTCCAAGTCTAGAACTCACATTGGATCCAAAATCCAAATTATTTTTTAGTCCAGAACTCGTTTCGGGTCCAGAACCCAAATTATTTTTTTTCAAAACTCAAATTAACATCGGGTACAGAGTCCAGTTTAATTCTAAAACCCGATCAAAAATCATATTGCTTTTCACTTTCTTTTGGTGCAGTCTCAGATTGTTCAAGTAGGAAGCAAATTGTAGAACCTTAATTTTTTACCAAGTCCAGTCTAAACATTTTAAAATAGTCCCAAATAATTTTTATTGTATTTTAATATTTATTATTTATTTTTTAAATATACTATAAAATAACATTTATTATTTATTTATAAAAATGATAAAAATAAAAAATAAAAAATTGGACAGTCGAATTAGTGCACGCCACACGATTGCGGTCATTTGGCCTGCTGCTGGCCAATGCCTGTGGCAAATTGGCATGCCAATGGCCACAGCCCAATGCCTGTGGCGAATTGGCGTGTAAATGGGCCACAGCCCAATTCACCGCAGGCGGTCTCGCCCAGGCTCCTCGCCAGGTGCCTCGCAGCCCACAGGCCCATTCACGCACGCTACCAATTTTGCCAAAACCTTCTTTTACTCTGTTTTAAAGTTTTATTTCCTAAATAATTTTATTTCCTTAAACAATTTTATTTTCTTAACCAATTAGTATTAGGTTTTTTATTTTTTCTTATAAATACCACATTAAAAGAATTACAGAAGGGGGCTTGGACTTTGAGACTTTTTTTAAGACGGATTATTAAAGTGATTTTTTGGTAGAAGCTAAAAAAAACCATAGCAATTTTAGCATGAAGTCTAAGGCAGCAATCAAGGAAACAGTGATTGTCTTGGTGTTAGCTCATCCCAAATTTTTTTTCAACAATTTTGGTGGAGCCTTCAAATATAGGTATTTATATCTAATTTTATTTATCAAAAAACATCTTCATCCATTACTCATTGATCAATTAAGATTGATAAATTATAACTTTCAAAACTCATGTAATAAATAATTATGAACATCAACGGACAAAGTTTTTTATTTCTTTTAAATACATGGTAGCCATCACTTAGATTTTCTAAAAAGAAAAATATTATTATCTTAAAGACATAGTAGGTATTATTTTTATTTACTCCAAAACTTTTTAACTCTATTTTCATAAAAAAAAAAAAAAAACAAAACAAAACCATAAACCACTTAAAATTGTAAAACCCTAATTAAATCAATTTTTCAAAATCTTCACAGTAGCCTCTTCTTTCAAAAATAAATATGATAGTGTTAGTTTTCTTAGAAGTCCAAACCTTATTTCAATTCAAACCCTAATCTATTTAAAACCTTAATCAAATATTTTTTATTTTATCATTACAATAGCTATTTCTTTTTAAATATTTAAGTTTTAATCTTATTTTTATAGGTTTGTACCTTATTTACTTAAATCCTAAAATCTAATTTTAATTGCACAGTAGCATAATTCTTCTAAAATAATAAACCTAACAATAATATTAGTTCTTTAAGATTCTAAAATCCTAGTTTTAGATATAAATTCCAAAACCCTAAATGTTATTTAACAAACCCTAAGATGATATATAAACTTAAATTTGCATCTTTATTTGTTTCATTATTGAGTATTTATTATATAGTTTGATTAATAATTTATTTATATCTTTGATTTATGTCTTCAATGAATGATTTATTTATGATGAATGGTTGGTTGGTTGTTTTATTGATTTTCTTTGGTTTCAAAACATTGTAAGAGGTATGTTTCCATATTTTGGGTACCTCATGTATTAAGCATCATTTAATTTAATTTATATTCTAGTTTTGAGATCAATGTAAAGGACATGTTTCTACCTCTTGGTGGGTGTCCTATTTAATGTTAGACATTGGACGATGTAAGGAAATGTTTTCCATCCTTGGATGGGTGTCCATTTATTTATTTTGTTTGGACATTGTTGTGATTTTAATAAAGTATTTATTTTTTCTTATGATCGAATGTAGTATGGATAAAATTATTATATTTATGAATTTTAAAATATTAAGACATGAAAAGAAGGCCGGTTCCAATGAATCGGGCGTTGTAGGGGTGTTGGGTCATTTCACACCTTCCCCACACGTACCCAACTTTTTGAACCCATTAGGGGGATGGGGATTCCTTAAGAAAGGAGTTATCCACCCCTTTTTATATTTCCGGTATGTCCGGGTGGCGACTCCATTTTCTCTGGGCTTAGGCCCGTGTTCTCTAAGTCCCTGAGCCTAAACAGTGTCGAAGTTGCAAGAACCATTCCATCGGGAGTGGGGGCAAAAATCCCCACTCACAGCCATGCTCGATCTCCATGCCCCAAGTGAAAGTATGGTATCCCTTACATAACACAACACAGGTTACACGTGTCCTAACTCACACACACAATGCAATCTAAATAATGCAATGGACAATATCACAATAAGAAAGAATAAAATAATATAAAGGTCAGCAAAATCAACTTCTCTTATCCCCAGTGGAGTCACCACTGTGAGTGGAGATTTTTGCGCCCACTCCTATGTGGAATAGTTTTTACAACTTCGGCTCTGTTAGGCTCAGGGCCTAAAAGAACATGGGCCTAAATCCAGAGAAAATGGAGTCACCACCTGGACTGGCCGAAAAAAAAGGGGTAGATGACTCGATTCCTAAGGAATCCCTAACCCCCTAATGGGTTCAAAAAGTTGGTACACGTGGGGAAGGTGAGAATGACCCAGTACCCCCACAGCACTAGGTTCATTGGAACTGACCTTCTTTTCAGGTCTAAACATTATTAAATTCTTAAATATATTGATATTATCCATACTACATGCAATCATAAAAATAAGTAATCACTTTATTAAAATCACAACAAGTTCAAACAAAATAAATGGGCAACCATATTGGACAGAAACATGCCCTTACAATGTCCAATGTCCAAAACTAAATAAAATAAGACACCTGCCATTTGGTGGAAATGTACCCTTTACATTAATCCAAACTCTAAAATAAATCAAATTACATTGGAACTTAATTAATGAGGTACCCACAATGTGGTAACATACCTCTTACATAATGAAACTAAAATAATCAACATTAAAATAATTAATGAAATAAACCATTCATAACATTGATAATAATTAATAACAAATCATCGAAACAAATAGAACATTGATAAATCACTCATCATAAGCATATAATAAATTAAATAACCAAAATTAGGGTTAAATCTTAGACAAATTATTAAATGTATAAAATTAGGGTTTTGTGGTTGGTATGTGAGATTTTGAGGTTTTAGTTGAAATTTAAGGAATTAGGGTTACAAAAATTTGGTTTTGAAAATTGAGTTTTGAATTAAGGTTAGGGTTTACTAGATATTAGGGTTTAGGATTACTGGATATTTGGCAAACTAATTTATTAGTTTTAGAAATTGATAAACATATTATGATTTTGGGAATTAAGGATTTTTAGAGTTGGATTCTGGATATTAGGGTTTATAGAACTTAGGCTTGGAGATTTAGGATTTTCTAGAGCTAAGATAGTTGGTGTTTGTAAAAGAGATTAAGGATTTAACTAAGGGTTTAAGGTTTAAAATGGACTACTATGACAAACAAAGTTATTTTGAAAATATGAACATTGCTACTGAATTATTTGAATATTTTGCAAATTACTGCATGAGATAACAATAATGTCACTATTGTGATTTGAACGAGTTAAGCATAATAAACAAACCTTTATTTTTTGGCTCCACCAAATTGAAAGATTTTGAACCAAGATTTGTTTTATATTTGCTACTGGCTAAATTAATCTACTTCTTTGATCGAGCTTTGGCAATTTGGCAATTGCCTTGACACTGCCTTGACTGTGGTTACTGACTCATTTTTTTTTGTTTTCTTTGATCTTTCTTACTGTCTCCTTGATTTTCCTTGACACTGACTCCCCCCTAATTGCTCCTATGTTGTTCCTTTTATATCTCACATTAGGACATCCTTTCAACCTTTTTTACTTTCGATAAACGATTCCTAAACAATCTCGGTGAGTCTTCGTGTGAAAACTGTGCAAAAGTCGGTATCAATCAAGCCCGTCGATTTGGTCCTTAACCATTTTAGCATAAGTGACAACTCATATCAAATTGGCAATTAGTGAATTCGATATGAGCATGAATGCTCATATCGAACTGGCTTGGTTTGGGCCAACCATCCGACCATCTAACCAAGTTTTCTTTTTAATCAAATTAATCGAACTGAACACAAACCAAACATTAAATAATTGGCCAACCAATATCCAAACATTAAATAATTATAATTTGCAATTCCAATATTATATAATTAGTAATCTAAATATTAGATAATTATATTTGATTTATTTTGTGACCTGTTATTAGGTTTATACTTGATCTGGCCTTTAAAATGAAAAATATATTTGGACCGATACCAAAGTTAAGAGTCTACAGTATGTTTCCACATTGTGGGCACATCATTAATTAAGTTCCAATGTAATTTGATTTATTTTAGATTTTGGATTAATGCAAAGGGCATGTTTCCACCAAATGGTGGGTGTTCTATTTTATTTAGTTTTGGACATTGGACATTGTAAAGGCATGTTTCCATCCAATATGGATGCCCATTTATTTTGTTCGAATTTGTTGTGATTTTAAAAAAGTGATTACTTACTTTTATAATAGCATGTAGTATGGATAATATCATTTATTTAAGAATTTAATAATGTTTAGACCTGAAAAGGAGGTTGGTTATAATGAATGGGGGTGTTGTGGGGGTGTTGGGTCATTCCCCACATATAGTCAACTTTTAGAACCCATTAGATGGTTGGGAATTCCTCAGGAATCGAGTCATCCACCCCATTCTTTTCCTTTTTATGAGCGGCGATTTTTGCCCCCACTCCCACGTGGAATGGTTCTTGCGACTTCGGCACTATTAGGCTCAGAGCCTTAGAGAACACGGGCCTAAATCCGAACAAAATGGAGTCACCACCCGGACAGACCGGGAAAAAGAAAGGGGTGGATGACTCAATTCCTAAGGAATCCCCAACCCCTTATTGGGTTCAAAAAGTTGGGTACGTGTGGGGAAGGTGAGAAATGGCCCAGCACCTTACAACGCCCGACTCATTAGAACCGGCCTCCTTTTCAGGTCTTAATATTATAAAATTCTTAAATATAATGATATTATCCATACTACATGTAATCACTAGAATAAAACATAATTGTATTAAAATCAAAGCAATGTTCAAGCAAAATAAACAAGTGGACACCCACCCAAGGATGAAAACATGTCCTTACATCGTCCAATGTCTAAACCTAAATAGGACACCCACCAAAAGGTGAAAACGTGCCCTTTACATTAATTCTAAAATATAAAAATAATTTAAGTTACATGAAAATTACTTAATGAGGTACCCAATCAAGGAAACATACCTCTTACAATTGTAATAAATAAATAATAATTGAAAAAATATTCATCCATGATAAATTAAATGACCAAACATCAAAATTAAATAAATCAATCATCAAAACATATGACAAACTACACAATCAAATCTAAAATTTTAAATAAAGCAATAAAAATATAAATTTAGACTTTTACGTCTTAAATTAGGATTTTAGAATTTTAATTACTAAATTAAGGTTTAAGTAAATAAGATTGAAGCTTATGAAAACAAAATAAAATCTTTAGATATTTGAAAGGACAAGCTACTGTGATGATTTGGAAAATAGAATTAATTAAGTTTTAGGGTTTGAATAAATTAGGGTTTAGGTTTGTATTTTTAATAATCATACTATTTACTTTAATTAAAACATTATTTATTGTACAAAATAATTTATGCTACTGCAGGTTATTAAAATCTTATTTCAAACTAAATTAAAGAAAAAATTTTAATAACCTAAGCAGTATGATGATGGTTTAAAAGATGAAGATAATCAATGATTTAATAAACACAACTTTAGAATAATCTTACCTACGTTTGAAGACCTAGCTTGTTGCCTTGATTATGGGTTGTCCTTTGGATCTGTTGCATTTTCGAATTTCTAAAAGAAATTCCTTGTCATTCTCCAAGTTCTAAGTCTTAGCCAAATTCCAGAGTTTGTGAATAATTTTCCCAATAGTCTGAATAATTTCTCCTTGATGATTAGGGTTTCGTAAAACTATTATCCTCTCTTTCCTTTACTGCCAAATTGTTAATCCAAGTTGCTTCCTCTCTATTTGTGTTAATCACGTATTTATAGGAAAACTTACCTTGACCTTATACCTAATCTGACTCTCGTAAGTTAATTAGAAAGTCAAATGGCCGATACAATTGTGTTTAGGACTCGGATTAAAGGCCAAAATAGACATGGAGTGCACCTCATATCGATTTGGCAGCCAAAATTGATATGAGGGAGGCCTCATATTGATTTGAGCCTCCCAAATCGATATGAGGCTGCCTCATATCCATTTGGACAGCCAAAATCGATATGAGGGAGACCTCATATCGATTTTAACACTCAAAATCGATATGAGGCTCCCTCATATCGATTTGGGCAGCCAAAATCGATATGTGGGAGGCCTCATATTGATTTGAGCCTCCTAAATCGATATGAGGATGCCTCATATCAATTTTGGCTACCAAATCGATATGAGGGAGCCTCATATCGATTTTGAGTGTTAAAATCGATATGACGGCTTCCTCATATTGATTTTGGCTGCCCAAATCGATATGAGGTCTCCCTCAGATTGATTTTGGCAGCCATGACTCAAACCAAACCCTAAATTTTAATTACTTTCGGACCGAACCGATTATACCATTTAATTTGGGCTTTTATGAATTAGACCATCTAATATTTAAGCTTTAAAATTAGGTTTAGGTTCTTTAAAATTATAATGGAACAAGGTAAGCTTCTTAATCTTAATCTGTGCCAAAATTAAGTGTCTACAGTTTTGCCCCCTGCTTGAACGATCTGAAACTTCAGTAGAAGAGAGTGAAAAGCATCATGATTTTGAGGTGATTTTGGAAGAGGATGGGTTCTCGACTCAAGGTTGGAGTTGGTTTGGGTTTGGACCCAAAAAAGATTTGGGTACTTGGATCCTAGACTGGGTTCTTGAACCTGAGACTAAATTGGATTTGGGTACTTAAATCCGAGGCTGGGTTTTTGGACTCGAGACTGAATTGGATTTGGGTGCTTGGACCCGAGACTGAATTGGATTTGCATACTTGGATCTAAGACTAGGTACATAGACCCGAGACTGAATTAGATTTGGGTGCTTGGATCCGAGACTGAATTGGATTTGGGTACTTGGACCCGCAATTAGGTTCTTAGACCCGAGACTGAATTGGATTTGGGTATTTAGACCCGAGACTGGGCACTTGGACCCAAGACTAAATTGGATTTGGGTACTTGGACCCGAGATTAGGTACTTAGACCCATGACTGAATTGGGTACGTAGACCTGAGACTGGGTACTTGGATCCATGACTGAATTTGATACTTAGACCCGAGATGGGTACTTAGACCTAAGACTGAATTGAATTTGGGTACGTGGACCCGAGATTGGGTACTTGGACCTGTGACTGAAATTGGTACTTAGACCCGAGACTGGATACTTGGACCCATGGCTAAATTGGGTACTTGGACCCGAGATTGGGTATTTGGGCCCGAGACTAGTACTTAGACCTGAGATTGAATTGGATTTGGATACTTGGACCCTTGAGTGAATTGGGTACTTGGACCTGAGACTGGGTACTTGGACCCGAGACAAAATTAGGTATTTAGGCCTGAGACTGGGTACTTGGACCCAAGACTGATTTGATTTGGGTACTTAGACCCGAGACTGGTACTTGGACCCAAGACTGGGTACTTGGACCTGAGACTGAATTGGGTACTTGGACGAGGGATTGTATTTTGGGTGCTCAACCTGAAATTAGATTTGACTGACCTTTTGTCAGTTGAGAATTCTGGCTTTACTGGTTGTTCCATTCTTTGTCTTTGCCTACCAAAAATGGATCTTTATCCATTAGAGATCGGGTCTTTACCCTTATAACATGGATCTTTATCCATTGGAGATCAGGTCTTTACTCTTGAAACATGGATCTTTATTCATTGGAGATCAAGTCTTTACCCTTGAAACATAGATCTTTATCCATTGGAGGTCATCTTCTATTGGCTTTAGCTCTTTTAGCTGGACTAATCTTTTGTTGTTTGCATCTTCATTCTTTTGATAGTTCTAATGTTCCATTCTTTATGTTCTTCCTTTTGCAAAAAATTCAGCTATTTTTTACTTGGTCAATTCAGGTATTTTTTAGCTCGCCCTTATATTTTCTTCTTGCCCCTTGCATGAAGAATGAAGTTAAATGCTATGAAAGTGGAAAACCGGGTCACATCAAAATAGATTGTCCCAAATTGAAGAACAAGAAGAAATGGGAGAAGGAAAAGAAGAAGTCATTTAAAGCTACATGGGATGATGACTCTTCAAGTGAAGAAGAGGAAGAAGAGCAATAAATTGCAAATCTTTATCTCATGGCTATGGGAGATGATGATCACTCCAATTAGGTAGGTACTCAATCCTTAAGCATTAATGTAAATTGTGACAATGTTGATGATAATTTAGATGATGGTGATTTAGTTGAACACATGAACCTAAGAGTGCAAAACTAATTTTTCGAAATGATATTTTATAAAGAAAAATGTACTAAGCTAGGAAAGGGCTTTATTTCTTTAAAAAATTCGACTTTATTTCTTTTAAAAAATTCTACTGTAGAATTAAAGACTTCAAATGAACAATTAATGAAGTCTTTTGATGAAATATCAAAAAAATCATCTAGCTTAGATAAAATTAATAAAGAAAATAAAATTTTGAAAGAAGAAACAAATGATTTAAAGAACTCTATTTCAAAATTTACAAAGGTAAAGAGGCCTTAGATACATTAATTAGTGTTCAAAGGTCACCTTCTTCCAAATATGGTTTAGGATTCAATAGTTTAACTTCTATTAAATCTAATCCACCAGCATTTGTTAAATCTTCTATAACTTAAACCTCTAATGTTGAAGTTGTAAAGAATACTAATGTACACACTAAACCAAAAAGTACCCAAAAACTACTCAAGGCTCACTAGGCTCTAGAAATAAAATTCCAAGAGCAAATTATGCATATTTGTACACAAAGACATGAACGCAAGCACAAGTATACAAAAAAAAAATTCCATACCAAGCACACTCATGATTACCAATATAATCCTTCAAAAATAAATAGAAGGAGGATGCAAAGACATAAACCTTTATATCAATGTCATTATTGCATGAAATTTAAACATATAAACACATTTTGTTATATTAGGAAAGCTCACCTCAAATTAGAAGACCTTTTAAGAACTAACCCCATAGGACCTAAGTTCAGTCGAGTACCTAAAAGAAGATAAACTCCAGTATCTTTTATGTGTTCCTAAAGTCTAAAACCAATGAAAGAATTTGGCTTGTAGATAGTGGATACTCAAAGCATAAGACCGGAAATGCAAAACTCTTAACAATCCTTACTTACAAGCAAGGATGTAATGTAACTTTTGGAAACAATGCTAAAGGTAAAATTATAGGTATTGGTTCCATTGGTACACTTGGCAAGAATTTAATTAATAATGTGTGGTTAGTTGATGGTTTGAAACACAATTTGCTTAGTGTAAGTCAATTATGTGATAAATGATATATTGTCAATTTTGATTCCAAAGGCTGTAAGATCACTTCACCAAATGGTGGACTTACATTCAAAAGAGGAAGAATACCTATAAAATTGACCTACATTTTAATTATGCTTTTGAATGTTTAGTCACTATTAGCAATGACAATTGGCTTTGGCATAGAAGATTGGGGAAGAACTTGTTTATGGGCTACCCAAGATGAAATTTCATAATGATAAGGTATGTGAACCATGTCAACTTGGAAAGTAACATAAAAGTTCTTTCAAATCCAGAAACATTGTAAGTACCTCTAGACCTTAGAACTAATCCATTTAGATTTATTTGGTCCGAATAGTGTAGCTAGCTTAGGTGGTAAATTATATGCATTTGTATTTATTGATGATCACTCGAAGTTTACTTGGGTTAATTTTTAGGCTCATAAGAATGAAGCTTTCAACTATTTCAAAATTTTTATTATAAGAGATCAAAATTAAAAAAGGTTATATGATCACCTCCATTAGAAAGTGATCATGGAAAATAATTTGAAAATGAGGACTTTGAAAATTTTTGCAATGAACTTGTCACATAATTTTTTAGCTCCTAGAACACCAGAACAAAATGGTATAGTAGAAAGGAAAAATAGAACATTAGTAGAAATGGATAGAACAATGCTCAATAAGTATAATTTGCCTTCATACTTTTGGGTTGATTATGTTAATACCTCTTGTTATGATACAAATCAAGTTTTCAAAAGACCTTTAATGGATAAAACATCTTATAAGCTTTGAAATTTAAAAAAACCTAAAATTCCATACCTTAGAGTACTTGGATGAAAATGCTTCATAAAGTACTTGGATGCAAATGCTTCATATTAAACACCAATGGCAACCTTGAAAAATTCTCATCCAAGTGAGATGAAGGAGTGTTTTTAGGCTACTCATCCACTAATAAAGCATATAGACTGTTTAATAGGAGAACTCTAGTAGTAAAGCAATCAATGCATGTTATCTTTGATGAATCCTCTAAACTTGATCATGGGAAAGGTAGTGTTGATGATTTTTTAGGTACCTTTGAAAATCTTGAGATAAATGAAGCTCCAAAGGAAGATAAGGAAAAGCCATCTCAAGAAGAGCCTAAAGAAGAGGAAACTCAAGAACTATCCAAAGATTGACATTATCAAAAGAGTCATCCTAAAGAGTTCATCACTGGTGATATATTAAAGGGAGTAACTACTAGATAAAAAATGAGCTATTTAGTTTTAATGTAGCATTTGTTTCTCAAATTAAGCCAAGAACTGTTGAGGAGGCTCTTAGTGATGAATGTTGCGTGCTTGCTATGCAAGATGAACTCAATCAATTTGAGAGAAATAAAGTATGAGAACTTATTTTAGACAGAAGGACCATCCCATTATATGTTGCAAATGAGTATATAGGAATAAGCTTGATGAAAATGGACTCATCACTAGAAATAAAGCCCGATTGATACCCAAAGGCTATAATTAAGAGGAAGGCATTGATTATGATGAGATATTTGCCCCCGTAGCTAGATTAGAAGCAATTAGAATTTTACTTGTATTTGCATGTCATATGAATTTTAAACTTTTTTTTAAATGGATGTTAAAAGTGCATTTTTGAATGGTTTTATTAATGGAGAAGTCTATGTTGAACAACCTCCTGGTTTTGAAGACTATAAATTTCCAAATCATGTGTTTAAACTTATCAAAGCACTATATGGATTGAAATAAGCTCCAAGAGTTTGGTATGATTGACTTAGTGCATATTTGTTGGAAAATAATTTTTTAAAAGGTAAAGTTGATACAACATTTTTTGTTAAAATGAAATTGCATGACATTTTAATTGTGCAAATTTATGTTTATGACATTATATTTGGTGACACTAATGAAATTTGTGCCAAGAATTTGCTTCTTATATAAAAATTTGAGATGAGTATGATAGGTGAACTCAAGTTCTTTCTTGGTCTAAAAATTAAGCAATGCGAGGATGGAATCTTCATTAATTAATCCAAGTTCAAAAAGGAACTACTCAAGAAGTTTGGCATGGATGGTTGCAAAGCAAGCAAAACTACAATAAGCACATCCTTAAAATTAGACAAAGATGAAGTTGGTAAGAAAGTGGATGAGAAGAAATTTCAAGGTATAATCAGATCACTTCTTTACTTGACCACTTCTAGACTCGATATGATGCATAGTGTTTGTTTATATGCTAGATTTCAATCTAACCCTAAGAAATCACATTTTAGTGCAAATAAAAAAATCTTAAAATACTTGAGTGAAGATTGCATTTAGGACTTTGGTATCCTAGAAATACATCATTTGACTTTTTAGGTTTTTCAGTTGCGTATTTTCCAGTAGTCTATTAGATAGGAAGAGCATGACTGATGCATGTCATTAACTTAGTGATTACCTAGTTTCTTGGTTTAGTAAGAAATAAGTTTCGGTTGCTCTATCTATCGCGAAGCAAAATATGTTGTGGCTTGCTTTTATTACACAAATGTCTTGTGGTTGAAGCAACAAGTGCTAGATTATGGTAAAGTGTTTAATGATATTCCTATAATATGTGATAATATTAGTGCTATTAATCTTTCCAAAAATACAATCCAACACTCTAGGTCAAATCATATAGACAATAGCATCATTTCTTAAGTGACAATGTGATAATACTATCAAATGTGATAATACTAGTGCTATTAATCTTTTCAAAAATCCAATCCAACACTCTAGGTCAAAAGCATATAGACATCAGGTATCATTTCCTAAAGGAAAATGTTCAAAACCAAAGTGATGTCTTAGAGTTATAGACACTCAAAATCAACTTGATAAATATCTTTATAAAACCCTTTAATGAAGAGAGATTGAATTTCATAAAAAAACATATAGAAATGATAGATGGAAGTGCTCTAGGATAATTGCACAGTGATGCGTATTCTTTGATATGATGTGTATTCTTTGATATGATGATTGATTGATACATTAATTAAATTGAATGAGTATTTTAGTGATGAAATTAGAATTGCTTGTAGACTCACTGTTACTGGTCCTAATTCATCATTTATATCTATTTTGATCATACATTTAGGCCACAAATTGAGATCTATAATTTTTTTAAACCTCTATTTTGGTAAAAAAAAAAATTAATTCTACTTGGACTATATAACAGTCTATAGACCCTTAATTTTATCCCCTAAATAAATTTCTTTATTAATTAAAAAAGCCTAGAAAACCCAAATTCTCGAACCAGCCCAAGTCATGGTGAATTGGCCATAACTCATGGCTAATTCGCCATGAGTCATGACAAGTTGGCCATGACTCATGGCCAATTGACCATGACTCATGGTCAATTCATCTAGCCTAAAAATTTCTTAATTTTTTTCTAAATATAGAGCTTATTCAGATTGATAGGGTTTCCTAATTAAATTCAGAGTTTTAACCCTAATCAAACTATAATTTTTAAGATAATTATTGAGTTTCCTAGCCAAAGGAAGTTTTGATCTAATGATTAACCTTAATATAACCCTAATTCAACATTATAAAAGGTGGATTAACAAGAAGGGAAAGGGGGGGGGGGGGGGGGGCAACTAATGATAAGATAAAACTGAGAACAACTATTAGTAACCAAAAACAAAAAAAAGAGTGAGAAAAAAGATACAGTAGCCAAAACAAGAGATACAATGAGCAATCAAGGTTTAGTTGATCCAAACCAATTGTTATACTATCAAGCATACCCTATATTAATCTTCTTAAAGGGATTGTGCCAATCACCGATAATGATTCCAATATATATATTTATTAGATTTAAACATCTTCTTTGTTTATTAATTTTGCAGATTCATCTTGATTTATTCTTTCCTTAATTTTATTTGATTGATTTTATGAGCAAAACCCTAATTGCAATCTAAAAACCTTAACTTTGCAATTCAAACCCTAATTGCATGCTAAAAATCCTAAGTTTACAATCCAAACCCTAATTGCTTGCTAAAAACTCTAATTTTACAATCTAAACCCTAGGTGCATGATAAAAACTCTAATTTTATGGAACCCAGCTCTAATTTCATGATCAAGCTTGAGTTCATTTGATTAAACCCTAAGTTTATGATTGCTTGTGTGATAATTATTTGTTCTACTATAATTTATGGAAATGTATTTATTTATTGGATTTTAAAGTGTTTATAAAGGCATGTTTCCACATGTAGGTGCCTTGTTCATTTAAGTTATTTATTTTATTTTTGGGGCATTTGTAAGGGCACATTTTCACTTCAGGTAGGTACCCAATTTTATGGATATTGGACATTGTAAGGGTATATTTTCATCTTGTATAGGTGTCCATTTTTCTTGTTTGATTATTCAATTTATGATATGATATTTATTTTTACTTTTACTTCAATTTCTTGTAATAGGGATAATGTTATAATGATGTAAAATTTTAATAATATTTAGACTAGAAAGAGAGGCCGGTTCTAATAAACCGAGCATTACGAGGGTTCTGGGCCAACTCTCACATTCTCTATGCATACCCGACTTTCCAAACCTAGTAGGGATTGAGAATTCCTTTGAAATTGAGTCATCCACCCCTTCTACTTTCTTCTAGGCCCATCCAGGGGGCAACTCCTATTCTACGGGCTTAGGCTTGTGTTCTCTAAGCCCCAAAGCCTAATAGTTCCGAAGTCAAGAGAATCATTTTACCTAGGGTAGGGGCGAAAATTCCTCCTTACAGTGGCGACTCCATTTGGGATAAGAGAAGTTGATTATAATGCCATCAAATTTTATTAAAATATAATAAATAAATAATTTAGAAAGTTAATCAAAGTATTGGAAGGTGAGAAAGATAAAAAAAAATATATGTGAAATGTACCTAACACATAAATGTTATTAGTAAAGGGTAAAATGATAAAAAAAAAAGCCAAAAAAGTAAAAGTAAAAAGTTAAAATATATAATAAAATAATTAATAATAATTAATAATAATGAATAAAATAAATCAAAATTAAAAAAAAATTTGGATAGTCGAAGTGATGGAAATTTAGGTATTGATTAAATATTAATTAAATAATTAAATAATATATATTTATACATGGCTAGTATTAAAGAAGAAAGAAATAATATATATATATATAATTTTGCTCATATTCTTCTTCTCTCTCTTTAAGTTCGATTTTCTCCATGGATGAGAGGAGAAATTTTTACTCCTAAATACTCAAGAGCTCATAGAATTTCGAAGAAGCAAAGGTGAATTTGGAGGTTTTACAAGATGTAAGTAAGGTTTCTTTTAAATTTAAGAAGTTTCCTTTGAATTTTTGGATTATGTAGAAATTCAATTTTTGATTGAAGATGTTTTAATTCATAAGATGGCTTTGAATTATGTTAATTTGATATGAAATAAATGATTTTAAGGTTATATTGAAGAAAATATTATGTTTGGTTGAAGTTTAAGAGAGGAAAAAGAGAATTTAGGGTTTTGATGGAAAAATGGTAAAGAATTGGTGTTAATTGTATTTAGTTGCTTATGTTGTGTTGTAATATGATTTTAAAGACATAAAAGAGTTTAAAATTCAATTTGAAATTATTTAGAATAGACTTCTAAAATTAAGTACTATAGGGTAAAAACTTGAAATTTTATAGGAATGTGATAAATTAAGTTTAATTGGTTAAAGTATATAAAAATGTGATACTAATGAAGTATTTAAAGTCAAAATGTGGTTAGGTGATAAAGTGGTGAAGGACACTTTAGAAAAGTGAAGAAAAGTGTGTGAACCTAGCTAAGCTTGTGAGAAACAGTAGGCAATCTTCGGATTATTCAACTCAGCCAAGAACCTATTGATCCAAAACAACCGTATAACTTTGACACAAAATCCAACATCAATCTTAGAAGGATTGCATTGAGGCTTAGTTCAACAAAATCATCTTAGTGGATGCAATAACATAGGTATGATTTCCATTAATTAATTCTATTTAGTTTAATTGATTATCTTCATTGATTGACCTCATAGAGTTTACTGTCTCTTTGAATTATTGGTACGATTTTTGTAATATGTAGATCTTTAATTTTGGCCCAAAATAAATTCGATTTTAATTAACTCTCATCCAAAATTAAACTAGAGAGATTATCTAGGCATTATTTGGTGAGCCAACAACTAGTATCTACCCTGTTAATATCAATCCCTAGTTTGTCCCTTTGAGCCTTCATGAGATTTCAGCTTGCTTTTTATTGGCTTGCAAACTTGATAACCTACCTTGAGCTGTTGTGACACTTATGACAAGTTTGATGATCACTGAGCTGGCAAGAGGCAAAAAGATAAAAGAAAAGGATGCATAGTCAAGACCATAAGGATTGTTGAAGTTTACCTGAACTAGACCTAGTATCTCAGATATATTTCACCATTGAGATGGTAGACTCATCCTACTCCATAGTCAAAAGTATAAGACAGTATGAACAAGATGACTTTCTTAGAGCTAGGGCAAAAAAAATAAAAAAAAAAGCCAGAAAAAGAAAAAAAGGTCACTAGGTTGAAAACCTGAAAGGGCAACTTAGGCAAAAATTGGAGCAGCTCTCTAGTTTCGAAAACTCAAAAGGGCAGGCTAGGAAAAAATTAGACCTAAAAAAAGGAGAAGAAGAAAATGATGAAAGTTTGAGTTGAAAACCCAAAAGGGTAGCTTAGAAAGCCAATAAAGTTCTTTTTACCTGAAGCAGTAAAAGGTTTCCACTAGCCTATGAGAAGAGTTTGATTTGTATTAGTCTAGCTCAACTAGAAACTTAAATAAAATCAGAGAAATCAAAGAAAGACCATCTTATCTAACACAACTCTAAATCAATAATCTTAAAAGTCTTAGACTTAATATTCCAAAAGGGCAAAAGGGCTGAATGATGAAATGCCATGTCAAAAAAGGAGCCAAAAAAACAAAAAGAAAAGAAAAGAAAAGGACAAAAAAGAAGAAAGAAGAAAGAAAGAAAAGAAACAAAGAAAAAAGAAGAAAAAAGGTCATGAGTTTTTATAAGAGTAAAAATATAAAGATTAAGATTGTCCTAATCAAATCCAAATTTCTTCCAATAAGATGGAAGAACATTCAAGCTCTATCTTTTCATGAAGCGAGATAGCAAGATGCCCAGAGTTTAAGAATGCTCCCAGCTACCTATGGCTGCAACAAAAAGTTTATAGTGTGAAGATCTGTTAACAGTGTCACATCAACTCCAATTTTAAAAGATGGCCTTCACTTAGCTAATATCCCTTGTATACCCCATTTTAGCCCTATTAAAAACCTGTTGATTTCTCTTGGTAGGTGGAGTCTATTAGTGGAGATTATTTGAAATGAGATAGACAATATTTAAACTCAATGATACTTTTGTCCAAGTAATGTATTTGTGCCTATCTGAAGTGCAATAACTCTTGCTCAAATGAAAATGATTCCCAAATTTAGTACAGTAACTAGGGTTATGATGTTATGGATATGTTAATTTGAAAGACAAGTCTCGAGGTATATTGACACTAATTTGATAAAGCCAACATTTGATTTCAAAATAAAAATTAAATTTAAGAAAAAGGTGGTTTCTTATCACATGAGCCTTCCAGCATAAAGAAGTATATTGCACATTTGAACTTTAAAGGACATATTAAGCAAAGCTATGGATGTGACATCTCTTGATGATCCAATGCAAGGACAAAATGAACATCTTGAAGGTGCCATCACCTCAGTCTGTGAGTCAGTATAATCACTGCATGATTCTTTCATGCATATCATCCATACATGCATACATGAGTATATTACACCGCATTCTTGTTGTCTTGTGTTGTCTATTCTTTGTAATGATGAATAGTTAATACTTTATGAAGAAAACAATGAGAAGCAGACATAGCATTAGTGGGACATGAAAGGCCCATTGATTAAGAAAGATCCAATCCTATTGCAAAAAAAAAAAAAAGAAGAAGAGTTGCATGCTAGCAGAAATATTGATAAGAGCCTACATGTGAGGCATAAATACCAATTTGAGTCTGTACAGAGGGGAAAAGTTAAAATATCTAGTGAAAAGATTGGTTGGATTCTTGAAAGAAAAATCCATCAAAAAAAGGAATAAGTGGCTAAAGAAAAGCTAGACTCTCAAATGAAAGAAGATACAAATGGCAGAAGGTCAGTCAAGCTAAGAAGAGCTAAAGTTGATGCAGGACAAATGTCCATTCCCAAGAATAAAGAATTAAGATGAAGATCCATTTCTATAAAATGTAGACATCTTCAAGTAGATTTGTTAAAGTATCCGTAACCAAGTCTACTCATATTTTCCCAAATATGATGAATTCTTTGGATTTGCTAAAGTATCTGAATCTTTAGCCTATATTGGATTTGGTAATGTATCCTAATGGCACAGTTTTATGGATTTGGTAAAGTATCCAAACCTTCAACCTATATTAGATTTGTTAAAGTATCTTGATGATGCAGTTTTACAAATTTGGTAAAATATCCAAACCTTCAGCCTATATTGGATTTGTTAAAGCATCCTGACGGGATAGTTTTGCAAATTTAGTAAAGCATCCAAATCTTCAGCCTATCTTGGATTTGTAAAAGTACCTTGACGGTGCAATATTGTAGATTTGGTAAAGCATTCAAATCTTTAGCCTATATTAGATTTGTTAAAGGATCCTAATAGCACAATTTTGCTGTTTTGGTAAAGCATCCAAATCAGCTCGGGTTTATTTAAAGCACCTGAACCAATTTAGATTTGTTAAAGCATCCAAGCTAGCTTGAATTTATTTAGAGCACCGAAACTGTAGCACCCCTTCCCGACCTACGTGTGTAAGCTGAGTAAAGGCGCCACACTATCCTAATGTTGCTACCACTTTTACTTAGTCAAATTTTTGTTCCGATTTTTACAAAAATTTTGCCATAGTTTCGCCTAAAAATTCAATCCCAAGTGTCGACAAAACTGGTTTTTTTTTTCTAATTTTTGAAAACATTTTTACACAAACCAATGCAAAGAAAATCATTCTCAGTACACTTCCAATAAATCCCCCTTATAACCTCAACTACAACCTGCAAAAAGGATTTACACTTCTAGTAAAAAATAAAGTAAAGGTTTATTATGAAATACAGTAGATAAAATATTTGTTCACTATGCAACGGAAAGTAACAATATTTACAAATTCATATACATCAAAACTCAAGTTTTACAACACATAAAATTTATACATGTTTGGCAGTCAGTCTTCGATCTTAAAGCCCACTATTCACTCTTCAAAATCTAGGCTCGACTCGGCCTAGAGGAACTCTCTGGTTCTTCCCTGTCACCTGTGCGAAGAATCACATTCGCGCTAAGCCAACGGCTTAGTGGTACAAACTACAGTGCTATGATGCTTTAATGCCATGCTAATGTCACACAATCAAGATTCAAGATCAATTCAAGAGAATATTATATTTCACAATCTTACATTATTTAATAATTAATCAAAACATTCATGATTCACATTGAAAACAAAGACAAGCATGGGCCCACAAGACACTAATATGTTATTCAAAGTTCAGAGTTACTACTTTGGTCTATAATCACAATCATTAAGCCTGTAGGCGATATAAATATATATATATCTCTATCCATGGATAGGGTAACAGACCCAGTCTCTTGGACCTCAACTCGGCTAAACTTGAGGAAATCCTCAACCCGGCAAGACTGTTACCTGTAACAGACCCAGTCTCTTGGACCTCAACCCGGATAAACCAAGGAGATCCTCAACCCGGCAAGACTGTTACTATAATTCACATTTCACATTTATCAACTGGAATCGGATTACGACCCGGTCTTTTCACCTATCCAGTACTTTATAGGCATGCCACCAAACCCAGAACTCTGAAGGTTGAATAACAAATTAAACACAAAATTCTTTTCATTTATATCTTTATACATTTCTTTCTCAATTCATTTCATTCTCATAAGCAAATTAGGCAACCATGCCTCAATCATCTCATTTGCATCATCACATATTGCACATTTCACATTTTGTTATATTTCAAATCACATTAATCAATTCATTATTCAAATGGATATAATCAATGGCATTAACACATATTTTACATGCTCATCACAACATTCACATTATACCAAACATAACATTATTAATATACATCCACAATGCATTAGATTCCTTATCACATTTATAATTATGTCTCAAGTCTCAATATCATATGAATGTATGCAATAATGTAGTTTGTACTTACCTTAAAACCAACTCACACCAATCTATACACCGACTCTTCCAAGAATCCTCAACACTTAGGTTAGGGCAATTCAACCTCTTCACAACCTAATCCAAAAGGAATATTAGCAAAATGACCATATGAATAGTAAATTCTGGTTTTAGACTCCACTTTATCCTTATTTTGAAAAATTGTATAAAATAATCTACTTGACTAAAAACTCTTAAATTTTTACAGAACTAAATTTTACATCTTAAAATCATTCCTTTAAAATTTCAGATCAAACTGAATACAAAATCTTGGTCAAATAGTTCACCCAACCAGACTGCTCCAATTGCCCTGCATCCTGGCAGCAGTTCTGAACTTTGTGAATTCCATGAATTAAATTCAATCAACGTGGTTCGAAATTATTTTTCTCAAATACTAGACTCACTAAGCAACAACATATCCAAAATTCAATTGGATATTATTTTTCTACATGTTATTAAAAATCCCGAAAGATAGCTGTCTCAGTTAAGGTACCAGCTGGAACAGGTCTAATAAAAATAATCTTTCCAAAGTCATAACCATTCCAAAATCGAATCAACATATTTTTCAGTCATTCTAGACTTATAGAGGCACAACATATCAAAAATTCACTTCAAGAACATTTTTCTATATTTAATTAAAAATCATAAAAGTCACAGCCTTTACTAATTGTAAAACAGAAAAAATTTCACTAAACACAACTCTTACTCTTCCATCACCAACACCAACCTAACTTCTTATCTTTAATTCCATTTCCATCACATACAAAAACTTCACAAGAAATCCTAACCATATTATCAACAACACTTCATCAAACTCAAAAATAACTTCAAAAACAACAAGAGTAATCAAGAGAGAACTTACCAAAATAATGAAATTTCTTGTAATTCCAACTTGTTTATTTGAAATCTCCTTTGAATTTGATCTTAGAAAATCAAACTCTATCTTGCTCTCTTAACTTTGGAGTACCCGGCTAAGAAAAGAAAAAGAAGAAAAATGAAAAGGAAATTAAAGACAAAGTCAAAGTTCTCATCTCTTTAAACCTCCACCAAGCAATCTAAAAAGAAAATTACTAAAATACCCTCTTCTATATATCTTAACTCCCTTTTACTTATTTGTCCTTTTTAGTAATTTTATAAATAACCAAAATAAATATCTTCTTCCTTTGACCATCCATTTGACTTGTGTATATGTTATATATATATCCATATATACAACATATACACTCCTTTTTAAATTATTTTCTCTTTCCAATAACATATACATTTTAATTAAAATAGAACAACAATTATACTAAAACTTCTAGGCACATTTTGGGATATTACAATTCTCCCCCTCTAAAAAGAAATTTAGTCCTCGAAATTACCTGATATTATGTCTGAAACAGTTGAGGATACTGATCTTGCATTGCTTGCTCGCTCTCCCAAGTTGCCTCTTCTCTCCCATGATTCTTCCATAGAACTTTCACCAATGGCACTTTCTTATTTCTCAATTCTTTCAATTCATGTGCCAAAATAGCAACTGGTTCTTCTTCAAATGTCAGATTCGAACTCACTTCAATGGATTCAATTGACAAGATATGAGATGGATCTGATCTATACCTCCGCAACATAGAAACATGGAATACATTATGGATTCTATCCAACTCAGGTGGCAAAGCAAGACGATAAGCAACTGGCCCAACTCTTTCTAGAATTTCATATGGTCCAATAAAACGAGGACTCAGCTTCCCTCTACGACCAAATCTCAATATCTTTTTCCAAGGAGACACTTTCAAAAATACTTTATCTCCAACATCAAATTCTATGTCTCTTCTCTTCAAATCTGAATAAGATTTCTGTCGATCTGAAGCTGTCTTTAACCGATCCCGAATTATCTTCACTTTCTCTTCAGTTTCTTTAACCAAATCAGGACCAATTAATTTGCCCTCTCCAATTTCATTCCAATATAGAGGCGTTCTACATCTTCTTCCATAAAATGCCTCAAATGGTGCCATGCCAATACTGGTTTGATGACTGTTGTTGTAAGCAAATTCTACAAGTGGCAAAAATCTATCCCAACTTCCAGAGAAATCAATGACACAGCTTCTCAACATATCCTCAATAATCTGTATCACTCTCTCTGACTGCCCATCTATCTGTGGATGAAAAGCAGTGCTAAAATGCAATCGAGAACCCAAAGCACCATGTAAACTCTTCCAAAATCTTGAAGTAAATCTAGGATCTCGATCAGACACTAAAGAAATTGGAACTCCATGCAACTTCACTATCTCACTAATATACAGCTCAACCAACTTCTCAAGTGAATAGTCCATCCGAACCGAAAGAAAATGAGCTGTCTTTGTCAACCTATCAACAATCACCCAAATAGCATCATGCTTCCTTTGTGTCAAAGGTAAACCAGACACAAAATCTATTGTCACTCTCTCCCATTTCCATTCAGGCACTGATAAAGGTTGAAGCAACCCTGTTGGAACTTGATGCTCAGCTTTCACCCTCTGACAAGTGAGACACTTGGATACAAACTCCGCTATGTCTCTTTTCATACCTGACCACCAATAATGCTGTTTCAAATCATGGTACATCTTTGTATTTCCCGGATGTATAGCAAAAATCGACTGATGTGCTTCTTCTAAAATAATCTTTCTCAATTTAGCATCATCAGGAACACACAATCTATCCTTAAACCAAAGGCTACCATCACTTCTCACAAAGAAATCTCGGCTCTCCCCGTTTTGGCAATCTGAAACAATCTTCTGAATTTTCTCATCTGTCAATTGAGCCTCCTTAATCTGATCCAACAATACTGGTCTCAATTGCAACTGAGCCAACAATGCACCATCATCACATGCTTCATGCTTCAAAACTAGCATGTAACGCTCTCAACTCAACAAGCAACGAGAGCGAATAAACAGCCAAACCTGCCAGAGACTTCTGACTCAAGGCATCAGCAACTACATTCGCCTTACCAGGATGGTAATCAATCAAACAATCGTAGTCTTTAATCAGTTCTAACCATCGCCTTTGCCGAAGATTTAGCTCCTTCTGAACACCCAAATATTTCAAACTTTTGTGATCCGTATAAATAAAAAATTTCTCTCCATACAAGTAGTGTCGCCAAATCTTCAAAGCAAATACTATAATAGCCAATTCCAGATCATGTATTGGATAATTGAGCTCATGCGACTTCAACTGCCGAGAAGCATAAGCTACAACTTTACCCTCTTGCATCAAGATACATCCTAAACCATTATGTGAAGCGTCAGTATAAATTACATAAGGTTTATCTTCCACGGGTAAAGTAAGAACAGGTGCTTGAGTTAACACTTCTTTCAACTGATCAAAACTAGCTTGACACTGATCTGTCCACACAAATCTAATTCCCTTTCGAAGCAATCTGGTGAGTGGAGTAGCTATCGAAGAAAAACCTTTCACAAACCTTCGATAATAGCCTGCCAAACCCAGAAAACTTCTAACTTCAGTCATTGACTTTGGTGGACTCCAATTCAAAATGGCCTCAACTTTACTCGGATCAACTCTTATACCATCTGCTGAAACTATATGACCGAGAAAAGTTACTTGGTCAAGCCAAAACTCACACTTTGACAGCTTAGCATACAACTGCTTCTCTCTCAAGATCTGTAATACCATTCGCAGATGCTTGTCATGCTCCTCCTCATTATGCGAATACACCAAAATATCATCGATGAAAACCACTACAAACTGATCCAGATAAGGCCTAAACACCCTATTCATTAAATCCATGAAAGCTGCAGGTGCATTTGTCAACCCAAAAGGCATCACTAAAAACTCATAATGCCCATACCTGGTGCGGAAAGTTGTCTTAGAAACATCTTCAGCTTTAACCCTCAACTGATGGTACCCGGATCTCAAATCAATCTTGGAAAACACTGCTGCTCCCTTTAATTGATCAAAGAGATCATCAATCCTAGGCAAAGGATATTTATTCTTAATAGTCACTTTGTTCAATTGCCTATAATCGATGCACAATCTCAAAGTACCATCCTTTTTCTTCACAAACAACACAGGAGCTCCCCACGGAGAAATACTAGGTTGAATAAACCCTTTATCCAACAACTCCTACAGTTTCACCTTCAACTCTCTCAATTCAGCAGGTGCCATTCAATATGGAGTGATAGAGATGGGAGTGGTACCAGGCAACAAATTGATACCAAACTCAACCTCTCTCTCAGGGGGTAACCCTGGCAACTCCTCAGGAAACACATCCGGAAAATCTACAACTGTGGTTATATTATTAAGTTGAGAACCCACTACTCTAGTATCCACCACATGAGCAAGATAAGCATCACACCCCTTTCTAATCAACCTTCTAGCTGTTACAGCTGAAACCAACAAAGATGCAAGTTGTCTTTGCTCACTAGATACTAATATACTTCTACCATCACCAGTTCTCAAAGTAACACATTTCTTTTGATAATCTACCACAGCTCCATGCTTAGACAGCAATCCATGCCTAAAATCAAATCGTATTCTTTAAAAGGCATTTCAATCAGATCACCAAGAAACTTCTCACCTTGCACCCCAACTGCACTATCACGGTGCGCCTTACTAACAACCACACTATGTCCTAAAGGATTTGTCACTAAGACATCAAATCCTAAGGACTCAGAATGCAATTCAGACACAGGCAAGATAGATGCACTAATATATGAATGAGTAGATCCTGGATCAATCAAAGCAAGCACTGAAATGCCAAATAAAGAAAATGTACTAGCTATAACTGCAGAAGCATCTGGCTGCCTCTGCATCACATACACCCTCTGAGAAGATCCGGCTTCATCTGGACTACTGCCTCCGGATGATGATCCTCCTCTCTGACTATACCCGGATCGACCACCCCTACTGAAAACCTCTGCCTCCTCGACCACCTCTGCTGACACTGGGTCAAGAGGCTGCAGACTCAGCCTGCCTGTGCTCCTGCATCTCAGGACACTCCCTAATAAAATGATTAGGCGATCCACATTGAAAACACACAGCTGATCCACTATATTTCCAACAAACACCCCCATGTCTTCCACCACACTGAACACATATAGGGGAAATGGATCTCTGGACCATCGGAGTTGGAGCACTAGCTATAGAAGGTGTAGGTCTCGATCTCTGTCTCTGATACTGCACTGACCTACCCGGCTGTCTCTGACTTCTACTGATTCTCAGAACAAAACTTCCTCTCCCCCTCTTCACAGATGAAGACCCTGCCTCAAACTGGGGTCTCCTAACCCTGGTCTCCTCCTCAGAAGCAGCTGCTGCAATGCTCTGCGCTCTCTCAATGCTCCTAGCTGCTGCAACAAGCTGAGAGAAATCCTGGTATCGAGAACCAGCCACGATGCACATAATAGAGGGCCTCAATCCCTCCTCAAACTTTCTGCACCTATCTATTTCATCAGAAATAATTCCCCCGGCATAACGACTCAACCGGATGTATTCAATCTCATATTCCGTCACCGTCCGATTGTCTTGCCTCAAACTCAGGAATTCCATCTTCTTTAATTCTTTATACTCCCTTGGAGTATATTTTTGTTCGAACTCCCTCAGAAAATCACTATAAGATAGTGTAGGTGGATCATCCATAGCATAAGGGACAGTCTTCCACCAATCATAGGCATCTTTCTGAAGGAGGGATCTGGCATAGTCAAACTTCTCATCCGAAGTGGCTTGCAACTGAATGAATATCCTCTGTACCCTATCCAACCACTGCTCAGCCACTGCAGGGTCGGTAGTGCCTAAGAAATCTTCAGCCCCATATTTCCTCAACTTGTCATAATGTCTTACCGGCATCTGAGGCTGTGGTGGTGGTTGCACTGGAACTTGTCTAAATAGTTCTACCACATGCCTCAACCAACCCGGTGGACCCTCCTCTGCAGCTGGTCTCTCTGGCATAGAAACAGGTGCCTCACTAACTCTATCAACTCTAGCTCCATCTCTACTCTCTCCTAGAGCTACACTCTCAGCACTTCCTTCTACAGTCTGACGTGAATGGGACTCCATTACTACCTATATCTGCAAACACAGCAGAATATTCCTCATTAAAGATCAAAGACTGCCATACCAAAACATGTATTTTATTCAAAAACCAACTTTTAAAATCAAAATATTCTTTTTCTTACAATTCACCTAGGTTGAGAATCTTAAACCTAGGCTCTGATACCAAAAATTGTATCACCCCTTCCTGACCTACGTGTGTAAGCTGAGTAATGGCGCCACACTATCCTAATGTTGCTACCACTTTTACTTAGTCAAATTTTTGTTCCGATTTTTACAGAAATTTTGCCATAGTTTCGCCTAAAAATTCAATCCCAAGTGTCGACAAAACTAGTTTTTTTTTTCTGATTTTTGAAAACATTTTTACACAAACCAATGCAAACAAAATCATTCTCAGTATACTTCCAATAAATCCCCCTTATAACCTCAACTACAACCTGCAAAAAGGATTTACACTACTAGTACAAAATAAAGTAAAGGTTTATTATGAAATACAGTAGATAAAATATTTGTTCACTATGCAACGAAAAGTAACAATATTTACAAATTCATATACATCAAAACTCAAGTTTTACAACATATAAAATTTATACATGTTTGGCAGTCAGTCTTCGATCTTAAAGCCCACTATTCACTCTTCAAAATCTAGGCTCGACTCGGCCTAGAGGAACTCTCTGGTTCTTCCCTGTCACCTGCGCGAAGAATAACATTCGTGCTAAGCCAACGGCTTAGTGGTACAAACTACAGTGCTATGATGCTTTAATGCCATGCTAATGTCACACAATCAATATTCAAGATCAATTCAAGAGAATATTATATTTCACAATCTTACATTATTTAATAATTAATCAAAACATTCATGATTAACATTGAAAACAAAGACAAGCATGGGCCCACAAGACACTAATATGTTATTCAAAGTTCAGAGTTACTGCTTTGGTCTATAATCACAATCATTAAGCCCGTAGGCGATATATATATCTCTATCCATGGATAGGGTAACAGACCCAGTCTCTTGGACCTCAACTCGGCTAAACTCGAGGAAATCCTCAGCCCGACAAGACTGTTACCTGTAATAGACCCAGTCTCTTGGACCTCAACCCGGATAAACCAAGGAGATCCTCAACCCGGCAAGACTGTTACTATAATTCACATTTCACATTTATCAACTGGAATCGGCTTACGACCCGGTCTTTTCACCTATCCAGTACTTTATAGGCATGCCACCAAACCCAGAACTCTGAAGGTTGAATAACAAATTAAACACAAAATTCTTTTCATTTATATCTTTATACATTTCTTTCTCAATTCATTTCATTCTCATAAGCAAATTAGGCAACCATGCCTCAATCATCTCATTTGCATCATCACATATTGCACATTTCACATTTCGTTATATTTCAAATCACATTAATCAATTCATTATTCGAATGGATATAATCAATGGCATTAACACATATTTTACATGCTCATCACAACATTCACATTATACCAAACATAACATTATTAATATACATCCACAATGCATTAGATTCCTTATCACATTTATAATTATGTCTCAAGTCTCAATATCATATGAATGTATGCAATAATGTAGTTTGTACTTACCTTAAAACCAACTCACACCAATCTATACACCTACTCTTCCAAGAATCCTCAACACTTAGGTTAGGGCAATTCAACCTCTTCACAACCTAATCCAAAAGGAATATTAGCAAAATGACCATATGAATAGTAAATTCTGGTTTTAGACTCCACTTTATCCTTATTTTGAAAAATTGTATAAAATATTCTACTTGATTAAAAACTCTAAAATTTTTACAGAACTTTGTGAATTCCATGAATTAAATTCAATAAACGTGGTTCCAAATTATTTTTATCAAATACTAGACTTACTAAGCAACAACATATCCAAAATCCAATTGGATATTATTTTTCTACATTTTATTAAAAATCCTGAAAGATAGCTGTCTCAGTTAAGGTACCTGCTGGAACAGGTCTAATAAAAATAATCTTTCCAAAGTCATAACCATTCCAAAATCGAATCAACATATTTTTCAGTCATTCTAGACTCATAGAGGCACAACATATCAAAAATTCAATTCAAGAACATTTTTCTATATTTAATTAAAAATCATAAAAGTCACAGCCTTTACTAATTGTAAAAAAGAAAAAATTTCACTAAACACAACTCTTACTCTTCCATCACCAACACCAACCTAACTTCTTATCTTTAATTCCATTTCCATCACATACAAACACTTCACAAGAAATCCTAACCATATTATCAACAACACTTCATCAAACTCAAAAATAACTTCAAAAACAACAAGAGCAATCAAGAGAGAACTTACCAAAATAATGAAATTTCTTGAAATTCCAACTTGTTTATTTGAAATCTCCTTTGAATTTGATCTTAGAAAATCAAACTCTATCTTGCTCTCTTAACTTTGGAGTACCCGGCCAAGAAAAGAAAAAGAAGAAAAATGAAAAGGAAATTAAAGACAAAGTCAAAGTTCTCATCTCTTTAAACCTCCACCAAGCAATCTAAAAAGAAAATTACTAAAATACCCTCTTCTATATATCTTAACTCCCTTTTACTTATTTGTCCTTTTTAGTAATTTCATAAGTAACCAAAATAAATATCTTCTTCCTTTGACCATCCATTTGACTTGTGTATATGTTATATATATATCCATAAATACAACATATACACTCCTTTTTAAATTATTTTCTCTTTCCAATAACATATACATTTTAATTAAAATAAAACAACAATTATACTAAAACTTCTAGGCACATTTTGGGATATTACAGAAATCAATTTAGATTTATTAAAGTATCCAAACCAGCTCAAGTTTATTTCAAGCACCCAAACTAGCCCGGGTTTAATAAAGTATCCGAGATCAACTCAAATCTATCAAGGCAGATTACTTTTCATACTCTGAATAAATTCAAGTTTGTTCAAGTAGAAAGCAAGATTGTAGATCCTTAATTTTGGCCTAAAATGAAATTCATTTTTAATTAAATGGCTTGTATCAAATATATTTTCAATTAAAAGGCCCCAATTAAAATTTTGATCTAATTAAAAGCCCAAATAGAATCTAGTCCGATTTAAAAAGGGCTAAAGTGACGAACTAATGAATGGGCCTTCCCAATTCGACATGAGCCTTTAAACCGTAGCAAATCTAGTCTTTCGATGTTCTTAGTGGGGATTTTTGCACCCACTTCCATGTGCAATAGTTCTTGTGACTTCGGCATTATTAGGCTCAGGGCCTTAGAGAACACGGGCCTAAACTCGGAGAAAATGGAGTTGCCACCTGGACGGGCAAGTGTAGACCCTTAATTATGGCACGGTTTAGGATTAAGAAGCTTACCTTATTCTGTTATAATTTTAAAGAGCCTAAACCTAATTTTAAAGCTTAAATATTAGATGGTCTAATTCATAAAAGCCTAAATAAAATGGTATAATTAGTTCGGTCCAAAAGTAATTAAAAATTGGGGTTCAGTTTGAGTCAGGGCTGCCAAAACTGATATGAGGGAGACCTCATATCAATTTGGGTAGCCAAAATCAATATAAGGCTCCCTCATATTGATATGGGTAGCAAAAATCAATATGAGGGAGGCCTCATATCAATTTGAGCCTCCCAAATCGATATCAGGCTGCCTCATATTGATTTGGAAAGCCCAAATCGATATGAGGTGCACTCCATGTCAATTTTGGCCTTTAATCCGAGTCCTAAACACAATTGTATCGGCCATTTGACATCCTAATTAACTTATGAGAGTCAGATTAGGTTTAGGGTCAAGGTAAGTTTTTCTATAATTATGTGATTAGCACAAATAGAGAGGAAGAAACTTGGATTAAAAATTTGGCAGTAAAGAAAAGAGAGGATAATAGTTTTATGAAACCCTAATCATCAAGGAGCAATAATTCGAACTGTTGGGAAAATTATTCAAAGACTTTAGAATTTGGATAAGACTTAGAACTTAGAGAATGACAGGGACATTCTTTTGGAAATTGGAAAAAGCAATAGACCTAAAGGACAACCCATAATCAAGGAAGCAAGCTAGGTCTTCTGTCCTGGTATTAGCTCATCCAAAACTTCATCCAACAATTTTGGTGGAGCCTTCAAACGTAGGTAAGATTATTCTAATGTTGTGTTTATTAAATCATTGATTATCTTCATCTTTTAATCCATCATCATACTGCTAAGGTTATTAAAATTTTTCCTTTAATTTAGTTTGAAATAACATTTTAATTACCTGTAGTAGCATAAATTATTTTGTACATTAAATAAGGTTTTAATTAAAGCAAATAGTATGATTATTCAAAATACAAACCTAAACCCTAATTTATTCAAACCCCAAATCTTAATTAATTCTATTTTTCAAATCATCACAGTAGCATATTCCTTTCAAATATCTAAAGATTTTATTTTATTTTCATAAGCTTTAATCTTATTTACTTAAACCCTAATTTAGTAATTAAAATTCTAAAACTCTAATTTAAGACGTAAAACTCTAAATTTATATTTTTATTGCTTTATTTAAAGTTTTAGATTTGATTGTGTAGCTTATTATATATTTTGATGATTGATTTATTTAATTTTGATGTTTGGTTATTTAATTTATCATGGATGAATATTTTTTCAATTATTATTTATTTATTAAAATTGTAAGACGTTTGTTTCCATGATTGGGTAGCTCATTACATAATTTTCATGTAATTTAAATTGTTTTTATATTTTGGGATTAATGTAAAGGACACGTTTCCACCTTTTGGTGGGTATCCTATTTAGTTTTAGACATTTGACAATGTAAGAACATTTTTCCATCCTTGGATGGGTGTCCACTTATTTATTTTATTTGAACATTGCTTTGATTTTAATAAAATGATGCTTTTATTCTAATGATTGCATGTAGTATGGATAATATTATTATATTTAAAAATTTTATAATATTAAGACCTGAAAAGGAGGCCGGTTCCAATGAATCGGGCATTGTGGGGGTGCTGCGCCATTTCTCACCTTCCCCACACGTACCCAACTTTTTGAACCCAATAGGGGGTTAGAGATTCCTTAGGAATTGAGTCATCCACCCCTTTCTTTTTTTCTAGCCTGTCCGAGAGGTGACTCCATTTTCTCTGGGTTTAGGCCCCTGTTCTCTAAGGCCATGAGCCTAACAGTGACAAAGTTACAAGAACCATTCCACGTGGGAGTGGGGGCAAAAATCCCCGCTCACAATGGCGACTCCACTAGGAATAAGAGAAGTTAATTCCATTGATCTTTATCTTATTCTATTCTTTCTTATCATGATAGTATCCATTGCATCATTTAGATTGCATCATGTGCGTGAGTTAAGACTCCCATATTACCCGTGTTATGTTATGTAAGGGATACCATACTTTCACTCAAGGTATGGAGATCGTGTATGGCATAACCACTCATAGCCTTGTATCTTTTTGGTATATACTTGCTATGGGAACCTAGGCCTTTCAACTAAAAAACTAGAGCTCATGTAATTGGCCTAGTTACTTTCCTTAGATTTTACCCCAAATGCTTGTTGTTTGACTATGGTTAATTTATCTTAGTTTAAATCATGACTTATTTGGTTTGTTCTTTTTCTAATATGACCTAATTAAATTGTGAGCTCAAATAATTTTTCCTCTAAATCCAAAAGACCAAAGCTATTTTTAAAATTTTCAAAATGGTCTTTTTTATATAAAACTTTTCCAAAAACAAGTCAAAAATTCTTTTCTCATGACCCAAATACAAAGCCCAAAATTTATTTTTTCTAAAACCTTTTTACAATGGGCTTAGAAACAAAATCATTTTCACACCCTTTTGAAAGAGCTTACGAATATTTAGGTCAATTATGGAATACCAAAAACCAATTGTGAGCCTAGTTTATATTAACAATTATTAATCATGGGTTTATTTTTGGCATGAATCATCAGTTACTTTTTCAAGTGAGAAATCTATTTATAATAAACCTTTTAATTTAGTTTAATCCAATATAACATAAAAGCTGCTTTAGTTGATTAGATGGATTAAAGCCTAATTAATGGGAATTATCATGAACTGATTTCCATGTTTGAAAATATAACTATTGGTTGAAACGTCCGAAGGAATTATTCGAAAAGAAGATACCCTATGTTGGTATTTTGTTAACCATATACCTAGGAAAAGAGACTGCCATTTGTGTGTGAAAGATATAAGGCTGGAAGGAACATCTTAATTATCTTGGTTTATTTGTTGTTCATGCATCCATGCATACATACATACATTTCCATCTCATATCATTGGTCCATTATGGCTCACAGGCCTAGAGTATGGTAATTCAAGAGCATACAATGACACCATGTCCAACAGTGATCTTGATTCAAGTGCTTTATTGGAAGGATGGATGGAAACTAGCTAAGGGTTATAATCGATGAGGTTGTCAAAGTTAGGATGGCCGAACTACGAGATCAATTGGTTGAAATTATGAGGACCCAGTTCATTGAAATTCTGGAGATCATCAACAATGCTAATGAGACATCTTCCATTGCCGTACAGAAGAAGAGAAAGGCAACATTAACAAGGAACATGTCTACTGATAGAGATTAAATGAGGGATCAATCCCTATTCTACAAGACCAGTCGAACTAGGTGCTGTATAAGTGGAGCAATAAGGGCATCTACCACCCCAGCGGGCAAAGTCAAAGGGAAAGATGAGATGTTGAGAAAAATGCGACAATTGAACCAGCAAAGAAGCATAAAGTTTTGGACTTGAGGGAGCCTTTCTCAAAGATGTTAGAAAATCTAATGAAGATGGATTTGCTACAACCATTGGCACCTCGCCTCTACACAAGCCTCTGCCTCTAAACTTTAATGCCAAGGTCTTCTGTCAATTCCATCAAGTGTAAGGGAATGAGATAGATAAATGTGTTTGATTAAGGCATGAGATCCAAGATTTGACTGACAGTGGAAAGCAGCCTGAGCCTGGTAAGCCTAACACTAAGAATAATCCTCTGCCTAAATTTGGAAGGGCGCCACCGCTTACAAACTTCATGAAGAGTTTTATCTTGTCATCCTATGATGATATGAATAAAGAAGCTGCTAAAGATGATGTGCTACTAAGCAAGCTTGGACTAACTGTAGATGATGAAGCAATGATCCTTGATGATGAAAAAATCCTTGCCCTTGATATGTCTAAATAAATGGAGTATCTTCGACTCCAACTCAACAAACTTCCCTTAGCTTGGACTGTTGCTCTTTTTTATTTTGCTTCTTTAGTACTTATTTGGAACAATTATGTTTTTAAAATTATGTTTGTTTGAATAAATTATGTTCATCAAATTTTTCATGGTCTTTGTCCATTTTGGTGTCCAACCGATGATGAATTTAGCTTGATCTTTATGAATTAGTATATCTATGCATTATAATTCGAATGACTTTACTGGGAGAGGGAATTGTTCTATAGCCTTAAGTTGTGTATGCTTACATAGAGAGGGCTCCTACATAATTATCTTTGTCTAGTTAGTCTTAGAACATGCTTTGAAAAACTTTCGAGCTAAAATTGAACTTTGCTTATTTAAGGGAGAGATGATCTAGACATTATTTGGTAAGCCAACAACTAGAATCCACCCAATTAATTGTCAATCCCTAGTTGTCTCTTTGAGCCTTTATGAAATTTTAGCTTTTACTTTATTGACTTATAAGCCCAATGACCTGCCCTGAGCTGTTTTTACACTTTTGACAAATCTAATGATCACTAAGGTGAAGAGGCAAGAAGATAAAAGAAAGGAATGCATAGTCAAGACTATATGAATAGTTGAAGTTCTCAAAACCATAAAGGTAGTTGAAGTTCACCTGATATTAGACCTAATATCTCAAATTTATTAAGATGATTTATCCTTGTTAAAATAAGACTCACTCTGCTTCACTCGTCCGTAAACAAATGTATAGAATGGTGCAAGCGAGATAATTCTTTTGGAGCTAAGACCCAACACAAAAAAAATGAAAAAAAAAGAATAAAGAAAAGGAAAAGAGAAAGAGAAAAAAAAAGCAAAAAAGAAAAAATGGATCCTGAGTTTGTGCGAAATCAAAAGAAAACAAAATACAAATGGAAGTCCAGAAAGCCAATTGAGTTTTCCTTTACCTAAAGCAGTAGAAGGAAAAGACAGTTTGACTTAAATTGGTCCAACCCAACCAAAATCAAAGAGGTAGGAGAAAGGTCATCTAAGTCTTGAAGGCCATATACTTGACAGTCCCATAGGAAAGAAGGACAAAATGATAAAGAAGTTAAAAAAGAAACAAAAAAAAGTGAAAAAAAAAGAAAGAGAAAGAAAAGGGAAAAGAAGAAGCGAAAAGGAATATGGGTACAAAACTTTTTACAAAGTCAAACACTGTCCTAATCAAGATCAAGATTCATGTAAGGAATAAAGAAGAATGTTGAAGCTCCATCTTTTCATGCTTCCAACTCTTTAGACAAGAAATTTGTAGTGTGAGTGTTTACCCATAGTGTCACAATGGCTCCAACATACAATTGGCCTTCACTTAAACTCGTGGCCCTTATAGACCCCGTTTTAAGCCTATCAAAGACCTGTTGATCTCTATTGGTAGGTAGAGTCTATTAATGGAGATAGTTTGAATAAACATGCATATGAGATAGAAAATATTTAAACTCGATGAGAACTTTGGCTAGGTAATGTGTATATGCCCATCTGAAGTGCAACAGTTCTTACTTAAATAGAAATGATTCATGAGTTTAGTACAGTAACTAGGGTTGTCATATTATAAATATTTTAATTTGAAAAATCAAGTCCTGAGGTAAATTGATTTGGCAAAGCCAACATTTGATTTCAAAATCAAAATTCAAAATTAAAAAAAAGGAAACAAAAAATTTTTTTGTACAAAGCCTTCAAGTTAAGGGAAGTATGTCAAACCATCGAATCTCGAAGGACACATTGGGCAAAATAAAAGATTATTTGCAAGGTTGTGATGAAGTTACAAACTAGCGTGCTAAATCTTAATGGATGTATTTCTGTTGTTTGCGGTCTCCACTAGTCATCTCCTCGACATCTTGAAGGTAAAAGCCATAAATGTGAAGCCTTCTATCATTCCAATGCAAGATCTAAATAGGCAACTGGAAAGAGTCAATGAGAACACTTCAGTTGATCACCTCGGTCTGTGAGTCGATGGAGCCACTGCAAGCATTACTCATGCATATCATGCGTATATGAGCATATCACACTGCATTTTTCTTTATCAAAATCCTTTTCACTTGAGCTCTCAACTTCTTTAGTGGCCTTGAGAGCTATAGCTTCCTTTTGTCCTTCTCACCTTTATCATCTTCTTTTTCATTATGCAATTCAAAGGTAAGAAGTTTTCCAACTAGCTCATTAGTCCTTGATGTGCTAAGATCATGAGCTTTTAAAATGAAGAAACCTTTGACTCAAAGTTTTTCTTAACTCTAAGTGTTCGTAATATTTTGCTATTGACATCACCTAGATCATATACTTTTCCATATTTTTTCAAGTCATTGACAATAGCAAATAATTGATTTGTTATTTCAGTGACATTCTCATTTGGCTTCATTTTGAAGAGTTCATGTAACACCCTTATACCCTATGCACGTATAATACACACACCCAGTATATGTATAATACGCATATACGGTATAAAAATATCACAGACCAGTTTGATAAAAAATTTTACATTTATGATTTAAAATTTCAAATACTAAATATATAAAATTAAATAGTATATAAATATTCTTTACTTGTTATAGGAACCCAAAATAAACATTTTATATGAAAATCTCTAGAAAAAATTCTCCAGAGTTTTATCTGTAATTTGGACATCTCAAAATTTATCAATTATACAACTTGCATCAGAAAACACTACCAAATAATTTCAAATCACCATTTCATCCATACTCCTCAATTTCACCAAGTTTCTCAAACATTTATGTATATATATAATTTAGAACACATTTAAACCCCCATTTCAAATAACTTAACCCAAACATTCTTTATTGTTTACAATACATAAAATCTAAAAATATGATATAATATACATAATACTCAAAATATACAATAACATAAAATATATACATGCTGCTGATAATGTTTTTGATCTTGATATCAACTCTACAAGCACAACCACAAGTCTAGACCCGACCTGGTCTAGAAGAACTCTCCGGCTCAGCTGAATCTACCATGTCACCTGCGCGATGTAAATAATCGCGCTAAGCCAAAAGCCTAGTAATACAAGCATGATAACAATAAAACTCAAATGCAATGCCAATGCACAATGCATATGGATATCATATCATTTCATTTTCTCATACTTTTCAAATATTTCACAATCCACAATTCACATAAAAACAAACAAAAACATGGGCCCAAAGATAACTAATATGCTATTCAAACTCCAGAGTTACTATTTTAGTCTGTAATGACACCATGTGTCTAGCCCCATAGGCAATATATCAATGTAATAATCCAACTAGGTCTAAGCTTATGACCCTGTCATTTTACCAAGCCTAGCTTTAAGGACCTGTTTTTGAGGTGAGGTTTACGACCCGGTCATTTCACCTCAAAAACATTTTCACAGTGACGCCCAGTGTCTAGCCCGTAGACAAATCAAAGGCATGCCGCTAAACACAGAACTCTGAAAATTGAATAACATACTAGGCACACAATTTATTCATATTTCTCATTTATATCGATATCAATTCATTTCATTATGTTTCTACATATCTCATTACATTATACCACATTTTTGCATTTACAACACATTACCCAATTACTTTGGGTATTTACACATAATTCACATATTAATCACATTTAATGTAATCTAGCCAATACCAATGGCTTTTTAACAATGCACTTAATGCATACACAACAAATGGCATTACCCAAATACTTTGGGTCATTTTCAAATAATACACATATTTCACATTTTACACAATTTAGCCATCACCAATGGCTTTTCACAATGCATTTAACACATATGTGACATTACAAATGTCATAGCACATTATTCCTACATAACAAATGTATCAAGTAGCTTAACACATTTTCCAACCAAAATGTGTTAAGCCCAAATATTATGCAAACGCAACCAATGTATTCAAAGTTTGTACTTACCTCAAATAGCAACCAAAACAAGCTTAAAACAACCTTCAATCCTATCCTTCCACTTGCCCTTCACCACTTGGATGAAGTAAATCAACCTTCCTCAATGCCTAAACTAAATGTGATAGCAAATAATCATTTAGTATAATATTTAATGGCATTTCCAATATTAAACCATAATTAAACCCCATCCAAGCAAAAATCCAAAATTTAAGGCTAACCTCAATTTAACTTTGGTTTCTCATACTAGGCCATTAATTTTAATGTATTAAGTTTATTTATATTATTAGAAACATATTTTAATGCATTTAAACCATTTACATTACAAAAACACACTCTTATACACAAAACTCTAAAATTGCATAACCTTCCCATTGAAGGTTTTCCATTCCAACACAATCCATTAATCATTTCAAGCTTATATTCATCACTTTTAACACTAAACAACATGCTTAAACAAATAAAATCAAACAATGCTACAACTTTGAAAAAATCACTTTTCCAAAACCCTAAATCACATTTCCATTCTTAAACTCCAACCAAACACAACTGTGAGCGGGGATTTTTGTCCCCACTCCCTGTGGAATGGTTCTTACGACTTTCGGCACTGTTTAGGCTATGGGGCCTTAGAGAACACGGACCTAAGTCCGGAGAAAATGGAATTGCCACCCGGATGGGCCGGGAAAAAAGAAAGGGGTGGATGACTAGATTCCTAAGGAATACTCAACCCCCTAATGGGTTCGAAAAGTTGGGTACGTGTGGGGAAGGTGAGAAATGGCCCAGTATCCCCACAACACCCGGTTCATTGGAACCGGCCTCCTTTACAGGTCTCAATATTATAAAATTCTTAAATATAACAACATTATCCATATTACACACAATAATTAAAAGAAAGCATCAATATATTAAAATCAAAGCAAGGTCCAAGCAAAACAAATAAATGGACACCCATCCGAAGATGGAAACATGTCCTTACATCACATGCCTAAATAGAACACCCACCGAAAGGTAGAAACATGTCCTTTACATAGGTTCTAAAATAGAAAAGAAAATTAAATTACATGATATTTAACTAATGAGGTACCCACCAAGTGGAAACATACCTCTTACAACATTTGGAAATCTAAATAAATTGATAAAAGTAAATAATCATTCATCATAAATAAATCATTCATCAAAGATATTAAATATCAATAGAAAGTAAACATCCATCCATGATAAGCTAAATAAACCAAGCATTGAACTTAAATAAATTAAAGCATGTAAAATAAATTAAAGCATAATCAAATATGGAATTGAATAAGGCAAATAAAAATCCAAATTATAGCTACTGTTTCCATTTAGGATCCTTTATTTCATGTGTTTAGGGTTTTAGATTTTCATGGGTTTAAGATACTGTGACTTTTTAAAGAATTAAAATAGATTAAGGATTTTATGTTTTAAAATGTTGGTAAGACACTTTGATTAACCAAATTAAGGTTTGAATGGTGAAATCATGAAACTAGTGTTTTGAACACTTTAAAATACTTTTGATTTGTGGTTATAAATTATGATTTCAAGCTCACTGTGTAAAATTAAAATATTTGTGTTTATATGATTTTTAAGGTTTTAAAGGATTAGGGTTTATAAAAAAATTAGGGTTTAAGGCTTTAAAGGGTTAGGGTTTTACTATTTTAGGTTTGGAGTTGAGTTAGGGTTTAGTGTTTTAAAATTAGGGTTTCGGTGGATGCATGAAGCTTTTAGGGTTTGAAAATCAATTTGATACTTTTATGAGGTTTTAAGAAAATAAACAAACGATTTAAAGTTTATAAAAGCAAAAAAGAAATTTTTAAAGCTTTTGGAAAGAAACAGAATATAATTTAAGGGTTTTGATAATTTGGAAAGTAAATTAGGGTTTTGGGGTTTTGAAGGAATAAAATTAATAACTTTAAATTCTTTGGAAAATAAAGCAACGAATTAGTGTTTTTAACTTTAGAAAAACTAAATTAAAGTTCTAGGGTTTTTGATTTTGAAAGACACAATTTTCTAGTTTTAGCTACTGTGAAAAATATAACAAAAAAAAAGAATTTAATACATACCTCCTTTTGATGGTTCCTCCAAAAATAATTCTTCTTGGATTAACTAAAACAAAGGCAGGCTTTGCTGCCTTTGAATTTCCTTGAATTGTTTTTCGACTCCCTCAAAAATTGAATTGAATTACTGCCTTTCCTACTTAGTTTTGAATCAAAATTTGTTCCTCTTTCCTCTTAGATTTCTTTCCCTCTTCCTGCCTCCCTTTTTCTGTGTTGTAATTATACTTATTTATAGATTTTTTTTGTTGTTTTTTCCTAGTTGCTCACGGCATACATTATTTATTAAGAAAAGGAAACCAAAACCTAATTGCATTAGGTTTCGAAAAATTTTGCTGGCGAAAAAAAACTGCTGCGAAAAAATTGCTCTGGCAAAAAACCTGCCGCAGCTAGCGAAATAGGCCTGCGGGCCATTTCTCCCGCAGGAAACTCGTGCGGGCGAAATGCCCACGGGCCTGTTGACTTTTGGCAACAATTTTTTCGTCACCGATTTTTCCGTCGCCAATTTTTATTTTTATTTTTATTTTTTGATTTTTATTTTTTATTAATAAAAATTAGATACTAAAGCAAAAATTATTTAATTAAGTTAAAAAATTATTTTGGACCAATTAAAATATATTAAAAAACACAAAAAATATTTTGGACCGGACTGGGTCAAAAATTAAGGGTCTACAACAACCAAATCCAATATTTGACTTTAAAATACTTGTTTATGCATCAAAACAACTCATTTGGAATCAATTTGCACAATTAAAATCCATGATTTTTCAAACCCTAAAAGTACATAACCTTAAATTCTCTCTCTTCACCATTCTTACCCAAACTCAACTATTCTTCAATCCAACCTTAAAATCATTTTTAACTACCCAAATTAACATCATACACACCAATTCCAATAATTATAATATACTACTTAAAAATCCAAAATTGCACATAATCAAAATTTTCATAGAATTCAAAGAAAGGAGTTGGAAACTTACCAAATTTGGTGGAAATCACCAAAAATTCACTTTAAACTTGTTAAATCCTTCAATTTTGTGGTGTATGGAAGAATCAAAATCTTGGTCTAAGCTCTCATGGTGGTTTGGCCCTTGTGAGAAGAAGAAGAAGAAGAAGATGAAAAACTTTTTAATTTTCTCTTTCCTTTCATCTTTTATTTTAAACCATATATATATTTTATTTAATCTTTTAATAATTAATTATTTAATTATTTATTTAATAAATTAAAAGTCCAAAAATCCATCTTTCATTCAAAATTTATTTATTTTTAAATTAATTTAATAATTTTTAATTTTTAAGATTTAATTACCAAAATACCCTTTTTACTTTGACTTTTGACTTTTCTTTTAAAAAGTGTTGATTTTATAATATTTTGTATATATATCATATATATTCCACTTTTTCATTTAAAATCCTTTCATTTTTTATTTAAAATCATTAATTTAATTTATACAATTTAATTATAATGTATTTTATCAAATTTCTAAAAATTAGAAGTTTTTAAAAAAATGGGATAATACAATTCTCTCCCCCTAAAATAAATTTCGTCCTCGAAATTACCTGCTCTCAAGTCTGAAACAATTGGGAAAACTGACTCTGCATCATCTGCTCACTCTCTCATGTCGCCTCCTCAGTGACATGATTCCTCCTCAATGTCATGATTCCTGCAAAGGACTTTCAAAGGTGGCACCCTCTTATTCCTCAATTCTTTAACCTCTCATGCCAAAATCGTCATCGGTTCTTCTTCGTAAGTCATATCTGGACTCACCTCAAAAGACTCCACTGATAGGATATGAGATGGGTTAGACCTATATCTCTGAAGCATCAAAACATGGAAGACATTATGAATTTGATCCAACTCAGGCGGCAATGCTAGTCTATAAGCCAATGGACCAACTCTCTCCAACACCTCATATGGTCCTACAAAATGAGGACTCAACTTCCCTTTGCGACCAAACCTCAAAATCTTCTTCGATGGAGACACCATCGAAAACACTTTATTTCCTACACTGAACTCTATGTCTCTTCTCTTCAAATATGAATAGGATTTCTATCAGTCTAAAGTTGCTTTCAAATGACCCCGAATCACCTTCACTTTGTCTTCTGTTTCCTTAATCAAATAGGGACCGACTAGTTTACCTTCCCCAACCTTATCCCAACACAAAGGTGTCCTGCATCTCTTACCATACAAGGCCTCATAAGGAGCAATCCCAATACTAGGCTGATGGTTGTTGTTATATGCAAACTCAATTAGTGGCAAAAATCTATCCCAATTCCCGAAAAAATCAATGATACAACTCCTCAACATATCATCTAGAATTTGTATCACTCTCTCTGACTGCCCATTTGTCTGAGGATGGAAAGTAGTACTAAAATATAACCAAGAACCCAAAGCACTATGCAAACTCTTCCAAAACCTTGAACTAAACCAGGGATCTCTATCCGACACCAAAGAAACTGAGACTCCATGTAACCTCACTATCTCACTGATAAGTCAACCTCTCAAGAGAATAATCCATCCGAACTGGAAGAAAATGAGTTGTCTTCATCATCCAATCAACTATCACCCAGATTACATCATGCTTCTTCTAGGTCAAAGGCAGTCCAGTCACAAAATCCATTGTCACTAGCTCCCATTTCCACTCGGGCACTGATAAAGTGTAGACCCTTAAGAAAGATTAAGAAAGATTGAAACCAGAAAAGGCAGAAGGCGGAAAAAGGAATTAGCAACAAGTATTAATCATCAAATAATCAATCCATCAAAGGCAGCAACACTGCCTTTGTTATTGTTCATCCAGAAAACAATTTGGAGGAACTTTCAACGCAGGTTTTGTGTCTTAATCTTGAATTTGCTTAAACATTCAATTGTTATATCATTTTTATTCTTACTGGTTTTTCATTTGTTTATTTTTGTTATCACTATGATTTAATAATATAAATTGATAAACCCTAATTATATATTATGTTCATTATTGTTTCATCCAATAGCTCAAAAATTTAGAGAATTTCAAAAAGCCCCGAACTATCTTCTTATTTCTCTAAACCCTAATTTTCTTTATAGTTTCTAAAAACTTTAAACTTAATTGTTTCTATAAAATTTTAAATTGTTTTCTTAAATCCTATGATTGAATATGTTTTCCAAAATATATAAAACCCTAAAATATCTTATTAATTCTCAAAAACCCTAACCCTTTTCTCACCTTCACCACATGTACCCAACTTTTCAATCCTATTAAGGGGTTGGGGATTCCTTAGGAATCGAGTCATCCACTCCTATCTTTTTCCTAGCCCTTTCGGATGGCGACTCCATTTTTCTCCAGGCTTAGGTTCGTGTTCTCTAGGGTCCCGAGCCTAAATAGTGCCAAAGTCGTAAGAACCATTCCACCGGGAGTGGGGGCAAAAATCCCCGCTCACAGTGGCGACTCCATTGGGGACAAGAGAAGTTGATTCCGTTGGTCTTTATATTATTCTATTCTTTCTTATAAGGATACTATTCATTACATCATACTAGATTGCATCGCGTGCATGAGTTAGGACACCCGTGTTACCCATGTTGTGTTATGTAAGGGATACCAAACTTTCACTCAAGGTATGGAGATCAAGCATGGCATAATCACCCATAGCCTTGTACTTTTTGGTTTATACTTGCTATAGGAACCTAAGCCTTTTAACCCAAAGACTAAAGCTCATGTAGTTGGCCAAGTTACTTTCCTTAGGTTTTACCTCAAATGCTTGTTGTTTGACTATGGTTAATTTGTCTTGGCTTAAATCATGGCTTATTTGGTTTGTTCTTTTTCTAATATGACTTAATTACATTGTGAGCTCAAATAAATTTTTCTTTAAAGTCCAAAAGACCAAAGCTATTTTGTTTTCAAGATGGTCTTTAGACATAAGACTTTTTCTAAAAATAAATCAAAAAATTCTTTTCTAAAGACTCAAATACAAAACCCAAAATCCATTTTTCTAAAATCTTTTTACAATGGGCTTAGAAACAAAATTATTTTTATCCAACCTTTTCTTACAAAGAGCTTGCAAATTATTTAGGTCAATTACGAAATACCAAAAATCAATTGTGAGCCTAGTTTATACTAAGAATAATAAATCATGGGCTTGTTTTTGGCATAAATTATTAGTTACTTTTTTAAGTGAGAAATCTATTGATAATAAACCTCTTAATTTAGTTTTAATCCAATATAGCATAAAAGCTACTTTAGTTGGTTGAATGGATTAAAACCTAATTAATGGGAATTATCATGAACTGATTTCCAATTTCAAAAATATAACCATTGGTTGAAATGGCTGAGGGAATTATTCGAAAAACAAGATACCCCATGTTGGTATTTGGTTAACCTTATACCTAGGAAAAGAGACTCGCCATTCGTGTCTGGATGTTATAAGGTTGGAAGGGACGTTCCACTTATCTTTGTTTATTGTTTGTGCATACATGCATACATACATACATGCATCACATGACATATCATTAATCCTTTCTGGCTCATAGACCTAGAGAACAGCAATTCAAGAGCATACAATGATACCACCTACAATAATGATTTTGATTCAAGTATACTTAATTGGAAGGATGGACACAAAACCAGCTAAGGGACATAGTCGATGAAGTTGTCAAAGCTAGGATGGCCGAGCTATGTGATCAATTGGTTGAAATTATGAGGACCCAGTTGATTCAAATTCTGGAGATCATCAACAATGCTAATGAGGCATCTCCCATTGACATAAGAAGGAAGGGAAAGGTAGCATCAATGGGGAACATGTTCACTAATAGAGATCGAATGAAAAATGAGAGATCAATCCCTATTCTACAAGACCAACCGAACCATGTGCTACCTAAGTGGAGCAGTAAGGGCGGCTATCATCCTAGTGGGCAAAGTCAAAGGGAAAAAGGAGGTGTTGAGAAAAATGTAACAACTGAGCAAACAAATAAGAATAAATTTTCAGACTTAAGGGAGCCTTTGTTAAAGATGTTAGAAAATCCAATGAAAATGGATTTGCTACAACCTTTGGCACCTCGACCTCTACATAAGCCTCTACCATCAAATTTTGATGCCAAGGTCTTCTATCAATTCCATCAAATGCAAGGGCATGAGATAGATAAATATGTTCGATTAAGGCACAAAATCCAAGATTTGATTGACAGTGGAAAGCTGCCTGAGCTTGATAAGCCCAACAGTAAGAATAATCCTCTGCCTGAATTTGGAAGGGCACTATTGCTTATAAACTTCATGAAGAGTTTTATCTTGTCATCCTATCATGATATGGACAAAGAAGTTGCTAAAGATGATGTGCTACTAAGCAAGCTTGGGCTAACTGTGGATGATGAAGTAATGACCCTTGATGATTGAAAAAATCCTTTTCCCTTGAGATGTCTAAATAAATGAAGTATCTTTGACTCCAACTCAACAAACTTTCCTTGGCTTGAATGTTGCTTTTCAATTTTTCTTTCTTTAATATTTAATTGGAATAATCGTGTTTTTCAAATTTAAAGTTGTTTGAATAAATTACTTTCATTAAAATTTTTGTTGGTCTTTGCTAATTTTGGTGCTCAACCAATGAGGAATCTAGCTTGATAATTCATGAATTAATATATTTATGCATCATGACTTGAATTACTTTACTAGATAAGGGAATTGCTCTATAGCATTGAGTTGTGTATGCTTACTTAGAGAGGGCTCCTGCATAATTACCTTTGTCTAGGTCCTAGTCAGTCTTAGAACATGCTTTGACAAACTTTCGAGGCACAATTGAACTCTGCTTATTTAAGGGAGAGATGATCTAGGCATTGTTTGATTATCCAACAACTAGTAGCTACTCTATTAAATATCAATCCTTAGTTGTCCCTTTGAGCCTTCATAAAATTTTAGCTTTCTTTTTATTGGCTTACAAACCCTAACAACCTACCCTGAGCTGCTGTGATACTTTTGACAAGTCTTATGATCAATAAGATGAAGAGGCAAGAAGATCAAAGAAAGAAACGAATAGTCAAGACCATGAAGATAGTTGATGTTATCAAGACAATAAGGGTAGTTGAAGTTCTCCTAATATCTCCAATCTATCAAGATAACATTAGAGTAACAAATGATTTATCCCTGTGAAAGGAGATTTATGTCACTCCACTCATCCATTATTAGAAACCCAAGTTTGTACAAACAAGACAACTCTTTTAGAGCTAGAACCAAAGAAAAAAACAAAAGAAAAGAAAAGAAAAAAAGAAAAAAAAAGAAGAAGAAGAAAAAAAAGAGAAAAGAGAAAGAAAAAAAGAAAAAAAAAGAAGAAGAAGAAAAAAAAGAGAAAAGAGAGAAAAAAAAGGAAAAAAAAAGAAGAAAAAAGATAAAACCTAAAAAGGCGATTCAAAAAGCCAACTGAGTTCTCTTTTACCTAAGACAACAAACGGCTTTCATTTGGTTTATAAGGACACTTTGACTTGAATTGGTCTAGCCCAACCAAAGATTCGATCAAAATCAGAGAAAAAGGAGAAAAACCATCCAGTTCTTGAAAGTTATGTTCTTGACAGTCCTACAAGGAAGAAGGACAAAATGATAAAATGCTCAAAGAAAGGGAGGAGTAAGAAAAATAAAAATAAAAAAAAAGGAGAAGAAGAAAAGAAATGAATTTGGGTACCAAACTTTATGCAAAGAAATAAAGATTGTCCAAATTAAGATACAAATTAATGCCAAGAAGATAGAAGGAATTCGGAGTCTAGCAAGATTGGTCCCAACTGTCTAAAGTTCCAACAAGAAATTTGTAGTGTGAGGATTTGTCCATTGTGTCACATCAGCTCCAATCTCAAAATGGCTTTCATTTAACCCATGTCCCTTATAGACCCCATTTCAAGCCTATTAAAGACCTATTGATCTCTCTTGGTAGGTAGAGTCTATTAGTGGAGATAGTTTGAATAAGCATGCATATGAGATAGACAATATTTAAACTCAAATGAGATCTTTGACCAAGTAATGTGTATATGCCTATCTGAAGTGCAACAACTCTTGCTTAAATAGAAATGATTCCCGAGTTTAATATGGTAACTAGGGTTGTCATGTTATAGATAAATTAATTTGAAAATTAAGTCCTGAGGTAAATTGACATTGATTTGGCAAAGCCAACATTTGATTTCAAAAAATAAAAACAAAAAACAAAAAAAAATTCAAGTTAAGGGGAGTATGTTGAACAAGTCGAACTTTGAAGGACACATTGGGCAAAGAAAATGACTACTGACAAGGTTATGAAGAAGCTACCAATTGACATACTGAATCATAATTTGAAATGGATGTATCTCTACTGTTTGGGGCCTCCATTATTCATGTTTTCAACATCTTAAAGATAAAAGCCATAAATGCAAAGCTTTCTGTCGTTCCAATGCAAGATTTAAATGAGCATTAAAAAGGAAATAATGAGAACATTTCAGCTGATAATCTCAGTCTGTGAGTCGATGGAACCAATGTAAGTGTTATTCATGCATATCATGCATACATGATCATATCACATCGCACTTTCTTGTCTTGTATTTTCAAAGTGAATAGCAAACACCTTGTGAAGTAAAGAATCAAAAGAAGATATCAAATCAGGGGGGCATGGAAAGCCCATTGCTTGAGAAGGCTCCAGTAATTTTTCAAAGAGAAGAAGTGTGTGCTTATGGGAAGAACTAGATAACAAAACCTTCAATCAAAGATTGCATAAAAAAATCTTTGGTTTGAGCCTACACAGGGGGCAAAGTTTCTCCTTTTCAATTTTTTGAGTTTATATACAAAATATTTTCAAACTCACTTGCAAATATTTCGCCACGCAGGGGGGCAGGAGAAGATATGAGGGCCAACTAAAAATAGCTGAATTTTTGCAAAAAGGAAGAACAAAAAAATGGAACATTAGAGCTATCAAAAGAATGAAGAAGCAAATGACAAAAGATCAGTCCAGCTAAAAGAGCTAAAGCCAATATAAGACCTAATCTCTAATGGATAAAGATCCAGCTTAAAGGATGAAGATCCACTTTCAAGGGTGATGACCCGATTTCCAAGGATGAAGATCCATTTTTAAAGGTGAAGACCTAATTCTAAGGATGAAGATCCAATTTCAAAGGTGAAGACCATTTTCAAAGGTGAAGACCTAATTCCAAGAATTTTAAGGAGTGTAGGTTTATACACCTGTCAAGAGAAGAAAATCAGATGGCTGATGCCCTGGCCACATTGGCTTCGGTATGGGAAAACCCTGTTAGCCTATTCCTTAAGCCTCTAATCTTGACCAGTTCATCAACTCCTTGCTATGACTATGAGACAATCATGGAAGTTGATACAGACCATGATGCGTGGTATGATACTATAAGATGATTTTTGGAGGAAAGAGAATACCCGCTGGGGGCAACGAAGAAAGAGAGAAGAGCCATAAGCAAGTGGTCATTGTAATACATCACCTTCCATGGAGAGTTATATCGAAGATGGCATGATGGAGTGCATTTAAGATATTTAAGAAAACCTGATGTGGAGCGTATCATGTCAGAAATACATGCGGGAAGTTGCGGTCCACACATGAATGGTTTGGCCCTAGTTAAGAAGATTATTCGACAAGGTTACTATTAGTTGACCATGGAGAGAAATTGTATTGAGTTCATAAAGAGGTGCCAACAATGTCAGATGTATGGTGACTTGAATCACATGCCTCTTGAAGAATTGCATTCAATGTCTTCACCCTGGCCATTTGTCACCTGGGGTATCGACATTATAGGAGAGATACATCCGACAGCTTCAAATGGTCACCGATTCATTGTGGTAGCAGTAGATTATTTTTCAAAATGGGTCGAAGCCGAATCCTTTAATAAACTGGGTGCAAGCCAAATGGCTAGGTTTATTGAAAAGAACCTCATATGCAGATACGGGGTCCCGCATAGTGTGGTATCAGACAATGGGGTATAGTTTCAAGGAGCATTTAAGGATTTATTCTCGAAGTACCAAATCCATCATAATCGATCCTCTCCTTATAGACCAAAGGCTAATGGTGCGGTTAAATCAACAAATAAAACAATTAAGCAAATTCTATCCAAGATGACCAAGACTTAAAGGGATTGGTCAAAGATGCTTTCCTTTGCTTTGTGGGGATATAGGACAAGTGTGCAAACATCTACTAGAATGACACTGCTCTCTTTGGTTTATGGGATGGAAGCAGTAGTGCCAATTGAAATTGAGATCAAGTCGTTAAGAGTAGTCTTGGAAGCTGAACTTCCTGAAATGGAATGGGTAGCAAGCAGATACACACAATTAGCTCTATTAGAAGAGAGAAGATTAAAGGCACTATATCATCACCAACTGTATCAAAAGAAGATAGCTCGGGCCTACAATAGAAGGGTTAAAATCAGAAAATTCAGAATTAGGGATTTGGTGTTGAAGCAATGTAAGCCTAATGTATCTAATCCAAGAGGAAAGTTTAGGCCTAGCTGGGAAGGTCCATATGTCGTGAAACAAGTCATGAGCAAAGGTGCGATGAAGCTATCAGACATGGACGGGAATGAATTTAGTGAGCCAGTAAACATTGTCCTAAATGATTTTTGTTGTCTAATTGGTCCAAAATAATTTTTATTAAATAATTTTTGCTTTAGTATTTAATTTTATTAATAAAAATAAAAATAAACAAATAAAAGTCAAAAAATAAAAATAAAAATCGGCGTCAAAAAAATAGGCGACAAAAAAATCGTCACGCGGGCCCGTAGGCATTTCGCCTGCAGGAATTTCCTGCGGGCGAAATGGCTCGCAGGATTTTCCTGTGAGCAAAATGGCACATGCCATTTCACCCATAGGAAAATCCTGCCGGCAAAATGGTCGCCCACAGGAAATTCCTGTGGGCGATGCCCGCTCCCTGCCACTGCTGCAATTTCCTGCAGCAATTTTTTTTGGCAGCGCAATTTTTTCGATGCAAATTTTTCGAAACCTAATTCAATTAGATTTTGGTTTTCTTTTCTTATTAATATTACTTGCCATGACTAATTAGGAATAAACCATATCAAACCACTATAAATAAGAACCAAAGGCAATGAAATTAAGGGAGGCCGAAAATCAAATAGTAGCTTGAAAAATTTGAAACCAAATCAGTGAAGGAAAAGGAGCAATTCAATTTCTTTTTTTTCTGGAATAGTAGGGACACAATTTAAGCAATTCAAAGGCAGCAACTGTCTTTGTTCTTATTCAACCAAGAAGAATTATTTTTGGAGAATCAACAAAAGGAGATATGCATTAAATTCTTTTTGTTTTAATTTTTCACAGTAGCATAAACTATGAAATTTTGTTTTTTAAATAAAAAACATTAGAACTTTAATTTAGTTTTTCCAAAGTTAAAAACACTAATATGTTACTTTATTTTCCAAAAAGAATTAAAATTGTTATTTTTACCTCTTCAAAATCTTAAAACCTTAATTAAACATTTTTTTCAACAAAACCAATATTTGATTCTATGTCTTTCAAAACTTTAAACTAGGTTCTGTTTCATTCCAAAGGCTTTAAAAAACATCTTTTGTACTTATCAAAACTTTAATCCGTTGGTTTAAATTCATAAAACTTCATAAAATTATCAAATTGATTTCCAAATTCTAAAAGCCAATTCATCACCCGTGACCCTAATTTTAAATCCTAAAACCCTAATTCAACTTCCAAACTTAAAATAGTAAACTTTAACCCCTTTAAAACTTTAAATCTTAATTTTTTCTAAACCTTAATCCTTTAAAATTTTAAAAACCATAAAAACATAAATACTTTAATTTCACACAGTAGCTTGAAATCACCATTTAAAACCACAAATCAAAAGTATTTTAAAGTGTCTAAAACCCTAGTTTCATGATTTCACCATTCAAACCTTAATTTAGTTAATCAAAGAGTCTTACCAACCTTTTAAAACATAAAACCTTAATCTATTTTAATTCCATAAAAAAGTCACAGTAGTGTGAACCTCCGTTTCCACCCGAAAAGGATTCGGATGAACGTTCACTTATTGTTGGGAGTCGCCACTCAGTTTATTTTGTTCTAAGGGAAAAACTAAGAAAACCCTTGTTTGACTCCAATAACGCGTCCAATGTAAATGTTTCTAATCTGCGAACCCAAGGAGGATTTGGGGACTATGTCATGCATTCGACTAACTTGCCAATAAAAGAAATAAACCTTAAAAGGGATGAAGAAAAGAAAACAAACAGATTGTTAGTAAATTGTGGACTTGGTATTTGGGGTGAATCCCAAATATGCCTACATACTCTCATTTTTATGAGAGATCAAAGCCCATGTAGTTCGGAAAAGCCTATTTAAAGGCAATTATGCATTATGCATGTGTGTGTATGCTTCGTGCATTGTTGGGCTTTTTGCCAAAATTGTGAGATTTTGAGCACTTAGTGCTAAATTTGATGAAACTTGGGTACTTGGTACCAAAAAGAATGTAATTTAGGCTCCGTGCCAAAAAGATCAATTTTAATTGTGATGGGCTTCATGCCAAAAGAGATTAGGTCTTTGACCAACAAGATTGATTGATTCATGGTTTAATGTCGAAATGTTGATTGATTAGTTAATTAGGCCTAAGACCTAAAATAATTAGGTCTTTGACCAACAAAATTGATTAATTCATGGCTTAATGCCGAAATGTTCATCGATTAGTCAATTAGGCCTAAGACCTAAAATGATTAGGTCTTTGACCAACAAAAAGAAATTAAGAAGAAGATGGAATGTTTATGACATGCTTGAATTGACAAATGATGAATTAGGATATTACCTTGCTTAGGATTTTCCCGCTTCGAAGTTCCAGATCTTGTTTTCTCGGACCTTGAATTCGATTTTGATTAATTCCTACAGCACACAGTTAGATTTATGCAAATAAAAGTCCAATAAAAGTTCTTAAGCATGTGTAAATAGAGAATTCGTCAGCATGAGGCCCGGGATCCGAACAGCCAACCCCCTTTTCTGAAAAATCTGAGGCATTTTATAGACAAAAATCGGACTGGACGGCGGTCGAACCGCCGATCCAGCGGTTGGACCACCGTGGTCGGCGGTCGGACCGCTGATCCGGCGGTTAGAAGGCCGTGGTCAGCGGTCGGACCGCGTGGCTCGCCGGAAAAATGGGAAAGGAAACAGGCAGCGGTTGGACCGCTGTGGTTGGCGGTCGGACCGCCGGTCCCGGCGGTTCAACCCCAAAATGGCAAAAAATGCACTTTTTCATTCAAACTGATTTTCTGGGAGCTGCGGACTTCCAAAAATTATTCTGAGACCATATCCGTGATCCTTGCGTTGCTCCGGACATTTCAAGTACCATGAAGATATACTTTCGGTTAACTTCACCATGGTCGTCCGGTCTGGCTTGGTCTTTTGCAATCTGAGAAAATCGACTTTCCGAGCCTCAAAATTCGAGTATTCACAAGTAGATTAATTTTATGAATTCTAAAACCTTAACACATGAGATAAAGAACCCTAAATGGAAATAGTAGCTATAATTTGGATTTTTATTTACCTTATTCAATTCCATATTTGATCATGCTTGGTTTTATTTCAATGCTTGGTTTATTTTATTTATCATGGATGGATGTTTACTTTTTATTGATATTTGGTACCTTTAATGAATGATTTATTTATGATGAATGATTATTTACTTTTATCAATTTGTTTAGATTTCCAAATGTTGTAAGAGGTATGTTTCCACTTGGTGGGTACCTCATTAGTTAAATATCATGTAATTTAGTTTGCTTTTCTATTTTAGAACTTATGTAAAGGACATGTGTCTACCTTTCGGTGGGTGTCCTATCTAGGCATGTGATGTAAGGACATGTTTCCATCCTTGGATGGGTGTCCATTTATTTGCTTTGTTTGGACATTGCTTTGATTTTAATATAATGATGCTTTCTTTTAATTATTGTGTGTAATATGGATAATGTTGTTATATTTAAGAATTTTATAATATTAAGACGTGTAAAGGAGGCCGGTTCCAATGAACAGGGCGTTGTGGGAGTGCTGGGCCATTTCTCACCTTCCCCACAACTACCCAACTTTCCAAACCCATTAGGGGGTTGGGGATTCCTTAGGAATCGAGTCATCCACCCCTTTCTTTTTCCCGGCCTGTTTGGGTGGCAACTCCATTTTCTTCGGACTTAGGTTTGTGTTCTCTAAGGCCTCGAGCCTAAACAGTGCCGAAGTCGCAAGAACCATTCCACCGGGAGTGGGGGCGCAAATCCCCACTCACAATAATTCTTCTAAAAAATAAATATAAAAATAATGTTTGTTCTTTAAGATTCCAAAACCCTAGCTTTTAGATATAAATTCCAAAACCCTAAATGTTATTTAAGAAACCCTAAATTGATACATAAACCTAAATTTGCATCTTTATTTGTTTTATTATTAAGTGAGTATTTATTATATAGTTTGATCAATGATTTATTTATATTTTCAACTTATGTCTTCAATGAATGATTTATTTATGATGAATGTTTGGTTGGTTGCTTTTATTGATTTGCTTTGGTTTTAAAATATTGTAAGAGGTATGTTTCCATATTTTGGGTACCTCATGTATTAAACATCATGTAATTTAATTTATGTTCTAATTTTGGGTATTTTTTTTGGACCTTGCTATAATTTTTAATAAAGTATTTATTTTATTAATAGCATGTAGTATGGATAATATTGTGTTAATTAAGAATTTTATAATATTGAGACCTAAAAGGAGGCCGGTTCCAATGAACCAGGTATTGTGGGGGTGCTGGGATGTTTCTCACCTTCCCCACAAGTACCTAACTTTTCGAATGCATTAGGGGATTGGAGATTCCTTAGGAATTGAGTCATCCACCCCTCGTGTTCTCTAAGGCCCTGAGCCTAAACAGTGCCAAAGTCACAAGAACCATTCCATATGGGAGTGGGGGCAAAAATCCCCTCTCACACACAGCCCTTAAGCAATTGAAAAGAACCCATGCAAGCGTTAGCATCTGGGATCTATTTGCTACCAAGAAACACCATGAAACTATGGCCAAAGCTTTGGCTAGCATGTCAATTTCTACTTTTATAACACCAGATGAGTTGGTTGATTTTGTGAAAATTGAAGGAGTGATGAAGTGTGAAGATGTCCAGAAGAAGAACAAAGTTGATGTGGGAATGGTGTCATTTTCATACGATAACTTGCTAGAAGAAGGAAGATATCACATCTGCTCGCTCTTTATTAAGGTAGAGGTCAAAGGGAAAGGAACTCCATGTGTCATGGTTGATGATGGACTTATCATAAATGTGTGCCCACTCAAGATCCTACCAAAGCTATCTATGTCAACTAAAGATTTGAGTCCGACCGAAGTGACTATTAAGGCTTATGACAATACTAAGAGGCATGCTGAAGGGACTTTTAATGCTATTGTGAAGGCTAGTCCTATTGAATCCATGGTTGAGTTTATGGTTTTGTATATAGCCATCACCTTCACATTGCTATTGAGACGACCCTGGTTTCATCCTCTTGGTGGAGTTCCTTCTATACTCCATCAGAAAATCAAGTTCCCGAATGGGAATGAGACAATGGTAATCGAGGCTGAAGATAATGAAGTGGTAAATGCTTTGATGATTGAGAGGCCTCTCAATGGTTTTCAAGTAGATGTTGTCTCTGATAATGAGATAATGGGTTCTAGAATTTTTGCTATGATGAAGAAAATAAATTATCTACCATGTATTGGCCTTGGGAAAGGGAATGCAGGTGTAACAGAGCTCCTAGATTTCAAGACTCAAACTTCCAAGAAAGGGATATGATGAAGCAAATGGAGGTGTTTTGCTGAAGAAGAATGAAAAGATGAATTTTCCTTCACTTGAAATATTTGTCAAAGCACCAGAGCTGGGACTACTGCAAGGAAATCTTAAGCCTATTATGTTCATGGGAAAGATGATCCCTGGGTTCAAGATCTTTGTTGATGTTGCTGATTGGTGGAATAGAAGGAGAAAAAACTTGACCTACCAACTGACAAAAAGCCTAGCCTAGAAGAGAAGAAGGAAGATGCCTTGAAGATCCAAAAAACTCCAGAGAAAATTGCCGCTCTCATCGAAGAATAGTTTGAGAACCTTGTAGTTTACGATGATGAGGACATTGATGTTGATTTTTATTTTTATTTTAATTTGTCTGCTTTGTAAGAGGATGATGATGTTTTCCTTTTCAAAATTAATGCAATAAAGTCTGATTTTGCTTACTTGTGTGATGTTTTTCCTGATGGTCGCATTCATTCAAATAGTGGTTACATGAGCATTTTTAATATTAACTCTACTGATACACAATCATTAAATTTGGGAACAACTGATAATCGTAAAAACATTAGCATAACATCCGACCTTACTCCTAATGAGAGAGAGAGAGAGAAATTAGAAAAAATATTTAAAAAATATAAAGAAGTTCTTGCTTGGTATTATGAGGATATGCCTAGAATTGATCGAGGTATAGCTAAGCACATGATTCCCACTTACACTCATATGAAATCTGTCAAACAAAAGCTCAGATGATTAAGGCCAAAATGGGCAGAATTGATCAAAGAAGAAGTCACTAAACAGATACAAGTAAAGTTTCTTGAGATGATAGATTATCCAGACTAGTTAGCTAATATAGTTCTTGTGTTAAATAAAGATGGAAGAATTAGGGTTTGTGTGGACTATAGAGACTTAAACAAAGCTTGCCCTAAGGATGACTTTTCTTTACCCCATATAGATATTCTTATTGATAGTGTAGCCTCTAGTGTGCTACACTCATTCGTAGATGAATTTTTCAGATGCAATCAAGTGTTAATGGCCCAAGAAGATAAAGCTAAGATTGTTTTCATTAGTACAAGGGGTATATTTTATTATAGGGTGATGTCATTTGGGTTAAAGAATGCTGGAGCAACCGACCAGAGATGGCTACTACCTTATTTCATGACATGATGCATAAGAAAGTTGAGGTCTATGTTGATGATATGATGGTGAAGTCGAATACAAGAGAGCAACATTTCCAAAACCTAGAGGTATTCTTTGAGAGAGTAGTGAAGTATAATCTACGGTTGAATCCAAAGAAGTGTGTGTTTGGAGTTACTTCAGGCAAAATACTGGGACATTGTAGACCCTTAATTTTTGACCTAGTCCGGTCCAATATATTTTAATTAGTCCAAAATAATTTTTGTGTTGTCCAATATATTTTAGTTAGTCCAAAATAATTTTTATGGTATCTTGATTAATTTTAATATTTATTTTAGTAAAAAATGGTGAAGTGAATAAAAATTCAAAAATAATAAAAAATAAAAAATAACAAAAAAAATCGGCGACGAAAAAATCCTCGCCGAAAGTCAGTGCGGGCCCGTGGGCATTTCGCCCGCAGGAAACTCCTGCGGGCCGCAGCCAGCTGCTGCAGTTTGTTTGCCAGTGTAATTTTTCCGCAGCAGTTTTTTTTTGCCTGCGCATTTATTCCCAACAGTTTTTTTTGCCAGCGAAATTTTTTTGACGCAAATTTTCTGAAGCCTAATGCAATTAGGTTTCGGTTTCCTTTCCTTAATGAATAATAGATGTCATGAATAACTAGAATTAGTCATATAAATTCTTCTACAAATAAGATAAAAAACAACATAAAAAATCAAGGAAGAAATAAGAGGAGGAAATCGGATAGAAACTTGAAGAAAAAATTGGATCCGAAACTAAGTAGGAAAGAGGTGAATCAATCTGATTTTTTGAGGGAGCAGAAAATTAATTCAAGCAATTCAAAGGCAGCAAAGCTTGTTTTTGTTTTTGTTCATCCAAGAAGTAATTTTTGGTGTAACTTACGAACCAAGGTTTGAGCTCTCAATTTCTTTCTGTTTTTCACAGTAGCTTAATCATCCCTTTGTTTCTTTTAATTCAAAAACCCTAGAAATTCAATTCACTTTTTCTAAAGTTTGAAAACCTTAATTCGTTGCTTTGTTTTCCAAAAGTTTAAAGTTGTTAGTTTTGTTTCTTCAAAACCCCAAAACCCTAATTTGCTTTCTAAATTTTCAAAACTCTAAATTGTGTTCTGTTTCCTTCCAAAAGCACTAAAAACTTCGTTTTTGCTTTTATAAACTTTAAATCGTTTATTTATTTTCATAAAATTTATAAAGTTATCAATTGTTTTTTCCAAATCCTAAAATAAAACTTATTCCCCGAAACCCTAAATCAAAAATCTTAAAACCCTAATCCAACTCCAAAAACCAAAATAGTGAAACCTAACCCCTTTAAAATCTTAAACCCTAATTTTTCTAAACCCTAATCCTTTAAAACTTTAAAAACCATATAAAAATAATTTTACATAATAAGCTTAAGACATAATTCAATGAATAACCGTAAACCATAAATCTAAGTATTTTAAAGTGTTCAAATCCTAATTTCATGATTTTACATCACCAACCTTAATTTGGTTAATCAAAGAGTTCTACCAACTTCTTAAATCATAAAACCTTAATCTATTTTAATTCCATTAAAAACTCACAGTAGCCTAATTCCATAAATTTCAAAACCCTAAACACATTAAATAAAGAATCTTAAATAGAAACAGTAGCCACAATTTGAATTTTTATTTGCCTTATTCAATTTTATATTTGATTATGCTTTGATTTATTTTATATGCTTTAATTTATTTAAGCTCAATGTTTGGTTTATTTAATTTATAATGGATAGATGTTTACTTTCTATTGATATTTAATATCTTTAATGAATGATTTATTTATTATGAACGGTTATTCACTTTTATCGATTTATTTAGATTTCCAAATGTTGTAAGGGGTATATTTGCACTTGGTGGGTACCTCATTAGTTAAAGGTCATGTAATTTAAATTGCTTTTCTATTTTAGAACCAATGTAAAGGACATGTTTCTACCTTTTGGTGGGTGTCCTATTTTGGCATGGGATGTAAGGACATATTTCCATTTTTGGATGGGTGTCCATTTATATGTTTTGCTTGGACATTGCTTTGATTTTAATATAATGATGCTTTCTTTTAATTGTTGTGTGTAATATGGATAATATTATTATATTTAAGAATTTTATAATATTAAGACCTGTAAAGGAGGCCAGTTCCAATGAACCGAGTATTGTGGGGGTGCTGGGCCATTTCTCACCTTCCCCAAACGTACCCAACTTTTTGAACCCATTAGGGGGTTGGGGATTCCTTAGGAATCGAGTCATCCACCCCTTTCTTTTTCCCAGCCCGTCCTGTGGCGACTCTATTTTTTCAAACTTAGGTCTGTGTTCTCTAAGGCCCCGAGCCTAAACAGTGCCGAAGTCGCAAGAACCATTCCACCGGGAGTGAGGACGAAAATTCCTGCTCACAGTGGCGACTCCACTGGGGATAAGAGAAGTTTATTCCATTGGTCTTTATATTATTCTATTCTTTCTTATAATGTTTTTATCCATTGCATCATATTAGATTGCATCGTGTGCGTGAGTTAGGATGCCCGTGTTACTCGTGCTGTGCTATGTAAGGGATACCATACTTTTACTCAAGGTATGGAGATCGAGTATAGCATAACCACTCATAGCCTTGTACCATTCGGCATATACTTACTATGGGAACCTAAGCCTTTTTACACAAATACTAAAGCTAATGTAATTGGCCTAGTTACTTTCCTTAGGTTTTTATCCCGAATGCATGTTGTTTGACTATGGTTAATTTATCTTGGCTTAAATCATGGCTTATTTGGTTTGTTCTTTTTCTAATATGACCTAAGTATATTGTAAGCTCAAAATAAATTTTTCTTTAAAGTCCAAAAAACCAAAGCTATTTTCAAAACTTTTCAAGATGGTCTTTGGACATAAAACTTTTCTAAAAACAAATCAAAAATTCTTTTGCTCATGGCCCAAATAATAAGCCCAAAATATGTTTTTTCTGAAATCTTTTTACAATGGGCTTAGAAATAAAATTATTTTCACCCAACCTTTTCTTACAAAGAGCTTGCAAAATATTTAGGTCAATTATGAAATACCAAAAATCAATTGTGAGCCTAGTTTATACTAAGAATAAATTAACTATGGGCTTGTTTTTGGCATGAATCATTAGTTACTTTTTCAAGTGAGAAATCTATCTATAATAAACCTCTTAATTTAGTTTTAATCCAACATAGCATAAAAGCTACATTAGTTGGTTAAATGGTTTAAAACCTAATTAATGGAAATTATTATGAGTTGATTTCCATATTTGAAAATATAACTATTGGTTGAAACATCCGAGGGAATTATTCGAAAGCAAGATACCCCATGTTAGTATTTTGTTAACCATATACTTAGGAAAAGAGACTCGCCATTCGTGTGTGGATGTTATAAGGTTGGAAGGAACGTCCTATTTGTCCTTGTTTGTTAATTGTTTGTGCATACATGCATACATGCATACATTTGCATCTCATATCATTGATCCTCTCTAGCTCACAGCCCTGGATTACGATAGTTCAAAAGCTTACAATAATCCGACCTACGCCGGAGATGAAGTATCTAGCAATGACTCAATCACTGGCTCACCAAAAATAATGGAGCCCGAACAAATTCAAAGAATGGTGGATGAAGCCCTCAATGCCAAAATGGAAGAAATAAAAGAGGCCCTAGCTGAGACCATGAAGAACCAATTGACTGCAATCTTAAAAAATCATGCCGAGGCATCTGCTAGCACTAAGAAGCAAAAGGACAATGGGAAGGCTAAAATTGGTGAAGTAGCTTTTGATGATGATGATTGGGCTCAATACTACCAAGATCCTCAAGATAAAAAGGAGCTGAAGGTTGTTGAGAAGGAAATTATTGAAAAGAATGAGACATCTGATGTTGAGAAGATGATTGGTAATTTAGAAAAGAAATTTGAGAAGAACCTGAAAACCAAAGAGATGTCTGAAGTTGACAAATTATTCAAGCTAGATGAAGAAGTTCCGTACAAATTCAAGATGCCATTTTTTGCGAAGTTTGATAGAACCAAACATCCTCATCTCCATGTGCAGTATATCATTGCTATGCAGACTGCTCGAGCTACTAAGGCTCAAACTCTAAGGTACTTTATGCTCTCATTAGATCCTTTTGTCCAAAATTGGTTTAATACCTTAGATGATGGAATACAAAAGAATTGGGATTTGCTGTACAAGGCCTTCATCCAGCAATATGGGTATAATATTGAGTTAGAGGTTACCTTAATGGAAATGGAGTCCATAAGGCAAAGGCCAAATGAGAATTTTGTGGACTATGTGAAAAGGTAGAGAAATAAGGCTGCTTTGCTCAAGAAAAGGCCCGATGAATGTCCTGCCCAATCTCTGTGAAAGGATGTCTCACACCCTTATAAGGGATGTCAAAGATCTTCTCCAAGCTGGTCTACAAATTGAAGAGTGGGAAAGAGAGAAGAACCGTTTTTCAATAAAAAGGAATGAGAAAGGAAATTTTTAGCCTAGCAATCAAAGCACACAAAAAGAAGTTAGGGTTAATACCACTAGTCAAGGAGGAATGAGGCAGTTTTAAGAATTAGGGAAGCCACTGTCTTGGTTTTTTACCAAACTATAAAAGAAAAGGTTGTTACAACCATTGGCTCCTCGACCTTTGTCTAGTCCATTACCCCCAAAATTTGATACTAAGGATTTTTGTCAATTTCATCAGACTCAAGGACATGAGACTGATAGATGTACCCGATTAAGGCATGAGATCCAAGATTTGATTGATAGTGGCAAGCTACCCAAGCCGGATAAGCCTAACACCAAAGACAATCCATTACCAAGGTTCAATAGAGTACCTCCACCGGCAACCTTCATGGTGGGAAAAGGATTGGAAGAAGATTTTGTTTTATCATCATTTTAGGATGGAAATATCGAAGATATGAAAGGAAAAGAAGCTTAAACACAACGAACTTTCCTTAGCTTGAATGTTTCTTTTCGATTTTACTTTCTTTAATATTTAATTTGAACAATTATGCTTTTCAAGTTTGTTTGAATAAATTACTTTCATCAAAATCTTGTTGGTCTTTGTTCATTTTGGTGCTCAACCAATGAGAAATTTAGCTTGATGTTTATAAATTAATGTATCTAGGCATCATGACTTGAATGACTTTACTAGGTGAGGGAATTGCTCTATAGCATTGAGTTATGTATGCTTACTTAGAGAAGGCTCCTGCATAATTACCTTTGTCTAGGTCCTAGTCAGTCTTAGAACATGCTTTGACAAACTTTTCAGACGAAATTGAACTCTGCTTATTTAAGAGAGAAATGATCTAGGCATTGTTTGGTTAGCCAACAACTAGTATCCACCCAATTAAATATCAATCCCTAGTTGTCCCTTTGAGCCTTCATAAAATTTTAGCTTTCTTTTCATTGGCATATAACCCCAACAACCTGCCCTGAGCTGTTGTGATACTTTTGGCAAGTCTCATGATCACTAAGATGAAGAGGCAAGAAGATCAAAGAAAACAATGATTAGTCTAGATCATGAGGATAGGTGAAGTTCTCAAGACCATGAAGATAGTTGAAGTTCTCAAAACCATAAGGATGGTTGAAGTTCTCAATACCATAAGGGTAGTTGAAGTTTTCCTAATATCTCCAATATATCAACATCAACATCAGAGTAACAAATGATTTATCCCTATTAAAGAAGATTTATGTTACTTATCCATTATTGGAAGCCCAAGTTGGTACAAACAAGACAACTCTTTTAGAGCTAGAACAAAAAAAAAGAGAAGAAAAGAAAACAAAAAAGACAAAAGAAAAGAAAAAAAAAGAAAAAAAAGAGAAAAAAGAAAAGAAAAAAGAAAAGAAAACCCAAAATGGTTCAAAAAGCCAACTGAGTTCTCTTTTACCTAAGACAACAAAAGGCTTCCATTTAGTTTATAAGGACGGTTTGACTTGAATTGGTCCAACCCAACTAAAGATTCGATCAAAATCAAAGAAAAAGGAGAAAAACCATTTAGTTCTTGAAAGTTTTATACTTGACAGTCCTACAAGGAAAAGGACAAAAATGATAAAATGCTCAAAGAAAGGGAGGAGTAAGAAAAATAAAAAGAAAGAAAGGGAGAAGAAGGAAAAAATGAATTTGGGTACCAAACTTTATGCAAAGAAACAAAGATTGTCCTAATCAAGATCCAGATTAATGCCAAAAAGATAGAATGAATTTGGAGTCTAGAAAGATTGCTCCCAACTGTCTAAAGTTCCAATAAGAAATTTGTAGTGTGAAGGTTTGTCCATTGTGTCACACCAGCTCCAATCTCAAAATGGCCTTCACTTAAACTTGTGTCCCTTATAGACCCCATTTCAAGCCTATCAAAGACCTGTTGATCTCTCTTAGTAGGTAGAGTCTATTAGTGGAGATAGTTCGGATAAGCATGCATATGAGATAGACAATATTTAAACTCGATGAGACCTTTTGCCAAGTAATGTGTATGTGCCTATCTGAAGTGCAACAATTCTTGCTTAAATGATTCCCGAGTTTAGTATGATAACTAGGGTTGTCATGTTATAGATATGTTAATTTGGAAAATCAAGTCCTGAGGTACATTGACATTAATTTGGCAAAGCCAACATTTGATTTCAAAATCAAAATTCAAAAAAAATAAGTGTTTTGTCATACAAAACCTTCAAGTTAAGGGAAGTATGTTGAACCTCCAAAGGACACATTGGGCAAAGGAAATTATTATTGGCAAAGTTATGAAGAAACTACCAACCGACATGCTGAAATATAGTTTGAAATGGATGCATCCCTAACTCTACTGCTTAGGGTTTCCACCACTCATGTTTTCAACATCTTGAAGATAAAAGCCACAAATGCAAAAGCTTTTGAACATTCCAATGCAAGACTTGAACAAGCGTCAAAATGGAACCAATGAGAACACTTCTGCTGAACACCTCGGTCTGTGAGTTGATGGAACAACTGCAAGTATTATTCATGCATATCATGCATACATGAGCATATCACATCACACTTTCTTGTCTTGTGTTGTCTATTCCTTGTCAAAATGAACAGCAAAGACCCTGCGAAGTAAAGAATCAAAAGAAGATATCAAATCAGGGAGGCATAGAAAGCCCATTGCTTGAGAAAGCTCCAGTAATCTTGCAAAGAGAATAAATACGTGCTTGTGCGAAGAACTAGACAACAACAACATCAATCAGAGTCCGCATAGAAAAATCATGGGTTTGAGCCTACACAGGGGTAAAGTTTCTCCTTTTCAATTTTTTGAGTTTATATATAAAACATTTTCAAACTCACTTGCAAATATCTCGCCACGCAGGGGGAAAAGGAGAGGATATGAAGGCTAGCTAAAAAGGGCTAAATTTTTGCAAAAGTCAAAGGAAGAAAAAAAACAATGGAATAAAAAAAGAAAATTAGAATTCTCAAAAGAATAAAGATGCAAAAGACAAAAGATCAATCCAGCTAAAAGAGCTGAAGCTAGGGTGAAGACCCGATCTCAAAGGATGAAGATCCATTTGCAAGGGTAAAGACCTGATCTCAAGGGATGAAGATCCACTTACAAGGGTGAAGACCTAATCTCCAAGGATGAAGATCCACTTACAAGGGTGAAGACCCGATCTCTAAGGATGAAAATCCATTTTCAAGGGTGAAGGCCCGATCTCAAAGGATGAAGATCCACTTACAAAGGTGAAGACCTGATCTCAAAGAATGAAGATCCACTTACAAGGGTGAAGACCCGATCTCAAAGGATGAAGATCCCTTTTCAAGGGTAAAAACCTGATCTCAAAGGATGAAGATCCATTTGCAAGGGTGAAGACCCGATCACAAAGGATGAAGATCCATTTTCAAAGGTGAAGACCCAATCTCCAAGGATGAAGATCCATTTGCAAGTGTGAAGACCCGATCTCAAAGGATGAAGATCCATTTGCAAGGAAGAAGATCCGATCTCAAAGGATGAAGATCCATTTGCAAGGATGAAGACCCGATCTCAAAGGATGAAGATCCATTTTCAAGGGTGAAGGCCCGATCTCAAAGGATGAAGATCCAGTTCAAAGGATGAAGATCCATTTTCAAGGATGAAGACCCGATCTCAAAGGATGAAGATCCATTTTGAGGGTGAAAAACTACAATGTATAGAATAACCGCAATAGTTAGACTTCTCAAATAATAAAAGGTCAGTCAAACTCAGTCTCGGGTCCAAGCACCCAAATTAAATTCAATATCGGGTCTAGAACCAAAAATACCCTTAGGTCCAGAACCTAGAATCTTTTCTAAGTGCAGAACTTAGCTCGGGTCCAGAATCCAAATTTTGATTAGGTCCAGAACCTAGAATCTCTTCTAAGTCCAGAACTTAGCTCGGGTCTAGAACCCAAATTCAATCCAAGCTTGGGTCCAAGTACCCAATCTCGAGTCTAAGTACCCAAATCCAATTCAATCTAGGGTCCAGCACCCAAATTCAATTCAATCTCGGGTCCACGTAACCAATTCCAATTCAATATCGGGTCTAAGCACCCAAATTAAATTCAGTCTCTGGTCCAAGTACCCATTCTCAGGTCCTAGCACCCATTCTCAAGTCCAAGTACATAAATCAAATAAATTTCGGGTCCAAGTACCCAAATCAAATTCCAAGAACCCATTCTCGGGTCCAAGTACCCAATCTTGGGTCCAAGCACCCATTCTTGGGTTCAAGTACCCAGATCAATTCAAGCACGGATCCAAGTACCCAATCTCGGGTCCAAGCACCCATTCTCAGGTCCAAGTACCCAAATCAAATTCAATCCAATCTCGGGTCCAAGCACCCATTCTCAGGTCCAAGTACCCAAATCAATTCAATCTCAGGTCCAAGTACCCAAATCAATTCAAGCTCGGGTCTAAGTAACCAATCTCGGGTCCAAGCACCCATTTTCGGGTCCAAGTACCCAAATCAATTCAAGCTCAAGTCCAAGTACCCAATCTCGGGTCCAAGCACCCATTTTCAGGTCCATGTACCCAAATCAAATTCAATCCAATCTTGGATCTAAGTACCCAATCTCGGGTCCAAGTACCCAATCTCGGGTCCAAGTACCCAAATTCAATCCAATCTTGGGTCCAAGTACCCAAATCAAATTCAATCTCGAGTCCAAGTACCCAAATCAAATTCTTTGTTTTTGTTCATCCAAGAAGCAATTTTTGGAGTAACTTACGAACAAGGTTTGAGCTCTCAATTTCTTTTTGTTTTTTTACAGTAGCTTAATCATCCCTTTGTTTCTTTTAATTCAAAAACCCTAGAACCTCAATTCACTTTTTCTAAAGTTTGAAAACCTTAATTCGTTGCTTTATTTTCTAAAAGTTTAAAGTTGTTAGTTTTGTTTCTTCAAAACCCCAAAACCCTAATTTGCTTTCTAAATTTTCAAAACTCTAAATTGTGTTCTGTTTCCTTCCAAAAGCCCTAAAAACTTCCTTTTTGCTTTTATAAACTTTAAATAATTTATTTATTTTAATAAAACTTCATAAAGTTATCAATTATTTTTTCCAAATCCTAAAATAAAACTCATTCCCCAAAAACCTAAATAAAAAATCTTAAAACCCTTATCCAACACCAAAAACCAAAATAGTGAAACCTAACCCCTTTAAAACCTTAAACTCTAATTTTTCTAAACCCTAATCCTTTAAAACATTAAAAACCATATAAAAATAATTTTACACAGCAAGCTTAAGACATAATTCAATGAATAACCATAAACCATAAATCTAAGTATTTTAAAGTGTTCAAATCATAATTTCATGATTTTACATCACAAACCTTAATTTGGTTAATCAAAGAGTTCTACCAACTTCTTAAATCATAAAAACTTAATCTATTTTAATTCCATTAAAAACTCACAATAGCCTAATTCCATAAATTCCAAAACCCTAAACACATGAAATAAAGAATCTTAAATAGAAACAGTAGCCATAATTTGAATTTTTATTTGCCTTATTCAATTTTATATTTGATTATGCTTTGATTTATTTTATATGCTTTAATTTATTTAAGCTCAATGTTTGGTTTAGTTAATTTATCATGGATGGATGTTTACATTCTATTGATATTTAATATCTTTGATGAATGATTTATTTATTATGAATGGTTATTCGCTTTTATCGATTTATTTAGATTTCCAAATGTTGTAAGAGGTATGTTTCCACTTGGTGGGTACCTTATTAGTTAAAGGTCATGTAATTTAAATTTCTTTTCTATTTTAGAACCAATGTAAAGGACATGTTTCTACCTTTCGATGGGTGTCCTATTTAGGCATGGGATGTAAGGACATGTTTTCATTTTTGGATGGGTGTCCATTTATTTGTTTTGCTTGGACATTGCTTTGATTTGAATATAATGATGCTTTCTTTTAATTGTTGTGTGTAATATGGATAATATTATTATATTTAAGAATTTTATAATATTAAGACCTATAAGGGAGGCCGGTTCTAATGAACCTGGCGTTGTGGGGGTGCTGGGCCATTTCTCACCTTCCCCACACGTACCCAACTTTCCGAACCCATTAGGGGGTTGGAGATTCCTTAGGAATCGAGTCATCCACCCCTTTCTTTATCCCGGCCCGTCCGGATGGTGACTCCATTTTCTCCGGACTTAGGTTCGTGTTCTCTAAGATCCCAAGCCTAAACAGTGCCAAAGTCACAAGAACCATTCCACCGGGAGTGGGGTAAAAATTCCCGCTCATAGACATGTGATTGGCTTAAATGGCATTGAGATTGACCCTCGCAAAGTTAAGGCAATCAGTGATATGCCAGCCCCTAAGACGGAGAAGGAAGTTTGGGGTTTCATTGGATGATTATAGTACATTAGCAGGATCATAGCAAAGCTTACCAGAATCTGTGATCCTATCTTTAAATTACTTGAAAAGAACCAACCAATCAAGTGGAATGAAGAATGTCAAAAGCCCTTTGAGCATATAAAAGAATATTTGCTAAACACACTTATTTTGAAATCACCTAAACCCGACAGACCTTTGTTACTATACTTAGCAGTAGAAGAAGAGTCAATAGGAGCAATGCTAGCTCAAGTAGATGAATCGGGGGGTTGAGCACATAATTTACTATTTGAGTAAAAAGCTCCTACCTTATGAAATTATGTACCGTATCATTGAAAAGACATGTATAATTGTTGTTTGGTCTTTTAAGAAGTTGTGGCATTACTTTCAGTCATATAGTGTGTAAACGATCTCCAGATTGGATCCAATGAAATATTTAAGGGAGACACCCTCATTGATTGGAAAATATGGCTAATAGTTGATAATTTTAGAAGAATTTGAGATAGAATATGTAACTAGGAAAACCATCAAAGGTAAAGCATAAGCAGAATTCCTGGCTCAGCAGGCATTGCCAGATAGTGAGGAAGTAGTTCTGGAATTCCCGGATGAACATTTAGAGGCCATAGAAGTACAATGATGGAAGATGTATTTTGATGGAGAAATAAAAAGGAAGGGAGCAGGTTCAGGGGTAATACTAGAATCACCTAAAGGAGAGCTCATTCCTCTAACTAAGAAGTTGAATTTTAGGACAACCAATAACATGGTGAGAATGAAGCATGTATTTTTGGCTTGAAAATCCTGATGATTAGGAGGTGGATAAGCTACAAGTCTTTTGTGATTCATTGCTAGTGGTATTCCAAGTAAATGGAGAGTGGGAGTTGAAAGAAGAGATGTTAAAGCCATACCAAGATTATTTGACCATGATGAAAAAGAATTTTAAGGAGTGTAGATTTATACACCTACCAAGAGAAGAAAACCAGATGGCTAATGCCTTAGCCACATTGGCTTTAGTATGGAAGAATCCTGTCAACTTGTTTTTTAAGCCTCTGGTTTTGAACAATTCATCAACTCCTTGCTATGAATATGAAATAGTCATGAAAACTGATACAGACCATGATGCATGGTATGATACCAAAAGATTATTCTTGGAGAATAAGGAATACCCATTGGGGGCAACAAAGGAAGAGAGAAGAGCCATAAGGCGATGGTCCTTGAAATACATCACCTTTCATGGAGAGTTGTATCGAAGATGGCTTGATCGAGTACACTTGAGATGCTTGAGGAAGACTGAAGTTGAGCAAATCATGTCAAAAATACATGCGGAAAGTTATGGAACACACATTAATGGGTTATCTCTGGTTAAGAAGATAATTCAACAAGGTTACTATTGGTTGACCATGGAAAGAGATTGTATAGATTTTGTGAAGAAGTGCTAGTAGTACCAGATGTATGGTAATTTGAATCACATGCCTCTTGAAGAATTATATTTTATGTCTTCACCATGGCCTTTTGCAATTTGGGGAATTGATATTATTAGAGAGATTCACCCGACAACATTGAATGGTCGATTCATTATCGTGTCAGTGGATTATTTTTCAAAATGGGTTGAAGCTGAATCTTTCAACAAGCTGGGGGCAAGGCAAATGGCTAGAATTATTGAAAAGAATCCCATAAATGGATATGGGGTCCCACATAGTGTGATATCAGACAATGGGGTATAGTTTCAAGGAGCAGTTAAGTACATATTCTCGAAATACCAAATCTGTCATCACCGATCCTCCCCTTATAGACCAATGGGTAATGGTGTAGTGGAAGCAACAAGCAAGACAATTAAGTAGATTTTGTCCAAGATAACCAAGATGTACAGTGATTGGTCAGAGATGCTTCATTTTGCTTTATGGGGGTACAAGATCAGTGCACAAACCCCCGACTAGAATGATGCTATTTTCCTTGGTTTATGGGATGGAAGTAGTGTTGCAAGTTGAGATTGAGATCAAATTGCTAAGGGTGCTCTTAGAAGCTGAATTGCCTGAGACCAAATGGGTAGCGAGTAGATATACACAGTTGGCCTTATTAGAAGAAAGAAGGTTGAAGGCATTGTATCATCATCAGTTGTATCAAAGAAAGATAGCTTGGGCCTATAATAGAAGGGTTAAGATCAGAAAGTTTAAAGTAGATGACTTAGTGTTGAAGTAGTGCAAGCCTAATTTGCCTGATCCAAGAGGAAAGTTTAGACCTCGTTGGGAAGGGTTGTATGTTGTGAAGCAAGTCATGAATAAGGGTGCAGTCAAGCTATCAGACATGGATGGTGTTAACCAAACCCTCCTATTTTTGATCTTAGATAATCAAATTGAATTTACCTAACACTTGCACCAAGTTTCATTTTGTAGGAAGTTAATTCTTTTGAAGAAATTTGGAGAAGTTTGATGGACCATATAGAAGACCAATCAGACCCTTGATGATGAAATGAGCCAAAAAGACATAGAAGGATTCACAGTCAAAAGTACTCTCATTTTCTCAGAGTACCATAAAAGTTTGACCGTACTATGTGTCATACCGACCGAACTATGGATGACCAAAAGAGATAAATCACATAGAAGGATTCACGGTTAGAAGTACTCTCATTTTCTTAAAGTACCACAAAAGTCTAACGGGACTCAAGTAAATTTCTACCAGACCTTACAAGGAAAATTTTCCTCAAAACATCCAGTAGGTTGCCCAAGAAGTATGGAGAGTATAGAATAAGATTAGTCTTAATCTTCTGCATTCAATCTTCTACTTAATCTTATTCTATGCTCAGTTGAAGGTATACCCAAGAATTAGATAGACCGAGTAAAGTCTGACCAGACTGGATGCAGGCCTAACCAAACTATTTAAATATTACTCAAGTCAGAAGTTGTTACATCTCCACTCAATAAGTGGAAGCCACGTGGACCAGCAGTTGGAAGAGCATTAAGCAAAAATTCAATTACTCCGATCGGACGATACCTTATTCAAATGAGACTTCTATATCTCCGACCGGACCATGAAGATTTTGACTAGGAAAGTGCTCTGCAAAGAAATTAGGGGAAGACAAGAATCAAACATGTTGGTCCCAACTTCAAATGGCTAATTCTTGCTTGAAGGCTATAAATACCTTATGTAACTTCATTATTAAGAAGTTTTTTCAATTTTTGTGATTGTAATAGCCTCATTGAACATCTTTCCTTTTTTCATTAAAATCAACCTTTTTATTCATTGAGTGTTTGATGTGAGCATTAAACACCATCTTAAGTTTAAGTGTGAGCTTGGAAATACTTAGGTTGTGAGAGTTAGCCTGGGAAAACTCTTGTAAGGGTTGTGAGGAAGTGATCTCAAACCATTGTGAGTAGTTTGGTGTGAGCTAGAGAAAACACCAAGTTAGAGTTAAGCTTATAAAACTCAAAGCTAATAGAACCTTAACAAGTTGTTAAGAAAGTGAATGTAAGATTAAGGTAAATTCGAACCACTATAAATCTTGCATTCAATCTTCTACTTAATCTTATTCTATACTCTCCATACTTCCTTTTTAATCTTTGAATTTTTAATTGATCATCATTTCTTAAGACCAACTAATTCACCCCCTCTTTGTTTCTATCTTGGGACAACAATTGGTATCAGAGCTTGTCAATTTCTTAAACTTAATTGTGAAATTTGATCCAAAATGGCAACCTCTTCTTCATCCTCTCATGGAAACTCTTGAGAACTATCATGAGAGGATGAAGAAGGTGGGAGAGTCCAACATCTCACTTGTGCTCATTTCATTTGAAAAACTCTTAAGAACTATCATGAGGGTACTACCCAAGTGAGGCTCACCAAGAAGCAAATGTACACACATGAGTATGAGCTATTCAAGATGAAGCCCAACTAAAATGTTACTGACATGACTAATCAATTATTTGCCATCATCAATGAATTGAAGAAATATGGCAAGATATATGATCAAGATAAAGTCAATGGCAAAATCTTGAGAGCACTTGGAGGTAAGAAGAACTTTGAGTCTAAGGTTTCTTCTATTAAAAAGGCTCCTGATCTAAGTTCTTTGAGAACCGATGAACTTGTCAAAAAACTACTCACCTTCAAATTGCACACTGAAAGAGATGAAGAACAAGGTGAGAAGGATAAGAGGAAAGCAATAGCTCTCAAAGAAATCAAAGAAGTTGAGAGCTCAAGCAATGAAGAAAGTGATGATGAAGAAGAAATGGCAATGTTTTCTAAAAGGATGAATGATTGGAAGAGAAAGATAAGATTGCAAACTAACAAAGGTACACTTTCTAAAACTTCCTTCAAAGATAAGAAAATGAAGTAAAATGTTATGAATGTTACAAATTTGGGCATATCAAGTCGGATTGTTTCAAATTGAAGAACAGAAAGAAGTGGGATAAAGAAAAGAAGAAATCACTCAAAGCTACATGGGATGACTCTTCCTCAAGTGAAGAAGAAGAAGATCATGATGAAGAAATTGCAAATCTATGTCTCATGGCTATTGAAGATGAAAAGAACTCCAATGAGGTAGGTACTCTACCCTTGAATTTAATTGAATATGATGATAATGATATGATTGAACATATGAATCTTAGTATAGAAAAATATTTTTCTAGGATGAAATTTTATAAGGATAAATGTTCTAAGCTAGAAAAAGACTATGTAATTTTAAAAAATTATTCCTTAGAATTAAAGCCCGCTAATGAACAATTGTTAAAATCACTTGATGCAATGAATAAAAATTCACATAGTTTAGAAAAAGTGATCAAGGAAAATGAAATTTTGAAACATGAACTAAAGGAACTTAAAGAGTCAATTTCAAAATTTCATAAATGAAAAGAAGCATTAGATACATTAATTGATAATCAAAGATCACCTTCCTTGAAACATGGTTTAGGGTTCAATGGATAATCAAATACCCCATCTAGTGCACCCATATTTGTAAAAGCATCTACAACTCAAACCTCTAGTGTTGAAGTTGTAAAGAACACCAATGCACAAACTAAGCCTAAAAATCCTAAAAGGATTGCTTTAGGTACACAAAATTCTAGAATCAAGGTTTCAAGATCAAATCATGCATTCATGTACACTAGACGTAAACACAAAATTGTACAAAAGCCAACTCATTTTTATAATTGTGTGCACAATTTATTGACTTTCAATAAAAAGTTTCATAAGTATAGAACACTATATCAATGCACATATTGTATGAAATTTGGGCATAAGAGCAGATTTTGCTATATTAGGAAGGCTCATCTCAATTTAGAGGATCCTTCTAGTACTAACCCCCAATGACACAACTTCATTTGGGTACCTAAAAGAATATAAATATTATTGCTTTTGTAGGTATGTCTAAAATCTACTATCAATAAGAGTTCTTGTTTTATGGATAGTGGATGCTTAAGGCATATGATGGGAAATGCAAAGCTTTTTACATCACTCACTTATAAGCATGGATGTAATGTTACTTTTGGAAATAATGCTAAATGTAAAATTATTTGCATTGGCTCCATTGGCATGCTTGGTGAAAATTTGATTGAAAATGTTTGGCTTGTTGATGGGTTAAAGCACAATTTTGCTTAGTGTGAGTCAATTATGTGATAAAGGATATAATGTAAATTTTGATTCCAAAGGATGCAAAGTTACAAATTCAAATGGTGAAATTGCACTCAAAGGAATTAGAATTAGTAACATATATAAAATTGACATAAATTCCAACAATGCATTTGACTGTTTGATCTCTATTAATAATGATGCTTGGTTATGGCATATAAAACTAGGACATATTAGTATGGATCATTTCAATGAATTAATAAAGAAGAGCTAGTTGATGGTCTTCCTAAAATCAAATTTAACAAAGATAAAACATGTGAACCTTGTCAATTTGGTAAGCAACATAAAAGCTCATTTAAATTTAAAAATGTTATAAGCACATCTAGACCTTTGGAACTTATTCATTTAGATTTGTTTGGACCTAATAGTGTTGCTAGCCTAGGTGGAAAGCTATATGCATTTGTACTTGTAGATGACTACTGAAAGTTTACATGGGTAAATTTCTTTTAATCATTTTAAAATATTTGCAAAAAGTGTTCAAAATGAAAAAGGCTATGTGATCACATCTATTAGAAGTGATCATGGCAAAGAATTTAAAAATGTAAATTTTGAAAACTTTTGCAATGAACTTGGTATGTCAAATAACTTTTTAGCTCCTAGAACACTATAACAAAATTGTGCGGTTGAAAAGAAAAATAGAACTTTAATTGAAATGGCTAGGACAATGCTCAATGAGTATGAACTGCCATCTTATTTTTTTGTGAAAGCAGTTAATACTGCTTGTTACATCTCAAATTGTGTCTATAAAAGACTTTTGATAAACAAAACTTCTTATGAGCTATGGAATGGAAGAACACCCAAAATTTCAAACCTTAGAGTATTTGGATGCAAATGCTTTATATTAAACACCAAGGATAATCTTGGAAAATTTTCATCCAAATCAAATGAAGGCATATTTTTAGGATATTCATCATTTAACAAAATATATAGAGTATTTAATAAAAGAACTCTAGTAGTTGAAGAGTCATTGCATGTTGTCTTTGTGAATCTTCTAAACTTGATCAAAGGAAAGGTACTATTCTTGATGATTTTATAGGTACACTTTAACAAATTGATACTCTACAGGATAATCATGATGAACAAGATGTGGAGATTCAAAAGCTACCTAAGGATTGGGAATACAAGAAGAATCATCCAAAAGAACTCATCATTGGTGAAACATCAAAGGGAGTAACTACTACATCCAAACTTAAACACTTAGATGTTAATTTTTCCTTTGTTTCTCAAATTGAACCAAGGACAATTGATGAGGCTCTTAGCGATGAATGTTAGGTAATTGCTATGCAAGATGAACTCAACCAATTTAACAGAAATAATGTATGGGAACTTGTTCCTAGACCTAAGGATCATCCAATTATTGGATGTAAATGGGTATATAGGAACAAGCTTGATGAAAATGGTCTTATCACTAAAAACAAAAGCTATATTGGTAGCCAATGGGTATAACCAAGAGGAAGGCATACACTATGATGAGACATTTGCCCCCATTGCTAGATTAAAACCTATTAGGATACTTCTTGCATTTGCATTCCACATGAATTTTAAACTTTTTAAAATGGATGTTAAAAGTGCATTTCTAAATGGATTTATCAATGAAGAAGTTTATGTTGAACAAGCTCCCAGTTTTGAAGATTATAGATTTCCAAATCATGTTTTTAAACTTACAAAAGCACTATATGGATTAAAATAAGCTCCAAGAGCTTGGTACGATAGACTTAGCGTGTATTTGCTTGAAAATGATTTTTCAAAAGACAAAGTTGACTACTCTTTTTGTTAAAAAGAATAGACATAATATATTAATTGTGCAAATTTATGTTGATGACATTATTTTTGGTGCTTCTAATGAATCCTTGTGCAAAGAATTTGCTTCTTGTATGACTAAGGAATTTGAAATGAGCATGATGGGTGAAGTCAAATTCTTCCTTGGACAACAAATCAAGCAATGCAAAAACAAGCACTTCATTAATCAGTCCAAATACATGAGGGAACTCCTCAAGAAATTTGAAATGGATGGCTGCAAGTCTAGCAAAACTCCTTTGAGTACATCTCTATAGCATGATAAGGATGAAAGTGGTAAGGTAGTAGATGAGAAGAAATATTGAGGTATTATCGGATCCTTACTTTACTTAATCGTATCTAGACCCGATATAATGTATAGTGTTTGTTTGTATGCTAGATTTCAATCTGCCCTAGGGAATCTCATTTGAATGCTACTAAAAAAATTTTGAAATACTTGAATGGCACATTGCATATAAGACTTTGGTATCCTAGGAATACATCATTCGACATATTAGGTTTCTCAGATGCCAACTATGCCAGCAGTCTTTTGGATAGAAAGAGCATAACTGAGGCATGTCATTTTCTTGGAGAATGTCTAGTTTCTTAGTTTAGCAAGAAACAAGTGTCGATTGCTCTATCTACATCACAAACCGGATATGTTGTTGAATGTTTTTGTTGTACTCAAGTTCTTTGGATGAAACAACAATTATTAGACTATGGAAAAACATTTTAACACATCCCCATTAAGTGTGATAACACTAGGCCATAAACTTATCCAAAAATCCAATTCAATATTCTAGGTCAAAACATATAGACATTAGGCATCACTTCTTAAGAGAATATCCAAAACCAAAATGTGGTCTTAGAGTTCATTGATACAAAAAACCATCTTGTTGACATATTTACCAAACCTCTAATTGAAGAAAGGATGAACTTCATAAAACAACACTTAGGAATGATGGATGGAAGCATAATTTCATAAGTTCAAAACTACTTGAAAATATACTTTACCCGATCCATATTTCAAATCTTTATCAAATATTTGTACCTTTATCTTTAAAAATATCCTTTGCTTCAAAAATTTTGATTTTTGATAGTTTCCTGATTGGACCAACATTGAGTCCGATCGCACTTATTAAAAAATTCTTGATTTCAATTTTTTCTGCAAAAGTATGACCATACTTTTTATGGTATGACCAAAATTTTTTAAAATTTTATGACCGTTATGCCTAAAAACTAAATTCCTTTTGGTTCTTACATAGTCTGACCATACTTTTTAAATTTTCTAAAAATCACCACCAGACTTTTAGAAGTTCGACCAAACTTTTCCTCTGCATTTAAAAATTTCTAGCCTTTGGAACTCTATCAAAACGTGTACATTTTGTCTCTAACAGCTATAGATGGCTAGTTTCCATCCAAAACACTAAAAATACCCCCCCCCCCAATATCAGTTTTTACACTCTTTTAACTAATTCTAAACACTCAAACGCTAAAAACACTCAAATTTACTTGTATCAAACCCTCCTCTTCATACACTTTCCTCTTGAACTGAACATGGCACCAAAAGAACACAAGAAGAAGGCCTCTAGAGCTGAAAAAGGGAAGGAAATTGCTGCCCCTTCTTAACAAGAGGAAGCTCCTAGAAGAAGCGATAAGATAAGGTTCAAGGATGAAGAAGAAAGACTAAGGTATGCAATCCTAAAAGACAAACCAGTTGAACCAAATCGTCCCTTCTCCTCCCACACTCTAGAGTCATTAGGAATTGAGAATGACATTAGAGGATGTCTTAGAACCTTGAGGTGGAAAAAATTTGTGTTCTTGGAGTGTGATGAGCTCGGTTGAGAATCCTTAACAAAGAAATTCCTAACAACCTTGGTTGTTAGAAAAAATAGCACTAATCCCTTAGGATATTATGGTATTTCATTTAGACTATTCAACCAAGAGTTTGGCCTTACCCTAGAGAACTTCTCATCTATTTGGGGCTTTCAAACAAAAGGCGTTTCTCAAATCTCTACCTCTCCCCTAACTCCTGAAGTTGAATTGGAATTTTGGAAAGAAATTTCCATTGAAACCTCTCTCTACAATCAATCCAATGCCAAGAACCTTAGAACTCTTACTTATTGGATGTTGCATAGGATTGTCATCTATATCATTAGTGCTAGGGGTGAGAGAAATGAGAAAGTCACCCAAAAGGACTTGCTCATCTTTTTTTGTTTGATAAGAGGTCAATCCATCATAACGGGAAAATTCCTTATTGACACTTTCCTACACATTAGGAAAACCAATTCAGAACTTATCCTTCTCTCCTCTCAAATCACTCAAATTGCAAAGTATGTTGGTGCACTTACACCATCAAACAAAGCAACCCTCTCCAATCCTCTAGATCCCACCAAAAAATCCATAAACATAGGCTATATCAAACATGCCAAATGTATTAGGGATGATGATGGAAACTATGTCTATCTATTAGAAGCACATGGTGCTAGGGCTCAATAAAGGAAAAGACCTAGGATTGTAAAGGAAGGTGAGGAGACATTCCAAATGGAATTCCCCAGAACCTACTAGACCTCAATCCTCCATCCTTCAAATTCTTCAAGATATCCAAGGACAAATGAGCTCACAAAGCTCAAGGATAGTGTGAGCAGGGATTTCTCCCCCACTTCCAGTGGAATAGTTTTTGTGTCTTGACACTGTTAGGCTCGGGGCCTTAGAGAACATGGGCCTAATATAGGAGAAAATGGAGTCGCCACCCGGACGGACCAGGAAAAAAAAAGGGGTGGATGACTCAATTCCTAAGGAATCCCTAACCCTTTATTGGGTTTGGAAAGTTTGGTACGTGTGGGGAAGGTGAGAAATGGCCCAGCACCCCTACAATGCTCGGCTCATTGGAACCGGCCTCCTTTTCAGGTCTTAGTATTATAAAATTCTTAAATATAATGATATTATCCATACTAAATGCAATCATTAAAATAAAGCATCATTAAATTAAAATCAAAGCAATGTTCAAACAAAATAAATAAATGGATACCCATCCGAGAATGAAAATATGTCCTTACGTCGTCCAATGTCTAAAACTAAACAGGACACCCATCAAAAGGTGGAAACGTGTCTTTTACATTAATTCCAAAATATAAAAATAATTTAAACTACATGAAAATTAATTAATGAGGTACCCACTAATGGAAACATACCTCTTATAATTTTAATAAACAAATAATAATTGAAAAATATTCATCCATGATAAATTAAATAAGCCAAACATCAAAATTAAATAAATTAATCATCAAAACATATAATAAGCTACATAATCAAATCTAAAATAAAATAAAGCAATAAATATATAAATTTAGGGTTTACATCTTAAATTAGAATTTTAGAATCTTAATAACAAAATTAGGGTTTTAAATAAAGGAAGTTAAACACAAAAACTTATAATACATAAATAACTATTGAAAACTGGCTTTTAGGGTTGTAGATTTTGGTGTTGAAAATTTCGAAAAATAGTTTTAGGTTTTGAGGAAAATATGATTAGGGTTTTGGAAAACAAGGCTAGGGTTTTTTAGTTTAGAAATTAGGGTTAGGGTTTTGATAAAAATTTCAAACTTTTATGAAGACAGTGCTAGGGTTTAGGGTTTTGATAAAAACATGGTCACTGTGTAAACCCTAATAACTTTTAATATTGATACTGGTATGAGACATGACTATTGAATATATTTCAATAAAGACACTGTGGATATAAATTGATAATGTTATCAAACAGAACTTTATTTGGACGTGTTTAAACTAAACAACAGATATGAACTTCATAATATTAGTAAACATAACTCATTATGATTTTAGAGATTTTAGGAGGTTGTACCTACATTTGAAGACTTCGCCACAATTTAATAACTTAAACTCTGGCTGGGCAGAAACCAAGACAGTGTATCACTGCCTTTGTAAAATTGTTCAAACTATTTGATGCTTCTCTCTCCTTTTTACTGTTTTTGTTGATGAAGCTTACTTAGGGCCCGGGCGAGACTGGCGCAGGGCGAGCTGCGCGAGAATTGGGCTGGGCGTGCGAGACTGCACTGGGCAAGATTACGAGGAGCGGGCTACTAAGGCTTATTTCACATGCGGCAAATTGGCCTAAGCCAATTCATCTCCGATTCTGTCGTTGCTGATTTTTTTTATTTATTTATATATATATATATTTTAAATATAAATAATGAATATTAATAAAATAATTAAATAATAAATGAGAAGTAAAATAAATATTATAAAACAAATAATAAATAAAATAAATATAATTAACAAATAATAATAAATAATAAGTAAAATAAATATTATATTATATTATCAAAATAAATAATAAATATTAAAATAAATAATATATACCACAAAAATTATTTTGGACTGTTCAAAAATATCAGATTGGGCTGGGTAAAAAATTAAGGGTCTACAGATAGACAAGATCACAAGTGACATCTCTCATCTTCATCTTGACATTCAAACCATCCAAGGAGCATTAGGTTTACCAAAATGCTTTGAAGATGAACCTAGCTTGTCACCCTCTATCCATGGTTACTATCCTTAAGAAGAAGAAGGAGAAGTCGTTGCGTCTCAACTAAGAGAAGGAGAACATGGAGAATAGAAGAGGGAGATGAAGAAGAAGAAGAGGATGAAGGAAGTGATAATGAATATTAGGATGTTGTTTCTCATATCTCTTTTCTACTTTTGATTTACTATCTAATTAAATTATTATTGAATTTTGCCTAAATATCATTCAATGCATTTCAATTTCTTTTCAAATTATTTTTGCTTTACTTTTGCCTTTGTCAAAGGGGGAGAACACACTTAAAATTGAATAATAAAACTTAAAAACTTGAATGCAAGAAAATAAAAAACTTGAATGTAAGAAATTAAAAATGCATAAAATACATTTGAATAAGAAAAGATAAACATAGAATTCATTAAGGGGGAGCATACTAAGCATTTGTATACACTTTTAAATTTTTTTAAAGTTTTTAAATTTAATTCAATTGTCAAAGTCAAAAAGGGGGAGATTGTTAACCATACCCTTCTATTTTTTATCTTAGGCAATCAAATTGAATTTACCTAACACTTGCACCAAGTGTCAATTTGCAAGAAGTTAATTCTTTTGAAGAAATTTGATGAAGTCCAATCAAACCATATAAAAGACTAACCGGACCCTTGATGACGAAATGAGCCAAAAAGACACAGAAGGATTCACGGTCAGAAGTGCTCTCATTTTCTCAGAGTACCACAAAAGTTCGACTGTACTATGTGTCATACCGATAGGACCATGGATGACCAAAAGAGGTAAATCACACAGAAGGATTCACGGTCAGAAGTACCCTCATTTTCTCAGAGTACCACAAAAGTTTGACTGGACTCAAGTAAATTTTGACCGGACCTTACAAAGCAATTTTCTCTCAAAACGTCCAGTAGATTTTTCGGTTGAAGGTATGCCTAAGAATTAGATAGACCAAGTAAAGTCTGACCAAACCGGATGTAAGCCCGACCAGACTATTTAAATATTATTCAAGTAAGAAGTCGTTACATCTCCACTCAATAAGTGGAAGCCACGTGGACCAGCCATTGGAAGAGCATTAAGCAGAAATTCAATTACTCTGACCGGACCATACCTTATGAGGACTAGACTTTTGTATCTCCAACCGAACCATGATTATTCCCACTTGGAAAGTGATATGGTAGAGAAATTAGGGGAAGATAAGAATCAAACATGTTGGTCCCAACTTAGGCTATAAATACCTTATGTAACTTCATTATTAAGAAGTTTTTTCAAGTTTTGTGATTGCAATAGCCTCATTAAACATCTTTCTTTCTTTTGCATCAAAATCAACCTTTGTATTCATTGAGTGTTGGGTGTGAGCATTAAACACTTCTTAAGTTTAAGTGTGAGCTTGGAAATACTTAAGTTGTGAGAGTTAGCCTGGGAAAACTCTTGTAAGGGTTGTGAGGAAGTGATCTCAAACCATTGTAAGTAGTTTGGTGTGAGCTACAGAAAACACCAAGTTAGAGTTAAGCTTGTAAAATCTCAAAGCTAGTGGAATCTTAACAAGTTGTTAAGGAAGTGGATGTAGGATTAAGATAAATTCGAAACACTATAAATCTTGTGTTCAATCTTCTACTTAATCTTCTTCTACACTCTCCATACTTCCTTTTTAATCTTTGAATTTTTGAATTGATCATCAATTCTTAAGACCAACCAATTTACCCTCCTCTTGACTGCTATCTTGGGACAATATATGGGAATAAGTTTAGTGAGCCAGTGAACATTGATAGGTTGAAGAGGTTTTATGTTTTAAAAAAAGAGTTCACTAGGTTAAAAACACAAAAAGCGAGGCCTAAGCAAAAGTTAGAGCAGTCCGCTAGCTCTAAAAACCCGAGAGGGCAGGCTAGGCAACAATTAAGGCTAAATGAGAGAAAATTGTCAATTAGAAAATCCAAAAGGGCTGGTTGGCAACATGAGTCATCTTGTGTATAGTAGCTTTATATTTCATTGTTCCTTAATTTAATAAAATAGAGTTAATAATAAAATTATTCTATGTATACTATTTCAAAATAATCTGACTATTAGGGTAAAATATATAACACAATAACGAAAGGTGATGACAAATTATAAAAGGAAAGTAAAACATCTTTTATTATTATTATTGTTCATCCTAACATCATTTTATCTAAAGAATTAACAACTGTGAAATCTATGGCAGACGACAAGTGTAACATGCAGGGTAGCTTTGCTTCAGTTGATCTAGGTAGGCTTCTATCAAACGGGGCATGTCTAAATTAGGAGTGAACTCAGAACCTTGAGGCTCGGCTCCATACTGGAGGTCAAGTCGATGAGGATCATAACAAGTGCCTCGATGAAGAGCAGCAAAAGGACATACATCAAATACATCTGAATGGTGACATGGGTAATCATCCACCAATGTACCAACCAATGGATGTTAACAACAGGTAGTGAATGGATCCAATGAACCCATTCGGCATATGAGGTAGCAGGATGAAGCAATTTTCTTGCAGAATGATATCATGGTAAATATATGGTAAAGTCCATAGACGGGGTGTCGAGCAAGCAAAGGTGCTTCTGTAGCCAGATCTGTGAAGGTAAGCAATAATTCATTATATATATAAAGAGCCCGTTAGGTTAAAAGCCTGTAAGGGAGGCCTAAGCAAAAATTAGGGTGACTTGCTAGCTCTGAAAACTTACAAAGGTGGTCTAAGCAAAAATTAGAACCAATAAAAAAAAGAGTCCACTAGGTTCAAAATCCGTAAGGGCGGCCTAGGTAAAAATTAGGATAGCTCGCTAGTTCCGAAAACCCGCAACGACAGGCTAGACAAAAGTTAGAGCAATAAAAATTAATAAGACTAAATTGAAAACTCAAAGGGGCAATTTTGGTAATTACTTGAAGTAGTAAAGGACACCCAGCCAATCTCCTTGAAGATTCTGACTTGAATTGATCCAATCCAACTAGGGTCTCAGCCAAGATCACGGGAACTAGTGATAGTCCTCCTTCCATTTGTCCACAATATCTAGTACTCGTGGATCAATGTCGCCATCTGGAGAAACAAGCAAGAATTGACCAAGTAAGCACAGGCAAAACATACATCCCCATGCTTTGGTGTGAGCTAAATGGGAAGTGCAAAAATCAATCAATGGACCGAGCAAGATTTTCTTACCTCTAGTCAACTACATAACCTCATATTTTGAAAGTTAAAACATCATCTGCATCTTTTAATGAGTCTTTGAAGTCAATATGGGTAATGCCATTGGTTGATTACTTAGGTATCCGAGAATGGTCTCAAATTCTTTGATCATAGGACATATTTCAAAGTTGTTTATTTTGAAAGTCCTAGTTTTCACATCCCAAAATGAAGCCATAGCATGTAAAAAAGAATGGTCCAACTTGGCATTTTAAAAGCATTTTAAGACATTGAGTTGAGACTATGATATTTTCTCAATGTGTCGATTTTATGTTCTTAAATAAATTCTTTATCTTTTTTAAACTGGCTTTAGTCATTGTGGAGGACTGGAAAATTGAAATTGCTTTGGGTTTGTAAATGAAAATATTGAAACTAAGTATTCTGCCTTGATTTGAGAATGGCCTTAGAAATTGGTGAGTTAATCGATGTAGAAAAGAATGAATGGCTGATTTATATAGCCAAAGATGAAGTCTAATTTGTTTAGGGAAATTTATCCATGTCTCATTGGGTTCAGAAGAATTTATCCATGTCAAATTAGGTTAGGATTCAAAGGCACAGAACTTGTTACAGATTTTGAAAATATAAACCTAATCTGTATTGGTTTTGGATTGTCTTTCAAGTCCATGTCTAATTTATGGTATCTATGTATATAACCACATATAAAAAAGGAAAAGAAGAAAATCAAAATCAATAAAAAGAATATATAGAAAAGCAAAAAAAAATTAGAGTTGCAAGAAAGTCAAACCATTATTATTATATTATTATGTTGTACATTACAATAAATACAAGCTCTTCATTAAAACTTGACACAAGTTGATTACTAATAAGGGGGAGGTGGTCCATAATCAAATAAAGCCCTAAAAATGTCATCGCCATATGGAGGAGGAGGTATATCATCCACTTAGAATCTACTCGAGGGAAAATACCTAAGACCCTATTATCTTGAAAATCAGGTCTGTAATAGTCATCATATAAAAAAGGAGAAGGAATATCATGGTCATCAGTTCGAGGCCCCCTTGAAGATGAGGCACATGGATCCCTGTAGCACTGAAATTGGAAGTCCCAAAAGTTACGCTCAAGATAATTAGCATGCCAATGGCTGGTAGCCAATTCTTTTTGCAAATTCCTATTCTGTTCTTTGAGCATTTCCTGTGAGCCAGATAAGGAAAAGTCGATTCATGTTTTTTCATGCATACATACATCATACATCACCATACATATAAAAAAATCCAAACCATGTAATTCAAATCAAAGCCTTGAAGCCCAAAGGATGGATCAACATAGGGCACTGTATATGGGACATATGGTTGAGACAGAGAAGCATGAGATGGACTGGCCCCATCGTGATGAAGACCACTTGATTAGTCGACCACCTATAGAGATTCAAGATTAGACAAGTGCCATAAAAGTGATCCTGGGTGAGCAAAAGAACATATCTGATTGACCTGGGAAGAGATGACCATGACATTATCATCCCCATCTCTGTCGTCATCCTTTTCTTCTTCTTCTCCTTCAGGAAGTCCCCGGACACTGACAGGGGACACTTCAAAACTTAAAAGCTGCACTTGGATAAATTTGGTGTACGAATCAGCGGGTGAGAGAAGATATCGTTTGACATCATATCCATCCCGAGCATGCACCCAAAAGTTTTCCTGCATGGATTTAATGTCTAATGTATAAGTTGGCGTATCATTAAGAACTCTCCGTTCCTTGGGACCAAGAAACTAATTATGCACTCTTTCACCGAGAAACCACCCGCTCGATACTGGACCAGCAATGACTCGGTGAGAATTTTAAAGAGATAAGGCGACGTTCATGAAAGGATTCCAATTTGCCCACCCGCCATTACCCCACCAAACAATATCTACTTGCAGAGCTAAGAAGAAAAGGTAAGTTAATTTATTCATAAATCTTAATAGTTAATAATTCTTTTTACTTGATCTCAGGTTAATCGGCTCAAGTGATAGCAATGAGAATGCACGTGATGAGAACTGGATGTCATTGTTCAGCCCGCTAACCAAAGGCTCAATCTCAGATACCCAACTCTTTCTTGAGAAATGCCTAGTACCTATACTAGTTTATACTCATATGCCTAAACCTGCAGGAATAATGAAGGTTAGACTCATACACATCCTTTAATTAATTCAAAAAATTGGTTGGAATTAATTCCTCGGTGACACCATGAAGCCAAAAAATGATCTTTTCCTCCTGTAAAGTTTATCAAAACCCTGATACAAGTAAGCTAGACTGGCCTCTCCCCAGTTGTATAGTGACACAAGATTGATATTAGCAAGAGCCCGTAATACTGATAAATGGAGGACAGACTCGGTGCTGCACAAAATAGTCAACCCCAGCAAATAAAGTAATAACCCTTGAGCATATTATTCAGTAGTTTCTCTAGAATAGGGATGGTATAATTCAACCAGTACTCTAGAATAGGTTTATAGTTGATCTTAAATGGCTCTTTTAGGGAAGGTTCCATACCTATTAGTTGTTGAATTTCATTGCATGTCAAGATATTGTTAGTAAAGGGGATGTGAGTTCCATGGCACGGGACACCAGTTATGGTAGTAAAAGCAACCAGACCGATAATCATTTCTCCCATTGGTAAGTGAAAGGTATGGGTGGTATCCATCCACCTTTCTCCAAGCGACTATGCTCCTATCTATCTGGTATCCTTTCGACTTCAACTGCATGATAAAGTCCTCAAAGCTACACCGTCAGATTTTTTGCTTTACTCAAGATGGAGCATGATTTTACCGTTGACGAGCTTTGTAGATATTTCCACCGTCATGAACAACACAGCCATCGTACTGCTACAACACAGGTAAGTCATAACAAGGTATGTAAACTCCCAAATTTTAAAATATTTTTTACTTTTCTCATATATAGCAAATAAATATATAAAAGTATATAACTAACCATAAAAAATATTTTTGTGCAATAATTAAATAATAATAATAATACTCATATTTTTTATGCAATAATTAAATAATAATACTTTTTTGTGCAATAATTAAATAATAATACTACTCATTTTTTGTGCAATAATTAATATAATAATACTCATATTTTTTTATGCAAAAATTAAATAATAATACTACTCATATTATTTGTGTAATAATTAAATATGATAATGCTACTCATATTTTTTATGCCATAAATATAGATAAATATATAAAAATAATGCCTATATAAATCAAAATAATAAGACAGAATAAAAATTTTAAAATATATGTAATAATAAATATAAATTGATAGCACGTCACTCATCATATTTGGTTATTCTTTTATGCAATTAAATAATTATTTTTGTAATAAAAATTATATTTACCTAGGTTTTCTCATTTTAACTATGGTGTAATTCCATGCCAGCTAATAATGTTACTCTTCCATGCTCGTGCACCCTAACATAATTAAGTAGCTTAGCATCTGAACGGGGACTTGCCCAGGATGAATGTTGATTACTTGCCATTTATAAGAATGGGTAGTGTTTTTACGAGTTTACGATGTTAATTTTTTTTTTTTGAAAGCTAGATAATTATGCAAAAATGTTAATATTGAAAGGTAAGATAGTTACACAGAAATGTTATGTAGGAATGTCAATATTGATCGATATTTATAGAAGGAGGATGGCAAGGATTGAATGATATAAAAGGTTTGGTGGGAGCATCGATTATGCAATCTGATAACTAAAGTATAAAAAAGTCAAAAGTATAAATAGTAAAGTAAAATGCATGAATGAAATATTACTTTCTTTATTAGAATAATAATTCATTTACTTTTTAATTTTAATATTTTTTTTGTACACAGCATACGTGCACACAGTAAATTGATTTTTTTTTGCATGTATAAAAAATATTTTCATTTTTACTAATATTTTTTCCATGCAAGGGGCAAAAGTACACTAAAACTAGATACACAAAAAATAGCCAATTGTTTTGCAAAACTGACTACTGAAATTAATTTTTTGCAAACCAACTCGGGTCCCGAACCCAAATTATTTTTCGAGTTCAGAACTCAATCCTGGTCCAGAACCCAAACCAACTTGGGTCCAGAACTCAAATTATTTTTTCAAGTCCAGAACTTAATCCAGGTCCAGAATCCAAACCAATTCGGGTCCAAAACCTAAACTATTTTTCAAGTCTAGAACTCAATCCAGGTCTAGAATCTAAAATTAATTTTTGAGTCCAAAACTCAATCTGAGTCCGAAACTTGAACCAACCCTATTTTTTTAAATTAAATTGCTTTTCACTCTATGAATAAATAAAGATCATTCAAGCAAGGGGCAACACTGTAGACCCTTAATTTTTGTACTGGTCAAAATATATATTTTTCATTTGAAGGCCATATCAAGTCTAAATCTAATAACAAGTCACAAAATAAACCAATTATAATTATTTAATATTTGGATTGCCAATTATAATTATTTTATATTTGTATTGTGCTGATTCGGTGACTGTTGTGGTTGATATGTTTTTAGGTCAGACCGCTTGGCCTAAGTCTTGCCATGTAGCTCATGTCGAATTGGCCCATGCAATTCAATATGAGCCTTATATCGAATTGGCATGCCAATTCGACATGAGCAATTGCTAGTGCCAAATTGGCAGGAGCAAGCTGGCATTATCCTAATTGTGCGCGGTTTCTCCAAGGTTGTTTAGGTTTTATATATCTGAAGTGAAGAGGGATTAGGGTATGCCCTAATATCGCCTATAAAAAAGGCAATTAATTGACAAAAGAAAGGATCAGGTTTTTTTTTAAGAGGCAGTAGCAACCATAAATAATCATCGATAATTAGCAGCAAGAATCAAGCAAGCAGTAACAAAGATCAAAGGAAAAAAAGGGAAAAGAAGAGTCAGTAATCACAACCAAGGCAGTGTCTAGGCAATGGCCAAATTGCCAAAGCTCGACCAAAGAACTAGGTTGATTCAGGCAATAGAAAATGTCAAGCTTAGTTAAACTCTTTCAATTTGGTGGATCCAACAAATGAAGGTCTATTTCCTATGCTTAATTCATTCAAATCACAATAGTTACATTATTATTATCCCATGCATTAATTTGCAAAATATTCAAACAATCCAGTAGCAATGCTTATTTTTTAAAAATAATTTTGTTCATCAAAGTAGCCAATATTAAACCTTGGCCCTTAGCAAAAACCTTAATCTGATTTATAAACACCAATAACCTTAGCTCCAGAGAACACTAAACCCCCAAGCCTAAGTTCCATAAACCCTAATATCCAGAATTCAAAACCTAAACTCTAATATCTAGAATCCAAAATCTAAACCATAATATCTAGAATCCAATTCCAAAAATCCTTAACTCCCAAAACCCTAATTCCAAAATCTTAATTCTTAAAACCTAACTTTAAAATACTAAATTCCAAAAACCCTAAACTCCACCTAGTAGCTATAACCCTAATTCCCTAAACTTCATCTAGTAACCAAAACCAACATCTCAAAACCAAAACTCTAATCCCTAACCTGTAAAATCAAGACCTTAATCCCAAACAACTAAAACCCTAGTTTTAATTATTTAATTCATTATACATTTGTGATGAGTCATTTATCAAAGTTCTATTTTCATGGATGATTTATTTTTAATTATTGTGAATTTTTGTATGGTTTAATTCATTTGGTCAACTATTTTAATATTGATTATTTTAATTTCAATGATGTAAGAGGTATGTTTTCAGTTTGTAGGTACCTCATTAGGTAAGTTCAATGTAATTTAATTTACTTTAAGTTTCGGCATTAATGTAAGGGGCATGTTTTCACCAAATGGTGGGTGTCCTATTTCATTTATTGTAACACCCCTCCCCATCCTATGAATAAGCCGAGGAGGAATGCTACATCGGGATACGAGCTCTGGTTATGTCAGCTTACTTAATGTTCCTTATAAAAATTTTTCAAAAATTTTGACGGAGTCTCCCTTAAAATTCTAGGTCCCAAGTGTCAACAAAACTGATTTTTCTTATTTTTGAAAAAAAATTTGTTTCACAATTCAACTCAAGCACACTCCCAATAATCCACCCTTATAACCTCAACTACAATCCTGCAAGAAGAATTCACACTTCTATATTCACAACCCAACTCAATTTAAAACCATACAGTTATTATACATTACTAGATTTACATGCTACATCAAGTTATCTCTTTGTATTGTTCAAATAAGTACATGCCAGTTTCTAATACCAAAATACAAAATGAAGAGCACCACCTAAGTTTGTTGATGATCGACAGATCGCAGGACTCCTCTACTCGCTACTGGCTCCTTGCTAATAACCTATGAGTTTAGAAGAACTAAACTCGCTAAGCATTGCTTAGTGGGTACTTTAACTAATTACAAAAAATAAATAATAAAAGCATACTGCACTTTTAAAAGCAATGAGTCGTATTGAAAAATAATATCACAGTAAAAACAATCCATACATGTCATATATTCAATTATTATCATTTTATCAGTTTGCTCCACAAGGTAATTTGGTAGACTAACGTATGGTAAGGAACTAACTGAAACAACTGTATATATATATGGTGGCTGTGGCCCTAAAAAATTGCGGACCAAGCCCTGTGGAATCTGTGGCCGAAGCCCTCGGACCGGAGTCCTATATAACTCGGGCGATTGCCCTATATAACTTGGACCGAAGTCCTATATAGCTCGGGTTGTCACCCTATATAACTCGGACCGAAGTCCTATATTAAAGCAGCACTGCATAAAGTATGATATATTATACCCTTACCCTACTCAATACTATCCCAGATACCCAGTGGAGCAAAAAATTTTCATGCCATTGCTTAATTGAATATGCATTATATAATTATCGACTTATGTTTCTTATATTATTTCAACGTGAAATATCATATTTTGTCATTTTAATAACATATTATGCTCATTTATATGCATAAGGAATCAATTGGATTACTTTTGAAAAATGACCAAATGAATAGTAGCAAAATGACCATATGAATAGTAAATTCTGGTTTTGGACTCAACTTGATCCTTATTTTGAAAAATTGTATAAAATAATCTACTTGACTAAAAACTCTAAAATTTTTTGCAGAATTTAGTTTTACATCTTAAAATCATTCCTTTAAAATTTCAGATCAAACTGGACACAAAATCTTGGTCAAGTAGTTCACCCAACCAGACTTCTCCAGTTGCCCTGCATACTGGCAGCAGTTCTGAAATTTGTGAATTCTGTAAACTAAATTCAATCAATGTGGTTCCAAATTATTTTTCTCAAATACTAGACTCACTAAACAACAACATATAAAAATTCAATTGAAGATTATTTTTCTAAATTTTAGTAAAATTCCGGAAACATGGCTGTCTCAGTCAAGGTACCTCCTAGAGCAGGTCTAACAGAAATAATTTTTCCATAATCATAACCATTCCGAATTCAACTCAAAATATTTTTCAGTCATTCTAGATGCATTGAGGCACAACATATCAAAAATTCACTTCAATAACATTTTTCTATATTTAATTAAAAATCATACAAGTCACAGAATTTTACTAATTATAAAATAGAAAAATTTCAAAACGAGTTCAATGGTTAAAGTACCAAACCTTGCTTTTCCTTGCTCTTCTTGTCTATTTCACTTCCTTTCCTCTCTAATCTCCTTGATTTCCTATGAATTTAACATGTCACATATGTAATAACAAACCCTAGATATGAACATGATGCTACCTTATGATTTTCTAACAATCCTTTACTTATTCTTACTAATAATCACTATTTTCATCATTTCCTTTAAGTAGTTTACCATTTTTCACCATAATCATAAACTTACTAATACTTTCCCAACATGAACATAATATCAAATCTTCCTAAACATAGCCTAATACCTAATTCTAATGAAAGAATAAGACTAAGGATGGTATCTTACCTTATTTCCTATTGAATTTCACTTGAAAAATGACTTAGACTTGAAAATTTTCTCCTTGAAAATGGAAGGGAGGGGGGAGCACGACCTAAGGAAGAAGAAAAGTGGTGATGGTGGTGTTTTTTGATCCTTTACTTGTGTTTGGAAGACCAATAATTAGTTGTTTATAATTTAATTTCCATTTAATTAATTTGTTTATTTTTAATGGCCATGATTTGTCCAACCCATTTGGACTTAATGGCTTGGATTTGGCCACTTGAAAGTGGCTTTTTGGTCTTTTAAATTTTGCCCCCAAAGTTATATTTAATTATAAAATTGCCCCTCCGGTGGAAATGTCCAAAATGCCCTTGTCGGAACCTTATATATGCAATTATAGTGTTCTCGAACAACCTTATATATGATATACAACACTACGAGTTTGGTCCCGTGGCACACATAATCTCCAAGTCTTAATCACAATGTGGATTTCTCTGGTCTGCAATTCGATCATCTACGCAATATACACTACTGCATTAAGCATATAGCTTATTAATACATACTTTGATAATGTTCCAATGCAATTTTACTCATGACACATAAAACTCCATGCCATTAATACATGCCTTACAAATTTACACTATTCCTATCTCAGAAAACAATATATTTAAAATCCAATGCCATAATAATTTTTACTCTTCATCCACACAAGTCATGCTATCCTCATATACAACATTCATTGCTTCATATTAATATCCAATACCATTAATTCATCTTTTATATATAACACATTTCACACACACACACATTCGGCCCAATAAGTCCCTACACAATATCCAAGTGTCATATCATATCACCCGTAGGAGCATCCTCTATTGATGCCAATGTGTCTAGCCTCAAAAGCAAATAGTAACAGTGACACCAATATGTCTAACCCAAGCAATGGCATGCCATACTGACAGCACCAAATGCAACATCCTAGAATAAGTAATTATGCAAAGCCATACACACATGACATCTTTACATAACCACATTCTCTTTTCATCACAACACTTTACCATACTTTTCAAGTGATCAACCCAATCCTTGATCACTTACACATTTCATCTCATTTTCCATACTGTTCAACATAGTTCAGTCACATTTCACATCACAACTTCTTATTCTCATTTCATTTGTCAATTCCTCATTTTTAATCACATTTATCATTTCATTCACATTACTCAACATATACATGTTATACCTTAACAATCACATTACATAGCACAAAACATTACCATAATTACAAACACATATACATTGTCACATTTTATCAATTTTCATCATATTCACTCCTTTTTCACAATTTCCCATATTTTTCATATTCCTTAACTATTTTACACAATTATATTTATTACCTATAATTCCACATCACATTGCATAACACCTTATCACTTAAACATATAGCCATGCATAATTCACACACTTGTATATTTACATAAAACATGATTAAACACCATTTTTCAAAAGATAATGCAACATTCACATCACACACATACTTATATATAATGTTTCTTTTAAGGAACACGATGTCCCTCAAAGTGTACCAATTAAATTAAACAACGGTAAATATGTAAATTCAATTTAAAAGTTACCAAACTATGTACTAACCTTAACTCGCTTCCAAATCAACTCAAAACTTCTTTCCAAGCCAAAACCCTAAACTTAACCATTTGTACCAATTTGGCCTATACACAAATAAATCATACAATAAGCACAATTATTCAATTAATATCACCTCCATTCTTAATTTATATCAAACTACCACTAATTACATAAATTCTATCAAAATCTCAATAAAACCCTAATTTTCTCCCTTTACTACCTTACTCAAACTTCACTTTAACCAACTTATTTCCAACATCCAACCATATAATCATTAAATACTCATCAAAACAACATTAAAACAATGTATACATGGAATTATTGAAACCTCTATCAAAATCTCAATTTCCACATATTAATCCTAAAATCCTAACTTCACCATACAAACTCATCTTAGTCAATTCACTACGAAATAAACTTTTATTCATCAGTTTAGCCTTATTTTTATATATATTAACATTTAAAACCCATTCTTATCTTTATTCAATTCACACAACCTTAAAATTAATGGAAATGGGCTTAAAAAGGAAATTTCTTACTTGAATTCTTGATTTTTTCTTAAAAATCTCCTTGAAATCCTTGTATAATTTAATGTTTATGAAAAGCAAAAATTCTCGTCCCCTCACCAATGGAGATCGGTCAAGACATGAAGAAGAAGAAGATGATGAGGAAATTTGACTTTTTCCTAGTTCTCTTCCTAACCACTCATATATATATATTAATTAAATAATTAATTAATAATTAACTATTAGATATGTAACACCCCCTACATAGTCTATACACTTAACTATATAGGTGATGTCACTAAAATACTCATACTTGACTATAAATATAATATGTAAATAAAACCAAAATACTTTAATGCATTAATGCAATTATTAAACTTTCAAAAGAAATAACGTGATCATACCTATATTACATATATATCTGTTTAATTTACAAAGAACTCCTATTATTAACTTACATTGTAAATATTATTATAATTCTCTTACTACCCTTAAACTTATACAACTGTCATACAAAATTATAAAGTATTGCGATGTGAATCATACAGAATATAATATTTATAATATTGCTCTTTGAACCTTCGGGATGCAGTTGATTTGAAACATATATCTTTCACTCTACAGTCTCAATTCTTCTAGTTTGATCTGCGCTTTAGAAAATAATTCAAACACGCTAAGCAAAGCTTAGTGTAGACCCTTAATTTTTTACCCAGTCCGGTCCAATATATATATTTTAGTCCAAAATAATTTTTATGTTGTCTAATATATTTTAATTAGTCCAAAATAATTTTTGTTATTTTAAGTAAGTAATATTTGCTTTTAAAATAATAAACAAAAATAATAATAAATAAATAAGTCAGATTGCGGCGAATTGGCAGAAGGCCATTTCGCCCGCTGGTGTTTCTTGCCGGCGAAATGGCCCGCAGGCCCATTTCACCCGCAGCTACGGCAACTTTTTTGCCAGTGCAATTTTTCTTGCTGTAATTTTTTTCGCCAGCGCAATTTTTTTGCAGCAGTTTTTTTTTGCCAGCAAAATTTTTCGACGCAAATTTTTTGAAACCTAATACAATTAGGTTTCGGTTTCCTTTTCTTATTCAATATTATATGCCGTGAGTAACTAGGATGAATAATAGAATTCTTCTATAAATAAGGAAGAAATTGGGAGGAAAAATCAATCAGAAATAAGGAGAAATAAGAAGGAATCGGATAGAAACTTGGATCAAGAGTGGAAACCAAAACTGTGAAGGAAAACCTTGAATCAAGCTGATTTTTTGAGAGAGCAGAAAAACAATTCAAGCAATTCAAAGGCAAAAAGGCTTGTCTTTGACCTTGTTCATCCAAGAAGCAATTTTTGTTGAAACTTACAAAATAAGGTTTGAATTTTTAAATTCTTTTATTTTGTCACAGTAGCTAAACATCTCATTTTTTCTTTTAATTAAAAAACTTTAAGACCTCAATTCACTTTTTCTAAGGCTTAAAAATCTTAAATCGTTGCTTTATTTTTCAAAAAGTTTGAAGATATTATTTTTATTTCTTCAAAACCCCAAAACCAAGATCTGCATTCCAAAATATCAAAACCCAAAATTGTGTTCTGTTTCCTTCCAAAAGCCTTAAAAATATCTTTTTTGCTCTTTTAAACTTTAAATCGTTTGTTTAAATTCATAAAACTTCATGAAATTGTCAATTGCCTTTCCAAATCCTAAAAATAATCTCATTACCCGAAACCCTAATTCAAAAGTCTTAAAACCCTAATTCAATTCCAAAACTTAAAAACAATAAACCCCAATCCCTTTAAAACCTTAAACCCTAATTTTTTTCTAAACCCTAGTCCTTTAAAAACTTTAAAAATCATAAAAACACAAATATCTTAATTTCACACAGTAAGCTTGAAACCATAAATCAAAAGTATTTTAAAGTGTTCAAACCCTAGTTTCATGATTTTACATCACAAACCCTCGTTTGGTTAATCAAAGAGTTTTACCAACCTTTTAAAATATAAAATCTTTAATCCATTTTAATTCCCTTAAAATCACAGTAGCCTAAATTCCATAAATTCCAAAATCCTAAACACATGAAATAAAGAACCCTAAATGGAAACAATAGCTATAATTTAGATTTTTATTTGCCTTATTTAATTCTATATTTGATTATGCTTTGATTTATTTTATATGCATTAATTTATTTAAGTTCAATGCTTGGTTTATTTAATTTATCATGGATGGATGTTTATTTTCTATTGATATTTAATACATTTGATGAATGATTTGTTTATGATGAATGGTTATTTACTTTTATTTCCAAATGTTGTAAGAGGTATGTTTCCACTTGGTGGGTACCTCATTAGTTAAATATCATGTAATTTAATTTGCTTTTCTATTTTAGAACCAATGTAAAGGGCATGTTTCTACCTTTCGGTGAGTGTCCTATTTAGGCATGGGATGTAAGGGCATGTTTCCATACTCGGATGGGTGTCCATTTATTTGTTTGCTTGGACATTGCTTTGATTTTAATATATTGATGCTTTCCTTTAATTATTGTGTGTAATATGGATAATGTTGTTATATTTAAGAATTTTATAATATTAAGACCTATAAAGGAGGTCGGTTCCAATGAACCGGGCGTTGTGGGGGTGCTGGGCCATTTCTCACCTTTCCCACGTGTGTCCAACTTTCCGAACCCATTAAGGGATTGGGGATTCCTTAGGAATTGAGTCATCCACCCCTTTCTTTTTCCCAGCCCATCCGGGTGGCAACTCCATTTTCTCCTGACGTAGGTCCGTATTCTCTAAGGCCCTGAGCCTAAACAGTGTCGAAGTAGCAAGAACCATTCCACCGGGAGTGGGGGGGAAAAATCCCCGCTCACAGTGGCAACTCCACTAGGGATAAGAGAAGTTGATTCCGTTGGTCTTTATATTATTCTATTCTTTCTTATAATGATATTATCCATTGCATCATATTAGATTGCATTGTGTATGTGAGTTAGGACGCCCGTGTTACCCATGTTTTGTTATGTAAGAGATACCATACTTTTGCTCAAGGTATGGAGATCGAGCATGGCATAACCACTCATAGCCTCATACCATTTGGTATATACTTGCTATGGGAACCTAAGCCTTTTAACCCAAAGACTAAAGCTCATGTAATTGACCTAGTTACTTTCCTTAGGTTTTACCCCAAATGCATGTTGTTTGACTATGGTTAATTTATCTTGGCTTAAATTATGGCTTATTTGGTTTGTTCTTTTTCTAATATGACCTAGGTATATTGTAAGCTCAAAATAAACTTTTCTTTAGAAAATCCAAAAGACTAAAGCTATTTTCAAAATTTTTTCAAGATGGTCTTTGGACATAAGACTTTAACAAATAAAAAATTCTTTGGCCCATGGCCCAAATACTAAGCCCAAAACCCATTTTTCTAAAATCTTTTACAATGGGCTTAGAAACCAAATTATTTTCATCCAACCTTTTCTTACAAAGAGCTTGCAAAAATATTTAGGTCAATTAAGAAATACCAAAAATCAATTGTGGGCCTAGTTTACACTAAGAATAAATTAACCATGGGCTTGTTTTTGGCATGAATCATTAGTTACCTTTTTCAAGTGAGAAATCTATCTGTAATAAACCTCTTAATTTAGTTTTAATCCAATATAGCATAAAAGCTCCTTTAGTTGGTTGAATGGATTAAAACCTAATTAATGGGAATTATCATGGATTGATTTCCATTTTCGAAAATATAACTATTGGTTGAAATGTCTGAGGGAATTATTCGAAAACAAGGTACCCCATGTTGGTATTTTGTTAACCATATACCTAGGAAAAGAGACTCGCCATTCATGTATGGATGTTATAAGGATTGTCCTAATTATCTTTCTTCGTTGATTGTTTGTGCATACATGCATACATGCATACATTTGTATCTCATGTCATTGATCCTTTCTGGCTCACAACCCTAGATTACGATAGTTCTAAAGCTTACAACAATCCGACCTACGCCGGAGATGAGGTATCTAGTAACGACTCAATCACTTGCTCACCAAAAACAATGAAGCCCGAACAATTTCAAAGGAAGGTGGATGAGGCCCTCAACGTCAAGCTGGAAGAAATAAAAGAGGCCCTAGCTGAGACCATGAAGAACCAATTGACTGCAATCTTAGAGAATCATGCCGAGGCATCTGCTAGCACTAAGAAGCCAAGGGACAAAGGGAAGACTAAAGTTGGTGAAGTGGTTTTTGATAATGAAAAGGTGATCATTGATGATGATGATGATTGGGCTCAATACTACCAAGATGTTCAAGAGAAGAAGAAAGAACCGAAGGTTGCTGAGAAAGCAACTATGGAGAAGACCAAAACTTCTGATATTGAAAAGATGATTATTGATTTAGAAAAGAAATTTGAGAAGAAATTGAAAACCGAAGAGATGTCCGAGATCGACAAATTATTTGAGCTAGATGAAGAAGTCCCGTATAAGTTCAAGATGCCATATTTTACAAAGTACAATGGCACCGGAAATCCTCATCTCCATGTGAAGCAGTATATCACTGCCATGCAGTCTGCCCGAGCTACTAAGGCTCAAACCCTAAGGTACTTTATGCTCTCATTGGACCTTGTCGTCCAAAATTGGTTCAATACCTTAGATGATAGAACACAAAAGAATTGGGATTTGCTATACAAGGCCTTCATCCAGCAATATGGGTATAATGTCGAGTTGGAAGTTACCTTAATGCAAGTGGAGTCCATTAGGCAAAGGTCGAATGAAAACTTTGTGGATTATGTGAAGAGATGGAGAAACAAGGCTGCTTTACTTAAGAAGAGGCCTGATGAATCCGATCAAATAAGGATGATTGTGAGAGGGGTGTTGCCTAATCTTCGTGAGAGGATGTCTCATACACTCATCCGTGCTTTCAAAGGCCTTCTTCAAGCTGGTTTGCAAATTGAAGAATGGAAGAGAGAGAAGAGCCATTTTGCAACAAAAAGGAACGAGAAAGGGAGCTATCAATCTGGTAGCCAAAGCATGCAAAAGGCCGTCGGTGTTAATGCTACTAACCAAGGAATAAGGAGACAATTTTTGGAATTGGGAAAATCGATGTCTTGGGTTCTCAATAAGCTTCAAAGAAAGGGATTGCTACAACCCTTAAATCCTCATCCTTTGCCTAACCCTCTCCCACCTAATTTTGACACTAAAGCATTTTGTCAATTTCACCAAATGCAAGGGCATGACATGGATAGATGTGTAAGGTTGAGACATGAGATCCAAAATCTAATTGATAATGGAAAGCTACCCGAGCCCAACAAGCCAAACACCAAAGACAACCCATTACCAAAATTCAATAAAGTACCACCACCAGCAACCTTCATGATTGGAGGAGGTTTGCATGAGGATTTTGTCATGTCTTCTTTTCAAGATGTGGGTGGAGAAGCAACCAAAGAAGAAGAGGTATTTGGTGAAATTAAACAAGCTATGATGGGTGGAGAAGTAACAATTTGTGTTGTCAACGGGTTTTGGGATTCAAGTGATAGTGATGATGATATTGTATCCAAGAAAGAGGAGTGAACTTGGTCCGAGCCCGAAGAAGATGAAGTAATAAACACTAGATCCGGTAAGCCTTATTCAAGGCCATCACCTAAGGAGGTAGAAACTAATAAGGGTAAGGAAGTTGAAGTAGAAGAAGATGACACTGTGCTCAAGCAATTGAAAAGAACACAAGCGAGTGTCAGCATTTGGGACTTATTGGCTACTTCTAAAAGGCACCGAGAAACTATGGACAAAGCCTTGGCTAGCATACTAATCTCTACCTCCACGACACTGGAGGAGCTGATCAACTTCATAAAAATTGGAGGGGTAATGAAATGTGAAGAGGTTCAAGAGAAGAGCGAAGTTAATATGGGAGCAGTTTCTTTTTCAGATGCAGATTTACTGGAGGAGGGGAGAGACCACATCCGCCCTCTCTTTATCAAAGTAGAAGTCAAGGGGAAGAGGACTCCATGTGTAATGGTCGATGATGGGTCTGCCATAAATGTTTGCCCACTTAAGATATTGTCAAAGCTAGCTATGTCAACACTGGATCTAAATCCGATCGAAGTAACAATTCAGGCTTATGACAACACTAAGAGACACGCCGAAGGGACTTTCAAAGCGGCTGTCAAGGTTGGTCCAATTGAATCTATTATTGAGTTTATTATTTTAGACATACCAGTTACCTTCGCCTTACTCTTGGGGTGACCATGGTTTCATCCTCTCGGTGGAGTTCCTTCCACCCTTCATCAAAAGATCAAGTTCCCCAACGAAAATGAGACAGTGGTCATTGAGGCTGAAGACAATGAGATTGTTAACGCTCTAATGATTGAGAGGCCTCTCAATGGTTTTCAAGTAGCTGTAATTTCTGATGATGAGGTAATGGACTCTAAAGTTTTGAATATGATGAAGAACATGAACTACCTTCCCGGAGCTGGTCTTGGAAAGGGTAAAACCAGTTTGACAAAGCTGCCAGACTTTAGAACTCAAACTTTCAAGAAAGGGTTGGGATATGATGAAGAAAATGATGTCCAGCTAAATAAGAGTGAGAAGATGAGCTTCCCACCACTTGAAGAGATCTTTGTCAAAGCTCCAGATATGGGACCGCTCCAAGGAAAGCCCTAGCCGATCATGTTCATGGGTAAGTTAATACCAGGTTTTGAAATTTTTGCAGATGTTGCCGAGCTAGTGGAGCAAGTAAAGAAAGAACTCACCCTGCCAACCAGCAAAGAATCCAATCCAAAAGAGAAGAATGAAGCTATCCTGAAAGCCAAGAAGACTCCTAAAGAGATTACTGCTCTGGTCGAAGAAAAGTTTGAAGACATCCTGCTTTATGATTCTGAGAACAATGATTTTGATTTTGATTTTAATTTATCTGCTTTGTATGAGGATGATGATGTTTTCTTTTCCAAAATGAATGTAATAAAGTCTGATTTTGCTTAATTGTGTGATGTTTCTCTTGATGGTTGCATACATTCAAATAGCAGTTACATGAGCATCTTTAATATTAATTCTATCAACACACAATCATTAAATTTGGAAGCAACTGAAAATCCTAAAAACATTAGCATAGCATCCGACCTTACTCCTGATGAGAGAGAGAGATTTGAAAAAATGTTCAAAAAATATGAAGAAGTGTTTGCTTGGTCTTATGAGGATATGTGTAACACCCCTATATCCTGTATACGTACCAAGCATGCTTAAACGATTGAAATATACGTATACTGAATATAGAAAATGTCACCGTTTAAAAAGACACAACAAATATCTTTGTAAATAAGTGAAACCAATCTCAAACAAATAAAAGAAATCCAAAAGACACCATATATAAAATGTTTAATAATTCACAGCGGAAGTTATTACAAATATGTTATAAATCAAAGTTTACAAAACATAGAATATATACATGATTGGCAGCTCTTCTCTGATCTTTAAGTCCCAAAAGAGAAATCCTCAATGTCTAGTCTCACTTGGTCTCGAAGAGCTCTCAGGTTCAACTCTGTCACCTGTGCGATCAAACACTATCGCGCTAAGCCAACGGCTTAGTAGTACAAAGTATGCTAGCATTATGCTTTAATGCAATGTAATATCACACATTTTATTAATAAATCAACATCATAGATGGAAGGCTAACAACATACCTATATATTTCATAAAGTACACATATATAAACATATTACATTTCAACATCCTTCCATATAACTCATTAGTCAATCATTTTACCATTCATAAATCACATTAAACAAAGACAAGCATGGGCCCAAAACACACTAATATACCATTCAATTTTCAGAGTAGATGTTTTGGTTCAATCATCACATTTATCATTATCATAAACCCAACTAGGCTTCAAGGATTAGGTTCAACCAAGCTTCAAGGGGAACAAAGCATGCTAAGTCTCAACCCAACTTGGCTTCAAGAACCAACCCAACCTAGCTTCAAGGGTTGTAACATCTCAATTAGGCTTCAAGGACTAGATCCAACCAAGCTTCAATGGGAGTAAAACATGTTAAACTTCTACCCAACTTGGCTTCAAGGATCAAGCCCAACCTAACTTCAAGAGAGTGTTACTATCATTAGGCATGCCACCAACAACGAACTCTGAAAATTGAATAACACATTAGCCACACAATTCATTTATTATTTCATTCTCAATTCTCATCATTAATTAGGCAAACATGCCTTATACCCTTCAATAGAATCATCATAGCCAATCACAATGGCTTCATATCACATTTGAGTTATCATAGCCAATCACAATGGCCTCATATCATATCATATGATAATATTTCATTATTCAAGTATACATAATCAATTACCTCATCATATACTTCACATTACACATATAGCATCTTTGATATAACATTACAATTTACAAGATTCACAATGCATAAAACATAATATTGTTCATATAGTATCATATACATCATCATTATTATCAAATGTATGTTCAATCTCAATAATGCAAGAAGAGCAAAGAAACCATCACAGTAGCCAACACACTCAAGGGACACGGCCAAGCTTGTGGCCGTGTCTCTCAACATAAAATCAAGCCGAGGCAGACACGGGCAAAGGGACACGGCCGTGTCTCTCAACAAAAATCAAGCAGTAGCAAACATGGGCAAGGGACACGGCCAAGCTAGTGGCCGTGTCTCTCCAAAATTGATCCAACACGGCCAAATTTCCTTAGACTTGGCCGTGTCTCCCAAAAATTCTTTAGTTTGGCCGTGTCTCTTCCTTGGTTTGGCCGTGTCTCTTATGAATAACACCCTAAACATGGCCAAACCTCTTTTGATTGAATTAAAACACATTGTGCACAACATAACCTCATTCAAATGGATACAATTTATGTCATCAACACTTATTTTACATGTTCATCCCAATAGTCACATTAACAATACATCAACAACATATTTAATCACTTACTACTTCAAAACTCTTAAACCAACTTCACTCTTATTCTTTCAACCTCAACATCCACATAACTTACCATCTTCAAACCAAAACCAACATCAATTTAACTTTTAAACTTACAAACAATCTTAGCACTTATAAACACATCTAATCATAATATCAACAAGTCACAACTTATCTCAAATACAACTTCAAAAATAACTAAAGAATCAAGAGAGTACTTACCAAAAATTAAGGCAATTCCACAAATCTCCAACTTAATCACTTGATTCTTCATTCAATTTGAGCTTAGAACTTCAAGATCTTCTCTTGCTCTCTTGCTCTCTTTTGTCTTTGGATGAGCCGGCCACCATAAGGGAAAAGAAGAAAAGATGATGAAGAAAAGTCAAATTATCATCTCTTTAAATCTCCACCAAGCAATTCTAACAAGACAATTACCAACATACCCTCTTCTCACTTGTTCTAACTACCCTTCATCCACATGCCCTTTTTAGTAATTTCACTCATCCCAAATTAAAATATCTTCTTCCCTTGACTCTCCATTTGACCAACATATATGTTATATATATTAACATATATACAACATATACATTCCATTAACACAATCATTTCCTTTGCAAAAACATATATACATTAAATTCAAATCAAACAACAATTGAATTAAAACTTCTAGGGCACACTTAGGGATATTACAATATGCCTGGAATAGATTGAGACATAGCTGAGCATCATATTTCAACTCACACTCACATGAAACCTGTCAAACAAAAGCTTAGGCGATTAAGACCTGAGTGGGCTGAATTGGTTAAAGAAGAGGTCACTAAGCAAATACAAGTGGAGTTCCTTGAAGTGATAGAATATCCAGATTGGTTAGCCAACATAGTACCCGTGCCAAAGAAAGATGGAAGAATAAGGGTCTGTGTGGATTATAGAGATTTGAACAAGGCTTCCCCTAAGGATGATTTTCCTTTACCTCATATAGATGTTCTAATTGATAGTGCAGCCTCTAGCGTGCTACACTCCTTTGTAGATGGATTTTTCAGATACAACCAAGTGTTAATGGCCCAAGAGGATAAAACCAAAACTGTTTTCATTACTACATGGGGTATATTTTGTTATAGGGTGATGCCATTCAGCTTAAAGAATGCTGGAGCAACCTACCAAAGGATGGCCACCACATTATTTCATGACATGATGCACAAAGAAGTTGAAGTATATGTTGATGATATGATGGTTAAATTAGATACAAGGGAACGATACTTCCAAAACTTAGAATTATTCTTTTATAGAGCTTTGAAATATATGCTATGATTGAACCCGAAGAAGTATGTGTTCGGTGTTACCTCAGGTAAATTATTGGGACATGTGATTGGTCCGAATGGCATTGAGATTGATCCTGACAAAGTTAAAGCAATCAGGGATATGCCAGCCCCAAAGACGGAGAGAGAAGTTTGGGGATTCATTGGTAAACTGCAGTACATTAACAAATTTATAGCAAAGCTCGGAACAATCTGTGAGCCTATCTTCAAATTGCTTAGAAAGATTCAGCCGGTCATATGGAATGAAGAGTGTCAAAAGGCCTTTAAGCGAATAAAAGAGTATTTGTTGAATCCACCTATTTTAAAACCACCTAAACCTGAAAAACCTCTATTACTATACTTAGCAGTAGAAGAGTCAATAGGAGCCATGCTAGCCCAAGCAGATGAGTCAGGGATTGAGCATGCTGTTTACTGTTTGAGTAGAAAGCTCCTACCTTATGAAATTAAGTATAGTATCATTAAAAAGACATGTATAGCCGTGGTTTGGTCTTCTAAGAAGTTGCGACATTACTTTCAATCGTATAGTGTGCAAGCAATTTCTAGATTGGATTCGATGAAGTACTTAAGGGAGACACCCTCTTTAATTGGGAAATATGGTCGATGGTTGATAATATTAGAAGAATTTGAGGTTGAGTATGTAACCAGGAAAATGATCAAATATAGAGCGGTGGCAGAATTCCTGGCCCAACAACCATTATCAGATAGTGAGGAGGTAATCTTGGAATTTTCGGATGAACATTTAGAAGCAATTGAAGTACAAGGGTGGAAAATGTATTTTGATGGAGCAGTAAACAGGAAAGGAGCAGGTTTGGGAGTTATACTAGAATCCCCCAAAGGGGTACTCATCCCTTTAGCCAAAAAATTGAAATTTAGGGCAACCAATAATATGGTGGAGTACGAAGCTTGTATTTTCGGTTTGGAAACCCTAATGATGGATAAGGTGGAAGTTTATGGTGATTCATTGCTAGTAGTATCCTAAGTAAATGGAGAATGGGAGTTGAAAGAGGAAAAATTAAAACCATACCACCATTACCTGACCATGATGAAGAAGAACTTTAAGGAGTGTAGGTTTATACATCTATCAAGAGAAGAAAATTAGATGGCTGATGCCCTAGCCACATTGGCTTCGGTGTGGGAAAACCTTGTCAGCTTATTCCTTAATCCTCTAATCTTAACCAGTTCATCAACTCCTTGCTATGAATATGAAACAATCATGGAAATTGATACAGACCATGGTGTATGGTATGATACTATAAGATGATTTTTGGAGGAAAGACAATATCCGCTGGGGGCAACAAAGAAAGAGAGAAGAGCACTAAGGCGGTGGTCATTGCAATACATCACCTTCCATGGAGAGTTATATCGAAGATGTTCTGATGGGGTGCTGTAGACCCTTAATTTTTGACCTAATCCGGTCCAATATGTTTTATTTAGTCTAAAATGATTTTTGTTGTCTAATTTGTCCAAAATAATTTTTATTAAATAATTTTTGCTTTAATATCTAATTTTTTTTAATAAAAAATGGAAATAAACAAATAAAAATCAAAAAATAAAAATAAAAATAAAAATCAGAGTCGGAAAAATCCGCTACGAAAAAATCGTCGCGTAGGCCCGTGGGCATTTCGCCAGCAGGAAGTTCCTGTGGGCGAAATCACTGTGCTATTTCGCATGTAGAAATTTTCTGCCTGCGAAATAGCTTACGGGCCCACTTCACGCTTGCTGCTGCAGCTTTCTGCGGCAGAATTTTTTTCAGCAGCGCAAATTTTTGGACGCAATTTTTCGAAACCTAATCCAATTAGGCTTTAGTTTCTTTTTTTTTTTATTAATATTACTTACCTTAACTAATTACGAATAAACAACCTCAAACCACTAAAAGTAAGGACCAAAGACAAATAAAAAAAGGGAGGCAAAAATCCAAGAGGATTTTTGGAAAATTTGAAACCAAATCAAGGAAGGAAAAGAAGAAATTCAATTCAACTCTTTTCTGGAACAGCAGCAGCACGATTTAGAGGATTCAAAGGCAAAAAAGGCTTGTCTTTGGAGCTAGTTCATCAAAGAAGAATTGTTTTTGGAGAAATCATCAAAAGAAGGTATGATTGTTTTTTTTTTACACAGTAGCAAATCTATGAGATCAAAATTAAAAACCTTTGAACTTTAATTTAATTTTTCTAAAGCAAAAAAAAAAAAAAAAACCTTATTTCGTTGGTTTATCTTCTAAAAGGTTTAAAATTGTTATTTTTCTTCTTAAAAACCTTAAAACTCTAATTGAACATATTTTTCAACAAAACTAAGATGTAAATTCTGCTTCTTTTAAAATTTTAAAGTAGGTTCTATTTCATTCAAAAAGCCTTAAAAAACATCTTTTCTACTTATAAAAACTTTAATTTATTTGTTTAAATTCATAAAACTTCATGAAATTATCAAATTGATTTCTAAAACCCTAAAAATTATCACCATCCGTGACCCTACTTCTAAATCCTAAAATCCAAAATTCAACTTTTAAACCTAAAATAATGAACCCTAATCCTTTTAAAACCTTAAACCCTAATTTTATGAACCCTAATCCTTTTAAAACATTAAAAAATATAAAAATATAAAAACCTAAATTTTATACAGTAGCTTAGGAACCCAATAACCAAAAATCACAAATTAAAGTATTTTAAAGTGTTTAAAACCCTAGTTTCATGATATCATCATTCAAACCTTAATTTTGTTAATCAAAGAGTCTTACCAACCCTTTAAAACATAAAACCCTAATTTATTTTAATTCCATAAAAAGTCACAGTAGCCATAATTGGACTTTTATTTGTTTTATTCAATTCCATACTTGATTATGCTTTGATTTATTTCTTATGCTTTAATTTATTTAATTTCAATACTTGATTTATTTAATTTATCATGGATGGATGTTTATTTTATATTTTGATTAATAGCTTTAATGAATGATTTATTTATGATGAATGATTATTTACTTTTATCAATTAATTTAGATTTCCAAAAGTTGTAAGAGGTATGTTTCCACTTGGTGGGTACCTCATTAGTTAAACATCATGTAATTTAATTTGCTTTTCTATTTTAGAACCTATGTAAAGGGCATGTTTCTACCTTTTTGGTGGGTGTCCTATTTAGGCATGTGATGTAAGGACATGTTTCCATCCTTGGATGGGTGTCCATTTATTTGCTTTGTTTGGACATTGCTTTTATTTTAATATATTGATGCTTTCTTTTAATTATTGTGTGTAATATGGTTAATGTTATTATATTTAAGAATTTTATAATATTAAGACCTGTAAAGGAGGCCGGTTCTAATAAACCGGGCGTTGTGGGGGTGCTGGGCCATTTCTCACCTTCCCTACACGTACCCAACTTTTCGAACCCAATAGGGGGTTAGGGATTCCTTAGGAATTGAGTCATCCACCCCTTTCTTTTTCCTAGCCCGTCTAGGTGGAGACTCCATTTTCTCTGGACTTAGGTCCGTGTTCTCTAAGGCCCCGAGCCTAAACAGTGCCGAAGTCGCAAGAACCATTCCACTGGGAGTGGGGGCAAAAATCCCAGCTCACAGGTGCATTTAAGATGTTTAAGAAAACCTGAAGTGAAGCGTATCATGTCAAAAATACATGCGGCAAAATTGCGGTCCACACATGAGTGGTTTGGCCCTAGTTAGACAAGGTTACTACTGGTTGACCATGGAGAAAGATTGTATTGAGTTTGTCAAGAAGTGCCAACAATGTCAGATGTATGGTAACTTGAATCACATGCCTCCTGAAGAACTGCATTCTATGCCTTCACCCTGGCCATTTGCCGCCTGGGGTATCGACATTATAGGAGAGATACATCCGACAGCTTTAAACGGTCACCGATTCATTGTGGTAGCAGTAGATTATTTTTCAAAATGGATCAAAGCTGAATCCTTCAATAAATTGGGTGTAAGCCAAATGGTTAGGTTTATTGAAAAGAACCTCATCTGCAGACACGGGGTCCCGCACAGTGTGATATCAAACAATGTGGTACATGTTCAAGGAGCAGTTAAGGATTTATTCTCAAAGTACCAAATCCATCATCATAAATCCTCTCCTTATAGACCAAATGTAATGGTGCCATGGAAGCAACAAACAAGACAATTAATCAAATTCTATCCAAGATGACCAAGACTTATAGGGATTGGTCAGAGATACTTCCCTTTGCTTTATGGGGATATAGGACAAGTGTGTGAACACCTACTGGAATGACACCGTTCTCTTTGGTTTACGGGATGGAAGCAGTGTTGCCAATTGAAATTGAGATCAAGTCATTAAGAGTAGTCTTGGAAGTTGAACTGCCTGAAACAGAATGGGTAGCGAGCAGATACACACAGTTAGCTCTATTAGAAGAGAGAAGGATAAAAGCACTATATCATCACCAACTATATCAAAAGAAGATAGCTCGGGCCTACAATAGAAGGGTTAAGGTCAGAAAATTCAGAGTTGGGGATTTGGTGTTAAAGCAGTGTAAGCCTAATGTATCTGATCCAAGAGGGAAGTTTAGGCCTAGCTGGGAAGGGTCGTATGTCATGAAACAAGTCATGAACAAAGGTGAGGTAAAGTTGTCAGACATGGACGGGAACGAATTTAGTGAGCCAGTAAACATTGACAAGTTGAAGAAGTTTTATGTATGGAAAATAAAAAGAAAGAGCCCGCTAGGTTGAAAACCCAAAAAGGGTAGCCTAGGCAAAAGTTAGAGCAGTCCGCTAGTCCCAAAAACCCAAAAGGGCGGGCTAGGCAACAATTAGGGTTAAAAGAGAGAAAATCGTCAATTAGAAAACCCGAAAGGGCTAGTTGGCAGTAGGAGTAATCTTGTGTATGCTGGCTTTATCTTTGGTTGTTCCCTAATTTAATAAAATAGAATTAATGTTAAAATTGTTCTATGTGCACTGTTATAAATATTCGACCAGAAATGGATGAAATAAATAAACACAATAGCAAAAGGTGATGATAAATTATAAATGAAAAAGAAGCATCTTTTTATTACTTTAATTATTTTTTCATCCTAACAATACACTTTCTGAATTGACAAATGTAAAATCTATGGTGGTCGATAAATGTAACGTGCAGGCTAGCTTTGCCTCAGCCGATGCAAGTAGGCTTCAGTCAAACAAGGCATGTCTAAGTTAGGAGTAAAGTCAGAATCGCGAGGCTCGGCTCCGTACTGATGGCCAAGTTGGCGAGGATCATAGCATGTACCTTGATGAAGAGCGGCAAGAGGAACATACATCAAGTATGTCCGCATGGTGATACGAGAAATTTTCCACCAAGGTACCAACCAATGGATATTGACTCCAGAGCGTGAGTGGATCCAGTCAACCCAGTCAGCATATGAAGAAGCAGGATGGAGTAGCTTCCTAGCAGAATGATGACGTGGCAGGTATCTGGAAAAATCCATGGATGGAGTATCAAGCAAGCAAAGACACTCCTGAAGCCAAATATGTGGAAAAAGAATTTAAAAGAAAAGAGAAAAAGAAAAAGGTCCACAAAGTTGAAAACCCGCGAGGGCAGCTTAGGCAAAAATTAAGACAGCTCGCTAGTTTCAAAAACCCACACGGGCGGACTAGGCAAAAATTAGAGCAATAAAGAAAAAAAAAGAAAAGAGAAAATCTAAATTGAAAATCCGAAAGGGCAATTTAGGTAATTACCTGAAGCAGCAATGGACTCCCAGTCAGTCTCTTTGACAATCCTGATTTAAATCGGTCTAATCCAACTAAGGTCTCGGCTAAGATCAGAGGTACCGGCGACAAGCCTCCTTCCATTTGGTCCATAATATCCTATACCCGTGGATTAATATCGCCGTTGGAAGAAACAAGCAAGAATTGGCCAAGCAAGCAAAGACAGAGCATGCGTCCCCATGCCTTAGTAGGGGCCAAATGAGAGAGACAAAAAATCAATCAAAGGAGCAAGTAGAATTTTTTCACCTCTCATCAACCGAAGAACTTCGGGTTTTTGAATTTGAAATAACATCTGCATCTTTTATTGAGTCTTAGAAATCAATGTGCGTAACGCCATTTGTTGATTATTTGGATATCCAAGGATGGCCTCAAATTCTTCAATCAAGGGACATATTTCAAAGCCATTAATTTTAAATACCCTAGAATCCGTATTCCAAAAGGAAGCCACTGCATGTAAGAAGGAGTGGTCCAATTTGACATTTTGAAAACATTTTAAAACATCAAGTTTTGACCATGAAATTTGCTTCTAATGAATGGCATCCATATTCTTATATAGAATTTTTATCTTCTTTGAATGATGCTCGGTCATGGTGAATGAATAAAGAAAAAATTAAAATTGTTAAAGAGAGTCTTCACGTTGAAAGAGAAAGAATTTTGGTTTTTGTATCGAAATATGGCATGAAGGGTGATTTATATAGAAGAAACAAACCTTTTCCAAAAGTGAAAAGGAAAAGGTGATGGGAAAGAATAAGACCATATGGCATAAGGAAATGAATTAGCAATGAATTTCCTTTACCACATTGGATTTGGTTTAGCAAATGAGGTGGATGTAAATTGTGAAATTATGATGTACTGTGAACAAAAAAAGTGGTCCAGTAACCAAAAAAAAAGAAAAAGAAAAGAAAAGGGTTACAGTAAAGAGGAAAGTTGTATTTTTTCATTATTGTACAATATTTTACAATTGCTACAATGTTTACATATCACTAAGAGGGTGGTGGTAGGTCATCAAATAAAGCCTTGAAAAAATCGTCGCCTGTCGGAGAAGGGGGCAAATCACTCGTCCTGAGTCTGCCAGAAGCAGGAGCACCAAAACCCGGGAAATTACTCATCCCGGGATGACCCGAAGTAGGAGCAACAAAATCCCTATTACCTTGAGGTTCTGATCCATCATGGTCCTCATCATAAGCAGATGAAAGGATCTCATGTTCATCAGTCTGGGGGGCTCTTGATGAAGAAGCTCCGGGATACCTCATCTCCTGAAATCGAAAGTATCAGAAATGTTGTTCGAATTGATGATATAAACTTTCAAAATGAGAAGCCTACTGACGACTTGCAGCCAACTCTTCTTGAAGTTTCTTATTTTATTCTTGGAGCATCCGCTGTGAGCCAAGAAGGAAAAGGTAAGAGCATACATAAACATGCATACATATAGCATAAATTACCATGAAATAAGGAACGTACCAGGTAATTCAAATCAATACCCTACAGATGAGATGGCATATCTGGCGTGCTAGAATGAGCGAAAGGAGGGGCAGTAAAAGAAGGTTCAGCCTCATGAACAAATGAACCAACAGCCTACAACAATCATTAATGAATCAAAGAAAGAAAAAGAAGTTGCAAGGGAAAAGTGGTAAAAGTTTTACCTGAGAAGTACTGGCCCCGAGATGTGGAACAGACTCTCCTATATCTCCATGACGTTCCTCTTCATCTCTACCCTCATTTTCATCAAAAATCTCCCGCACACCAATAGGAGATACATCAAAGTTCAAGAGTCTTCTTTGTATAAAATAAGCATAAAATAGACCTGGTAAATGGAGAAATGACTCGGCACCATAACCATACCAGGCGACCACCATGCATCCTCCGGCATTGACATAATATTTAAAGTATATTCCGGGATTTGCATCGGAACCCTCCGCTGCTATGGATCGAGAAACCAGCCATAAACTCTCTCCCCGAGAAACCAGCCACTAGACACTGGGCCAGCAATAACTCGATGAGAATGTTGGAAAGACAGTGCAACCCTCATCAAAGTAGACCAGTTTGCTTGCTCTTCTGGGCTCCACCAGGCTCAATTCACCTGGAAAATAATATAAGATAAGTAAACTTTCACATAAAATTTAAAGCATACTAATGTTATTTTACCTGGTCCCAGGTTAAGCGGCTCAACACATAGCGGTGAGTATGCACATGATGAGAGCCGGGAACGTCCACATGATCGGACAACCAGAAATTTAATCTCGGATACCCAACTCTCTCTCGGGAAATACCGGGTACCCTTATGAGGTTGTGTTCATATGCCTATACCTACAACAATAATAGTAAAGATCAAATTCATGCAAGAAAAGAGTGGAATTAACATTGGTGAAGCAAAAGAATACCTCGACAGCCACCATCAAGTCGAAAAAAGACTTCTTGTTTCGGCAAAGCTTATCAAGACCATGGTAAAGACACATGAGACCAGCTTCACCCTAGCCAGAAGATGGTACCATTCTGAGATAAGAAAGGGCACTCAAGACTGACAAGTGGATGGAGGATTCAGTGCTACCTAAGATGGTCGACCCGAGCAGATATAACAAAAATTCTCGAGCATACTGTTCTGTCGTGTCTCTGCCAACCCGTCCTTCATAGTTCATCCAATAACTACAAATTGGCTCGATTTTTATCTTAAAAGGCCCTTTATATGATGGTTCCATACTAATTAATTCCTGAATTTCTTCAAATGTTAAAATATCGTTGGTCAGAGGAACTGGAACGCCATCATATCGAAGACTGGTTATAGCAGTAAAATCGACCAGACCAATTGTCATCTCTCCAATGGGCAAGTGAAAGTGTGGGTCGTATCCAACCATCGCTCTGCAAGCGCCTGGACTATGCTCCGGTCTATCTGATATTCCTCGGATGGCAATTGTAAGATGAACTGCTCAAAGCCACAATCTCGGATAATCCGCCTTACCCGAGAAGGCACTACATCGAACCATTGTTGGGCTTTGTAAATACACCCTCCAGCCGAACAACGCAACGATCATTCTAACACAGACCCAGGTAAGTTAATACCAAGTAAGTACATATTATTCTATCTACTTAAGTTAGTTTATGTTTCACAATAAAAATAAACAAATCAAAATCAAAAAAATAAATATAACAAATAAAAAACAAACACAATGAAAAAATCAAGAGAAATAAAAAAAGAAAAAATAATTACCTCGCTCTTTTTATTGGAACTGCGATGGAGCGGCATCCCGGCCAGTATATCTAAATTTCCATCTTCATGATGCCGAATAAACTCCAATAACTCGGCATTAGAATGAGTCCCTAACCTCGAAGCATGCATTGTTTTTGAAAAATGTTTGTTAAAATTGAAAGAAATTTGAGAGAATTATGAAATTGAAATCGTGCTGTGAAATGAAATGAAGGAATGGTGGGTTTTTATAGAGAAACGGCAAGCAAAAAAAAAATTCAAAACTATTTATGAATAGTAAATTTCACTATTCATAAATAGTATTACTATTGATGAATAGTAAATGTTACTATTTATGAATTGTATTAGTATTGATGAATAGTAAAATTACTATTTCCAATAGTAAATACTATATACTACTATTTATAAATAGTGAATTTACTATATATGAATAGTAAATAGTGCATGAACAGTGACTACACAGTAAATTAACAGTAAATTCAATTATTTACTTTAATCATTCAAATAATTGAGGGTATATAAATATTTTTACACCTAGGGGGCAATAAGAAGACATATGCATGAAAATTAACAAAACTTTTTGAAATAAAAATTTATTAGCTTGGGTCCAGAACCCAAATCTTCTTTATGTCCAGAACCTAGAATCTTTTCTAAGTCCCAGAACTTAGCTCGGGTCCAAAACCCAAATTTTCTTTAGGTCCAGAACCTAGAATCTTTTCTAAGTCCAGAACTTAGCTCGGGTCCAGAACCCAAATTTTCTTTAGGTCCATAACCTAGAATCTTTTCTAAGTCCAAAACTTAGCTCGGGTCCAGAACACAAATTTTTCTTAGGTCCAGAACCTAGAATCTCTTCTAAGTCCAGAACTTAGCTCGAGTCCAGAATCCAAATTTTCCTTAAGTCCAGACCTAGAATCTCTTCTAAGTCCAGAACTTAACTCGGGTCCAGAACCCAAATTTTCCTTAGGTCCAGAACCTAGAATTTATTTCTAAGCCCAAGAACTTAGCTCGGGTCCAGAACCCAAATTTTCTTTAGGTCCAGAACCTAGAATTATTCTTAAGTCCAAGAACTTAGCTCGGGTCCAGAACCCAAATTACCCTTAGGTCCATAACCTAGAATCTCTTTTAAGTCCAGAACTTAGACCGGGTCCAGAATCCAAAACCTCAACCATCTCAAAAATTAAGTCTTATTGCTTTTCGCTCTCTTTCACTAAAGTTTCAAATCATTCAAGCAGGGGGTAAACTGTAGACCCTTAATTTTTGACCCAGTCCAGTCCAATATATTTTATTTAGTCCAAAGTAATTTTTGTGTTGTCTAATATATTTTAATTAGTCCAAAATAATTTTTGTTGTTTTAAGTAAGTAATATTTGCTATTAAAATAATAAAAAAATAATAAAAAAAAACTCGGATTGCGGCGAAGTGGCCGAAGGCCATTTCGCACGCAGGATTTTCCTGCAGGCGAAATGGCCATCTGCGGCAGCTTTTTTGCCAGTGCAATTTTCATGCGGCAATTTTTTTTTGCTAGCGCAATTTTTCCGCAGCAGTTTTTTTTCGCCAGCAAAATTTTTCGACGCAAATTTTTCAAAATCTAATACAATTAGGTTTCGGTTTCCTTTTCTTATTCAATATTGTATATCGTGAGTAACTAGGATGAATAATAGAATTCTTCTATAAATAAGGAAAAAATTGGGAGGAAAAATCAATCAGAAATAAGGAGAAATAAGAAGGAATCGGACAGAAACTTGGATAAAGAGTGGAAACCGAAACTGTGAAGGAAAACCTTGAATCAAGCTAATTTTTTGAGAGAGCAAAAAAACAATTCAAGCAATTCAAAGGCAAAAAGGCTTGTCTTTGACCTTGTTCATCCAAGAAGCAATTTTTGGTGAAACTTACAAAATAAGGTTTGAATTTTTAAATTCTTTTATTTTGTCACAGTAGCTAAACATCTTATTTTTTCTTTTAATTAAAAAACTTTAAGACCTCAATTCACTTTTTCTAAGGCTTAAAAATCTTAAATCGTTGCTTTATTTTTCAAAAAGTTTGAAGATATTATTTTTATTTCTTCAAAACCCCAAAACCAAGATCTGCATTCCAAAATATCAAAACCCAAAATTGTGTTCTGTTTCCTTCCAAAAGCCTTAAAAATATCTTTTTTGCTCTTTTAAACTTTAAATCGTTTGTTTAAATTCATAAAACTTCATGAAATTGTCAATTGCCTTTCCAAATCCTAAAAATAATCTCATTACCCGAAACCCTAATTCAAAAGTCTTAAAACCCTAATTCAATTCCAAAACTTAAAAACAATAAACCCCAATCCCTTTAAAACCTTAAACCCTAATTTTTTTTCTAAACCCTAGTCCTTTAAAAACTTTAAAAATCATAAAAACACAAATATCTTAATTTCACACAGTAAGCTTGAAACCATAAATCAAAAGTATTTTAAAGTGTTCAAACCCTAGTTTCATGATTTTACATCACAAACCCTCGTTTGGTTAATCAAAGAGTTTTACCAACCTTTTAAAATATAAAATCTTTAATCCATTTTAATTCCCTTAAAATCACAGTAGCCTAAATTCCATAAATTCCAAAATCCTAAACACATGAAATAAAGAACCCTAAATGGAAACAATAGCTATAATTTAGATTTTTATTTGCCTTATTTAATTCTATATTTGATTATGCTTTGATTTATTTTATATGCATTAATTTATTTAAGTTCAATGCTTGGTTTATTTAATTTATCATGGATGGATGTTTATTTTCTATTGATATTTAATACATTTGATGAATGATTTGTTTATGATGAATGGTTATTTACTTTTATTTCCAAATGTTGTAAGAGGTATGTTTCCACTTGGTGGGTACCTCATTAGTTAAATATCATGTAATTTAATTTGCTTTTCTATTTTAGAACCAATGTAAAGGGCATGTTTCTACCTTTCGGTGAGTGTCCTATTTAGGCATGGGATGTAAGGGCATGTTTCCATACTCGAATGGGTGTCCATTTATTTGTTTGCTTGGACATTGCTTTGATTTTAATATATTGATGCTTTCCTTTAATTATTGTGTGTAATATGGATAATGTTGTTATATTTAAGAATTTTATAATATTAAGACCTGTAAAGGAGGCCGGTTCCAATGAACCGGGCGTTGTGGGGGTGCTGGGCCATTTCTCACCTTCCCCACACGTACCCAACTTTTCGAACCCATTAGGGGGTTGGGGATTCCTTAGGAATCGAGTCATCCACCCCTTTCTTTTTTTCGGCCTGTCCGGGTGGAGACTCCATTTTCTCCGGACATGGGTCCGTGTTCTCTAAGGCCCCGAGCCTAAACAGTGATGAAGTCGCAAGAACCATTCCACCGGGAGTGGGGGCAAAAATCCCCCCTCACACTTAGTGGTGCTTATGTATTTATAATATGCATGAAATTTAAAGTAAAGAGAAATATACAAAAAACTAATTTAGAAACAATAGAAATTATCATTTTAAAACAATAATATAGGAATTAATAAATTCATTGAAGCTTAAAACATTGAACATGATTAAATCCAAAATTGGTTAATTTAACAACAACAATGTAACACATTATTTTCAATATAAATAACTTCTTTAAATTTTCTTGTACACACTGAACTCAGATCATAGGTTTGGATAACAGGTCACTGTTGGCAATTTAATGCCCAATCTCAAGAATTTATAATGGCAAATATGGCCACTATCACTGGTGACACAATGTGTTCATCAATGCCACGATGTGCCCACTATCACTATGAATATCCACTCTCTGGCTAGCCATTCAATCACAAGCTAGATCTAAAATCAGTATGGTTTGGGCAATTTATTAGTTTTAGTTAACATTGAATTATGTATACCATTTTAATGGGACAATACTTTGTTCAACATTTAGTATTATACATATTTGTCCCATATCCAAAGTTTATTACTCTCTTCCATACTTTTAACTCATAAACATGAATTCTCAATGCAAGGATAAGAACCACAAATATACAAGCCTCATACCATTCCCGTGTGTCATAAAATACAAGCTAAAAGCATCATCCAAGTATCCCACGACCGTGGAATCTCAACCCCATGCCCATGGGATACAAAATGAAGCTGCCAAATACCATTATAGACCACCCACAGTCGTGGCACTCAAGGGCTATGGTAGTGGCACTCAAGGGCCACTCCCGTGGCATGCAAAACAACATTGTTTCATCAAAAAAAATTTAAGCAAATAGCCTCATTTCTAATCCCACGGTCGTGGCACTTGTTCGGGTCTGCCTTCAGAGTAATTTTTCCTCCGATAGTCCCGACATAAATACCATGCCCATGGTACCTCCAGGCCACGCCCGTGGCATTCCAAAATTATGGATTTGCATATTCAACCACATAAACATAAACATATTCAAGATCTATGATAAAAATGAATCAAAAACCATGTTTTTGACATTAAAAAAAGTGCATATAAAATACTTTACTCAAACTTCAATCAATCAAATATTCAACCAGCACTCATGGTTAAAAACAACATCAAACCACCCAATTCTTATAAAGATTTAATTAAGAACCATTGTAAATGGGGATTTTCTCCTCCACTCCCATGTGGAATGGTTCTTGCAACTTTGACACTGTTAAGCTCAAGGCCTTAGAGAACACGGGCCTAAGCCTAGAGAAAGCAGAATAGCCACCTAGACGGGCCGTGAAAATAGAAAGGGCTGGATGACTCAATTCCTAAGAAATTCCTAACCCCCTAATAGGTTTGGAAAGTTGAGTACATAAAAATAAATAAATATCCAACACTTTATTAAAATGAAACAAATAAAACAGGCACCCATCCATATATGGAAACATGCCTTTTATAATGCCCAATCTTCAAAAATAAAATAAATAAAATAGGGCACCCACCATTTGGTGGAAACATGCCATTTACATTAATCCAAAACTTAAAGTAAATAAAATTACATTAAACTTTAATAAATGAGGTACCCACAAAGTGGAAACATACTTCTTACATCTTTAAAACTTAAATATTTAATCAAACTAAATCATTCAATCATTCACCATGAGTAAAGTAGAAACAAATCATTCATAAAAATAAAACATTAATAAATCATCCATTTAAAGCACAAAAGGATCACATCTAAGTTTTAGGTCTAAATAAAGCAATAAATATATAACTTTTAGGGTTTACATTTTAAGTTAGGTTTTAGAACTTTTATGATTAAATTAGGGTTTTTAGGATGAAAATTAAGACTTTAGGTTTTAGGGATAAAAAATGAGATTCTTAGGGTTTTAAAGACAAGATTAGGGTTTTAAGGGTTTAGAAAAATAAGATTAAGGTTTTTAGGGTTTTGAAAAATAAGATTAGGGTTTTTATGGTTTTGAAAAATAAGATTAGGGTTTCAAAACTAGGGTTTTTCAACTTTAGAAAATAATTTAAGGTTTTGGATATTGAATTAGGGTTTCAAAACTTTGGAAAATAGATTAGAGTTTTATTTTTAGAGAAACAGAATTTAGGGTTTTAGAGAAACAAAATTAGGGTTTTGGCTATTAAAATAAGGATATTGTTTTATTTTAAGAAAACCAAACTACTTTAGCTATAATTATGAATTTTAGATCACTGGATATATCTAGTTCAAATTAATATTGTATGAAATCAATGGCCAAAATCAAGAGTCTATAGTTTGTCCCCTGCTTGAATGATCTAGAATTTATTCAGAGAGTGAAAAGCAACATGACTTTGAGCTGATTTTGGATAAGGATCCAGTTCAAAACCCAGGGATTGGTTTGGATTTTGGACTTGAGACTTGTTTGGGTTCTGCATTCAAAACTGGATTGATTGGGTTTTAGACTCAAGATTGGTTGGGTTCGGGACTCGAGGTTGGTTGAATTCTGTACACAAAACTAGATTAGTTGAATTCTGGACCCGAAATTAGATTGGTTAGGCTATGGACCAGAAGCTAGATTTGTTGGGTTCTGGACCTGAAATTTGATTGGTTGGATTCTAGACCCGAAATTGGATGGGTTCTGGACCCGAAACTGGATTGACTTGATTTTGGATGCTAAATTGGATGGGTTCTGGGCCTGTACCTGGATTGGTTGGACTCTGGACACGAGGTTGGTTGGGTTATGGACCTGAAACTGGATTGGTTTGGTTCTGGACCCGAAATTGGTTGAGCTCTTCTAGCTTGATCATCTCTTTTCGTTTGAGAATTCTAGCTTTCTTCTAGTCAATTTTTTTTAACTCTTCTAGCTAACTGACCTTCTGTCAGTTGAGAGTTCTAGCTGTCTTCTAGTCAATCAATTTCAGCTCTTCTAGCTGACCGATCTTCTGTTAGTTGAGAGTTCTAGCTTTCTTCTAGCCAGTTATTCCATTTTTCAATGGATTGTGGGTCTCCACCCTTCAAAATGGATCTTTATTGTTGGATATTGGGTCTTCACCCTTCAAAATGGAACTTCATCCTTGGGCATCAGGTTTTCACCCTTCAAATTAAATCTTCATCAGGTCTTCACCTTTCAAAATGGATCTTTATTCATGGACATCGGGTCTTCACCCTTCAAATTGGATCTTTATCAGGTCTTTACCCTTCAAAATGGATCTTCATCCATGGACATTTATCCTATATTGGCTTCAGCTCTTCTAGCTGGATTGATCTTTTATCTTTTGCATCTTCATTTTTATTGGGGTTTTTACTTTCTCCTTGTTATGTTCTTTTTGTTTTCCTTTTTGAAAAAAAATTCATCTATTTTTTAGTTGGCCTCTATATCCTCTCTTTGCCCCCTGCATGGAAAAATATTGGAAGTAAGTCTAAATATGTTTTGTACATACATAAACTCAAAAATTGAAAGGAGAAACTTTGCCCCCTATGTAGGCTCAAACTAATGATTTCTTTTTCCATGTAGGATTCGATTGATGTTTACATTTTGGTTGGATGCTTTCACAAGCATGTATCTCCATTTTTATAAAGTGACTGGATCTTTGTCAAATAATGGGCCTTCTATGCCCCCCTGATTCCAAATCTACTTCATGTTTGCTTTATAGAGTATTTGTCTTTCACTTTGACAAAGGATAGGTAATACAAGACAACAAAATGCATTATGATATGCTCATGTATGTGTGATATGCATGAATAATACTGACAACGGTTTCATTGACTCACAGGCTGAGGCGATCAGCTAAACTGCTCCCATTGAATCATTCTAGATGCTCGTTCAGATCTTATATTTGAAAATCAGAAGACTTTACATATATGGCTTTTTTACTTCCAAGATGAAATCATGAGTAGTTGATGCCCTAGCAGGGTAGAGACACGAGAGACATCCAGTTGGGTGGTAACTTCTCCATGACATGACCTTGCAAGTGATCCTTTCATTAGCCCTCTTTTGCTCATTATGTCCTTTGAGGTTTTCCAATATTGTTTACTTCCCTTGACTTGAAGGCTTTGTATGACAAAAATATTTTTTTTATTTTAAAAAATCATATTTTGGCTTTGTCCAATCAGTGTCATTATGCCTCAGGACATGATTTTTCAAATAAACATATCTATAATATGACAACCCTAGTTACCATACTAAACTCGAGAATTATTTTCATTTAAGTAGAAATGTTGTACTTCAGACAAGCACATACACATTACTTGGCCAAAGATCTCATTGAGTTTAAATATTGCCTATCTCATATGCATGTTTATTCAAACAATCTCTACTAGTAGACTCTACCTACCAAGAGAGATCAACAGGACTTTAATAGGCTTAAATAAAGGACATGGGTTAAATGAAGACCATTTTTATATTAGAGCTGATGTGACACCACTGACAAACCTTCACACTACAATCTTCTCATTGGAATTATATAATATTAGAGGGTCCATTTTCACCTTCTAGACATCATGTCATTCCATCTTCTTGATAGAAATCTGCATCCAATCAGTACTATATTGATCATTAGACCACCATTTTCTTCCTCTTTCTTTCTGTCCTTTTTCCCTTTGCAGTATCAAGTCTAAGACTTTCAAGATTGAAGACCTGAAGCTATGAAAGAAGATATTTTATCTTTTTTTCTTTTCTTCTTTTTCTTTTTTTTTCTCTATTTTTCTTTTTTACTCCTTTTCTCTTTTTTCCTTCTTTTTTTTAGGTCCTAGTTGTAAAAAAGTTGTCTTTTTTGTACCAATTTGTATTTCTTATAATGGATGAGTGGAGTGGCATAAGTCAGCTTCAGTCCTGACTTTATCTCAATAAGTATGTGATATTAGGTCTAATTCAGCTATCCTTCAACTATCTCTATAGTCTTGATTATATATCCTCCTATTTATTTCTCTTCCTCTTTTATTCCTTAGTGATCATCAGACTTGCCATAAGTATCACAATAGCTCAGGGTAGGTCATTGGGGTTTATAAGCCAATGAAAAGCAAGCTAAAATTTCATAAAGGCTCAAAGGGACAGAGTAGGGATTGATGTTAATAGGGTGGATACTAGTTCTTGGCTTACCAAACAATGCCTAGATCATCTCTCCCTTAAATAAGCAGAGTTCAATTTGGCCTCGAAAGTTCATCAAAGTATGTTCTGAGACTGACTGGAACCTAGACACTCATGATTATGCAGAAGCCCTCACTAAGTAATCATACACAACTCAATGCAACAAAAAGATACTTTCACCTAGTAAAGTCATTTGAATTATAATGCATAGATATACTAATTCATGAATATCAAACTAGACTCCTCATTCGTTGAACACTATAATATTAAAAACCAACAAAATTATAAATTTAATAGATGCAATTTATTCAAACAATCTGAATTTAAAAAACATAATTGTTCTAGAAAATACCAAAGAAAGAAAATGAAACAAAAACAACACAAGCTAAGAGAAGTTTGTTGAGTTGAAGTCGAAGATGCTTCATTTATTTGGACATGTCAAGGGTCATGGTCATCACCTCCTCATTTGCAATTCCTCCATCTGTGTCTTGAAAAGTTGATAACATAGAACTTTCCTTCAATCCTCCCTTTATCATGAAGGTTGCTGGCGGCGACACTCTTCCAAATTTAGGCAAATGATTATTCTTGGTGTTGGGTTTTTTGGGGCTCAGGCAGCTTACCACTGTTTGTCATATCTTGGTTCTCATGCTTCAATTGAGTACATCTATCTATCTCATGTCCTTATGTTTGATGAAATTGACCAAAAACTTTGATATCAAAGTTTGGTGGTAAAGGATTTGGCAAGGGTCGAGGAGTCAATGGTTGTAACAACCCTTTTTTCTATAGCTTGTTGAAAACACAAGACAAAGGTTTACCCAACTCTAAAAATTTTCTTATATTTGCTTGATAAGTTGCATTAACATCTACTTCATTCTGTGCACTCTGGCTGCTAGACTGATAATTCCTTTATCCAGAAAAATGGCTCTTCTCTCTTTCTCATTCTTCTATTTGTAAACCAGCTTGGATAAGATCTTTAAAATCCCTTATAAGGGTGTGAGACATCCATTCACGTAGGCTGGGTAGGACACCCCTCACTATCATTCTGATCTGGTCAGACTCATCTGGTCTCTTCTTAAGCAGTGCAGCCTTGTTTCTCCATCTCTTCACCTAGTCAACAAAATTCTCATTTTGTTTTTGTCTGATAGTTTCCACCTCACTTTCAACTCAACATTGTACTCATACTACTGAATAAAAGCTTTGTATGCTAGATCCCAATCTTTTTGGGTGTTCTCCTCTTAGGTATTGAACCAGTTTTGCACAACAATGCCCAATGATAGAGTAAAATTATGATCAACATTTTTTATAATTCTAACCATAATGTTAATCATTTTGCAATTGAATTTGATGGATTTTGTGTATTTGAGTTAGAATTATTATAGTCATGCTTGGAAAGACATGATTCAAAGTTTCTAATGATTGGAGGTGCAAAAAATGAAGAAAGGCAAGCAAAAATGAAGAAATAACAAATGCCACACCCATGGCCCTTCAAGGCCACGACCATGGGATTTAAATCAAGTCTACCACAGCAAAAAGACAAAAATCCAAAAGCCAAATGAATGCCATGATCGTGGCATTGGTAGGACACGACTGTGGGATTGATTTCTCTACTGCCCGAGCTAAGAAAGAGAAGAAAATTCAAAGTTGGCAGTCTCCACTTACATGCCACGACTGTGGCATTGAAAGACCACGACCGTGGCCTACCCTATCGACTGTAAAGTGCTCAAAACATCTAATCCAACTCAGGCCACGACCGTGGCACTCAAAAGCCATGACCATGGGGCCGAAATTCATGACTTTGAGCAGAAAATTGGGTTGGTGGTGAACCAAACAAGATGTGGCCTAACCTTTTTTAGTTTTTCCCCACTAATGAAGCTTCCAAACACTCTATTTAAACACACTTGCTCTAAGGCTTCAAGATATGAAAGATTTATAAGAATTAGATTAGATTCATTTAAGAAATAAATGTAGTTTAGAGTTTTTTCAAGAAGGAGAGTGAAATTCTGGTTCAAGAAGAAATTCAAGTTCCAAGTCAAGTTCTTCTTCAAGAAGATAGAGTTTCATATTTCTTATTCTTTAAATTGTGTTTTAAATGTCTTTCTTTAATATTTTCAATGTTTTTATTTCAATAATGAATAACTAATCCTCTTTAGGGTTGGTCCCTTTCATTGAATTTATCATGGAGTTATAAATACCTATTTGAATTAATTTAGTTTATTCTTAAATTATTTTGTTATCTTTACTCTTAATGCTTTAATTATCTGGCCAATAATTAATTGAATTGAGGTGTTTTGTGATGGAGCGAGAGTGGAAGCATAACATTAGTCTATAGAGGTAACAATCTTAAGGAAGTTTTTCACTTAGAGATAAGGTTAAACACTTAAGAGGTTAATTCAAAAATTCTCACAAAACCTAATGAATTGGTTTAATTACTTATGATTATGAGAGTAGACATAAGGATTAAATTGATATTAGTTCTAGTACTTGAGAAAGACTTGAACTTAATTTAGGAGAATTTAACCATTAATGAAAGGAAAACTAAATTAAATCAATACTTTAGAAAACCCATGATAAATCAATAAAGGTGACTTAACCCTCAGTTTCATAACATTAGATTTAATTCAAAGTAATTTATTTTGCTTAATCATAAATTGAATTTTATCATCCAAATAATACTTAGTTTTAATTGATCGGTACTTAGAAGAAAACTTTCTCGTGGGAACGATACTCTACTTATCATTATATTACTTGTTAATGATTTGTGCACTTGCAGATAGCTAGACTGAGTCTACAACAAGTTTTTGGCACCGTTGTCGGGAAAGCGATCATTCTAATATTGATAATATTAAGATTAGTGTTGCTTTGGATAATTGTACTTTTCTGCATAAATTTCTCAATTTTTGGTTTATATGCCAAGAAATCCTAACTCAACACTTGAACCATATAATCCAGAAATTGAATGGATTTTTAGGAAGAATAAAAAGGAAATAAAAGAAAAGCAAAAAGTGGAAAAAATTTCAACAGATAATCCTACGGATACATCTGACAAAGAATCAACCATGGGAGATCCACAAAATATGACACTTAAGCAATATGCTATGCCATCTGCTCAGCCAAGATCTAGCATTGTTAAACCACATGTGCAAGCCAATACTTTTGACCTTAAACCATTACTTATCAATCTGATTCAACAATCAGTTTTTCATGGTTTTCCACATGAGGATGCATATGCTTACATCTCTATTTTTTTAGAAATATGTGATACTTTTAAAATTAATGGTGTATCTGATGATTCTATTCATTTGTGACTTTTCCCAGTTTCTTTAAAGGATCAAGTAAAGGATTGGCTCACTTCTAAAGCACATGGTACATTCACCACATGGGATCAATTAGCAACTGCTTTCTTAGCAAAATATTTTCCACCTACAAAAATTGCTAAATTGAGAAATGATATCACAAGCTTTGTTCAACAAGATGGTGAAAGTTTATATGAAGCTTGGAAACATTTCAAAAATTTAAAAGAAAATGTCCTCACCATGGAGTTCCTGAATGACTTTTGATTCAAACTTTTTATAACATCCTTCATCCAAATATCAAGAGCACAATAGATTCAACAGCCGGAGGTGCAATTATGAACAAAGCTCCTTCTGAAGCAATCTATTTGGTTGAAGAAATGGCAACAAACAACTACCATTGGACTTCAAAATGTAGTGTTCATAAAAAAGTTGTTGGTTTACACAAAATTGATAATTTTTCTTTGCTTGCAGCCAAGGTAGATATAATAGCGAAGAAATTAGAGCATGTCAACCTTACTTCATCCTTAACTTGTGAAGGATGTGGAGGAAACCATAACACAGCTGACTGCATAATTATGGAGCAAGTCTAGTTTTTAGGCAATCAGAATAGAGGTCCAGCTTTTCCTCAAGGAAACACATACAACCAAACATGGAGAAATCATCCCAACCTGTCATAGGGAACCCAAAGCAATCATAAACCACCTTATCAGCCACCATACATCAAAATTCAAAATCAATGATTCCATCCTCCAGAAAAGCCGTCATATGAAGTTGCATTGGAGAAATTCATTGGAGCAACATTAGAGAGATTTGAGAGAATTGAAAAGCAACATGAAAAGATTGAGCAACAAATTGAACTTCTCTCAACTCAGAATCAGAATCTTGAGACACAAATAGGTCAAATTGCAAGTTCTCTCCATAATCAGAATCAAGGAGCACTTCCTAGCCAAACGGAAGTCAATCCAAGAGAGCATTGCAAAGCTGTGACCTTAAGAAGTGGTTTACAACTTGAAGACCCTTTACCAGCCCAACATCAAAAACTGGTAAAGGAGGAAGAAAAAGAAGAAGAAGTTAGGGAGAAGGGAGCACCAAAAGAAATTCTAAAATCTTATGAGCCTCAAATCCCTTTTCCTCAAAGACTGAGGAAACAAAAATTAGATAAGCAATATGAAAAATTTTTAGAAGTATTTAAACAACTTCACATAAATATTCCTTTTGCAGATGCACTTGCTCAAATGCCAACTTATGTGAAACTCTTAAAGGAATTGCTATCTAATAAAAGGAAGTTAGAAGAAAATGCAAAGATCGCACTCACAGAAGAATGCAGCGCGGTTATTCAAAATAAACTTCCTTCAAAGTTAAAAGACCCAGGGAGTTTTTCTATTCAGTGTACTATTGATGAAATAGATTTTAATAAAGCTTTATGTGATCTAGTTGCAAGTGTCATTCTAATGCCTAGTTCCATTTGTAGGAAACTTGGTTTAACTCAGCTTCAACCAACAAGAATGTCCCTTCAGTTGGCAGATCATTCAATAAAATATCCAGTGGGAATAGTGGAGGATGTCTTGGTGAAAGTAGATAAGCTCTATATTCTAGTAGACTTCTTAATTCTAGAAATGGATGAAGATGTGGAGATTCCACTTATATTAGGAAGACCATTTGTAGACCCTTAATTTTTGACCTAGTCCGGTCCAATATATTTTAATTAGTCCAAAATATTTTTTGTGTTGTCCAATATATTTTAGTTAGTCCAAAATAATTTTTATGGTATCTTGATTAATTTTAATAATTATTTTAGTAAAAAATGATGAAATTAATAAATATTCAAAAATAATAAAAAATAAAAAATAACAAAAAAATAGGCGACGAAAAAATAGGCGACGAAAAAATCGTCGCCGAAAGTCAGCGCAGGCCCATGGGCATTTCGCCCGCAGGAATTTCCTACGGGCGAAATGGCCCTGCTGCAGCTTTTTCGCTAGCGCAATTTTTTCTACGGCAATTTTTTTTGCCAGCGCAATTTTTCCGCGGCAATTTTTTTCGCCAGTAAAATTTTTCGATGCAAATTTTCCGAAACCTAATACAATTAGGTTTCGGTTTCCTTTTCTTATTCAATATTGTATGCCATGAATAATTAGAATTACCCATAGAATTCTTCTATAAATAAGGACTAAACAACACAAAAAAAAAAGAGGAGGAAAAAGGGAGGAGAAATTGGGACAAAAACTTTGGAAAGTTTGAAACCGAAACTAAAGAGGAAAGTAGTGAAATCAACCTTTTGAGAGGAGAAGAAGCAAAAGCCATTAACAAACAATCAAAGGCAGCAACGGCCTTTGTTTTTATTCATCCAAGAAGCAATATTTAGGTGTAACTCACGAATCAAGGTTTGAGCTCTTAAATTCTTTTTGATTTTTTTCACAGCAGCTTAATTCATCTAGTTGCTTCTTTTAATTCAAAAATCTCAGAACCTTAATTCCCTTTGTTCAAAGGTTAAAAACACTAATTCGTTGCTTTATTTTCCAAAAAGACTTAAAATTGTTATTTTTATTTCTTCAAAATCTTAAAACCCTAATTGAACATGTTTTTCAACAAAACCAAAATTTGATTGTTTCTTACAACAAACCCTAAAAACACCTTTTTTATTTATATAAACCTTAAATCGTTGGTCTACTTTCATAAAATTATCAATTGCTTTTTCCAAATTATAAAAAACCTAAGCATCCACCGAAACCCTATTTCTAAAACACTAAACCCAAATGCAACTTCCAAATCTAAAATAGTAAACCCTAACCCCCTTTAAAACCTTAAATCCTAATTTTTTCTAAACCTTAATCATTTAAAACTTTAAAAACCATAAAAACACAAATATTTTAATTTCACATAGTAAACTTGAAAACCATAAATCAAAAGTATTTTAAAGAGTCCAAATTCTAGTTTCATGATTTTACATAATAAACCCTAGTTTGGTTAATCAAAAAATCTTACCAACCTTTTAAAACATAAAATCCTTAATCTATTTTAATTCTCTTAAAGTCACAGTAGCCTAATTCCTTAAATTCTAAAGCCCTAAACACATGAAATAAAGAACCTAAATGGAAACAGTAGCTATAATTTAGATTTTTATTTGCCTTATTTAATTCTATTATGCTTTGATATATTTTATATGCTTTGATTTATTTAAGTTCAATACTTGGTTTATTTAATTTATCATGGATAGATATTTACTTTCTATTGATATTTAATGAATGATTTATTTATGATGAATGGTTATTTACTTTTATCAATTTATTTAGATTTCCAAATGTTATAAGAGGTATGTTTCCACTTGTTGGGTACCTCATTAGTTAAATATCATGTAATTTAAATTGCTTTTCTATTTTAGAACCAATGTAAAGGATATTTTCTACCTTCCGGTGGGTGTCCTATTTATGCATGGGATGTAAGGACATGTTTTCATCTTCGGATGGGTGTCCATTTATTTTTTTTATTTTACTTGGACATTGTTTTGATTTTTAATATAATGATGTTTTATTTTAATTATTGTGTGTAATATGGATAATGTTGTTATATTAAAGAATCTTATAATATTAAGACCTGTAAAGGAGGCCGGTTCCAATGAACCGGGCGTTGTGGGGGTGCTGGGCCATTTCTCACCTTCCCCACACTTACACAACTTTCCGAACCCATTAGGGGGTTGGGGATTCCTTAGGAATCGAGTCATCCACCCTTTTCTTTTTCCCGACCCGTCCGGGTGGCGACTCCATTTTCTCCTGACTTAGGTCCATGTTATCTAAGGCCCCGAGCCTAAACAGTGCCGAAGTCGCAAGAAACATTCCACCGAGAGTGGGGCAAAAATCCCCGCTCACAGTGGCTACTCCACTGGGGACAAGAGAAGTTGATTACATTGGTCTTTAAATTATTCTATTCTTTCTTATAATGATATTATCCATTGCATCATCTTAGATTGCATCGTGTGCGTGAGTTAGGACGCCCGTGTTACTCGTGTTATGTTATGTAAGGGATACCATACTTTCACTCAAGTTATGGAGATCGAGCATGGCATAACCACTTATAGCCTCGTACCATTTGGTATATACTTGTTATGGGAACCTAAGCCCTTTTACGCAAAGACTAAAGCTCATGTAATTGGCCTAGTTACTTTCCTTAGGTTTTACCCTAAATGCATGTTGTTTGACTATGGTTCATTTATCTTGGCTTAAATCATGGCTTATTTGGTCTGTTCTTTTTCTAATATGACCTAAGTACGTTGTAAGCTCAAAATAAAATTTTCTTTTGAAAATCCAAAAGACCAAAGCTATTTTCAAAATTTTTAAAGATGGTCTTTGGACATAAAACTTTTCTAAAAACATATCAAAAATTCTTTGGCTCACGGCCCAAAATCCATTTTTTCTAAGATCTTTTTACAATGGGCTTAGAAACAAAATTGCTTTTACCCAACCTTTTTTTACAAAGAGCTTACAAATTATTTGGGTCAATTGCAAAATACCAAAAATCAATTGTGAGCCTAGTTTATACTAAGAATAAATTAACCATGGGCTTGTTTTTGGCATGAATCATTAGTTACCTTTTTCAAGTGAGAAATCTATTTATAATAAACCTCTTAATTTCATTTTAATCCAATATAGCATAAAAGCTACTATAGTTGGTAGAATGGATTAAAACCTAATTAATGGGAATTATCATGGATCGATTTCCATTTTTGAAAATGTAACTATTGGTTGAAATGTCCAAGGGAATTATTCAAAAATAAGATACCCCATGTTGGTATTTTGTTAACCATATACCTAGGAAAAGAGACTCGCCATTCGTGTGTGGATGTTATAAGGTTGGAAGGAATGTCCTAATTATCTTTCTTTATTGATTGTTTGTGCATACATGCATACATGCATACATTTGCATCTCATATCATTGATCCTCTATGGTTCAAAAGCTTACAACAATCCGACCTATGCCGGAGATGAAGTATCTATCAACGACTCAATCACTTGCTCACCAAAAACAATGGAGCCCGAACAAATTCAAAGGATGGTGGATGAAGCCCTCAATGACAAGATGGAAGAAATAAAAGAGGCCATGGCCAAGACCATAAAGAATCAACTAGCTGCAATTTTAGGAAACAATGTCGAAGCATCTACTAGCACCAAGAAATTCAAAGGGAAGGCTAAAGTTGATGAAGTAGCTTTTGATGGTGATAAGGTGATCATTGATGATGATGATTGGGCTCAATATTACCAAGATCTTCAAGTCAAAAAGGAGCCAAAGGTTGTTGAGAAGGCAACTATTGAAAAGAATGAGACTTCTGATGTTGAGAAGATGATTGCTTATTTAGAAAAGAAATTTGAGAAGAAGCTAAAAATCGAAGAGATGTTTGAAGTTGACAAGTTATTCGAGCTAGATGAAGAAGTTCAGTATAAGTTCAAGATGCCATCCTTTGCCAAGTACAATGGCACCGAAAATCCTCATCTCCATGTGAAGCAGTATATCACTGCTATGCAGTCTGCCCGAGCTACTAAGGCTCAAACTCTAAGGTACTTTATGCTCTCATTAGATCCTGTTGTCCAAAATTGGTTCAATACCTTGGAAGGAAGGAACACAAAAGAGTTGGGATTTGCTAGACAAGGCCTTCATTCAGTAATATGGGTACAATGTCGAGTTGGATCCATTAGGCAAAGGCCAAATGAGAATTTTGTGGACTATGTGAAAAGATGGAGAAACAAGGCTGCTTTGCTCAAGAAAAGGCCTGATGAATCTGATCAAATAAGGATGATCGTGAGAGGTGTCCTGTCCAATCTCCGTGAAAGGATGCCTCACACCCTTATAAGGGATTTCAAAGATCTTCTCCAAGCTGATCTACAAATTCAAGAGTGGGAAAGGGAGAAGAATCGCTTTTCAATAAAAAGGAATGAGAAAGGGAACTACCACTCGGGCAATCAAAGCACACAAAAAGAAGTTGATGTTAATGCCACTAGTCAAGGAGGAATGAGGCAGTTTTCAGAATTAGGGAAGCCACTGTCTTGGGTTCTCAATAAGCTACAAAAGAAGGGATTGTTACAACCCTTGACTCCTCATCCTTTGCCTAATCCTCTTCCACCTAACTTTGATACTAGTGCATTTTGCCAATTCCATCAAAGGCCTGGACATGAAATGGACAATTGTATGAAGTTGAGGCATGAGATCCAGAATTTAATTGATAATGGCAATTTGCCTGATCCAGATAAGCCCAATACCAAGGTAATCCATTTCCAAGGTTCAACAGTGTAACACCCCGATACCCTATATAAATACTATACATATACCTAGTATACATACAGTAAGTATATAAAGTATAAGGTTGCTACTTTTCGTTACCTTTTAAAACCTGTATAAGAATTCCAAACCATAATACATTAATCCAAACCACATTTACCAAATCATTATCTTTATCAAAAACTTCATTTATACATATAATTACTTTCTCGTCATAAATACATCAATACACAAATTATACATGTATGCATTACCCTCTAGTTGGTCTCGACAAACTTTTACTCTTCTTGTGGCATAACGAAAGACTTCATATCCTTCACCTATATACCTGCGCGAATACACACCCGCGCTAAGCCCGAGAGCTTAGTAGTCCAAACATAAAATATAAACATATAGTATAGAAGTATTAACATATAATGATATATCAATTCAATGTATAATTAATTCTTATCATATCTTCTTTTCTTTTTTTATTGCATCTTTCATATATCCTAGCCAATTTTCTATATGATGTACATGTATACATTTTATTATCACCAACCCCAATGCATCACCAAAACTCAAAACCAATATATTAATAAACCCACATTATATATATCATACCAATCATTATTGCAATACAACATTACATATCATACCAATCATGAATCATTATTAATACTCACAATCAGTATTCCAATACTTGTATTTCACATTAACAACAAAGACAGACTCTGCACACAATTAGTAAAGATCATACTCAATAAACAATATTTCGTGAATAGTCCGTTTCATCATATAAGTAATATTAACATTTCCTTACATTAAAACAACATTTATGTTATACATAAAACCTAGACACCTATGGGCCCATCAAGTGCTTAATACGATATTCAGAATTCAGAGTTACTGCTTTGGTTCATAGTCACAATAATCCCGCCCGTAAGCAATGTATATACATGTATCTCTATCCATGAATAGTGTAACAGACCCAGTCTCTTGGACCATCAACTCAACACATTTGAGGAGATCCTCAACCCGGCAAGACTGTTACAAATCATATATTTCATATTCATAATTCTCATAGTGTAACAGACCCAGTCTCTTGGACCATCAACTCAACACATTTGAGGAGATCCTTAACCCGGCAAGACTGTTACCTTTCATCATTTCTTAGGCATGCCACCCAAATCCAGAACTCTGAAACTGAATAACATATTAAACATACAATTCATTTATTATTTAGTTATCATTTCCATTCTCAATTCTCATCACAATTAGGCAAACATGCCCTCTTTCTTTCAATTGCGTCATCATAGCCAATCACAATGGCTTCACAACATATCATATCTCAATCCATATGATACAAATAACATCATTAATATAACACTTCAAAATATATTATTCATATGATACATTGCCATTCACAATGCATATAGCATAACCTTTCATCATTTCTCAAAACACATTAACACCATTCATTATTAGAGCATTTATTATAACAAATTGCACATACCTTAAGAATGATCCTCATTTCTTCCTACTTTTCCCATTTCATGTTTCATCCTTTATATATATATATATATATAGCAAATTACATTATTCATAGCTTTAGAATCATCCACATATATTTGATTAGGGCATTCTTTGTTTTAGACATGTTTAAAGTGTTTATATTTAGGTTTAGGTACCACAATACCTTTGAAGAATCAAAGCCATGTTAAAAGAACAAAGAATAAAAACATTAACTAACAAATTTGAGGGACACGGGCAGCTCACTTGAGGGACATGGTTAGGGCAATTCAACCTCTTCACAATCTAATCCAAAAGAAATATTAGCAAAATGACCATATGATTAGTACATTCTGGTTTTAGACTCCATTTTATCCTTATTTTGTAAAATTGTATAAAATAATCTACTTGACTAAAAATTCTAAAATTTTTACAGAATTTAGTTTTGTATCTTAAAATCATTCCTTTAAAATTTCAGATCAAACTGAACACAGAATCTTGGTCAAATAGTTCACCTAACCAGACTGCCCCAATTGCCCTGCATCCTGGCAGCAGTTCTGAACTTTGTGAATTCCATAAATCAAATTCAATCAACGTGGTTCCAAATTATTTTTCTCAAATACTAGACTCACTAAGCAACAACATATCCAAAATTCAATTGGATATGATTTTTCTACATTTTATTAAAAATCCCGAAATATAGCTGTCTCAGTTAAGGTACCTGCTGGAACAGGTCTAATAAAAATAATCTTTCTAAACTCATAACCATTCCAAAATCGAATCAACATATTTTTCAGTCATTCTAGACTCATAGAGGCACAACATATCAAAAATTCACTTCAATAACATTTTTCTATAATTAATTAAAAATCATACAAGTCACAGCCTTTACTAATTGTAAAACAGAAACAATTTCACTAAACACAACCCTTACTCTTCCATCACCAACACCAACCCAACTTCTCATCTATCAAGCAAAATCAATACTTAAAATCACACCATAAGCAACTTAATCATACTATCATCAAATCACAACTCAACTCAAGCATAACTTCAAAAATAACAAGGGTAAACAAGAGAAACTTACTTTAAATGAAGAAATTCCACAAATCTTTAACCAAAACCCTTGATTCCTTCTTCAATTTGAGTTTAGAAATCAAAACAATACTTTGCTCTCTTCCCTCTTTGGATAGCCGGCCAACACACTTGAAGAAGAAGAGAAAATGATGAAGAAACACAAAGTCAACACTCATTAAATACCCATCTAAAAGAAAATTACTATAATACCCTCATACACTTATTAATTCCCTTTGTTATTTCTTGCCCACTTTGGTAATTTCACAAATATCAATTTAAATATCTTCTTTAAATCTCCTCCACACAATCCAACAAGGAAAATTACTCAATTACCCTTTTCCCTTTATTCTAACTCTCTTTTCCCTTATGTGCCCTTTTTAGTAATTTCACACTCACACAATAAATATCCTCCTCCATTGACTCTCTATTTGACTTATGTATATGTTAATTATACTTCCATATATGCAACATATACACTTTCTTTACAAATTCTTTTCTCTTTCAAATTAACATATACATTCAATCCAATTAAAACAACAGTAATATTCAGACTTCTAGGGCATACATTGGGATATTACAATTCTCTCCCCCTTAAATAATTTCGTCCTCGAAATTATCAATACCGTAACAATCCATTCTTAACAAAATACCATCTTAACTTCCATATGAAGTTAATTCAATTCTTAAGTTGTTATATCAACAAATCATTTTATAGTACACTTATACTCCATCTTATCTTTATATTTAATATATTTTGTTCCTTCATCTCTTTGATATTACTCTCTTAGCTTTAGTTTTAAAAATCATTGGTTTATCTCCGAGCATTAACTATGCCATCATCACAATCATTGTCCAAATAGACATTTATCAATCCTCAATGGATAACAAGATCCTTATTTCTCACAAATTGAGTCACTTCTCTAGCATACTTTTTATTTAACTTGCATTTTAGTACATTATCTTTCCATTTATGTTATAAATGTCCAAATCTTTTCCCTTTTTATCATGATTTATAACTACTAACTCCATGTATTCATGTTCAGTCATACTTTAAAATTTTACATCATAAACATAATCATGAAAATAATTATACTCTTAGTACAATTATACCCATTAAATCTTAATAGTGATTCATAATCTTAGCCAAATCTAGATCAATTGATCTATCTATCACAATATACTCACATTCCAATCTTGTTCAATTCTAACCAACCATTAATTTATCCAATTCCTCATGAAAATTCACAATATTCATATATATTTATATATAACCTAATTCCATTAGGGTAAACTTATATACAATTCCTGATCTCTTCTGATCCATATTCAATCAAATTATCACGATAACCAATCATTTCAAATTATCTTAATATAATTCTCATCAATTCTCATAATAATTTCATACCATATTTACTATCAATAGTTCTTTCATTTAGATCTCAAGTCCACTCATTTATTCAGTACATACCATATACATATTCAGTATAACTTTCAATCATATTACCCATAACCTAACACATTTCCATAATTTCCTCTTTCTCTTTTTACCTTCATAATTATAACCAAATTCTTAACATAAAATAATAAGGTACAACTTTATCCATCATAACTTTTAACTATGCTTTTCCAACATAACTTTCAATCTCACTAAATTTGTATTACAATCATTAAATCAAAAATCCAAATCCATGGATAACAAATTAACCGATCAAATATACTGAACAAAACACATGGCTTTAAGAGATTAATATTCAAGCCTGAAACTTTCAAATCAATACTGTTCTTTTCTAAATTTATACCCAATATTCACAAACACAAGACTAAAGTGTATCTCAAGAATGACATATTCCTTCTTCACACTTTTGCTATATCAGAAATCAATACATTCCAACTCCGTTTCAAACCAATTTACATTCGATTACATGATCTTTATCAACTTAATTCAGGTTTTAACAATATCACTATATACATATTCTATCATATGCAATTCTATAAAATTTCTATTCGTCTTTCCATTTCTAATCCAATTACAATTTCTCATAATATAACATTATATAGCACTTTCCATATGTGAATACTTTGGAACTCTAAATATCACATGATCATTAAGTTCAATGCTCATAATAAAATTTCCCTTATCCAATATTATTCAAGTTCATTTATATTCACTTCCATCACACTAATTCTATAATTATTCTACATACATATTTCATAGGTCACTTTTATAATACACTTCACAAATTTGTATATATATCATAATTTCATTCATATAGAAAATTCAATTCACATATCATATACATGTACACACTTAATTAGATGCTCTTATTTGTCATACATTCAATACAATTTTTCTTGATAACTGTAACAACCGTCCCAGTCCACCTACTGAGCCATTCCTATCCGGAGAAACCCTCAGGGCCTCTGGCCTGGGCTGCTACAGTACTAAACTACCCTCACGGCCTTCCAACAGGATTCGCTCAACTGACTTATACCCAAAACACATGAGTGCAAGTCACCTCCCTGAATTGAACTCCTGACCTCCCACTTAAGAGAGTCAGCAAAAATCATCCAGTACCATTCCTTCCAATATGATGCAAAGTATTTATTCATACAATATACATATATATATATTAACTATAATGGTACTTTACATCTATCTTAACCACATTCCCAATATAACATCTCTTTCACTTTTATCTTTAAAATCATTTAATATATTTCCATATCCATTTTTACCCTTTTCAATATAGTGTCTTTAAATAGTTCATCTTCATTTGCTTATCCATTTTTTTTAAGACAAATTCTCATACTATCAATCACACTACTCAATTCATAATACTTTCATATGCAATACTAATCATTTCATCTAGCTCATGTATTGCATATACACTAAACCATCAATATCCAAATAATCTTTATCAAATGCCACTAAAACTTTAACTTCTCAACTTACTTCTTCACTCAAACTTCAATTTGCTAAACTCATCTTATATATATATCACAAAACAATATCAAAACATATATTTTTCACAATTATCAAACTCACTTCAACAATTTAAATATCACATATTACCACCATTACATTGAGCTTTCATAATATTCAAACATCTCACATTTCTAACATTGAATTCACCATATTTACATTAAAATAACAATACCAATTTATATATTTACTTAACCAATATCATCTCTTATTCCTTTTTAACAAAACTTTAACTTTACATATCCATTTGTTTACCATTCAATATATATATACATATGTACATTACATCCAATCATATACACATTGAGCCCAATAACCTCTATATATATATATATCCCAACTTTAAATAGTCACACTTTGTCTATACTAACCAACTCATTCAATATTAACGATTCAACATTATTTCCTCTGTCTAGCAAACCCAACATAAACTCTATTATAACGAGATTCAAAGTGTAGAGGAAAGAGTACATACTCTTATCTAAATTTTGATTTCATCTCATGTTCAACTTTATTTCTTTATACTTCAACACATTTAACAATTCACTTTATTTTGTATAAATTTCCATTTACATATTCAATCATAACATCTAGACATGCTTCAATCATATCATTTCCAACACTACTCACTGGCATTAATTTCACATTACATTTCACAATTTATTTCTCATAATCAATTAGGCACTATGCCTCAATTATAACTCATTTCCAACATCATTGCCAACAATCATGGTTTCTCATCACATCAAAATGGTATACACATATATCATCAACTATATTGAACATTTCATATAACACAAATATTTTACAATTCATATAATGCCACATCCGAGACCAACCTAGGTGTCAATGCATATGCACGTATTACAAATTTCATTTCAAAACTTTTTCTTTTTACTTCTATTTAAACTTTTCAAAACTTTTTTTTTTCTATTTATACTCTTCAGAAATTCTCTTTTTAGTTTCACTTAGGCCGAGAATCTCGAACCTAAGCTCTGATACCAAAATAAATGTAACACCCCGATACCCTATATAAATACTATACATATACCTAGTATACATACAGTAAGTATATAAAGTATAAGGTTGCTACTTTTCGTTACCTTTTAAAACCTGTATAAGAATTCCAAACCATAATACATTAATCCAAACCACATTTACCAAATCATTATCTTTATCAAAAACTTCATTTATACATATAATTACTTTCTCGTCATAAATACATCAATACACAAATTATACATGTATGCATTACCCTCTAGTTGGTCTCGACAAACTTTTACTCTTCTTGTGGCATAACGAAAGACTTCATATCCTTCACCTATATACCTGCGCGAATACACACCCGCGCTAAGCCCGAGAGCTTAGTAGTCCAAACATAAAATATAAACATATAGTATAGAAGTATTAACATATAATGATATATCAATTCAATGTATAATTAATTCTTATCATATCTTCTTTTCTTTTTTTATTGCATCTTTCATATATCCTAGCCAATTTTCTATATGATGTACATGTATACATTTTATTATCACCAACCCCAATGCATCACCAAAACTCAAAACCAATATATTAATAAACCCACATTATATATATCATACCAATCATTATTGCAATACAACATTACATATCATACCAATCATGAATCATTATTAATACTCACAATCAGTATTCCAATACTTGTATTTCACATTAACAACAAAGACAGACTCTGCACACAATTAGTAAAGATCATACTCAATAAACAATATTTCGTGAATAGTCCGTTTCATCATATAAGTAATATTAACATTTCCTTACATTAAAACAACATTTATGTTATACATAAAACCTAGACACCTATGGGCCCATCAAGTGCTTAATACGATATTCAGAATTCAGAGTTACTGCTTTGGTTCATAGTCACAATAATCCCGCCCGTAAGCAATGTATATACATGTATCTCTATCCATGAATAGTGTAACAGACCCAGTCTCTTGGACCATCAACTCAACACATTTGAGGAGATCCTCAACCCGGCAAGACTGTTACAAATCATATATTTCATATTCATAATTCTCATAGTGTAACAGACCCAGTCTCTTGGACCATCAACTCAACACATTTGAGGAGATCCTTAACCCGGCAAGACTGTTACCTTTCATCATTTCTTAGGCATGCCACCCAAATCCAGAACTCTGAAACTGAATAACATATTAAACATACAATTCATTTATTATTTAGTTATCATTTCCATTCTCAATTCTCATCACAATTAGGCAAACATGCCCTCTTTCTTTCAATTGCGTCATCATAGCCAATCACAATGGCTTCACAACATATCATATCTCAATCCATATGATACAAATAACATCATTAATATAACACTTCAAAATATATTATTCATATGATACATTGCCATTCACAATGCATATAGCATAACCTTTCATCATTTCTCAAAACACATTAACACCATTCATTATTAGAGCATTTATTATAACAAATTGCACATACCTTAAGAATGATCCTCATTTCTTCCTACTTTTCCCATTTCATGTTTCATCCTTTATATATATATATATATAGCAAATTACATTATTCATAGCTTTAGAATCATCCACATATATTTGATTAGGGCATTCTTTGTTTTAGACATGTTTAAAGTGTTTATATTTAGGTTTAGGTACCACAATACCTTTGAAGAATCAAAGCCATGTTAAAAGAACAAAGAATAAAAACATTAACTAACAAATTTGAGGGACACGGGCAGCTCACTTGAGGGACATGGTTAGGGCAATTCAACCTCTTCACAATCTAATCCAAAAGAAATATTAGCAAAATGACCATATGATTAGTACATTCTGGTTTTAGACTCCATTTTATCCTTATTTTGTAAAATTGTATAAAATAATCTACTTGACTAAAAATTCTAAAATTTTTACAGAATTTAGTTTTGTATCTTAAAATCATTCCTTTAAAATTTCAGATCAAACTGAACACAGAATCTTGGTCAAATAGTTCACCTAACCAGACTGCCCCAATTGCCCTGCATCCTGGCAGCAGTTCTGAACTTTGTGAATTCCATAAATCAAATTCAATCAACGTGGTTCCAAATTATTTTTCTCAAATACTAGACTCACTAAGCAACAACATATCCAAAATTCAATTGGATATGATTTTTCTACATTTTATTAAAAATCCCGAAATATAGCTGTCTCAGTTAAGGTACCTGCTGGAACAGGTCTAATAAAAATAATCTTTCTAAACTCATAACCATTCCAAAATCGAATCAACATATTTTTCAGTCATTCTAGACTCATAGAGGCACAACATATCAAAAATTCACTTCAATAACATTTTTCTATAATTAATTAAAAATCATACAAGTCACAGCCTTTACTAATTGTAAAACAGAAACAATTTCACTAAACACAACCCTTACTCTTCCATCACCAACACCAACCCAACTTCTCATCTATCAAGCAAAATCAATACTTAAAATCACACCATAAGCAACTTAATCATACTATCATCAAATCACAACTCAACTCAAGCATAACTTCAAAAATAACAAGGGTAAACAAGAGAAACTTACTTTAAATGAAGAAATTCCACAAATCTTTAACCAAAACCCTTGATTCCTTCTTCAATTTGAGTTTAGAAATCAAAACAATACTTTGCTCTCTTCCCTCTTTGGATAGCCGGCCAACACACTTGAAGAAGAAGAGAAAATGATGAAGAAACACAAAGTCAACACTCATTAAATACCCATCTAAAAGAAAATTACTATAATACCCTCATACACTTATTAATTCCCTTTGTTATTTCTTGCCCACTTTGGTAATTTCACAAATATCAATTTAAATATCTTCTTTAAATCTCCTCCACACAATCCAACAAGGAAAATTACTCAATTACCCTTTTCCCTTTATTATAACTCTCTTTTCCCTTATGTGCCCTTTTTAGTAATTTCACACTCACACAATAAATATCCTCCTCCATTGACTCTCTATTTGACTTATGTATATGTTAATTATACTTCCATATATGCAACATATACACTTTCTTTACAAATTCTTTTCTCTTTCAAATTAACATATACATTCAATCCAATTAAAACAACAGTAATATTCAGACTTCTAGGGCATACATTGGGATATTACAAACAGGGTGCCACCACCAGCAGCCTTCATGGTAGGAAAAGGATTGGAAGAAGATTTTGTTTTATCATCCTTTCAAGATGGGGATATTGAAGATATGAAAGGAAAAGAAGCCTAACTAAATGAACTTTCCTTAGCTTGAATGTTGCTTTTCAATCTTACTTTCTTTAATATTTTGGAACTATTGTGTTTTTCAAATTTAAAGTTGCTTGAATAAATTACTTTCATCAAAATTTTTGTTGGTCTTTGTTCATTTTGGTGCTCAACCAATGAGGAATTTAGCTTGATGTTTATAAATTAATGTGTCTAGGCATCATGACTTGAATGACTTTACTAGGTGAGGGAATTGCTCTATAGCATACTGTGTATGCTTACTTAGAGAGGGCTCCTACATAATTACCTTTGTCTAGGTCCTAGTCAGTCTTAGAACATGCTTTGACAAACTTTCAAGGCAAAATTGAACTCTTCTTATTTAAGAGAGAAATGATATAGGCATTGTTTGGTTAGCCAACAACTATTATCCACCCAATTAAACATCAATCCGTAGTTGTCCCTTTGAGCCTTCATAAAATTTTAGCTTTCTTTTCATTGGCATATAACCCCAACAACCTGCCCTGAGCTGTTGTGATACTTTTGGCAAGTCTTTTGATCACTAAGGTGAAGAGGTAAGAAGATCAAAGAAAGAAATGAATAGTCAAGACCATGAAGATAATTGAAGTTCTCAAGACCATAAGGGTAGTTGATGTTTTCAAGACCATAAGGGTAGTTGATTTTCTCAAAACCATAAGGGTAGCTGAAGTTCACTTACTATCTCCTGTATATCAAGACAACATCAACATCAGAGTAACAAATGATGTATCCCTGTTAAAGAAGATTTATGTTACTCCACTCATCCATTATTGGAAGCCCAAGTTGATACAAACAAGACAACTCTGTTTGAGCTAGAACCCAAAAAGGAAAGAAAGAAAGAAAAAGAAAGAAAAAAGAGAAAAGAAAGAAAAAAAGATAATAAAAAGAAAAAATAATAAAACCTAAAAAAGGCAGTTCAGAAAGGCAACTGAGTTCTCTTTTACCTAAAGTAGCAAAAGGCTTCCATTGGTCCAACCCAACCAAAGATTCGATCAAAACCAAGGAAAAAGGAGAAAGACCATTCAGTTCTTAAAAGTTTTGTACTTGATAGTCCTACAAGAAAGAAGGACAAAATGATAAAAGAAAGGGAAGTGTAAGGAAAGAGAAAGAAAAGAGAAGAGTAAGAAAAAAAAGAGGAAAGAAAAGGGAAAAGAAGAAAAGAAGCGAATTTGGGTATTAAACTTTTTTGCAAGGGCAAAGACTATCCTAATCAAGATCTAGATTAATGCCAAGAAGATAAAAGGACTTTGGAGTATAGAAAGATTGCCCCCAACTGTCTAAAATTCCAACAAGAAATTTGTAGTGTGAGGGTTTGCCCATTGTGTCACACCAGCTCCAACCTCAAAATGGCCTTCACTTAAACTTGTGTCCCTTATAGACCCCATTTCAAGCCTATCAAAGACTTATTGATCTCTCTTGGTAGGTAGAGTCTATTAGTGAAGATAGTTTGGATTAGCATGCATATGAGATAGACAATATTTAAACTCAATGAGACCTTTGGCCAAGTAATGTGTATGTGCCTATCTGAAGTGCAACAGTTCTTACTTAAATAGAAATAATTCCTGAGTTTAGTACGGTAACTAGGGTTGTCATGTTATAGATATGTTAATTTGAAAAATCAAGTCCTGAGGTACATTGACATTAATTTGGCAAAGCCAACATTTGATTTCAAAACTAAAATTCAAAATTTTTTTTTAAAAAAAAAGGAAAAGAAAAAAAGTGTTTTGTCATACAAAGCCTTCAAGTTAAGGTAAGTATGTTGAACCTCCAAAGGACACATTGGGCAAAGGAAATGATTATTGGCAAGGTCATGAAGAAGCTATCAACTGACATGCTGAGACATAGTTTGAAATAGATAAATCCCTGACTCTGCTGCTTGGGGTTTCCATTATTCATATTTTTAACATCTTGAAGATAAAAGCCATAAATGTAAAGCTTTCTATCATTCCAATGCAAGACTTGAATGAGTGTCGAAAAGGAGTCAATGAGAATACTTCTGCTGATCACCTCGGTCTGTGAGTCAATGAAACCACTGTGAGTACTATCATACATATCATGCATACATGAGCATATCACATCGCACTTTCTTGTCTTGTGTTGTCTATTCCTTGTCAAAATGAACAGCAAACACCCTTCGAAGTAAAGAATCAAAAGAAGATATCAAATCAGGGGGGCATAGAAAGCCTATTGCTTGAGAAAGCTCCAGTAATTTTGCAAAGAGAAGAAATGTGTGCTTGTGCGAAGAACTAGATGGCAAAAACATCAATCAGAGCCTGCATAGAAAAATCATGGGTTTGAGCCTACACAGGGGCAAAGTTTCTCCTTTTCAATTTTTTTTTGAATCTATATACCAAATATTTTCAAACTCACTTGCAAATATTTTGTCATGCAGGGGGCAAGGAGAAGATATGAGGACCAACTAAAAATAGCTAAATTTTTGCAAAAAGGGAGAACAAAAGAATGGAACATTAGAACTATCAAAAGAATAAAGATGCAAAAGACAAAAGATCAGCTAAGAGAGCTGAAGCCAAGGTAAAGACCCGACCTCCAATGGATAAAGACCCAATTTCCCAAGGATGAAGATCCATTTTTAAGGGTGAAGACCCAATCTCAAAGGATGAAGATCCATTTGCAAGGGTGAAGACTCGATCTCAAAGGAAGAAGATTCATTTACAAGGGTGAAGACCTGATCTCAAAGGATGAAGATCCATTTTCAAGGGTGAAGACCCGATCTCAAAGGATGAAGATCCATTTGCAAGGGTGAAGACCCGATCTCAAAGGATGAAGATCCATTTTCAAGGGTGAAGACCCGATCTCAAAAGATGAAGATCCATTTTCAAGGTTGAAGACCCGATCTCAAAGGATGAAGATCCATTTGCAAGGGTGAAGACCCGATTTCAAAGGATGAAGATCCATTTTCAAGGGTGAAGACCCAATCTCAAAGGATGAAGATCCATTTTGATGGTGAAGAATCACAATGCAAAAAACAGCCGGAGCAGTCAGACTTCTCAAATGATAAAAGGTCAGTCAAACTCAATCTCGGGTCCAATTACCCATTCTCTGGTTCAAGTGCCCAAATCAAATCAATCTTGGGTCCAAGTACCCAATCTCGGGTCCAATTACCCAAATCCAATCAATCCCGGGTCCAAGTACCCAATCTCGAGTCCAAGTACCAAAATCCAATCAATCTCGGGTCTAAGTACCCAATCTTGGGTCCAAGTACCCAAATTCAAACCAAATCAATTCAATCTCGGGTCCAAGTACCAATTCTCGAGTCCAAGTACCCAAATCAAATCAATCTCGGGTCCAAGTACCCAAATCGAATCAGTCTTGGGTCTAAGTACCCAATCCCAGGTCTAAGTATCTAAAATCAATTCAAGCTTGGGTCTAAGTACCCAATCTCGGGTCCAAGTACCCAATCTCGAGTCCAAGTACCCAAATCAAATTCAATCTCGGGTCCAAGTACCCAATCTAAAATAATAAAAAATAACAAAATAACAAAATAAAATCGGCGACGGAAAAATCGGCGACAATTTTTTCGTCGCCGAAAGTCACCTCGGGCCTGTGGGCATTTCGCTCGTAGGAAACTCCTGCAGGCGAAATGGTCGCGGGCCTATTTCACCCGCAGCGGCAGCTTTTTTGCCAGCCCAATTTTTCCTGCAGCAATTTTTTTTGCCAGCGCAATTTTTTCGTAGCAATTTTTTTCGCAAGCAAAATTTTCCGACGCAAATTTTCCGAAATCTAATACAATTAGGTTTCGGTTTCCTTTTCTTATTCAATATTGTATGCCGTGAATAATTAGAATTACCCATAGAATTCTTCTATAAATAAGGACTAAACAACACAAAAAAAAAAGAGGAGGAAAAAAAGAGGAGAAATTGGGACAGAAACTTTGGAATGTTTGAAACCGAAACTAAAGAGGAAAGCAGTGAAATCAACCTTTTGAGAGGAGAAGAAGCAAAAGCCATTAACAAACGATCAAAGGCAGCAACGGTCTTTGTTTTTATTCATCCAAGAAGCAATTTTTAGGTGTAGCTCACGAATCAAGGTTTGAGCTCTTAAATTCTTTTTGATTTTTTTTTTCACAGTAGCTTAATTCATCTAGTTGCTTCTTTTAATTAAAAAATCTAAGAACCTTAATTCCCTTTGTTCAAAGGTTAAAAACACTAATTCGCTGCTTTATTTTCCAAAAAGACTTAAAATTGTTATTTTTATTTCTTCAAAATCTTAAAACCCTAATTGAACATGTTTTTCAACAAAACCAAAATTTGATTATGTTTCTTACAACAAACCCTAAAAGCACATTTTTATTTATATAAACCTTAAATCGTTGGTCTAATTTCATAAAATTATCAATTGTTTTTTCCAAATTATAAAAAACCTAAGCATCCATCGAAACCCTAATTCTAAAACACTAAACCCAAATGCAACTTCCAAACCTAAAATAGTAAACCCTAACCCCTTTAAAACCTTAAATCCTAATTTTTTCTAAACCCTAATCATTTAAAACTTTAAAAACCATAAAAACACAAATATTTTAATTTCACACAGTAAACTTGAAACCATAAATCAAAAGTATTTTAAAGAGTCCAAATTCTAGTTTCATGATTTTACATAATAAACCTTAGTTTGGTTAATCAAAAAATCTTACCAACCTTTTAAAACATAAAATCCTTAATCTATTTTAATTCTCTTAAACTCATAGTAGCCTAATTCCTTAAATTCTAAAACCCTAAACACATGAAATAAAGATCCTAAATGGAAACAGTAGCTATAATTTAGATTTTTATTTGCCTTATTTAATTCTATTATGCTTTGATTTATTTTATATGCTTTGATTTATTTAAGTTCAATACTTGGTTTATTTAATTTATCATGGATGGATGTTTACTTTCTATTGATATTTAATGAATGATTTATTTATGATGAATGGTTATTTACTTTTATCAATTTATTTAGATTTCCAAATGTTGTTAGAGGTATGTTTCCACTTGTTGGGTACCTCATTAGTTAAATGTCATGTAATTTAAATTGCTTTTCTATTTTAGAACCAATGTAAAGGACATGTTTCTACCTTCCGGTGGGTGTCCTATATAAGCATGGGATGTAAGGACATGTTTCCATCTTTGGATGGGTGTCCATTTATTTGTTTTATTTTGCTTGGACATTATTTTGATTTTTAATATAACGATGCTATATTTTAATTACTGTGTGTAATATGGATAATGTTGTTATATTTAAGAATCTTATAATATTAAGACCTGTAAAGGTGGCCGGTTCCAATGAACCGGCCGTTGTGGGGGTGCTGGGCCATTTCTCACCTTCCCCACATGTACCCAACTTTCCGAACCCATTAGGGGGCTAGGGATTCCTTAGAAATTGAGTCATCCACCCCTTTCTTTTCCCCGGCCCGTCCGGGTGGTGACTCCATTTTCTCCGAACTTAGGTCCGTGTTCTCTAAGGCCCCGAGCCTAAACATTGCCGAAGTAGCAAGAACCATTCCACCGGGAGTGGGGGCAAAAATCCCCTCTCACACCATTTCTTGCTACAGCTGGAGCCATGATTGATGTTCGTGGAGGGAAACTCACCTTGCAAGTAGCAGAGGAAAAAGTAGAGTTTAATTTAGCTAAAGCAGCCAGGCATCCCGCATTTCTTGATAATTATTTTCTGGTTGATGTTATTGATGAATGTGTACAACAATTTTGTGAGGAAAATGTTACGATTCCTTTAGAAACTTGTCCTGTACAAAATCCAATCCCATAAGATGAAAATAAGGATGTAGCCGCTTATTCTTCATCTTTAGAGACAACTCCATGAATGTACATGCAGAAATTTGAAACACTTGACAAAGCTAAAGCCTTACCTCTCATTTCTATTAAAAAAAACTCTGAAATTAGAATTGAAACCACTACCCACTCATCTCAGGTATGCATTTCTTGGACCTAATAATACTTTACCTATTATTGTTAGCAATAATTTGTCAGAAATTCAGATGAGTCAAACCTTGAACATGATTAGAAAATATAAGAAAGCAATAGGATGGACTATATCTGATATTAAGTGAATTAGCCCTTCAATATGCATGCATAGGATTTTATTGGAAGAAAATTCCAAACCTGTGATAGAACATCAATGGAGATTGAATCCAAATATGAGAGAAGTGGTAAAAGTAGAAGTGACAAAATTATTAGATGCAAGAATAATTTATCCTATTTCTGATAGTTCATGGGTGAGTCCTATTGTAGACCCTTAATTTTTGACCCAGTCCGGTCCGATATTTTTTTATATAGTCCAAAATAATTTTTGTGGTATTTTAATTAAATAATATTTATTTTAGTATTTATTATTTATAATGGTGAAGTTAATAATAATAATAATAATAATAAATAAACAATAATAAATAATAAATAAAAATAAAATCGATGATGGAAAAATCGGCGAAGAAAAATTCGTCGCCAAAAAGAGAATTGGCCAAGGCCAATTTTGCCGCAGGAAATTCCTGCTGCGAATTGGCTGGCCGCTAGCAATTTTCGCCAAATTCCCTCTCAGCTCACAGTTTCCAGCCCGCAGCAGTCATTTTTCACCAGCGAAATTTTCCAACGCAATTTTTTTCGAAACCAAATTCTATTTGGTTTTGGTTTCTTTTTCCTAATTAATTGTAGTTTCCTTAAACAATTAGAAGAGGGTTATAATTTTTTCCTATAAATAATATATGAAAACTCAGATTAGGGATCGAATAGTGGGACTTTGATTAGGTGATCAAAACTTGGATTACAAAAAACCCTAGCCAGAGAAGATTAGCAACAAGGAAGACATTAATAATTCACCAAAAGTAGCCACACTGCCTTTGTCTTTGTTCATCCAGAAAGCAACTTTTTGGTGGAACCAACTATGCAGGTTTGATACTTCATCATAAATTACTCATGATCATAATAGCTTTGTTTCTTTGATTCATAAGAATATACACACAAAACTTTGATCTTTAAATATGTAGTAACTTGATCTTCGTTTCAATAACTTAAATTATTTCTTCTGTTTCCAAAAACTTTAAGAACCCTAAATTATTTCTTCTGTTTCCAAAAACCTTAAGAACCCTAATTTATTTCTTCTATTTCCAAAACCTTCAAAACCCTAATTTATTTCTTCTATTTCCAAAAACCTCAAAACACTAATTTATTTCTTGTCTCCAAAAACCCTAATTTGTTTATTATGTTTTTCAAAAACCTTAAAAACATTAAATCATTTCTCGTATATCCAAAAACTTTAAAAAACCCTAAACCATTTTCCTCTAACTTTTTTTAAAATTTTCCAATTTTTTTCTTAAATCTCCAAACCCTAACCTACTTTACAATTTCTAAAAATCATAATTATTTTTTAAGACTCTAAACTGTTTTCTTAAATCCTAAAATCAAATATGTTTTCCAAAATGTCAAAAACCCTAATTCTCTCAAAACTAATAGTTTTCCTAAATCCTAATCCTTAAAACCTTAAAACCTTATAAACCTAAACCTTAAAACTCAATACAGTAAATCCAAAACAACAATCCAGTAAACCAAGAACTATAAACCTAATGTTTTAAGATTCTAAAACCCTAATTTCATAATATTACCCCTAAACCCTAATTTGATTCATGAAACCCTAATCCATTCCAATTTTCCAAAACCTTTACAGTAGGCTAAACAAATAACAATAATAATACTAAAATTCCAAAACCCTAAATGTTGATTAAAGAACTTTAAATAGAAACAATAAACCCTAATTTGTATCTTTACTTGCTTTATTTTTAGATTTGATTATGCAGTTTATTATATGCTTTGATGGTTGATTTATTTAATTTCAATGCTTGATTTATTTAATTTATCATGGATGGATGTTTTCTTTATTGTTATTATTTTTTTGTTTTAGCATTAAAATTGTAAGAGGTATGTTTCCACTTTGTGGGTACCTCGTTAGTTAAATATCATGTAATTTAAATTGCTTTTATATTTTGGACCAATGTAAAGGACATGTTTCTACCTTTCGGTGGGTGTCCTATTTAGTTTAGACATGGATGATGTAAGAACATGTTTCCATCTTCGGATGGGTGTCCATTTATTTGCTTTGTTTGGACATTGCTTTGATATAATATGGATAATATTGTTATATTTATTTGCTTTGATAATATTGTTTGGACATTGCTTTGTTTGGACATTGCTTTGATATTTATTTTCCTTATTTCAATTGTTGTGTGTAATATGGATAATATTATCATATTTAAGAATTTTATAATATTAAGATCTGTAAAGGAGGTCGGTTTCAATGAACCGGGCATTGTGGGGGTGCTGGGCAATTTTCACCTTCCCCACACGTACCCAACTTTCTTAACCCATTAGGGGGTTAGGGATTCCTTAGGAATCGAGTCATCCACCCCTTTCTTTTTCTCGACCCGTCTGGGTGGCGACTCCATTTTCTCCGGATTTAGGTCTGTGTTCTCTAAGGCCCCAAGCCTAAACAGTGCCAAAGTCGCAAGAGCCATTCCACCGGGAGTGGGGGCAAAAATCCCCCCTCATAGTGGCGACTCCACTAGGGATAAGAAAAGTTGATTCCGTTGGTCTTTATATTATTCTATTCTTTCTTATAATGATATTATCCATTGCATCATATTAGATTACATCGTGTGCATGAGTTAGGATGCCCGTGTTACCCGTGTTATGTTATGCAAGGGATATCGTACTTTCACTCAAGGTATGGAGATCGAACATGGCATAACCACTCATAGCCTCGTACCATTTGGTATATACTTGCTATGGGAACCTAAGCCTTTTAACCCAAAGACTAAAGCTCATGTAATTGGCCTAGTTACTTTCCTTAGGTTTTACCCCAAATGCATGTTGTTTGACTATGGTTAATTTATCTTGGTTTAAATCATAGCTTATTTGGTTTGTTTCTTTTTCTAATATGATCTAAGTATATTGCAAGCTCAAAATAAATTTTTTTCTTTAAAGTCCAAAAGACCAAAGCTATTTTCAAAACTTTTCATGATGGTCTTTGGACTTAAAACTTTTCTAAAAACAAATCAAAAATTCTTTTGCTCATAACCCAAATACTAAGCCCAAAATTCATTTTTTCTAAAATCTTTTTACAATGGGCTTAGAAACAAAATTATTTTCATCCAACCTTTTCTTACAAAGAGCTTCAAATTATTTAGGTTAATTATGAAATAGCAAAAATCAATTGTGAGCCTAGTTTATACTAAGAATAGTTAAACATGGGCTTGTTTTTGGCATGAATCATTAGTTACTTTTTTCAAGTGAGAAATCTATTTATAATAAACCTCTTAATTTAGTTTTAATCTAATATAGCATAAAAGGATACTTTTGTTGGTTGAATGGATTAAAACCTAATTAATGGGAATTATCATGAGTTGATTTCCATTTTTAAAAATACAACTATTGGTTGAAACATCCGAGGAAAATATTGGAAAACAAGATGCCCCATGTTGGTACTTTGTTAACCATATATACCTAGGAAAAGAGACTCGCCATTCATGTGTGGTCATTATAAGGTTGGAAGGAACGTCCTATTTGTCCTTGTTTGTTTGTGCATACATGCATGCATACATACATTTGCATCTCATATCATTGATCCTCTCTGGCTCACAGCCCTGGATTACGACAGTTCAAAAGCTTATGACAATCTAACCTATGCCGGAGATGAAGAATCTAGAAATGACTCAATCTCTTTTTCACCAAAAGCAATGGAGCCTGAAAAAATTCAAAGAATGGTGGATGATGCCCTCAATAACAAGATGGAAGAAATAAAAGAGGCCCTAGCTAAGACCATGAAGAACCAATTGGCTGCGATTTTAGGAAATCATGCTGAAGCATCTGCTAGCACTAAGAAGCCAAAGGACAAAGGGAAGACTAGAGTTGGTGAAGTGGACTTAGAAAAGAAATTTGAGAAGAAGCTGAAAATCGAAGAAATGTCCGAAGTTGACAAATTATTTGAGCTAGATGAATAAGTTTCGTACAAGTTCAAGATGCCATCTTTTGCGAAGTTTGATGGAACCGAAAATCCTCATCTCCATGTAAAACTGTATATCACCACCATGAAGTCTGCCCGAGCTACTAAGGCTCAAACTCTAAGGTACTTTATGCTCTCATTGGACCCTGTTGTCCAAAATTGGTTCAATACCTTAGATGATGGAACACAAAAGAGTTGGGATTTGCTATACAAGGCCTTCATCCAACAATATGGATACAATGTCGAGATGGAAGTTACCTTAATGGAAGTGGAGTCCATTAGACAAAGGCCAAATGAGAATTTTGTGGACTATGTGAAAAGGTGGAGAAATAAGGCCGCTTTGCTCAAGAAAAGGCCCAATGAATCTTATCAAATAAGGATGATTCTGAGAGGGGTGTTGCCTAGTCTTCGTGAAAGGATATCTCATACACTTATCTATCATTTCAAAGATCTTCTCCAAGCTGGTCTGCAAATTGAAGAATGGGAAAGAGAGAAGAACCATTTTTTAATAAGAAGGAATGAGAAAGGAAACTATCAGTCTGGTAGCCAAAGCATGCAAAAGGCAGTCGGTGTTAATGCTACTAGCCAAGGAACAAGGAGACAATTTTCAAAATTGGGGAAACTGATGTCTTGGGTTCTCAATAAGCTTTAAAGAAAGGGATTCTTACAACCCTTGAATCCTCGTCCTTTGCCTAGCCCTCTCCCACCTAATTTCGACACTAAAGCATTTTTCAGTTTCATCAAATGCAAGGCCATGACACGGATAGATGTGTGAGGTTGAGACATGAGATCCAAAATCTAATTGATAGTGGGAATCTACCCGGGCCCAACAAGCCGAACACCAAAGACAATCCATTACCAAGATTGAATAGAGTACCACCACCGACAACCTTCATGATTGGAGGAGGTTTACATGAAGATTTTGTCATGTCTTCTTTTTAAGATGTGGGTAGAGAAGCAACCAAAGAAGAAGAGGTATTTGGCAAAATTAAACAAGCTATGGTGGGTAAAGAAGTAGCAATTTGTGTTGTCAATGGGTTTTGGGATTCAAGTGATAGTGATGATGATCTTGTATTCAAGGAGGAATGGACCTGGTCCGAGCCCGAAGAAGATTAAGTAATGAACACTAGATCCGGTAAGCCTTATGTAAGGCCACCACCTAAGGAGGTAGAAATTAATAAGGGAAAGGAAGTTGAAGTAGGGAATAAAGAAGAGGAAGATGATATTGTGCTCAAGCAATTGAAAAGAACCCAAGCAAGTATTAGCATTTAAGACTTATTGGCTACTTCTAAAAAGCACCAAGAAACTATGGCCAAGGCCTTAGCTAGTATGCCAATTTCTACCTCCACAACACCGGAGGAGCTGATCAACTTCATAAAAATTGGAGGAGTAATGAAATGTGAAGATATTCAAGAGAAGAGCGAAGTTAATATGGGAGCGGTATCCTTCTCAGATGCGAATTTACTGGAAGAGGGGAGAGATCACATCCGCCCTCTCTTTATGAAAATAGAAATTAAAGGGAAAAGGACTCCGTGTGTAATGGTCGATGATGGGTCTGCCATAAGTGTTTGTCCACTTAAAGTATTGCCAAACCTAGCCATGTAAACAAGGGATCTAAACCCAATCGAGGTAACCATTCAGGCTTATGACAACACTAAGAGATATGCTGAAGGAACTTTCAAAGCTGCTGTCAAGGTTGGTCCAATTGAATCTATTGTTGAATTTGTTGTTTTGGTTACCTTTGTCTTACTCTTGGGACGTCCATGGTTTCATCCTCTTGGTGGAGTTCCTTCCTCCCTTCATCAAAAGATCAAGTTCCCTAATGGAGATGAGACAGTAGTCATCAAAGCCAAAGATAATGAGGTTGTTAATGCTCTAATGATTGAGAGGCCTCTCAATGGTTTCCAAGTAGCTGCAATTTCTGAGGATGAAGTAGCGGACTCCAAAGTCTTGAATATGTTGAAGAACATGAACTACCTTCTCAGAGCTGGTCTTGGAAAGGGTAAGGCCAGTTTGACAAAGTTGCCAGATTTTAGAACTCAAACTTCCAAGAAGGGGTTGGGATACGATGAAGCCAACAATGTCCAGCCAAAGAAGAATGAGAAGATGAGCTTCCCACCACTTAAAGAGATCTTTGTCAAAGCTCCAAACATGGGACCACTCCAAGGAAAGCCATAGCCAATCATGTCCATGGGAAAGTTGATCCCTGGTTTTCAAATTTTGTAGATGTTGCCAAGCTAGTGGAGCAAGTGAAGAAAGAGCTCACCCTGGCAGCCAACAAAGAATCCAATCCAGAAGAGAAGAAGGAAGCTGTCTTGAAAGTCGAAAAGACTCCGGAGGAGATTACTGCCTTGGTTGAAGAGAAGTTTGAAGACATTCTGCCTTATGATTTTGAGAACAATGATTTTGATTTTGATTTTTAATTTGTCTGCTTTGTATGATGATGATGATGTTTTCTTTTCCAAAATGAATGCAATAGATTCTGATTTTGCTTACTTGTGTGATGTTTCTCCTGATGGTTGCATACATTCAAATAGCAGTTACATGAGCATCTTTAATATTAATTCTGTTAACACACAATCATTAAATTTGGGAACAATCAAAAATCCTAAAAACATTAGCATAGCATTCGACCTTACTCCTGATGAGAGAGAGAGATTTGAAAAAATATTCAAAAAATATGAAGAAGTATTTGCTTAGACTTATGAGGATATGCCTGGTATAGATCGAGACATAGTCGAACATATCATTCCTACTTACACTCACATGAAACCTATCAAACAAAAGCTTTGGCAATTAAGACCTAAGTGGGCTGAATTGGTTAAAGAAGAGGTTACTAAACAAATACAAGTAAAGTTCCTTAAAGTGATAGAGTATCTAGATTGGCTAGCCAATATAGTAACCGTGCCAAAGAAAGATGGAAGAATAAGGGTCTGTGTGGACTATAGAGATTTAAATAAGGCTTCCCCTAAATATGATTTTCTTTTACCTCATATAGATGTTCTCATTGATAGTGCAGCCTCTAGCGTACTACACTCATTTGTAGATAGATTTTTCAGATATAACCAAGTGTTAATGGCCCAAGAGGATAAAGCCAAAACTACTTTCATTACTACATGGGGTATATTTTGTTATAGGGTGATGTCATTTGGTTTAAAGAATGTTGGAGCAACCTACCAAAGTATGGCCACCACACTATTTCATGACATGATGAAATCGGATACAAGGGAACAACACTTCCAAAACTTAGAATTATTCTTAGATAGAGCATTGAAATATAAGTAAAGATTAAACCTGAAGAAGTGTGTGTTCAGAGTTACCTCAGGAAAATTGTTGGGACATGTGTTGGTCCAAACGACATTGAGATTGATCCTGACAAAGTTAAATTAATCAGGGATATGCCAGCCCCTAAGACGAAGAAAGAAGTTCGGGGATTTACTAGTAAATTACAATACATTAGCAGATTCATAGCAAAGCTCACAATAATCTGTGAGCCTATCTTCAAATTGTTTAAAAATAATTAGCCAGTCCTGTGGAATGAAGAATGTCAAAGGGCCTTTGAATGAATAAAAGAATATTTTTTGAATCCACCTATTTTAAAACCACCTAAACCAAGCAAACCTCTATGTAACACCCCCATATCCAATGCACACACACTACAACCACAACAATGTAGCATAAGTGCACCAAACATAGGGATGCTACGGTTTCCTTAACATTCAAAACATTTTAAAACTTGATACCATATCCATATCATTATATCTTATTAACAAAATAGATCATTTACTTATAAAACAAAACATATTAGTTATCTATATATATATATACATTTATATATTACACAGCGGAAGTTATAAAATATGTATATATATGAAAACATTTGAATACATATTTACTATTATACATATATTTACATTATCAACAAAACTTTACACAATATAAAAGATTTATACATGATTGGCAAGTCAGCTCTGATCTTTAAGCTCCCAAAATCAACTCTTCAATGTCTACTCTCACTCGGTCTCGAAGAGCTCTCGGGTTCGATTCTATCAGTTCTATCACCTGCGTGATTAAACACTATCGCGCTAAGCCAAGGGCTTAGTAAGATAAAACATGCAATAGACATGCTTAAATGCTATACAATGCCAATTTTAATTTATATCATACATGTAACAACATAGATGGAAAGCTAACAACATACATTTACATTTCATAACCTAGCGTACATATATGTATATCACATTTCAACATTCTTGCATATACTTTATTAGTTAATCATTTAATCATCCATGAACAACACTAAGCAAAGACAAGCATGGGCCCAAGACACACTAATATGTCATTCAATTTTCAGAGTTAATGCTTTGGTTTTATTATCACATTTATCAATATCAACATCATATACCCAACTAGGCTTCAAGGATTAAGTTCAACCAAGCTTCAAGGGGAGCAAAGCATGCTAAGCATCAACCCAACTTGGCTTCAAGAACTAACCCAACCTAGCTTCAAGGGTTGTAACATCTCAATTAGGCTTCAAGGATTCAATCCAACCTAACTTCAAGAGATTGTTACACTCACTAGGCATGCCACCAACAACAAACTCTGAAAATGGAATAACACATTAGCCACACAATTCATTTAGATTTCATTCTCAATTCTCATTATCATTTAGGCAAACATGCCTCATTTATCTCCATTAAATCACCTTAGCCAATAACAATGGCTCCACATTTCATTTCACAATATAACACTTCATTATTCAAGTGTATATTTATCTCACATAACATCATTCATAAATATTAACATTTCATTCCACATTACTCATAAAACACATTACCATTCAAAGTGCATAACATAACATTGTTAATTCTCAACAATGCAATTAGGGCAAAACACAATTGACATGATTCATAGCTTTAGGACCATCCACATTCATTTGATTAGATCATTCTTGTGTTTGAAACATGTTTATAATGTTCATGTTTAAGTTTAGGAACAATGGAACTTTTGAAGAATTTAAACCATGCAAAGAGAACCAAGAAATCAAAAAATGTTCAAATCATTTGAAGGGCACGCCCAACTCACTTGATTGACACGCCCAACCAGCTTGAGTGACACGCCCGTGTCCTTAAAAAGAAAAGAGGTAGTAGCTAATTCAAACAATTGACACGCCCAACCAACTTGAGTGACACGCCCGTGTCCTTAAAAAGAAAAGAGGCAGTAGCTAATTCAAACAATTGACACGCCCACTCCCCTAAATTGATTTTGGCCGTGTCACCAAATCACAAAACCTTAACTAAAACCAACCCTTTCTCAATTGCACTCAAACACAATATTCATTATATAACATATTTCACATGAACATAATCAATGTTCTAAACACATATTCATCACAAGAACTACTTCACCACACATTAATATCACAATTAAACACATATTAACTCAAAACCCTAAAATCAACATCCTTCTCCATCCATCCAAATCAACAACCATCATTTCCAACAACAACCTTCAATTAAACTCATAACTTAAAATCAATTTAACACTTGAAAACACAACCAAACACATCTCAAATCCACCAAATCACAAAATCATCAAACCCTACTTTACTTCCAACACAACTTCCAAATAAGTAAAGAAAACAAGAAAATACTTACTTGAAAAGAAGAAATTCCACAAATCCTTTGTCAAAACCTTGGATTGCTTCTTCAATATGCTTCTTGCCTCAAGAACACTTCTCTTTTCCTTTTGCTAATGGAGAGCCGGCCACTTCATGAAGAAAGAAGACAATGATCAAGATACAAAGTCAAATTTTGCTTTTAATCTCCACCAAGTGTTCTTATCCAAGCAATTACTAAAACACCCTCAATCATATAACTAACCTTTGTCTCATATAAGTCCTTATATGTAATTTCATTAACAACCAAAAATATCTTCTTCCACTTAACCATCACCTTGACTCTTCATTTGACCACTTTATATGTTATATATATCATCATATACACAACATATACATTTGTCTCTAAACCCTAATTCTTTCTCCAAAACACATATGCACAAGCATTCTCATCCCAATTTCTTTTCTTATCCCATCATATACATTCAATCCAATTAACAATAACAACAACAACAACAACAACAATATAATCAAAACTTCTAAGCCACATATGAGGATATTACACTCTATTACTATACTTAGTAGAAGAACAAGAGTCAATAGGAGCCATGCTAGCCCAAGCAAATGAGTCAGGGATTGAACATGTAGTTTACTATTTGAGTAGAAAGCTCCTACCTTATGAAATTAAGTATAGTATCATTGAAAAAACCTGTATTGCCATGGTTTGGTCTTCTAAGAAGTTGCGGCATTACTTTCAATCTTATAGTGTACAAGCAATTTCCAAGTTGGATTCAATGAAGTACTTAAGGGAGACACCCTCTTTGATTGGGAAATATGGTCACTGGTTGATAATATTAGAAGAATTTGAGATAGAGTATGTAACCAGAAAAACAATCAAAGGTAGAGTAGTGGCAGAATTCTTGGCCCAACAACCATTACCAGATAGCGAAGAGGTAATCTTGGAATTTCCAGATGAACATTTAAAGGCAATTGAAGTACAAGGGTGGAGAATGTATTTTAATGGAGCAGTAAATAGGAAAGGAGTAGGTTTGGGAGTCATACTAGAATCGCCCAAAGGGGAACTTATCCCTTTAGCCAAAAAGTTGAAATTCAGGGCAACCAATAATATGGTGGAGTACGAAGCTTGTATCTTTGGTTTGGAAACCTTAATGATTATAAAGGTGGATAAGGTGGAAGTTTTTGGCGATTCATTGCTAGTAGTATCCCAAGTATCATTTGTTGAAATGTCCGAGGGAAATATTCAAAAACAAGATACCCCGTGTTGTTATTTTGTTAACCATATACCTAGGAAAAGAGACTCGCCATTCGTGTGTGGATGTTATAAGGTTGGAAGGAACGTACTATTTGTCCTTGTTTATCTATTGTTTGTGCATACATGCATGCATGCATACATTTGCATCTCATATCATTAATCATTTCTTGCTCACATCCCTAGATTACGATAGTTCAAAAGCTTACAACAATCCGACCTATGCCGGTAGCGAAGAATCTAGCAATGACTCAATCTCTTGCTCACCAAATACAATGGATCCCGAACAAATTCAAAGAATTGTGGATGAAGCCCTCAATGCCAAGATGGAAGAAATAAAAGAGGTCCTAGCTGAGACCATGAAGAACCAATTGACTATAATTTTAGAAAATCATGCCGAAGCATCTGCTAGCACTAAGAAGCCAAAGGACAAAGGGAAGACTAAAGTTGGTGAAGTAGTTTTTGATGATGAAAAGGTGATCATTGATGATGATGATGATTGGGCTCAATACTACCAAGATCCTCAAGACAAAAAGGAAGAACCAAAGATTCTTGAGAAGGCAACTATTGAAAAGACCGAGACATCCGATGTTGAGAAGATGATTGCTAATTTAGAAAAGAAATTTGAGAAGAAATTAAAAACCGAAGAAATGTCCGAAGTTGACAAATTATTTGAGCTAGATGAAGAAGTTCCGTACAAGTTCAAGATGCCATCTTTTGCAAAATTTTATGGAACCGAAAATCCTCACCTCCATGTAAAGCAGTATATCACTGCTATACAGTCTGCTCGAGCTACTAAAGCTCAAACTCTAAGGTACTTTATGCTCTCATTGGACCCTGTTGTCCAAAATTGGTTCAACACCTTAGAGGAAAGTACCCAAAAAGATTGGGACATGTTGTACAAGGCTTTCATTCAGCAATATGGGTATAATATCGAGCTCGAAGTTACCTTAATGGAAGTTGAGTCCATTAGGCAATGGCCAAATGAGAATTTTGTGGACTATGTGAAAAAGTGGAGAAATAAGGCTGCTTTGCTCAAGAAAAGACCTGATGAATCTGATCAAATAAGAATGATCGTGAGAGGCGTCCTGGCCAATCTCCGTGAAAGGATGTCTCACACCCTTATAAGGGATTTCAAAGATCTTCTCCAAGCTGGTCTACAAATTGAAGAGTGGGAAAGGGAGAAAAATCACTTTTCAATAAGAAGGAATGAGAAAGGAAATTATCAGCCTAGCAATCAAAGCACACAAAAAGAAGTTGATGTTAATACGACTGGTCAAGGAAATAAAAGACAATTCTCAGAATTGGGGAAACCTCTATCTTGGGTTTTTAGCAAGCTGCAAAAGAATACACAATCCACTGCCACCAAACTTCAATGCCGAGGCCTTCTGTCAATTTCATCAAATGCAAGGGCATGAAATAGATAAATGTGCTCATCTAAGGCATGAGATCCAAGATTTAATCGACAGTGGTAAGCTACCAGAGCCGGATAAGCCCAATACCAAGAACAACCCTTTGCCTAAATTTGGAAGAGTGCCACCACCAGCAACCTTCATGGTGGGAAAAGGATTGGAAGAAGATTTTGTTTTATCATATTTTCAAGATGGGAATGTTGAAGATGTGAAAGGAAAAGAAGCTTAAACTCAACAAACTTTCCTTAGCTTGAATGTTGCTTTTCAATTTTACTTTCTTTAATATTTAATTAGAACAATCTTGTTTTTCAAGTTTAAAATTTTTTTGAATAAATTACTTTCATCAAAATTTTTGTTGGTCTTTGTTCATTTTGGTGCTCAACCAATGAGGAATCTAGCTTGAGAATTCATGAATTAATATATCTATGCATCATGATTCGAATGACTTTACTAGATAAGGGAATTGCTCTATAGCATTGAGTTGTGCATGCTTACTTAGAGAGGGCTCCTGCATAGTTATCTTTGTCTAGGTCCTACTTAGTCTTAGAATATGCTTCGACAAACTTTTGAGGCGAAATTGCAACTATGCTTATTTAAGGGAGAGATGATCTAGGCATTGTTTGGTTAGCGAACAACTAGTATCCTCCCTATCAAATATCAATCCCTAGTTGTCTCTTTGAGCCTTCATAAAATTTTAGCTTCTTTTCATTGGCTTATAAACTCCAACAACCTACCCTAAGCTGTTGTGATACTTTTGACAAGTCTTATGATCACTAAGGTGAAGAAGCAAGAAGATCAAAGAAAACAATGATTAGTCAAGATCATGAAGATAGTTGAAGTTCTCAAGACCATAAGGGTAGTTGATGTGTTCAAGACAATAAGGGTAGTTGAAGTTTTCAAGACCATAAGGGTAGTTGAAATTCACTTAATATCTCCAATATATCAAGACAACATCAGAGTAACAAATGATTTATTCATGTTAAAGAAGATTTATGTTACTTCACTCATCCATTATTGGAAGCCCAAGTTAGTACAAATAAGACAACTCTTTTAGAGCTAGAACCAAATAAAAAAACAAAAAAAAACAAAAAAAAAGAGAAAAAAGAAGAAAAAGGACAAAAGAAAAGAAAAGAAAAGAAGAAAAAAGAAAAAAGGAAAATAAAAAAACAACAACAAGAAAAATAAAACAAGAAGAAAATAAAACCTAAAAAGGTGATTCAAAAAGCCAACTGAGTTCTCTTTTACCTAAAGCAGCAAAAGGCTTCCATTCAGCTTATAAGGACATTTTGACTTGAATTGGTCTAACCCAACCAAAGATTCAATAAAAATTGGAGAAAAAAAGGAGGAAGACCATCCAGTACTTGAAAGTTCTGTATTTGACAGTCCTACAAGGAAGAAGGACGAAATGATAAAATGCTCAAAGAAAGGGAAAAGTAAGAAAAATAAAAAGAAAGAAAAGGGAGAAGAAGAAAAGAAATGAATTTGGGTACCAAACTTTATGCAAGGGCAAAGACTATTCCAATCGAGATCTAGATTAATGCCAAGAAGATAGAAGGAATTTGGAGTCTAGCAAGATTGCCTCCCAGCTATCTAAAGTTCCAATAAGAAATTTGCAGTGTGAAGGTCTGTCCATTGTGTCACATCGGCTCCAACGTATAAATGGCCTTCATTTAACCCATGTCCCTTATAGACCCCATTTCAAGCCTATCAAAGACATGTTGATCTCTCTTGGTAGGTAGAGTCTATTAGTGGAGATAGTTTGGATGAGCATGCATATGAGATAGACAATATTTAAACTCAAATTAGACCTTTGGCCAAGTAATGTGTATGTGTCTATCTGAAGTGCAACAGTTCTTGCTTAAATAGAAATGATTCTCGAGTTTAGTACGGTAACTAGGGTTGTCATGTTATAGATATGTTAGTTTGGAAAAATCAAGTCCTGAGGTACATTAACATTGATTTGGCAAAGCCAACATTTGATTTCAAAATCAAAATTCAAAATCAAAAATAAAAAATGTTTTATCATACAAAGCCTTTAAGTTAAGGAGAGTATGTTGAACTGTCGAATCTCAAAAGAGACATTGGGCAAAGGAAATGATTATTGGCAAGGTCATGAAGAAGCTACCAATTGACATACTGAATCATGATTTGAAATGGATTTATCTCTGCTGTTTGGGGCCTCGATTATTCATATTTTTAATATCCAGAAGATAAAAGTCGTAAATGTGAAGCAGCCTATCATTCTAGTGCAAGAAATGAATAGGCGTCTCAAAGGAGTCAATGAGAACACTTCTGCTGAACACCTCAGTCTGTGAGTCGATGGAATGACTGTAAGTATCATTCATGCATATCATGCATACATGAGCATATCACATCTCACTTTCTTATCTTGTATTGTCTATTCTTTATTAAAGTGAACAGCAAACACCCTGTGAAGTAAACAATCAAAAGAAGATATCAAATCAGGAGGGCATGGAAAGCCCATTGCTTGAGAAAGTTTCACTAATTTTGCAAAGAGAAGAAATGCATGCTTTTGCGAGGAACTAGACAACAAAAACATCAATCAAAGCTTGCATGGAAAAAATCTTTGGTTTGAGCCTACACAGGGGGTAAAGTTTCTCCATTTTAATTTTTGAGTTTATGCATATACAAAATATTTTCAAACTCACTTTCAAATATAGTTTAGGATCGAGTATCCAAATCCAGTTAGGATCGAGTATCCAAATCCAATTTAGGATCGAGTATCCAAATTTAGTTTAGGATCGAGTATTCAAATCCAGTTAGGATCGAGTATCCGAATCAAATTTAGGATTGAGTATCCAAATCCAGTTAGGATCGAGTATCCAAATCCAATTTAGGATCGAGTATCCAAATCCAGTTAGGATCGAGTATCCAAATCCAGTTAGGATCGAGTATCCGAATCCAGTTTAGGATCGAGTATCCGAATCCAGTTAGGATTGAGTTTCCAAATCCAGTTAGGATCGAGTATCCAAATTTAGTTTAGGATCGAGTATCCAAATCCAGTTAGGATCGAGTATCCAAATCCAGTTTAGAATCGAGTATCCAAATCCAGTTAGGATTGAGTATCCTAATCCAATTTAGGATCGAGTATCCAAATCCAATCCAATTTAGGATCGAGTATCCAAATCCAGTTAGGATTGAGTATCCAAGTCCAGTTAGGATCGAGTATCCAAATACAGTTTAGGATCGAGTATCCCAATCTAGTTAGGATCGACTATCCCAATCCAATTTAGGATCGAGTATCCAAACCCAATTTAGGATCAAGTATCCAAATTCAGTTAGGATCGAGCATCCAAATCCAGTTAGGATCGAGTATCCAAATCCATTTTAAGATCGAGAATCCAAATTTAGTTTAGGATTGAGTATCCAAATCCAGTTAGGATCGAGTATCCAAATCCAGTTTAGCATCGAGTATCCAAGTCTAATATAGGATCGAGTATCCAAATCTCTCGGGTCCAAAACCCAAATTATCCTCAGGTCTAGAACCTAAAAATCCTCCTAAGTCCAGAACTTAGCTCGGGTCCTGAACCCAAATTATCCTTAGGTCCAGAACCTAAAATCTCTTTTAAGTCTAAAACTTAATTCGGGTCCAGAACCCAAAATTACCTTTAGGTCCATAACCTAAAATTATTCTTTGAGCCCAGAAGTCAAATCGAGTCCAGAACCCAAAATCTCAACCATCTCAGAAAAATTAAGTCCTATTGCTTTTCACTCTCTTTTACTAAAGTCTCAGATCGTTCAAGCAGGGGGCAAATTATAGACCCTTAATTTTTGATCTAGTCCGGTCCGTTATTTTTTATAGTCCAAAATAATTTTTGTGGTATTTTAATCTTTATTTTAGTTAAAATTGGTGAAGTGAATAAAAATAAAAATAATAATAAATAAATAAACAAAAATAAAAATAAAAATCGGTGACGAAAAAATTCATCGCTGAAAAGTTTGGACAAAATGGCCTTGGGCCATTTCGCTCGCAGGAGTGGCCTCTGGCCGCCCAGCTCGCAAATTTCCACGGCAATCCTTCGCAGCAGCCCGTAGCAATTTTTTTCGCCAACAAAATTTTTCCGACACAATTTTTTCCAAAACCAAATTCTATTTGGTTTTGGTTTCCTTTTCCTAATTAATGATAGTTTTCATAAACAATTTGAATTAATTATATAAATTTCCTATAAATAGGACAAAAAACACAGAAAAAAAGGAGGGAGGACAGCGGGGGAAAACTTTGGAGGAAAAAACTTTGAAAGGAGATTGGACGTTAAAAATTCTCTTTAGCAGTGACAACAATCGGACTTTTGAGAGAAGAATAAGCAAGCAAGCAAGCAATCAATCCATCAAAGGCAGCCATCTTGCCTTTGTCCTTATTCATCCAAGAAGTAATTTTTGGTCAAATCAACAAATGAAGGTTTGAATATCTATTTTTTTTTCTTTACAGTAGCTTCAATCATTGTTTCTTTTGATTTTAAAAAAACCTTAATTCGTTTCTTTGTTTTCCAAAAATCTTAAACTGTTTTTCTATTTCTTCTAAAAACTTAAAACCCTAAATTGAATCCTTTTATTTCCAAAAACCCTAAAAAATATATTTTATGTTTCTATAAATCTTAAATCATTTTGTTTATTTCCAAGAAGCTTTTAAAAACTCTAAACTAGTTTTCTTCTAATTCTTTTCCAAAACTCCAAATGTTTTGTTAAATATCCAAACTCAAAACTCACCTTACAACTTCTAAAATCACATAAAGTTTTATAAAACTATAAAATGTTTTCTCAAATTCTAAAATCAAATACATCCTTCGAAACACTAAAAAACCCTAATTCAACTTCAAAACTAAAAATAGTAAACCCTAAACTAGTTAACCTAAACCCTAAAGTTCTCTTAAATCCTAATTCCCCTAAAACCGTAAACCCTAATTTTTTTAAACCCTAATCTTTAAAACCCTTAAAACCTTATAAATTTAAATATTAAAATTCAACACAGTAAGCCTAAAAAAATAATCCAGTAGTTAATAATCATAAACCTAATGTTGTAATATCCAAACCCTAATTTCATGATTTTACCCCTCAAACCCTAATTTTGTTAATCAAAGAACCTTATCAATCTCTTAAATTATAAAACCTTAATCCATTTCAATTCCTTTAAAACTTACAGTAGCCTAAACTAATAAATTCCAAAACCCTAAATATTAATTAAAGAACTTTAAATGAGAAACAGTAACCCTAATTTGTATCTTTACTTACCTTATTTGATTATATAGTTTATTATATGCTTTGATTTACTTAATTTCAATGCTTGTTTTATTTAAATTATCATGGTTGAATGTTTATATTTTGATTGATGTTTAATATCTTTGATAATGATTTATTTATTATGAATGGTTATTTACTTTTATCGATTTATTTTTGATTTCCAAATATTGTAAGAGGTATGTTTCCACTTTGTGGGTACCTCATTAGTTAAATATCATGTAATTTAAATTGCTTTTATATTTTGGATCAATGTAAAGGACATGTTTCTACTTTTGGTGGGTGTCCTATTTAGCTTCGACATGGATTGATGTAAGGGCATGTTTCTATCTTCGAATGGGTATCCATTTATTTGTATTCTTGGACATTGCTTTGATTTTAATATAATGATGCTTTATTTCAATTATTGTGTGTAATATAGATAATATTGTTATATTTAAGAATTTTATAATATTAAGACCTGTAAAGGAAGCCGGTTCCAATGAACCGGGCATTGTGGGGGTGCTGGGCCATTTCTCACCTTTCCCACGCGTACTCAACTTTCCGAACCCATTAAGGGGTTGGGGATTCCTTAGGAATCGAGTCATCCACCCCTTTCTTTTTCTCGGCCCATCCGGGTGGCGAATCCATTTTCTCCGGACTTAGGTCCGTGTTCTCTAAGGCCCCGAGCCTAAACAGTGCCGAAGTCGCAAGAACTATTCCACCGAGAGTGAGGGTGAAAATTCCCGCTCACAGTACAGTTTCAAGAAGCAGTTAAGGATTTATTCTCGAAGTATTGAATCCATCATCACAGATCCTCTCCTTATAGACCAAAGGCTAATGGTGTGGTAGAAGCAACAAACAAGACAATTAAGCAAATTCTGTCCAAGATAACCAAGACTTACAGGGATTGGTCAGAGATGCTTCCCTTTGCTTTATAGGGATACAGAACAAGTGTACGAACACTGACTGGAATGACATCATTCTCCTTGTTTTATGGAATGGAAGCAGTATTGCCAATTGAAATTGAGATTAAGTCATTAAGAGTGGTCTTGGAAGCTGAACTGCCTGAAACAGAATGGGTAGTGAGCAAATACACATAGTTAGCTTTACTAGAAGAGATAAGGTTAAAGGCACTATATCATCATCAACTGTATCAAAGGAAGATAGCTCAGGCCTACAATAGAAGAGTTAAGATCAGAAAACTCAAAGTCGGAGATTTGGTGTTGAAACAATGTAAGCCTAATGTATCTGATCCAAGAGGGAAGTTTAGGCCTAGTTGGGAAGGGCCATATGTCATGAAACAAGTCATGAACAAGGGTGCAGTAAAGCTATCAGACATGGATGGGAATGAGTTTAGTGAACCAGTGAACATCGACAGGTTGAAGAGGTTTTATGTATAAAAAAAGAAAGAAGAAAAAGGAAAAGAGCTCGCTAGGTTGAAAACCCAAAAAGGGTGGCCTAGGCAAAATTTAGAGCAGTCCGCTAGTTTCGAAAACCCGAAAGGGCGGGCTAGGCAACAATTAGGGCTAAATGAGAGAAAATCATCAATTAGCAAACCCGAAAGGGCTAGTTAGCAACAGAAGTGATCTTGTGTATGCTGGTTTTATGTTTGGTTGTTCCCCAATTTAATAAAACATAATTAATGTTAAAATTATTCTATGTGCACTGTTATAAGTATTTGCCAGATATGGGTGAAATAAATAAATACAATAGCAAAAAGTGATACAAATTATAAATGGAAAAGAAGCATCTTTTATTACTTTAATTATTTTTTCTTCCTAACAATACAATTTTTGAATTGACAAATGTAAAATCTATGGCAGATGATAAGTGTAACGTGTAGGCCAACTTTGCTTCAACCGATCCAAGTAGGCTTCAGTCAAGCAAGGCATGTCTAAATAGGGAGCGAAGTCAGAATCGTGAGGCTCAGCTCCATACTGACGGCTAAGCCAGCGAGGATCATAGCAAGTACCTTGACGAAGAGCAGCAAGGGTAACATACATCAAGTATGTTCGCATGGTGATACGAGAAATCTTCCACCAAGGTACCAACAAATGGATGTTGACTTCAACGCATGAGTGGATCCAGTCAACCCAGTCAGCATATGAAAAAGCAAGATGGAGTAGTCTCCTAGCAGCATGATACTGTGGTAGATATCTGGAAAAATCCATGGATGGAGTATTAAGCAAGCAGAGATGCTCCTGAAGACAAATCTATGAGGAAAAATTAAATTAAAAAAAAGAGTTCGCTAAGTTGAAAACCCGCAAGGACAGCATAGGCAAAAATTAGGACAGCTCGCTAGTTCTGAAAACCTACATGGGTGGACTAGGCAAAAATTAGAGCAATATAAAAAATATAATAAAAGAGGTCTGCTAAGTTGAAAACCCGCAAGGGCAGCTTAGGCAAAAATTAGGATAGCTCGCTAGTTTTGAAAACCCGCATGGGCAGATTAGGCAAAAATTAGAGCAATAAAATAATAAAAAAAGAAGAAGAAAAAGAAAACCTAAATTGAAAACCTGAAAGGGCAATTTAGGTAATTACCTGAAGCAGCAACGGACTCCCAGTCAGTCTTTTTGACAATCCTGATTTAAGTTGGTCTAATCCAACTAAAGTCTCACGGGTATCGGCGACAAGCCTCCTTCCATTTGGTCCATAATATCCAATACTCGTGGATCAATATCGCCATCAGAAGAAACAAGCAAGAATTGGCCAAGCAAGCAAAGACAAAGCATACATCCCCATTCCTTAGTAGGAGCCAAATGAGAGAGACAAAAGTCAATCAAGGGACCAAGCAAAATTTTCTCACCCCTCATCAACTGTAGAACTTCGGGATTTGAAATTTGAAATGACATCTGCATCTTTTGTTGAATCTTGGAAATCAATGTGGGTAACTCCATTTGTTGATTATTTGGATATCCAAGGATGGCCTCAAATTCTTCAATCAAGGGACATATTTCAAAGCCATTAATCTTAATTGTCCTAGAATCTACATTCCAAAAAGAAGTCATGGCATGTAAAAAGGAATGGTCCAATTTAACATTTTGAAAACACTTTAAAATATCAATCTTTGACTAAGACATTTGCTTCCAGTGAATGGCATCCATATTCTTAAATAGAATTTTTATTTTCTTTAAATGGAGTTTGGTCATCGTGGAAGGATGAAGGAAAATTAGAATTGATAAAAGGAGATTTTATGTTGAAGTGGAAAATCTCTTGGTTTCTGTAAGAAATTATGGCGTGAAGAGTAATTTATATAGAATAACCCATGCTATTCTAAAATTGTTAAGGAAAAAGAGTGGGACCGTGATGCATGAGGAAAAAGAATTAGCGACGAAATTTCTTAATTGTCGTGTTGCATTTGGTTTTATCTAAGTGATGCGGCTGTGAATGTGAAAAGGAAATTGTGGTGCAATAATTATGATATATATACATATAAAAAAAAGGGAAAAAAAAGGAAAAAAGTTGCAGTAAAATAAACATTATGTATTATCATTATTATTTCTATACTTATTATACAATGTTTACACAATTGATACAATATTCATACATCACTAAGAAGGTGGTGGTAGGTCATCAAATAAAGCTCTAAAAAAATCATCGCCTGTCGGGGGAGGAGGCAAATCCCTCATCCCGAGTCCGCCCAAAGCAGGAGCACCAGAATCCATATTACCTTAGAGTTTTGATCTGTCACAGTCCTCATCAGAAGTAGATGAAAGGATCTCATGGTCATCAGCTTGGGGGCCTCTAGATGAAGAAGCACCAGGATCCCTCATCCCCTGAAATTGGAAGTCTCGAAAATTTTATTCTGATTGATGATACAAATTTTCAAAATGGGAAACCTGCTGACGACTAGTGGCCAACTCTTCTTAAAGTTTTTTATTTTGTTCTTCAAGCATCCACTGTGAGCTAGAAAAGAAAAGAGTAAGAGCATACATAATGATGCATACATATAGCATAAGTTATCATGGAACAAGAAAACTTACCAGGTAATTCATATCAATACCCTGTGGATGAGATGGCATATCTGGCGGACTAGAATGAGCAAATAAAGGAGCAGTAAAAGAAGGTCCAGCCTCATGATCAGATGAGCCAGCAACCTACAACAATCATTAAAAAAAGTCAAAACAAGTTAAGAAAGAAGCGATTACAATGAAAAATGGTAAAATTTTACCTAAGAAGTGCTAGCCCCGAGATGTGGAATGAATTCTCCTCCCTCTCCATGATGTTCCTCTTCATCTCTATCCTCATTTTCTTTGGGAATTTCCCGTACACCAACAGGAGATACATCAAAGTTCAAGAGCCCTATTTGAATAAAATAGGTACAAGATGCACCCGGTGGATAGAGAAATATTTCAATATCATAACCGTGCCGAGCCAACCACCATACATTATCTGGCATTGATGTGATATCTAAAGTATATTTCAGGCAATGCATTGGGATCCTCTACTACTCGGGACCAAGAAACCACTCATATACTCTCTCTCTGAGAAACCAGCCACTAGACACTGGGCCAGCAATGACTCGGTGAGTATGTCGGACAGACAGTGCAGCATTCATGGAGGAAGTTCAGTTTGTCCTCTCTTCTGGGTTCCACCAGGCCAAATTCACCTACAAAATGACATAAGGTAAGTAAACTTTCATATAAATTTTAAAGTATACTAACGCTATTTTACCTGGTCCCAGGTTAAACAGCTCAACACGAAGTATTGGGTATGCACATGGTGAGAGCCGGGAACTTTCACGCTATCTGACAACCAGAAATTTAATCTCGGATACCAGACTCTCTCTCGGGAAATACCAGGCACCCTTACAAGGTTGTGCTCATATGCCATGCCTACAACAATAATAAAAATCAAATTCATACAAGAAAAGAATGGAATTGACATTGGTGGAAGAAGCATACCTCGACAACTGCCATAAAGCCAAAAAAGACTTCTTATTCGGTAAATTTTATCAAGACCATGGTAAAGACAGGCACGACCAGCTTCACCTCAGCCATAAAGTGGTACCGTCCTAAAATAAGTAAGGGCTCTCAACACTGACAAATGGATGGTGGATTCAGTGCTGCCTAAATTGGTCGACCCAAGCAAATATAGCAAAAATCCTCGAGCATACTATTGGCCTGTGTCTCTGTGAACCCGTCCTTCATAGTTCATCCAATAACTACGAATTGGCTCAATTTTTATCTTAAAAGGCCCTTTATATGATGGTTCTATACCAATTAATTGTTGAATTTCTTCAAATGTCAAAATATCATTGGTAAGAGGAACCGAAAGACCATCATACCGAATGCCTGTTATAGCAGCAAAGTCAACTGGACCAATTGCCATCTCGCCAATGGGCAAGTGAAAAGTATGAGTTGTGTCCAACCATCATTCTGCAAGTGCCTAGACTACACTCTGGTCTATCAGATCCTCCTCGGATGGTAAATGTAAGACGAAGCTCTCAAAGCCGCAATATCGGATAATTTGCCTTACTCGAGAAGGCGCTACATCATACCATTGTCAGGCTTTGTAGATACTCTCTCTGCCCCGAATAATACAAAGATCATGCTAACATGGAGCCAGATAAGTTAACATGAGGTAAGTATATCATTATTCTATCTACTTAAATTCTTAAATTAATATATTCTTCCTAAATTTTCTAAAATATTAAAAACAAAGAAAAATAAAAAATAAAAACAGAAGAAAAAACAAAGAAAACAAAGAAAATAAATATATTAAACAAAAAAAAGAGAAAAAAAAACAACAACAAAAAGAACGAAGGAAATAAAGAAAAGAAAAAGAAAAGAAAAATAATTACCTTACTCTTTTGATTTGAACTACGATGAAGCGGCATCCGGACTAGTAGACCTATATTTCCATCTTCATGATGCTGAGTAAACTCCAATAACTCAGCATTAGAATGAGTTCCTGATCTTGAAGCATGCATTTTTTTCAAAACTGTATGCTAAATTTGAAAGAATTATAGTTATGAATGAATGAAATTAACAAGTTTGCTGTGAATGAAATGAAGAAATAGTTCGTTTATGTAGAGGAACGGCAAAAAAAAAAATTCAAAAAGTAAATTTCACTATTGATAAATAGTAAATTACTATTTACAAATAGTAGGTTACTATTGACAATAATAGAATACTATTTATAAATAGTAAGTTACTATTTACGAATAGTAAATAGTGCATAAACAGTGACTACACAGTAAATAAATAGAAAATTCAATTATTCAATTTAATTATTCAAATACTTGCGTGTATATAAATATTTTTGCACTTTTAAAATATTTTTACACGCAGGGGGCAAGGAGAAGATATGTGCATAAAAATCAGCTAAAATTTTTGCGAGAAGATATGTGCATAAAAATCAGCTAAATTTTTTGCAAACAAAATTTATATACTACTGACTATAATTATTTTTTGCAGATAATTAAATCTCTCTTAGCACGGGTCCAGAACTCAAATTACCCTTAGGTCCAGAACCTAAAATCTCTTTTAAGTCCAAAACTTAGCTCGGGTCCAGAACCCAAATTATCCTTAGGTCCAGAACCTAAAATCTCTTTTAAGTCCAGAACTTAGCTCGAGTCCAGAACCCAAATTATCCTTAGGTCCAGAACTTAAAATTTCTTTTAAGTCAAGAACTTAGCTCGGGTCCAAAACCCAAATTATCCTTAGATCCAGAACCTAAAATCTTTTTTAAGTCCAGAAGTTAGCTCGAGTCTAGAACCCAAATTATCTGTAGGTGCAGAACCTAAAATCTCTTTTAAGTCCAGAACTTAGCTCAGGTCTAAAACCCAAAATTACCCTTAGGTCCAGAACCTAAAATTATCCTTGAGTCCAAAACTCGAACCGGGTCCAGAACCCAAAACCTCAACCATCTCGGAAAAATTAAGTCTTATTGCTTTTCACTCTCTTTTACTGAAGTCTCAGATCGTTCAAGCAGGGGGCAAACTATAGACCCTTAATTTTTGACCCAATCCGGTCCAATAATTTTTTATATATTTTAAAATAATTTTTATTGTATTTTAATTAAATAATATTTATTTTAGTATTTATTATTTATAATGGTGAAGTTAATAAAAATAAATAAACAAAAATAAATAAATAAATAATAAATAATAATAATAATAATAATAAAATCGGCGACGAAAAATTTGCCACCGAAAAGGGAATTGGCCAAGGCCAATTCGCCCGCAGGAATTTTCCGTCGCTAATTCCTGCGGGCGAATTGGTCTTGGCCAATTCCCTTTTCAGTGATGAATTTTTCGTCGCCGATTTTATTTTTATTTTTATTTTTTTTTTATTTTTTTTATTTTTTTATTTTTTTATTTTTTTATTTTATTTTTATTAACTTCACCATTATAAATAATAAATAATAAAATAAATATTATTTAATTAAAATACCACAAAAATTATTTTGGACTATATAAAAAAATATAGGACCGGACTAGGTCAAAAATTAAGGGTCTACAGTTTGCCCCCTGCTTAAACGATCTGAGACTTCAGTAAAAGTGAGTGAAAAGTAATAAGACTTAATTTTTCCGAGATGGTTCAGGTTTTTTTTTGGACCCGGTTCAAGTTATGGACTCAAGGATAATTTTAGGTTCTGAACCTAAGGGTAATTTTGGGTTTTGGACCTGAGCTAAGTTTTGGACTTAAAAGAGATTTTAGGTTCTGGACCTAAGGAAAATTTGTGTTCTGGACCAGAGCTAAGTTCTGGACTTAAAAAAGATTTTAGGTTCTGGACCTAAGGATAATTTGGATTCTGGACCTGAGCTAAGTTCTGGACTTAAAAGAGATTTTAGGTTCTGGACCTAAGGATAATTTGAGTTCTGGACCCGAGCTAAGTTCTGAACTTAAAAGATATTTTAGGTTCTAAACCTAAGAATAATTTGGGTTCTGGACCCAAGCAAAGTTCTGGACTTGAAAGAGATTTTAGGTTCTGGACCTAAGGATAAGTTGGAATCTGAACCCGAGCTAAGTTCTGGACTTAAAAGAGATTTTAGGTTCTGGACCTAAGGGTAATTTGGGTTCTGGACCCGTGCTAAGAGAGATTTAATTATCTGCAAAAAATAATTATAGTCAGTAATATATAAATTTTGTTTGCAAAAAATTTAGCTGATTTTTATGCACATATCTTCTCGCAAAAAATTTAGTTGATTTTTATGCACATATCTTCTCCCTGCCCCTGCGTGTAAAAATATTTTAAAAATGTAAAAATATTTATATACACGCAAGTATTTAAATGATTAAATTAAATATTTGAGTTTCCTATTTATTTACTGTGTAGTCACTGATTATGTACTATTTACTATTCGTAAATAGTAACCTACTATTTATAAAAGTATTCTACTATTATCAATAGTAACTTACTATTTTGTAAATAGTAATTTACTATTCATCAATAGTGAAATTTACTTTTTGAATTTTATTTTTTTCCTTTGCCGTTCCTCTATATAAACAAACGATTTCTTCATTTCATTCACAACAAACTTGTTAATTTCATTCGTTCATAACTATAATTCTTTTAAATTTAGCATACAATTTTGAAAAAATGCATGCTTCAAGATCAGGAACTCATTCTAATGCTGAGTTATTGGAGGTTATTCGGCATCATGAAGATAGAAATATAGGTCTACTAGCCAGGATGCCGCTTCATCGTAGTTCAAATCAAAAGAGTAAGGTAATTATTTTTCTTTTCCTTTTCATTTCTTTATTTCCTTCGCTTTTACTGTTGTTGTTTTTTTCCTCTTTTTTTTGTTTAATATATTTATTTTATTTGTTTTCTTTATTTTTTCTTCTGTTTTTATTTTTATTTGTTTTTCAAATTTTAGAAAATTTAGGAAGAATATATTAATTTAAGAATTTAAGTAGATAGAATAATGATATACTTACCTCGTGTTAATTTACCTGGCTCCGTGTTAGCGTGATCTTTGCGTTATTCGGGACGGAGAGAGTATCTACAAAGCCCGACAATGGTATGATGTTGCGCCTTCTCGGATAAGGCAAATTATCCAAGATTGCAGCTTTGAGAGCTTCATCTTACAATTACCATCTGAGGAGTATCTGATAGACCAGAGCATAGTCCAGGTGCTTGCAAAATGATGGTTGGACACAACTCATACTTTTCACTTGCCCATTGGAGAGATGACAATTGGTCCGGTCGACTTTGCTGCTATAACCGGCATTCGGTATGATGGTCTTTCGGTTCCTCTTACCAATGATATTTTGACATTTGAAGAAATTCAACAATTAATTGTTATGGAACCATCATATAAAGGGCCTTTTAAGATTAAAATTGAGCCAATTCGTAGTTATTGGATGAACTACGAAGGACGGGTTCACAGAGACACAGCCCAACAGTATGCTCGAGGATTTTTGCTATATTTGCTCGGGTCGACCAATTTAGGCAGCACTGAATCCGCCAACCATTTGTCAGTGTTGAGGGCCCTTACTTATTTTAGGACGGTGCCACTTTATGGCTGGGGTCTCGCCTGTCTTTACCATGGTCTTGAAAAAATTTGCCAAAATAAGAAGTCTTTTGTTGGCTTTATGGTAGTTGTCGAGGTATTCTTCTTCCACCAATGTCAATTCCATTCTTTTCTTGTATGAATTTGATTTTTATTATTGTTGTAGGCATGGGCATATGAGCACAACCTTATGAGGGTGCCTGGTATTTTCTGAGAGAGAGTCGGGTATTCGAAATTAAATTTTTGGTTGTCAGATTGCATGGCCGCTCGAAATTTTTGACAAATTCCCTCGCAGCTCGCAGCAGTCTTTTTTTGCCAACAAAATTTTCCAACGTAATTTTTTCCGAAACCAAATTCTATTTGGTTTTGGTTTCTTTTTCCTAATTAATTGTAGTTTCCTTAAACAATTAGAAGAGACTTATAATTTTTCCTATAAATAATATACCAAAACTCATAATTAGGGATCGGATAGTGGGACTTTGATTAGGTGATCAAAACTTAGATTACAGAAAACCCTAGCCAAAGAAGATTAGCACCAAGGAAGCCATTAATAATTCATCAAAGGTAGCCACACTACCTTTGTCTTTGTTCATCCAAAAAGCAACTTTTTGGTCGAACCAACTACGCAGGTTTGATCCTTCATCATAAATTACTCATGATCACAGTAGCTTTGTTTCTTTGATTCATAAGAATATACACACAAAACTTTGATCTTTAAATATGTAGTAACTTGATCTTCATTTTAATAACCTAAATTATTTCGTCTGTTTCCAAAAAACTTAAGAACCCTAAATTATTTCTTCTATTTCCAAAAATCGTAAGAACCCTAATTTATTTCTTCTGTTTCCAAAACCTTCAAAACCCTAATTTATTTCTTCTGTTTCCAAAAACCTCAAAAACACTAATTTATTTCATGCCTCCAAAAACCCTAATTTGTTTCTTCTGTTTTTCAAAAACCTTAAAAACATTAAATCGTTTCTCCTATTTCCAAAAACTTTAAAAAACCCTAAACCATTTTCCTCTAACTTTTTTTCAAAATTTCCAAATGTTTTCTTAAATCCCCAAACCCTAACCTACTTTACAATTTCTAAAAATCATAATTATTTTCTAAGACTCTAAACTGTCTTCTTAAATCCTAAAATCAAATATGTTTTCCAAAATGTCAAAAACCCTAATTCTCTCAAAACTAATACGGTAAACCCTAGTTTTCCTAAATCCTAATCCTTAAAACCTTATAAATCTAAACCTTAAAACTCAATACAGTAAATCTAAAACAACAATATAGTAAACAAAGAAATATAAACCTAATGTTTTAAGATTCTAAAACCCTAATTTCATAATGTTACCCCTAAACCCTAATGTGATTTATGAAACCCTAATCCATTCCAATTTTCCAAAACATTTACATTAGGCTAAACAAATAACAATAATAATACTAAAATCCCAAAACCCTAAATGTTGATTAAAGAACTTTAAATAGAAACAATAAACCCTAATTTGTATCTTTACTTGCTTTATTTTTAGATTCGATTATGCAGTTTATTATATACTTTGATGGTTGATTTATTTAATTTCAATGCTTGATTTATTTAATTTATCATGGATGGATGTTTTCTTTATTGTTATTATTTATTTGTTTTAGTATTAAAATTGTAAGAGGTATGTTTCCACTTTGTGGGTACCTCATTAGTTAAATATCATGTAATTTAAATTGCTTTTATATTTTGGACCAATGTAAAGGACATGTTTCTACCTTTCGGTGGGTGTCCTATTTAGTTTAGACATGGATGATGTAAGGACATGTTTCCATTTTCGGATGGTTGTCCATTTATTTACTTTGTTTGGACATTGCTTTGGTATAATTATGCTTTATTTCAATTGTTATGTGTAATATGAATAATATTGTTATATTTAAGAATTTTATAATATTAAGACCTGTAAAGGAGGCCGGTTCCAATGAACCGGACGTTGTGGGGGTGATGGGCCATTTTTCACCTTCCCCACACGTACCCAACTCTTTAAACCCATTAGGGGGTTGGGGATTCCTTAGGAATTGAGTCATCCACCCCTTTCTTTTTCCCGACCCATCCGAGTGGTGACTCCATTTTCTCCGGATTTTGGTCCGTGTTCTCTAAGGCCCCGAGCCTAAATAGTGCCGAAGTCGCAATAGCCATTCCACCGGGAGTGGGGACAAAAATCCCCGCTCACATCTATACATGTAGTTCCTAAGAAAGGAGGGATGACAATCATAACAAATGAAAATAATGAATTAATTCCCTCTAGAACGGTGACTGGATGGTGTTTTTTCATCGATTATAAGAGGTTGAATAAAGCCACCCGAAAGGATCATTTTCCATTACCATTTATTAATCAAATGCTTGAAAGACTTGCAGGTAATGCTTATTTTTGTTTGTTGGATGGATATTCAGGCTATTTTCACATTTCTATAGCACCAGAAGATAAGAAAATGACTACATTCACATGTTCATACAGGACTTTTGCTTATAGAAGAATGCCGTTTGAACTATGCAATGCACCAGCCACCTTTCAACGATGCATGATGGCTATATTTTTTGATATTGTAGAATCAGTTGTTGAAATTTTTATGGATGACTTTATAGTTTATGGTTCCAATTTTGATAATTGTTTACAACATTTGGAACAGATACTTAAAAGATGTGAAGATACAAACCTTGTCCTCAATTGGGAAAAATGCCACTTTATGGTGGAAGAAGGAATTATACTCAGACACAAGGTGCCTAAGGAAGGAATTGAAGTTGATAGAGCTAAAATAGAAATTATTGAAAGGCTACCACCACCAACTAATGTAAAGGAAGTTTGAGGTTTCTTAGGACATGCATGGTTTTATAGACGTTTTATCAAAGATTTTTCAAAATTACTAAACCCTTATGTGAATTATTAAGTAAGGATGCTTTTAATTTTTCTAATGAATGTTTAATTGATTTTAACAGATTGAAGGCAACTCTTACAATAACTCCTATCATCTCACCACCAGATTGGTCTTGATCATGCAATTGGGACTGTTTGAGTCATAAAAAGGATAAGAAAAGTCATGCCATCTACTATGCAAAGCGAACCCTTGACAACACTCAAATTCATTATGCTACAACAGAAAAAGAAATGCTTGCTATAGTTTTTGCTTTGGATAAATTCAGATCTTACCTTTTAGGCTATAAAGTTATTATTTATACTGACCAATTAGCAATCAAATATCTGATGAACAAAAAGGAAGCTAAACCAAGGCTAATTAGGTGAATTTTGCTTCTTCAAGAATTTGATCTTGAGATAAATGATAAAAAGAGAGTTAAAAATTTAGTGGCAGATCACTTATCAAGATTAAATAATCAAATGGATAAAGGAGAATTGCCTATCAATGAATCATTTTTTGATGAATAACTTTTTTCTATTCAGAATTCTATTCCTTGTTATGTTGATTTAGTTAATTATTTGGTAGGTATTGTTCTTCCACCAGACCTATCATATGTTCAATGAAAGTAATTTCTTTCCAATGTCAAAAATTATATTTGGGAAGATCCACTATTGCTTAAGCGTTGTGGGGACAGAATGATTCGTAGATGTGTGCCAAAATAAGAGATTAAGAGTATTTTGGAGTTTTATCATTCGAAAAAATGTGGTGGTCACTCCAATACATCTAAAACAATTGCTAAAATTTGGCAATCTGGATTCTTTTGGCCGACAATGTATAAAGATACAAGAGTTTTTGTTCAGTCTTGTGATCGTTGTCAACGAACTGAAAATATTTCAAAAAGACACGACATGCCACTTAATTCAATTCTTGAAGTTGAACTCTTTGATGTTTGGGGAATCAATTTTATGGGGCCCTTTCCATCTTCATTCAATAATCAATATATTCTAGTAGCAGTAGATTATGTGTCCAAATGGGTGGAAGCCATCGCAAGTCCAACAAATGAAGTTAAAGTGGTCATTAAGTTCATTAAAAAGAATATTTTCAGAAGGCTTAGAGTTCCTAGAGCTATGGTCAGTGATGGTGGTATCCATTTTTGCAATAAGAGCTTTAACACTCTTCTTAAGAAATATGGGGTACACCAGAAGGTTTCAACACCCTATCATCCTCAGACCAATGGACAGGTAGAAATATTAAATAGGGAGCTCAAATGGATTTTGGAAAAAATAGTTAGCACTTTGAGAAAGGATTGGTCTTCTAAATTGGATGATGCACTTTGGGCTTACAAAACAGCTTATAAGACCCCGATTGGTATGTCTCCTTTTAGGCTTATTTTTTGAAAGGCATGTCACTTACCTGTAGAATTGGAACATAAAGTATCCATCAGATAGTTAAACATGGATTTGGGAGAAGCAGAATAAAAACACCTTTTGCAATTAAGTGAGTTGGATGAAATTTGATTTCACACTTATGAGAATGCTAAGATTTACAAAGAGAAAACAAAGGCATGGCTTGACAAGTCAATCCGACCCAAGCAATTGCATGAAGGGCAATAAGTTTTATTGTACAATTCAAGATTAAAACTTTTTCCTAGGAAGCTTATATCTCGTTGGTCAGGACTATTACAATTGTAAAGGTCTATCCTCATAGTGCAATAAATATACAAAATCAAAAAGGAGAAATTTTTAAAGTAAATGGCCAACGATTGAAGCCTTATTTCATTGGTGATCCAATAGATGTCGAAAGCATCTATTATTTTAATAGCTGAACATCCAATAGAATGTCATGCTATCGACTATAAACTTAGTGCTTGTCGGGAGGCAACCTGACTTCTCTACATTTTTAGCCATTTTCTATAAAAAAAAAATACTGATATTTTATAATTATTTTCTAGGTACCAAATCTTCAAGAAACTTGAGTTTTCAAGATCCCACGATTGTGGTGGATCATTTCCAGTGGCGAGGAAATCAAATGGGAGCTGTCAAAATGGAATCGAAGGAAGAATTTTTAAAAATCTAGTGAAGAACCCAATCCCACGAACGTGACATTACACATGCCACGACCGTGGGATCACCAAGAGGTCTGCCAAAACTAGCACCGAGACAAGAACACTTGGGCAGTAGCAATCTCAAACCCACGACAGTGACTTCCAAGGGCCACGACCGTGGCAATACATGCAAGCCAATTTTCACCAGTCAACTGCCATGCCACAACCGTGGCTATTATAGGCCACGACCATGGCCTCTCCAACCTATATATTCATCTTATTTCTTCTCTCTCTTCACTTTTTGCCACCCTGGCTGCCCAAATTTAAAACCCACACCCCAAACCTCTAATCCCATGTCCTATACTCCAATTTCACTCAAATTTCTTCAAGTTTTTCATCAAATCATACATCAAAATGGTTAGAAGTAAGACTTTTGCCAGGAAATCGAAGGGTCCTGAAGGATCAAAATTTGGAGGATCAAAAAGAAGGCGCCAAGATGGATCATCATCCTTTTCCTCAACACCATAACCACCTTCATCTCCACCACATCAAGGACAACATTTGTATCTGGAAATTCGCTTCCGTGATGAGGAGCAACGAAAAAGGTACCATGATTTAAGTTCCTAAAAAATTATTCCTTCTCGATTCATTGATGCAAATGTTATTAGAAAATTACAGTGGAATGATGTGTTGCTTAAAATGTTCACCGATATGCAATGGATCTTGTTTGCTAGCATGTGTTACCAGACCTATGCTGAATTAACCTTAGAATTCTTGAATATTTTTAGATTTTTTTCATCAAATAGACAAGCTGATCACAATGGGAGAGTGAAATTTAGATTGGGAAATAGAAATTATAACTGGCTAATGCTTGAATTTGGGGATGCACTTGGATTATCAGACTTGCAAGGAACACCCGGTAGAACTGAGGTTTTGTGATGAAAATGAGACATGGACTAGACTATGAGGCATTAGATGATTTAATAGTAAAATGTCAAAGGCCTCTAATTTTATAAACCCATTCTACCAATACATCCATGTAGTTTTGACAAATACAATGTTTGGGAGAGGGGAGAGTCAAGGCAATGTTAATTCAAAAGAATTGCATTTCTTTTATTGTGCCATGGAAGAAAAAGTTTTTAATATTGGTTATTGGTTTGCTAAACGCTGTGAAGAGGTCATTAAATAGAGCGGTAAAATTATTATTGGGGAAATGATTACCCGGATTGCTACCTATCTTAATATAAGTCTTGATCACCTTGTTCCTATTTCGGATAAAACTACAATTGATATAGGTACCATTTTGGCAATGAGATTAGCAGCAAAAAGAGAAAACCAATATATAGTTCTAGAACCCCCCGATGCCGATATTAACATTGATGAGGAGGAATTATTCAGAGAAGAAGGAGATTTTTAAGAAGCATCTGAACAACCACAACCTACTCAACCTTCCGAGGCAGGTCCATCTACTCCACCACCTAATACATTTGATTATATTGCTAATAGGCTTGATTCTTTTAAACATGAGATGAACCGCACGAATGAAGCGTGGGAGCAGCATTTTGACAACATGGAGCAACGATTTGGCGGAGTTGAGCATGAGGTCTGGACTATTTCAACTCAGATAATCGGAATCAGTGAGCAGTTCAACGCATTGTTTTCTCATTTTGGACTCCACTATGCTCCGCCACCACAGCCTCCTCCACCCGATGATGATGCTGCTACTGGAGACCACTGAGGACAGTGCTATTTCAAGTTTGGGGGAAATTTTCCTAAATTGTTGGTTTTGCTGTGAAATTTGGTACTTTAAATTTATTTTATGGTAGTTTTGAATATTTATGTTTAAGATTGTGTTTTATTTTGAGATATTTTATGGTTTGAAATTTGGATTGTTATTATATATAAAGTTATGTTTTTCCTATAGATTTCTTATATGTTGGTTTATATGCTAAAATTTTTTAGTTAAAAAGTTAAAATTTTTAGATCAAAATATGGTAGAATAATTATACCTCATGGATTTTAAACCAACTGAGCTCTTTTATTAATTCAATATGATTGGTTTTTGAATTTTAGCATAAGTGTATATTCTTTCATATTATAATTTGCCTAGGCCTAGAACATGTTTAAAAGAGCTTTCAAGGCAAAATTGACAAATTGCTAAATAAAAGAAAAAATGATTTAGGCATTATTTGTGAAACTAAATCCTTTTATCCACCAATTATAAACATTTTCCTTAGTTGTCCCTTTTGAAACCAAAATACATTTCAGCTTGAGTTTTCTTTCATTTAATAACCCAAAATTAACTACCCTTTTCAAGGTTAATTGTCTTTCAAAAAAATTTCTCAAAAATAAAATTGCTTATAATAATAGACTCCTAATTTTCAAGTAATAACCCAAAGTTAACTACCCTTTTCAAGGTTAATTGTCTTTCAAAAAAATTTCTCAAAAGTAAAATTGCTTATAATAATAGACTCCTAAGTTTCAAATTTGGGGGAATATATATTTGAATTAAAAATAATAATAATAATAATAATAATAATAATAATAAAATGATAATAATAATAATAACAATAATAATAATATCCCCTAGAAGAGAATCAAGAAAAGAGCAAGGATCCAAGAACCCTTTACACAAGAGAAAGTTTTGAAAGACATTTTAACCAAATGTATTTAAACCTTTTGTTAACCCTCACCATTATAAACCCCATACAAGCCTATTAAAGTCCTTTTGATTTCTCTTGATTTAGCATAATCTATTAATGGAGAAAGTTCAATTAAGCATGCATATGAGACTAGATTGAGTTTGCATCAAAGGAATATTTGCTTATCTAGAATTTGAAAATTGATTGTAATTGATTAAAATTCTTGAGTAAAGGAGGTAAGAATGAAGTAGGTAAATTATGAAACTAAATTTCCTAAAATTTAAATTTTTAATTATCAAATTTTTTCATATAAACTCAACATATAAATAGATAGTATTAAACTTCAATTGCTTGAGGACAAGCAAGGATTTAAGTTTGGGGGAGTTTGATAGAGTGAAATTGTGATCAACATTTTTTATAATTCTAAACATAATGTTAATCGTTTTGCAATTGAATTTGATGGATTTTGTATATTTGAGTTAGAATTATTATAGTCATGCTTGAAAAGACAAGATTCAAAGTTTCTAATGATTAGAAGTGCAAAAAATGAAGAAAGGCAAGCAAAATGAAGAAATAACAAATGCCACGCCCATGGCCCTTCAAGGCCACGACCATGGGATTTAAATCAAGTCTGCCACAGCAAAAAGACAAAAATCCAAAAGCCAAATGAATGCCACGATCGTGGCATTGGCAGGATACGACCATGGGATTGATTTCTCTACTGCCCGAGCTAAGAAAGAGAAGAAAATTCAAAATTGGCAGTCTCCATTTACATGCCACGACAGTGGCATTGAAAGACCACGACTGTGGCCTACCCTGCCGACCATTTTACAGTTGTAATGTGCTTAAACCATCCAATCCAACTTAGGCCACGACCGCGAGGCCAAAATTCATGACTTTGAGCAGAAAATTGGATAGGTGGTGAACTAAACAAGATGTGGCCTAACCTTTTCAGTTTTTCCCCACTAATGAAGCTTCCAGACACTCTATTTAAACACACTTCCTCTAAGGTTTTAAGATATGAAAGATTTATAAGAATTAGATTAGATTCATTTAAGAAATAAATGTAGTTTAAAGTTTTTTCAAGAAGGAGAGTGAAATTCTAGTTCAAGAAGAAATTCAAGTTCCAAGTCTAGTTCTTCTTCAAGGAGATAGAGTTTGATATTTCTTATTCTTTAAATTATGTTTTTAATGTCTTCCTTTAATATTTTCAATGTTTTTATTTCAATAATGATTAACTAATCCTCTTTTGGATTGGTCCCTTTCATTAACATGGAGTTATAAATGCCTATTTGAATTAATTTAGTTTATCCTTAAATTATTTTGTTATCTTTACTCTTAATGGTTTAATTATCTGGCCAATAATTAATTGAATTGAGGTGTTTTGTGATGGATCGAGAGTGGAAGCATAACATTAGTCTATAGAGGTAACAATCATAATGAAGTTTTTCACTTAGAGATAAGGTTAAACACTTAAGAGGTTAATTCAAAAATTCTCACAAAACCTAATGAATTAGTTTAATTACTTGTGATCACGAGAGTAGACAGAAGGACTAAATTGATATTAGTTCTAGTACTTGAGAAAGACTTGAACTTAATTTAGGAGAATTTAACCAGTAATGAAAGGAAAACTAAATTAAATCAATACTTTAGAAAACTCATGATAAATCAATAAAGGTAACTTAGCCCTAAATTTCATAACATTAGATTTAATTCAAAGTAATTTATTTTGCTTAATCATAAATTGAATTTTATCATCTAAATAATACTTAGTTTTAATTGATTATTACTTAGAAGAAAACTTTCTCGTGGGAACGATACTCTACTTATCATTATATTACTTCTTAACGATCTGTGCACTTGCAGATATCTAGGCTGAGTCTACAACATCCAATGAGAGCATGAAGTACCTTAAAGTTTGAGACTTAGTAGCACTAGCAGACTGCATGGCAATGATGTATTGCTTGACATACAGATGGGAATTTTCAGTTCCTTCAAATTTGGCAAAAGAAGGCATCTTGAACTTGTAAGGGACTTCTTCATCTTGTTCAAATAGTTTATCCACTTTCGACACCTCTTCAGCCTTTAGCTTCTTTTCAAACTTCTTCTCTTAATTAGCAATCATCATTTCCATATCCACAGTTTTAGTTATTTTCAACAGTTGATTTTTCCACAGCCTTTGGCTCTTTCTTCCTATCTTAAGAATCTTAAAAATATTGAGCCCAATCACATCATCCTCAATTATCACTTTATCATCATCAAAGGCTACCTCACATACCTTAGCCTTTCTCATGTCCTTCTACTTCTTAGTACTAGCAGATGCTTTAACAGTATTTCTCTCCAACAATGCAGCTAGTTGATTTCTCATGGTCTTAGCTAGAATCCCCTTTAACTCTTCCATCTTGGATGCAAGAGCTTCATTTATCATATTTTGAACTTGATCAAAATTCATGGTTCTAGGAGTGAAATTAACTATATCTTCACTGAACTCTGAGTCACTGACGTAGGTCAGATTTTCGTACTCTCTTAACCTGCTGTACTCTAGGTCTGTGAGTCAGAAAGGATCAATGTCATGTAATGTAATGTGTGTATGCATGTATGCACAAGTAACAACAAACAAAGATAATTAGGACATTCTTTCCCATCTTATACCACCCACACACGAACGATGAGTCTCTTTTTCTAGGTATATGGTTAACAAAATACCACTATGGGATATCTTATTTTTGAAAAATTCACTCAGACAGTCTAAACATTAATTGAATTTTCAAACATAGAAGTTAGTCCATAATAATTTCCTTTAATTAAGTCATAATACATTGATCCAACAAAAGATAGCTTTTATGTTATATTATATATTAAAACTAAATTAAAGGATTTATCACAAATAGATTTTCTATTTAGAAAAATAACTAACGATTCATGCCCTAAACAAGCCCATGATTAAAATTCATGATATAAATTAGGCCCATAATTAATTTTTGATATTCAATAATTAACTTAAACAGTTTGTAAGCTGATTCAAAAAGATTAGTAGAAAAAATAATTTTGTTTCAAAGCCCATTATAAAAAAAGTTTGTTTAAAAAAAATTTTGGGCTTTGTGCTTGGGTCATGAGAAAAAAGATTTTTGACCCGTTTTAAAAAAAAAAAATTTATGTCGAAAGACCATTTTGAAAACTTCAAAAATAGTGTTGGTCTTTTGGATATAAAGAAAAAATTATTTTGAGCTTACAATATAATTAGGTCATATTAGAAAAAGAACAAACTAAATAGATCATGGTTCAAATCAAGATATATCAATCATAGTCAAAATGCAAACATTTGAGTAAAAACCTAAGGAAAGTAACTAAGACAATTACATGTGCTTTAGTCTTTGGGTTGAAAAGTTTAGGCTCCCATAGCAAGTATATACCAAAAGGTACAAGGCTATGGGTGGTTATGTCATGCTCGATCCCCATACCTTGAGTAAAAATATGGTATCCCTTACATAAAACAACACGGGTTACACGAGCATCCTAACTCACGTATACAATGCAATCTAAATGATGCAATAGACAATATTATAATAAGAAAGAATAAAATAATATGAAGACCAACGGAATCAACTTCTCTTATCCCCAGTAGAGTCACCATTGTAAGCGAGGATTTTTGCCCCCACTCCCATATGGAATGGTTCTTGCGACTTCGGCACTGTTAGGCTCACGCCTTAGAGAATAGGGCCTAAATCTAAAGAAAATTTAGTCGTCATCCTGATGGGGCGAAAAAATAGAAAGGGGTGGATGACTCAATTTCTAAGGAATCTCCAACCCCCTAATGGGTTCGTAAAGTTGGATATGTATGGGGAAGGCGAGAATGACCCAGCAGCCCTACAATGCCCGGTTTATTGGAACCGGCCTTTTTTTAGGTTTAAATATTATTAAATTCTTAAATATTATAATATTATCCATAATACATGCGATTTTCAAAATAAAAAAAATCCAACACTTTATTAAAATGAAACAAGCAAAACAGGCACCCATTCATATTTAGAAATATGCCTTTTACAATACCCAATGATCAAAAATAAAATAAATAAAATAAGGCACTCACCATTTAATGGAAACATACCCTTTATATTAATTCAAAACTTAAAGTAAATAAAATTACATTAAACTTTAATAAATGAGGTACCCATAAAGTGAAAACATACCTCTTACATCATTAAAACTTAAATATTTAATCAAACTAAATCATTCAATCATTCTCTATGAGCAAAATAGAAATAAATCATTCATAAAAAAACGTTAATAAATCAATCATTCAAAGCATAAAAGGATCACATCTAAGTTTTAGACCTAAATAAAGCAATAAATATATAACTTTTAGGGTTTATATTTTAAGTTAGGGTTTTAGAACTTTTATGATTAAATTAGGGTTTTTAGGATGAAAATTAAGACTTTAGGTTTTAGGAATAAAAAATGGAATTCTTAGGGTTTTAAAGACAATATTAGGTTTTTTAGGATCTAGAAAAATAAGATTAGGGTTTTTAGGGTTTTAGAAAATAAGATTAGGATTTTTATGGTTTTGATCTAAAAACTGGGGTTTTTGAAATTCGAAAAATAATTGAAGGTTTTGGATATTGAATTAGGGTTTCAAAACATTGAAAATAGATTAGGATTTTATTTTTAGAGAAAAAGAATTTAGAGTTTTAGAGAAACAAAATTAGGGTTTTGGTAATTAAAACAAGGATATTGTTTTATTTTAAGAAAACTAAACTACTTTTACTATAATTATAAATTTTAGATCACTGTATATATCTAGTTCAAAATAATACTGCATGAAATCAATGGCCAAAATTAAGGATCTACAGTTGCCCCCTGCTTGAATGATCTAGAATTTATTCAGAAAGCGAAAAGCAACATGACTTTGAGCTGATTTTGGATAAAGATCAGGTTTAGGACCCGGGGATCGGTTTGGATTCTGGACTTGAGACTTGTTTGGATTCTGGACCTAAAACTGGATTGGTTAGGTTCTAGACTCGAGTTTGGTTGGGTTCTGGACCCAAAACTAAATTGGTTGGGTTCTACACCTGAAGCTGGATTGGTTGGATTCTGGACTAGAGGTTCGTTGGGTTCTAGACTCAAAACTGGATTGGTTGGGTTTTGCACCCAAAATTAAATTGGTCAGATTCTAGACCCAAAATTAGATGGGTTCTGGGCCTAAAACTGGATTTGTTGAATTTTGGACACAAAATTGGATGGGTTCTAGACCCAAAATTGGATTGGTTGGATTCTGGACCCGAGATTGGTTAGATTTTGGACTCGAAACTGGATTGGTTTGGTTTTGGACCCAAAATTGGTTGAGCTCTTCTATCTTGATCATCCCTTTTTTCATTTGAGAATTTTGGCTTTCTTCTAGTCAATTGGTTTCAGCTCTTCTAGCTGACTGACGTTCTGTTAGTTGAGAGTTCTGGTTGTCTTCTAGACAATCAATTTCAACTCTTCTAGTTGACTGACCTTCTGTCAGTTGAGAGTTTTAGCTTTCTTCCTGCCGGTTATTCCATTCTTCAATGGATTGTAAGTCTTCACCCTTCAAAATGAATCTTTATCCTTGGACATCGGGTCTTCACCCTTCAAATTGGATCTTTATCTGGTCTTCACCCTTTAAAATGGATCTTCATCCATTTACATTTGTCCTATATTGGGTTCATACTTTCTCCTTGTTATGTTCTTTTTGTTCTTCTTTTTGCAAGAAAAATTATTTATTTTTAGCTGGCTTTTATATTCTCTCTTTACCCCCTGTGTGGAAAAATATTGAAAGTAAGTCTGAAAATATTTTGTACATGCATAAAATCAAAAATTAAAAGGAGAAACATTACCCCCTTGTAGGCTCAAATCAATAATTTTTTTTCCATGTAAGCTCTGATTGATGTTCACATTTGGGTTGTATGCCTTGACAAACATGTATCTCCACTTTTATAAAGTGACTGTGTAGATCTTAAATTTTAACCCTAAGCTAGTCCGATCATAATTAAGGAAGGCCTAGTCAAGGTCGGTCTAGTCTTAATGGCTTGAACCTATTTTAAAGCCTTTAATTAGATTGGTTCAATTTTATTAGGCCTAAAATAAGCTGGTTCAATTTTGAATGCCCTAAAAATGGTTTGATTGGAATTTAGAAGGTTTGGGTGTTGATCCAAGTTGATATGGGACATGTCGATATTGAATTGGTGGACCAATTTGATATGGAATGGTCCTATCGAATTGGTTGCCAACCAATTCGATATGGACTATTCAATATCAAATTGGATGCTCCAATTCGATATGGACTCCCTTCCATTGAATCTAGACTCTTTACTCTGTTCCATATCGAATTAATCTGATTTTAATTTGACATGGATATAGTTTTATGAGATTGATCCAGATTAAGCTCAATTTGGAATCTATTTTAACCTAGTTGGTTTCCTATAAATAGGTGATTAATAAGTTAAAAAGTGGATGATATCAAATAGCAAGAGACGAACTTTGATTAACAAGCTGGTATCAAACAGAAAGGGACGGAGGAACTTTGACCAAACAACTGGAGTAAAGAAAAGAGACAGTAGCAGTTTTATTAAACCCTAATTATCAAAAAGCAATTGATGGGTGGCAAAATTTATTAAGGAACTAAGATTTAAAAAAAAAAAAAGGAAGACAGTAACAAAAAATAAAGTACCACAGAAGCAACAGCAGAAAAATTGAAAAACAAAACCCTAGTAGCACCAGAAAGAAACAATAACTTTGATTGACAAACTGGGAAAAAAGAGAAAGAAAAAAGCATCAACAAGAACACATAGAGGGATGAAGAACATCCCAAAGGCAGTAGCATACTGTCTTTGGTTTTATTCGACCAGAATTATAAATCATTGCAAGCATATTTTTTTATCAAGGTTTAAATTTTGGCAGAGCCTTCAACACAGGTTTTGATTTCTAAATTCTATTTAATTTCATTCAATAGCTATACCTCTATTATTAAACATTAATTCATACATTAGCTAATTAATTCATCACTACAACTTTGCATAAACTTTAATAATAATTATGGCTAAGTTGATATATTATTTCATCCAATAGTTATGTTTGAGTTTTCTTACATGTTATAGCATTTTAAAATTATGAATCCAACCTAAAATAAAACTTAGTTAAACTCTAATTCTAAAAATCTTAAAATCCTAATCTTGTTTTGTAAACCCTAAAATCTTGATTATTTTTTTAAAACCCTAATTGCATGATATAAACCCTAAACCCTAATTTAGCAATCTAAACATTAAGAAACCCTAATTCATATGTTAAAACCCTAGTTTGTACATTCATTATTTAACATGATATTTGAATGCAGTCTCAATTATTAATATATGTTCACTTATTACATGTTTTGATGTATGACTTATTTTATTTTGATTCATAATGGATGATTTACTTTTATTTTATTTATAATGAATGGTTGAATATTTTTATTAGTATATTTTAATACTCAAGAATTTAAGAGGTATATTTTCACTTTGTGGGTATCTCATTAGTTAGGCTCAATGTAATCAAATTTATTTTGGAGATTGGACATTGTAAGGGCATGTTTCCATATAATATAGGTGTCCATTTATTTTGTTTGAACTTTCTTTGATTTTAATACAATAATGATCTATTTTGATAACTGCATGTAGTATGGACTATTTTATAATATTTAAAAATTTAATAATGTATAGACCTGAAAAGGAGGTCGGTTCCAATGAGCCTGGCACTGTAGGGGTTTTGGGTCATTCTCACCTTCTTCACGCGTACTGTAGACCCTTAATTTTTTACCAAATCCGGTCCAATATGTTTTATTTAGTCCAAAATGATTTTTGTTGTCTAATTGGTCCAAAATAATTTTTGTTAAATAGTTTTTGCTTTAGTATCTAATTTTTATTAATAAAAAATAAAAATAAACAAATCTAAATCAAAAAATAAAAATAAAAATAAAAATCGAAGTCGAAAAAACAGTCGCACGGGCCCGTGGGCAATTTCGCCCGCAGGAATTTCCTGCAGGCGAAATCACTATTCTATCAGGCAAAATAGAAAAATGGGTGACGCCCCAGCCCACCCACTGCCGCAGTTTTCTGCGGCAGTTTTTTTTGCCAACGCATTTTTTCCTGTGGCCATTTTTTTCGGCAATGCAAATTTTTCGACACAAATTTTTTGAAACCTAATCCAATTAGGTTTCGGTTTCTTTTTTTTATTAATATTACTTACCTTAACTAATTAGGAATAAAAAACCTCAAACCATTATAAATAAGGACCAAAGGCAATTAATTTTGGGGGTGGCAAAAAAATTGGCAGTAGCTTGGAAAATTGGAAACCAAATCAAGGAAGGAAAAGCAATAATTCAATTCAACTGATTTTTAACGGAGCAGCTGCACGATTTAAAGAATTCAAAGGCAAAAAATTCTTGTCTTTGGAGCTAGTTCATCCAAGAAGATTTTTTTTTGGAGGAATCATCAAAAGAAGGTATGTGTTAATTAATTTTCTTTAATTTTTTTTACACAGTAGCTAAAACTAGGATTTTTGTGTTTTTCAAAAGTTAAAATCTTAGAACTTTAATTTAGTTTTCCAAAGTTAAAAACACTAAAATGTTACTTTATTTTCCAAAAAGACTTAAAATTATTATTTTTACTTCTTAAAAATCTTAAAACTCTAATTGAACATATTTTTCAACAAAACTAAGATTTAAATTCTGTTTCTTTTAAAATTTTAAAGTATGTTCTATTTCATTCAAAAAGCCTTAAAAACCATCTTTTCTACTTATGAAAACTTCAATCCGTTTGTTTAAATTCATAAAACTTCATAAATTATCAAATTGATTTCTAAAACCCTAATTCAAATTTTTTACCCGAGGCCCTAATTCTAAAATACTAAAACCCTAATTCAACTTTTAAACCTAAAATAGTAAACCATAACCCATTTAAAACCTTAAACCCTAATTTTTTTCTAAGCTCTAATCCTTTAAAACATTAAAAACCATAATAACACAAATATTCTAAAATTACACAGTAGCTTGAAATCACCATTTAAAACCACAAATCAAAACTATTTTAAAGTGTCTAAAACCCTAGTTTCATGATTTCATCATTCAAACCTTAATTTGGTTAATCAAAGTGTCTTACCAACCTTTTAAAACATAAAACCCTAATCTATTTTAATTCCATAAAAAGTCACAGCTATAATTGAACTTTTATTTGCTTTATTCAATTCCATATTTGATTATGCTTTGATTTATTTCTTATGCTTTAATTTATTTAATTTCAATACTTGATTTATTTAATTTATCATGGATGGATGTTTATTTTATATTTTGATTAATACCTTTGATGAATGATTTATTTATTATGAATGGTTATTTACTTTTATCAATTTATTTAGACTTCCAAATGTTGTAAGAGGTATGTTTCCACTTGGTGGGTACCTCATTAGTTAAATATCATGTAAATTAATTTTTTTTTTATTTTAGAACCTATGTAAAGGGCATGTTTCTACCTTTTGGTGGGTGTCCTATCTAGGCATATGATGTAAGGACATGTTTCCATCCTTGGATGGGTGTCCATTTATTTGCTTTGTTTGGACGTTGCTTTGATTTTAATATAATGATGCTTTCTTTTATTTATTGTGTGTAATATGGATAATGTTGTTATATTTAAGAATTTTATAATATTAAGACCTATAAAGGAGGCCGGTTCCAATGAACCGGGCGTTGTGGGGGTGCTAGGCCATTTCTCACCTTCCCCACACGTACCCAACTTTTCGAACCCATTAGGGGGTTGGGGATTCTTTAGGAATCGAGTCATCCACCCTTTTCTTTTTCCTGGCCCGTCCGGGTGGCGACTCCATTTTCTCCAGACTTAGGTCCGTGTTCTCTAAGGCCCCGAGCCTAAACAGTGCCGAAGTCACAAGAACCATTCCACCGGGAGTGGGGGCGAAAATCCCTGCTCACAGTGGCGACTCCACTGGGGATAAGAGAAGTTGATTCCATTGGTCTTTATATTATTCTATTCTTTCTTATAATGATATTATCCATTGCATCATCTTAGATTGTATCGTGTGCGTGAGTTAGGATGCCCGTGTTACCAATGTTGTGTTTTGGGAGGGATACCATGCTTTCACTCAAGGTATGGAGATCGAGCATGGCATAACCACACATAGCCTCGTACCTTTTGGTATATACTTGCTATGGGAACCTAAGCCTTTTAACCCAAAGACTAAAGCTCATGTAATTGGCCCAGTTACTTTCATTAGGTTTTACCCCAAATGCATGTTGTTTGATTATGGTTAGTTTAGCTTAGTCTAAATCATGGCTTATTTGGTTTGTTCTTTTTCTAATATGACCTAAGTACATTGTAAACTCAAAATAAATTTTTCTTGAAATCTAAAAGACCAAAGCTATTTTCAAAATTTTTAAAGATGGTCTTTGGACATAAGACTTTTCTAAAAGCAAATCAAAAATTCTTTGGCCCATGGCCCAAATACTAAGCCGAAAATCTATTTTTCTAAAATCTTTTTATGGACTTAGAAACAAAATTATTTTCACCCAATTTTTTCTTACAAAGAGCTTGCAAAAATATTTAGGTCAATTATGAAATACCAAAAATCAATTGTGGGCCTAGTTTACACTAAGAATAAATTAACCATGGGCTTGTTTTTGGCATGAATCATTAGTTACCTTTTTTCAAGTGAGAAATTTATCTATAATAAACCTCTTAATTTGGTTTTAATCCAATATAGCATAAAAGCGACTTTAGTTGGTTGAATGGATTAAAATCTAATTAATGAGAATTATTATGAACTGATTTCCATTTTTAAAATATAACTATTGGTTGAAACGTCTGAGGGAATTATTTGAAAGCAAGATACCCCATGTTGGTATTTTGTTAACCATATACCTAGGAAAAGAGACTCGCCATTTCGTGTGTGGGTGTTATAAGGTTGGAAGGAACGTCCTAGTTATCCTTGTTTGTTGATTGTTTTGTGCATACATGCATACATGCATGCATTTGCATCTCATATCATTGATCCTTTCTGGCTCACAACCCTGGATTACAAAAGTTCAAAAGCTTACAACAATCCGACCTACGCCGGAGACAAAGAATCTAGTAACGATTCAATCACTTGCTCACCAAAAACAATGGAGCCTGAACAAATTCAAAGGATGGTGGATGAAGCCCTCAGTGCCAAAATGGAAGAGATAAAAGAGGCCATGGCCGACACCATAAAGAATCAACTAGCTGCAATTTTAGGAAATAATGCCAAAGCATCTGCTAGCACCAAGAAAGTCAAGGGGAAGGATAAAATTGATGAAGTAGCTTTTGATGATGATAAGGTGATCATTGATGATGATGATTGGGCTCAATACTACCAAGATCTTCAAGACAAAAAGGAGCCGAAGGTTGTTAAGAAGGCAACTATTGAAAAGATTGAGACTTCTGATGTTGAAAAGATGATTGCTGATTTAGAAAAGAAATTTGAGAAGAAATTGAAAACTGAAGAGGTGTCCGAGATCGATAAATTGTTTGAGCTAGATGAAGAAGTCCCGTACAAGTTCAAGATGCCATCTTTTGCAAAGTACAACGGGATTGGAAATCCTCATCTCCATGTGAAGCAGTATATCACTGCCATGCAATCTGCTCGAGCTACTAAGGCTCAAACCCTAAGGGACTTCATGCTCTCATTGGACCCTGTTGTCCAAAATTGGTTCAATACATTAGATGAAGGAACACAAAAGAGTTGGGATCTACTTTACAAAGCCTTCATCCAACAATAAGGATATAATGTTGAGTTGGAAGTTACCTTAATGGAAGTGGAGTCCATTAGACAAAGGCCAAATGAGAATTTTGTGGACTATGTGAAGAGATGGAGAAACAAGGCTGCTTTGCTCAAGAAAAGGCCCGATGAATCCGATCAAATAAGGATGATTGTGAGAGGTGTCCTGCTCAATCTACGTGAAAGGATGTCTCACACCCTTATAAGGGATTTCAAATATCTTCTCCAAGCTGGTCTACAAATTGAAGAATGGGAAAGGGAGAAGAGCCGCTTTGCAACAAAAAGGAACAAGAAAGGGAGCTATCAACCTGGTAGCCAAAGCATGCAAAAGGTCGTCGGTGTTAATACTACTAACCAAGGAACAAGGAGACAATTTTAGAAATTGGGAAAATCGATGTCTTGGGTTCTCAACAAGCTTCAAAGAAAGGGATTGCTACAACCCTTAAATCCTCGTCCTTTGCCTAATCCTCTCCCACCTAATTTTGACACCAAATCATTTTGTCAATTTCACCAAATGCAAGGACATGACATGGATAGATGTGTAAGGTTGAGACATGAGATCCAAAATCTAATTGGTAATAGGAAGCTACCCGAGCCCAATAAGCCAAACCCAAAGACAACCCATTACCAAAATTCAATAGGGTCCCACCACCAGCAACCTTCATGATTGGAGGAGGTTTGCATGAGGACTTTGTCATGTCTTCTTTTCAAGATGTGGATGAAAAAGCAACCAAAGAAGAAGAGGCATTTGTCAAAATTGAACAAGCTATGATGGGTGAAGAAGTAGCAATTTGTGTTGTCAATGGGTTTTGGGATTCAAGTGATAGTGATGATGATATTATACCCAAGAAGGAGGAGTGGACTTGGTCCGAGCCCGAAGAAGATGAGTTGATGAATACTAGATCTGGTAAGCCTTACGCAAGGCCACCACCAAAGGAGATATAAACTAATAAGGGGAAGGAAGTTGAAATAGAAGAAGATGATGTTGTGCTCAAGCAATTGAAAAGAACCTAAGCAAGTGTTAGCATTTGGGACTTAATAGCTACTTTTAAAAGGCACCGAGAAACTATGGCCAAAGCCTTAGCTAGCATGCTAATTTCTACCTCCACAACACCGGAGGAGTTGATCAACTTCATAAAAATTAGGGAAGTAATGAAATGTGAGGAGATCCAAGAAAAGAGTGAAGTTAATATGGGAGCAGTTTCTTTTTCAGATGCGGACTTACCAGAAGAGGGGAGAGACCACATCCGCCCTCTCTTTATCAAAATAGAAGTCAAGAGGAAGAGGACTCCATGTGTCATGGTCGATGATGGGTCTGCCATAAATGTTTGTCCACTTAAGATATTGCCAAAGCTAGCCATGTCAACAAGATATCTAAACCCAACCGAGGTGACAATTCGTGCTTATGACAACACTAAGAGGCATGCCGAAGGGACTTTCAAAGTGGCTGTCAAGGTTGGTCCAATTGAATCTATTGTTGAGTTTGTTGTTTTAGACATACCAGTTACCTTTGCCTTACTCTTGGGGCGACCATGGTTTCACCCTCTTGGTGGAGTTCCTTCCACCCTTCATCAAAAGATCAAATTTCCCAACGGAAATGAGACAGTGGTCATTGAAGCTGAAGATAATGAGATTGTTAACCCTCTAATGGTTGAGAGGCCTCTTAATGGTTTTCAAGTGGCTGCAATTTCTGGTGATGAAGTAGTGGACTCCAAAGTCTTGAATATGATGAAGAGTATGAACTACCTTCCCGGAGCTGGTCTTGGAAAGGGTAAGGCCGGTTTGACAAAGTTGCCAAATTTTAGAACTCAAGCTTCCAAGAAGGGGTTAGGATATGATGAAGCCGATGGTGTCCAGCCAAAGAAGAGTGAGAAGATGAGCTTCCCACCACTTGAAGAGATCTTTGTCAAAGCTCCAGATATGGGACCACTCCAAGGAAGGCCTGAGCCAATCATGTTCATGGGTAAGTTAATTCCAAGTTTTAAAATTTTTACAGATGTTGCTGAGCTAGTGGAGCAAGTGAAGAAAGAGTTCACCTTGTCAACCAACAAAGAATCCAATCCAAAAGAGAAGAATGAAGCTGCCCTGAAAGCCGAGAAGACTCCAGAAGAGATTGCTACCCTGGTTGAAGAAAAGTTTGAAGACATCCTGCTTTATGATTCTGAAAACAATGATTTTGATTTTGATTTTAATTTTAATTTGTCTGCTTTGTATGAGGATGATGATGTTTTATTTTCCAAAATGAATGCAATAAAGTCTGATTTTGCTTACTTGTGTGATGTTTCTCCTAATGGTTGCATACATTCAAATAGCAGTTACATGAGCATCTTTAATATTAATTATGTTAACACGCAATCATTAAATTTGGGAACAACTGAAAATCCTAAAAACATTAGCATATCATCCAACCTTACTCCTGATGAGAGAGAGAGATTTGAAAAAATATTCAAAAAATACGAAGAAATGTTTGCTTGGTCTTATGAGGATATGCTGGGGATAGATCGGGACATAGACGAGCATCATATTCCTACTTACACTCACATAAAACCTGTCAAACAAAAGCTTAGGTGATTAAGACCTGAGTGGGCTGAATTGGTTAAAGAAGAGGTCACTAAGCAAATACAAGTGAAGTTCCTTGAAGTGATAGAATATCCAGATTGGTTAGCCAACATAGTACCCGTACCAAAGAAAGATGGAAGGATAAGGGTCTGCATGGACTATAGAGATTTAAATAAGGCTTCCCCTAAGGATGATTTTCCTTTACCTCATATAGATGTTCTCATTGATAGTGCGGCCTCTAGCGTGCTACACTCGTTTGTAGATGGATTTTCCATATACAATCAAGTGTTAATGGCCCAAGAGGATAAAGCCAAAACTGCCTTCATTACTACATGGGGTATATTTTGTTATAGGGTGATGCCTTTCGGCTTAAAGAATGCTGGAGCAACCTACCAAAGAATGGCCACCACACTATTTCATGACATGATGCACAAAGAAGTTAAAGTATATGTTGATGATATGATGGTGAAGTCGGATACGAGGGAGCAACACATCTATAATTTAGAATTATTTCTTCGATAGAAAGCTGAGATTAAACCCGAAGAAGTGTGTATTCGGTGTTACTTCAAACAAATTATTGGGACATGTGATTGGTCCGAATGGTATTGAGATAGATCCTAACAAAGTCAAAGAAATCAGGGATATGCTAGCCCCAAAGACGGAGAGAGAAGTTCGGGGATTCATTGATAAATTACAGTACATTAGCAGATTTATAGCAAAGCTCACAACAATCTATGAGCCTATCTTCAAATTGCTTAGAAAGAATCAGCTGGTCGTATGGAACGAAGAATGTCAAAAGGCCGTTGACCGAATAAAAGAGTATTTGTTGAATCCACCTGTTTTGAAACCACCTAAACCCGAAAAACCTCTATTACTATACTTAGCAGTAGAAGAAGAGTCGATAGGAGCCATGCTAGCCCAAGCAGATAAGTCGGGGATTGAGCATGTCGTTTACTATTTGAGTAGAAAGCTCCTACCTTATGAAATTAAGTATAGTATCATCGAAAATACATGTATAGACGTGGTTTGGTCTTCTAAGAAGTTGCAGCATTACTTTCAATCGTATAGTGTGCAAGCAATTTCCAGGTTGGATCCAATGAAGTACTTAAGGGAGACACCCTCTTTAATTGGGAAATATGGTCGATGGTTGATAATATTAGAAGAATTTGAGATCGAGTATATAACCAGGAAAACAATCAAGGGTAGAATGGTGGCAGAATTCCTGGCTCAACAACCATTACCAGAAAGTGAAGAGGTAATCTTAGAATTTCTAGATGAACATTTAGAAGTAATTGAAGTACAAGGGTGGAAAATGTATTTTGATGGAGCAGTAAATAGGAAAGGAGCAGGTTTGGGAGTTATACTAGAATCGCCCGAAGGGGAACTCATCCCTTTAGCCAAAAAGTTGAAATTTAGGGCAACCAATAATATGGTGGAGTACGAAGCTTGTATTTTCAGTTTAGAAACCCTAATGATTATGAAGGTAAATAAAGTGGAAGTTTATGGTGATTCGTTGCTAGTAGTATACCAAGTAAATGGAGAGTGGGAGTTGAAAGAAGAAAAACTGAAACCATACCACCATTACCTGACCATGATGAAGAAGAATTTAAGGAGTGTAGGTTTATACACCTGTCAAGAGAAGAAAATCAGATGGCTGATGCCCTAGCCACATTGGCTTCGGTATGGGAAAATCCTGCCAACTTATTCCTTAAGCCTCTGATCTTGACCAGTTCATCAACTCCTTGCTATGAATATGAGACAATCATGGAAGTTGATACAGACCATGATGCATGGTATGATATTATAAGGCGATTTTTGGAGAAAAGAGAATATCCGCCGGGGGCAACAAAGAAAGAGTGAAGAGCCATAAGGAGGTGGTCATTGCAATACATCACCTTCCATGGGGAGTTATATCGAAGATGGCCTAATGGAGTGCATTTGAGATGTTTAAGAAAGCTCGAAGTGGAGTGCATCATGTCAGAAATACATGCGGGAAGTTGTGGTCCGCACATGAGTGGTTTGGCCCTAGTTAAGAAGATTATTCGGCAAGGCTACTATTGGTTGACCATGGAGAGAGACTGTATTGAGTTTGTCAAGAAGTGCCAACAATGTCAGATGTATGATAACTTGAATCACATGCCTCCTGAAGAACTGCATTCAATGTCTTCACCCTAGCCATTTGCCACCTGGGGTATCGACATTATAGGAGAAATACATCCGACAGCCTCAAACGGTCACCGGTTCATTATAGTAGCAGTTGATTATTTTTTAAAATGGCTTGAAGCCAAATCCTTCAACAAGATGGGTGCAAGTCAAATGGCTAGGTTTATCGAAACGAATCTCATCTGTAGATATGGGGTCCCGCACAGTGTGATATCAGACAATGGGGTACAGTTTCAAGGAGCAGTTAAGGATTTATTCTCGAAGTACCAAATCCATCATCATAGATCCTCTTCTTATAGACCAAAGGCTAATGGTGCCGTGGAAGCAACAAACAAGACAATTAAGCAAATTCTATCTAAGATGACTAAGACTTATAGGGATTGGTCAGAGATGCTTCCCTTTGCTTTATGGGGATTTAGGACAAGTGTGCGAACACCTACTGGAATGACACCGTTCTCTTTGGTTTATGGGATGGAAGCTTTATTGCCAATTGAAATCGAGATCAAGTCGTTAAGAGTAGTCATGGAAGCTGAATTGCCTGAAACGGAATGGGTAGCAAGCGGATACACTCAGTTAGCTCTACTAGAAGAGAGAAGGTTAAAGGCATTATATCATCACCAACTGTATCAAAAGAAGATAGCTCGGGTCTACAATAGAAGGGTCAAGGTTAGAAAATTCAGAGTTGGGGATTTGGTGTTGAAGCAATGTAAGCCTAATGTATCTGATCCAAGAGGGAAGTTCAGACCTAGCTAGGAAGGGCCATATGTCGTGAAATAAGTCATGAGCAAAGGTGCAGTAAAGTTATCAGACATGGATGGGAATAAGTTTAGTGAGCCAGTAAACATTGACAGGTTGAAGAAGTTTTATGTATGAAAAATAAAAAAGAGAGAGCTCGCTAGGTTGAAAACCCAAAAAGGGCGGCCTAGGCAAAAGTTAGAGTAGTCCGCTAGTTCCAAAAATCCGAAAGGGCGGGCTAGGCAACAATTAGGGCTAAATGAGAGAAAATCATCAATTAGAAAACCCGAAAGGGCTAATTGGCAATAGGAGTGATCTTGTGTATGTTGGCTTTATGTTTGATTGTTCCCCAATTTAATAAAACAGAATTAATGATTAAATTTGTTCTATGTGCACTGTTATAAGTATTTGACCAGATATGGATGAAATAAATAATCATAATTGCAAAAGGTGATGACAAATTATAAATGGAAAAGAAGCATCTTTTATTACTTTAATTATTTTTTCATCCTAACAAAATACTTTCTGAATTGACAAATGTAAAATCTATCTATGGCAATCGATAAGAGTAACATGCAGGCCAGCTTTGCCTTAACCGATCCAAGTAGGCTTCAGTCAAGCAAGGCATGTTTAGGTTAGGAGCAAAGTCAGACTTTCGAGGCTCAGCTCCATACTGACGCCCAAGTCGGCGAGGGTCATAGCAAGTACCTTGACGAAGTGCAGCAAGAGGAACGTACATCAAGTATGTCCACATGGTGATACGAGAAATCTTTCACCAAGGTACCAACCAATGGATATTGAATTCAGAGCGTGAGTGGATCCAGTCAACCCAGTCAGCATATGAAGAAGCAGGATGGAGTAGCTTCCTAGCATAATGATGACATGGCAGGTATCTGGCAAAATCCACGGAGGGGGTATAAAGCAAACAAAGACACTCCTAAAGCCAAATCTGTGAAGAAAGAATTAAGAAAAGAAAAAAGGAAAAAAAGTCTACTAAGTTGAAAACCCGCAAGGGCAGCTTAGGCAAAAATTAGGACAGCTCGCTAGTTTTGAAAACCCGCATGGGCGGACTAGGCAAAAGTTAGAGCAATATATAAAAAAGAAAAAAAAAGAAAAAAAAAGAGAGGATTACAGTAAAGAGGAAAATTGTATATTTTTCATTATTGTACAATATTTTACAATTGCTATAATATTTACATATCACTAAGAGGGTGGTGGTAGGTCACCAAATAAGGACTTGAAAAAGTCATCGCTTGTTGGAGGAGGGGGCAAATTACTCGTCCTGGGATCATCCGAAGTAGAAGCACTAAAATCCCCATTGACTTGGAGTTCCGATTTGTCATGGTCCTCATCAGAAGCAGGCGAAAGGATCTCATGGTCATCAGTCTGAGGGCCTCTCGATGAAGAAGCATCGGGATCCCTCATTCCTTGAAATCGAAAGTCACGAAAATTTTGTTTGGATTGATGATATAAACTTTCAAAATGAGAAGCTTGCTGACGACATGCAGCCAATTCTTCTTGAAGTTTCTTATTTTGTTCTTCGAGCATCCGCTGTGAGCCAGGAAGGAAAAGGTGAGAGCATACATAATCATGCATACATATAGCATAAACTATTATGAAATGAGGAATGTACCAGGTAGTTCGTATCAATACCCTGCGGATGAGATGGCGTATCCAGCAGGCTAGAATGAGCAAATGAAGGGGCAGTGAAAAAAGGTTCAGCCTCATGATCAAACGAGCCAACAGCCTGCAACAATCATTAAAGAATCAAAGGAAGGAAAAGCAGTTGCAAGGGAAAAGTGGTTAAAGTGCAAAAAAAAAAAAAAACTACCTTGGAAGATCAAAATAAGGAAAGAAGAGCATGAATCAAGCAAGACATGGCCAAGCCAAATCGAGCTTAGCCGTGTCACCTCAAAAGAAATTTTGGCAGAATATGACAAGGGCAGGCGACACGGCCAAGCCACTGGCCGTGTCTCACCTAAAGGACAAAGTCAAGAAGGATCAAGCAAAGAAAGAAAAGAAACAGTAGGTGACACTGGCAAGCAACACGGCCAAGCCACTGGCCATGTCCCATCCTAAGCCTAGAACAAAGAAAAACCAAAGAAAAGACACAGAAGCTGACACACCTAGGAGACAAGGCCAAGCCACTGGCCGTGTCACTCCCATCTTTAAAGAACAAAGAAGACCCCTATCTCCAAGGATGAAGATCCATTTTCAAGGGTGAAGACCAGATCTCCAAGGGTGAAGATCCATTCTGAGGGTGAAGAATCACAATGTATAGAACATCCGGAGCAGTCAGACTTCTCAACTGATAAAAGGTTAGTCAAATTTAATCTCGGATCCAAGTGCCCAATCTTGGGTCCAAGTACCCAAATCAAATAAATTTAGGGCCGAGTATCCCAATCCAGTTTAGGATCAAATGTCCAAATCCAGTTAGGATCAAGTATCCAAATCCAGTTTAGGATCGAGTATCCGAATCCAGATAGGATCAAGTATCCGAGTCTAGTTTAGAATCGAGTATCCAAATCTCTCGGGTCCATAACCCAAAATTTTCCTTAGGTCCAGAACCTAGAATCTCCCTTGAGTCCAGAACTCAAACTGGGTCTAGAACCCAAATTTTTCCTTACGTCGAGAACCTAGAATTATCCTTGAGTCCAAAACTCGAACCGGGTCCAAAACCCAAATTTTTCCTTAGGTTGAGAACCTAGAATTATCCTTGAGTCCAAAACTCGAACCGGGTCCAGAACCCAAATTTTCCTTAGGTCAAGAACCTAGAATCATCCTTGAGTCTAGAACTCGAACTGGGTACAAAACTCAAATTTTCCTTAGGTCCAGAACCTAGAATTATCCTTGAGTCCAAAACTCGAACCAGGTCCAGAACCCAAATTTTCCTTAGGTCTAGAACCTAGAATTATCCTTGAGTCCAGAACTCGAACCGGGTCCAGAACCCAAATTTTTCTTTAGGTCCAGAACCTAGAATTATCCTTGAGTCCATAACTCGAATCGAACCCAGAACCCAAATTTTCCTTAGGTCTAGAACCTAGAATTTATCCTTGAGTCTATAACTCAAACCGGGTCCAGAACCCAAAACCTCAATCTCAAAAATTAAGTCTTATTGCTTTTCACTCTCTTTCACTAAAGTTTCAGATTTTTCAAGCAGGGGGCAAACTGTAGACCCTTAATTTTTGACCCAATTCGGTCCAATATGTTTTATTTAGTCCAAAATAATTTTTGTTGTCTAATTGGTCCAAAATAATTTTTGTTAAATAATTTTTGCTTTAGTATCTAATTTTTATTAATAAAAAATAAAAATAAACAACTCAAAATCAAAAAATAAAAATAAAAATAAAAATTGGAGTCGGAAATATCGGCAGCAAAAAAATAATCGCACGGGCCAGTGGGCAATTTAGCCCGCAGGAAATTCCTGCGAGCGGAATCACTGTTCTATTTCACTCGCAGGAAAATCCTAAGGGCGAAATAGCTGCGGGCTACGCCCCAGCCCGCAATTTTCTGCGGTAGTTTTTTTTCGCCAGCGCATTTTTTCATGCGGCAATTTTTTTCGGCAGCGCAAATTTTTTGAAACTTAATCCAATTAGGTTTCAGTTTCTTTTTTTTATTAATATTACGTACCTTAACTAATTAGGAATAAACAACCTTAAACCATTATAAATAAGGACCAAAGGCAATTAATTTTGGGGGTGCAAAAAAATTGGCAGTAGCTTGGAAAATTGGAAACCAAATCAATGAAGGAAAAGCAATAATTCAATTCAACTGATTTTTAAAAGAGCAGCAGCATGATTTAAAGAATTCAAAGGCAAAAAAGGCTTGTCTTTGGAGCTAGTTCATCCAAGAAGAATTGTTTTTGGAGGAATCATCAAAAGAAGGTATGTGTTAATTGATTTTCTTTAAATTTTTTTGCACAGTAGCTAAAACTAGGATTTTTGTGTTTTTCAAAAGTTAAAATCTTATAACTTTAATTTAGTTTTCCAATGTTAAAAACACTAAAATGTTACTTTATTTTCCAAAAAGACTTAAAATTGTTATTTTTGCTTCTTAAAAATCTTAAAACTCTAATTGAACATATTTTTCAACAAAACTAAGATTTAAATTTTGTTTCTTTTAAAATTTTAAAGTAGGTTCTATTTCATTCAAAAAGCCTTAAAAAACATCTTTTCTACTTATGAAAACTTCAATCCGTTTGTTTAAATTCATAAAACTTCATAAAATTATCAAATTGATTTCTAAAATCCTAATTCAAATCTTTTACCCGAGACCCTAATTCTAAATCACTAAAACCCTAATTCAACTTTTAAACCTAAAATAGTAAACCCTAACCCATTTAAAACCTTAAACCCTAATTTTTTTCTAAGCTCTAATCCTTTAAAACATTAAAAACCATAATAACACAAATATTCTAAAATTACACAGTAGCTTGAAATCACCATTTAAAACCACAAATCAAAATAATTTTAAAGTGTCTAAAACCCTAGTTTCATGATTTCATCATTCAAACCTTAATTTGGTTAATCAAAGTGTCTTACCAAACTTTTAAAACATAAAACCCTAATCTATTTTAATTCCATAAAAAGTCACAGTAGCTATAATTGAACTTTTATTTGCTTTATTCAATTCCATATTTGATTATGCTTTGATTTATTTCTTATGCTTTAATTTATTTAATTTCAATACTTGATTTATTTAATTTATTATGGATGGATGTTTATTTTATATTTTGATTAATACCTTTGATGAATGATTTATTTATTATGAATGGTTATTTACTTTTATCAATTTATTTAGACTTCCAAATGTTGTAAGAGGTATGTTTCCACTTGGTGGGTACCTCATTAGTTAAATATCATGTAATTTAATTTGTTTTTTTATTTTAGAACCTATGTAAAGGGCATGTTTCTACCTTTTGGTGGGTGTCCTATCTAGGCATATGATGTAAGGACATGTTTCCATCCTTGGATGGGTGTCCATTTATTTTCTTTGTTTGGACGTTGCTTTGATTTTAATATAATGATGCTTTCTTTTATTTATTGTGTGTAATATGGATAATGTTGTTATATTTAAGAATTTTATAATATTAAGACCTGTAAAGGAGGCCAGTTCCAATGAACCGGGCATTGTGGGGGTGCTAGGCCATTTCTCACCTTCCCCACACGTACCCAACTTTCCGAACCCATTAGGGGGTTGGCGATTCCTTAGGAATCGAGTCATCCACCCCTTTCTTTTTTCTGGCCTGTCCGGGTGGCAACTCCATTTTCTCCAGACTTAGGTCCGTGTTCTCTAAGGCCCAGAGCCTAAACAGTGCCGAAGTCGCAAGAACCATTCCACCGGGAGTGGCGGCGAAAATCCCCGCTCACACGTACCCAACTTTCTGAACCCATTAGGGGGTTGAAAATTTCTTAGGAATCGAGTCATCCATCCCTTTCTATTTTTTCAGCCCGTCCGGGTGGTGACTCTATTTTCTCCAGGTTTAGGCTTGTGTTCTCTAAGGCCCTGAGCCTAACAGTGCCAAAGTCGCAAGAACCAATCCACATGGGAGTGAGGACAAAAATCCCCACTCGCAGACTGGATCTTCCTTAAGCAATGAGCCTTTCATGCCCCCTGATTCCATATCTACTTCATGTTTGTTTCATATAGTATTTTTTGCTCACTTTCACAAAGGATGGGCAATACAAGACAACAAAATACATTATGATATGCTCATGCATGATATGCATGAATAATACTTACAGTGGTGTCATTGACTCACAGGCTGAGGCGATCAACTTAACTTCTCCCATTGATTCATTCCAGATGCTCGTTCAGATCTTATATTTGAAATTCAGAAGACTTTACATCTATGGCTTTTATCTTCCTAGATGAAATCATGAGTAGTTGATGCCCTAGCAGGGTAGAGACACGAGAGACATCCAGTTGGGTGGTAACTTCTCCATGACATGACCTTGCAAGTGATCCTTTCATTAGCCTTCTTTTGCCCATTATGTCCTTTGAAGTTTTCCAATATTGTTTACTTCCCTTAACTTAAAGGCTTTGTATGTCAAAATTATTTTTTTATTTAAAAAAATCATATTTTGACTTTGTTCAATCAGTGTCATTATGCCTCAAGACTCAATTTTCCAAATTAACATATCTGTAACATGACAACCCTAGTTATCATACTAAACTCAGGAATCATTTCCATTTAAGCAAGAACTGTTAAACTTCAAACAGTCATATACACATTACTTGGCCTAAAGTCTCATTGAGTTTAATTATTATCAATCTCATACGCGTGCTTATTCAAATAATCTCCACTAATAGACTCTATCTACCAAGAGAGATCAAAGGGTCTTTAATAGACTTAAAATGGGATCTATAAGGGACACATGTTAAATGAAGGCCATTTTTAGATTAAAGCTGATGTGACACTACTGATAAACCTTCACACTATAATCTTCTCGTTGGAACTATATACTATTAGAGGTTCCATTTTCACCTTCTGGACATCATGTCTTTCCATCTTCTTGATAGAAATCAGGATCCAATCAATACTATCTTGATCTTTGGACCACCCTTTTCTTCCTCTTACTTTCTGTCCTTTTCACCTTTGGAGTATCAAGTCTAAAATTTTCAAGATTGCAGACCTGAAGCTGTGAAAGATGATATTTTCTCTCTTTTTTTCTTTTCTTCTTTTTTTCTTTCTTTTTTTTTCTTTTTTTTCTATTTTCTATTTTTCATTGTTTTCTTTTTTTCCTTTTCCCTTTTTTCTTTCCTTTTTTTTGGGTTCTAGCTCTAAAAAAGTTATCTTATTTGTACCAATTTGTATTTCTGATAATGGATGAGTGCAGTGGCATAAGTCTGCTTCAATCCTGACTTTATCTCAATAAGTCTGTGATATTAGGTCTAATTCAGGTGTCCATCAACTATCTCTATAGTCTTGACTATATATCCTTTTCTTTAATCATCTTCCTCTTTTGTTCCTTAGTGATCATCACACTTGCCATAAGTATCACAATAGCTCAGGGTAGGTCATTGGGGTTTATAAGTTAATGAAAAGCAAGCTAATTTTTGATGAAGGCTCAAAAGGACTGACTAAGGATTGATATTAATAGGGCAAATACTAGTTCTTGGCTTACCAAACAATGTCTAAATCATCTCTTCCTTAAATAAGTAGAGTTCAATTTCACCTCGAAAGTTCGTCAAAACATGTTCTAAGATTGACTAGTACCTAGACACTCATAATTATGTAGGAGCCCTCTCTAAGTAAGCATACACAGCTCAATGCAACAGAAAAATTCCCTCAACTAGTAAAGTCATTTGAATTATAATGCATAGATATACTAATTCATGAATATCAAGCTGGACTCGTCATTGATTGAACACTTTAATGTCAAAAATCAACAAAATTATAAATTTAATAGATGTAATTTATTCAAATAATGTAAATTTGAAAAACATAATTGTTCTAGAAAATACCAAAGAAAGAAAAAGAAATAAAAACCATACAAGCTAAGAGAAGTTTGTTGAGTTGATGTTGAAGATGCTTCATTTTTTTAGACATGTCAAGGGTAATGGTCATCATCTCCTCCTTCGCAATTCCTCTATCTGCGTCTTGAAAAGTTGATAAGATAGAACTTTCCTTCAATCCTCCCTCTATCATGAAGATTGCTGGTGGTGGCACTCTTCCAAATTTAGGCAAAAGATTATTCTTGGTGTTGGGTTTTTTGGGCCTGGGCAGCTTACCACTGTCAGTCAAATCTTGGATCTCATGCTTCAATCGAGTACATCTATCTGTCTCATGTCTTTTTGTTTGATGAAATTGACAAAAAGCTTTAGGATCAAAGTTTGGTGGTAAAGGATTCAGCAAGGATCGAGGAGTCAATGGTTGTAACAACCCTTTCTTCTGTAGTTTGTTAAAAACCCAAGACAGAGATTTTTCCAACTCTAAAAATTGTCTTCTATTTGCTTGACCAGTTGCATTGACATCTACTGCATTCTGTGCACTCTGGCTGCCAGACTGATAATGTCTTCTCCCAGAAAAATGGCTCTTCTCTCTTTCCCGTTCTTCTATTTATAAACCGGTTTGGAGAAGATCTTTGAATCCCTTATAAGAGTGTGAGGCATCCGTTGACGCAAGCTGGGTAGGACACCCCTCACTATTATTCTGATCTGGTCGGACTCAATCGGTCTCTTCTTAAGTAATGCAGCCTTATTTCCCCACCTCTTCACATAGTCAACAAAATTCTCATTTTTCTTTTGTCTGATAGTTTCCACCTCCATCAAGGTCACTTCCAACACAATATTATACCCATACTGCTGAATAAAGGCTTTATATAGTATATTTCAATCTTTTTGGGTGTTTTTCTCTAAGGTATTGAACCAGTTTTGCACAACATGGCCTAATGAGAGCATGAAGTACCTTAAAGTTTGAGCCTTATTAGCTCTAGCATATTGCATGAAAGTGATGTATTGCTTGACATGCAGATGGGGATTTTCAGTTCCATAAAATTTGGCAAAAGAAGGCATCTTGAACTTGTAAGGGACTTCTTCACCTTGTTCAAATAGTTTATCCACTTTCGACACCTCTTCAGCCTTCAGCTTCTTTTCAAACTTCTTTTTTAAATCAGCAATCATCTTTTCCACATCCGCAGTTTCAGTTTTTTTTTAATAGTTGATTTTTCCACAGCCTTTGGCTCTTTCTTCCTATCTTAAGAATTTTGAAAATATTGAGCCCAATCATCATCATTGTCAATTATCACCTTGTCATCATCAAAGGCTACCTCACCTACCTTAGCTTTTCTCATGTCCTTTAGCTTTTTAGTACTAGCAAATGCTTCAATAGTGTTTCCCTCCAACAATGCAGCTAGTTGATTTCTCACGTTCTCAGCTAGGAGCCCCTTTAACTCTTCCATCTTGGATGCAAGAGCTTCATTTATCAAATTTTTAACTTGATTAGAATTCATGGTTCTGGGAGTGAAATTAAATGTATCTTCACCGAACTCTGAGTCACTGACGTAGGTCGAATTGTCGTACGCTTTTGCATTACTGTACTCCAGGTCTGTGAGCCGAAAAGGATCAATGATATGTTATGCAATACGTGTATACATGTATGCATGTAAGCATGTATGCACAAATAACAAACAAACAAAGATAATTAGGACGTTCCTTCCAACCTTATACCACCCATACACGAAAGGCGAGTGTCTTTTTCTAGGTATATGGTAACAAAATACCACCATGGGATATATTATTTTTGAAAAATTCACTCAGACAGTTTAACCATTAATTGAATTTTAAAATGTAGAAGTTGGTCCATGGTAATTCCCTTTTATTAAGTCATAATCCATTGATCCAACAAAAGATAGCTTTTATGTTATATTATAGATTAAAACTAAATTAAAGGGTTTATCATAAATAGATTTTCTATTTGAAAAAATAACTAATAATTCATGCCACAAATAAGCCCATGATTAATAATTTTTGGTATAAATTAAACCCACAATTGATTTTTGGTATTCCATAATTGACCAAAATAGTTTGTAAGCTCATTCAAAAAGATGGTTAGAAAAAATAATTTTGTTTCAAACCCATGGTAAGAAATATTTGCTTAAGAATAAATTTTGGACTTTGTACTTAGGTCATGTAATATCCTCATGTATGCCTTAGAAGTCTTGATTATGTTGTTGTGTTATATTGGATTGAATGTATATGTTATGTGATAAGAAAAGGAATTGAGAAGAGAATGTTTATGTATATGTGTTTTGGGAAAGAAAAGAGGGTTTAGAGAGAAGTGTATATGTTGTTTATATGATGATATAATTAACATATACATAAGTCAAATATAGAGTCAAGGCAAGAAGATATTTTATTTGAGATTTGTGAAATTACATATTTGGGCATGCAAGTGACAAAAGCTAAGTTAAGTGATGAGGGGTGTTTTGGTAATTGTCTTGTTAAAATCACTTGGTGGAGATTTAAGGAGAAATTGACTTTGTTTCTTCATCATTTTCTCTTCTTCTTGATGGTAGTGGCCGGCTCTCCAAAACCAAAGAACAAGAGTTGATTTTTTGTTGTTCCAAAATCAAGATTGAAGAGAGAATCAAGGAATCAAGTTGGAGATTTGTGGAATTCAACAACTTTGGTAAGTTCTTTTCTTTGATTTCTTTATTCTTTTGAAGTGAATTAGGGTTTGTTGATTAGTTGATGATAGGTGTTTGTGATGTGTTTTCAAGTGTTAAAATTGGTGTTAAGTTAAGAGTTTAAAAAGGTATTGATGTTGGAAGTGGTGGATGTTGATTTTGAAGGATGGAGAAGGATGTTGGTTTTAGGGTTTTTGAATGGTTTGTATGTAAATGTGTTGTTAAAGTGATTATTGTGATGTTTGTGTAAGATATGTGTTTATGTCATTGATTGTGTTCATTTGAATGAGATGATTGTTGTGCAAAAAGTATGGAAATGCAATTGAAAGAGTGTTGGTTTTTGGTTAGGGTTTTGTTCATGAGTGACACGGCCAAAAGCAAAGAGAGACACGGCCAAGTCATGGAAATTTTGGCCGTGTTGGGTTGATTTTTAAGAGACACGGCCGTGTCCCATGCCAGTGTCTGTCACTGCCAAAATTAAGTTGAGAGACACGGCCACAAGCTTGGCCGTGTCCCTCAAATGTGTTGGCTACTGTTTTTATTTTGTTCTTTTTGTATGGTTTTGATTCTTTAAAGATATTTTTGATACTTAAACCTAAACATAAACACTTTAAATATACTTCAAAGATAAGAATGACCTAATCAAATATATGTGGAACATACATTCATGGATGTTGAGATTGTAGCACACATTTGTTGATATTGACGAAACATATGAACAATGTTAGGCTATATGCATTGTGAATGGTAATGTGGTATGTACTTTGAAATGTTGTATCAATGATGTAATATGAATTGAGATATTGTTTGATTTGAGGCCATTGTGATTGGCTATGATGATTCAATTGAAAGATATATGGCATGTTTGCCTAATTGATGAGAATTGAGAATGAAATGTAAATGAATTGTGTGGCTAATGTGTTATTCCATTTTCAGAGTTTGTTATTGGTGGCATGCCTAATGATAGTAACAATCTCTTGAAGTTAGGTTGGATTGAATCCTTGAAGCCTAATTGAGATGTTACAACCCTTGAAGCTAGGTTGGGTTGGTTCTTGAAGCCAAGTTGGGTTGAAGCTTAGCATGCTTTGCTCCCCTTGAAGCTTGGTTGAACCTAATCCTTGAAGCCTAGTTGGGTATATGATATTGATAAATGTGATAACAAAACCAAAGCATTAACTCTGAAAATTGAATGGCATATTAGTGTGTTTTGGGCCCATGCTTGTCTTTGTTTAATGTGAGTCATGAATGGTAAAATAATTGATTAATAAGGTATATGGAAAAATGTTGAAACATGATATGTTTTTTTTTATATGTGTGTGGTTTATGAATTATAAAAATATGTTGATAGCTTTGCATCTATAATGTTGTATTGGAAATGTGGTATGATTATATGATTTGTGAAATGCAAAGGTAGAATGTTAGATTTCCATCTATGGTGATGTTTTGCATTAATAAAAGGGTATGACATTGCATTGCATGGAAGCATAATATGAACATGATTTGTCTTACTAAGCCGTTGGCTTAGCGCGATAGTGTTTAATCGCGCAGGTAATAGAGTTGAACTCGAGAGCTCTTCGAGACCGAGTGAGAGTAGACGTTAAAGAGTTGATTTTGGGAACTTAAAGATCAGAGAAGATTTGCCAATCATGTATAACTTCTTTATATTTTGTAAATATTGTTTATAATGTGAATATATGTATATTTGTAAAAATGGATTTAAATGCTTCCATATATGTAACTATTTTATAAATTCCGCTGCGTACTAATTAAACATATCTATATCTATTTTGTTGTATCTTACAAGCTAATTACTTATTATCTATATTGTATACTGAAAAATAATATTATGATATTATTTAAAAGGTGTTCTTGAAAGTTAAGAAAAATCCGTAGCATTCCTATATTCGATACATGTATACTACAGTATGGTGTATGTAGTGTGTATGTATTGGGTGTGGGGGTGTTACAATTGTTTTGGTATCAGAGCCTAGGTTTGAGATTCTCAACCTAGGTCAAATGTAAGAAAAAGAATATTTTTACTTAAAAAGTGAGTTTTTGAATAACATATATGTTTGGGATTGGCAATCTCTGATCTTTAATAAGATGTAATCTGCTGTGTTTGCAGAATTAGGTTGTGATGGATTCTTATTCGCGTCAGTCAGTTGAGGGAAGTGCGGAGAGTGTTGCTCCTGAGGATGGAGCTAGAGTTGATAGTGCTGGGGAGGCACCTGCTTCGGTATCGGGTAGACCAGCTGGGGAGGAGGTTCCGCCAGTTTGGCTTAGGCATGTGGTAGAAGCTTTAAGGCAAGCACCAATGCAACCACAGCCACCACCCCCTCAGCCTTTGGTATCTGTGAGGCACTATGACAAACTAAGGAAGTATGGAGCGGAGGATTTCCTTGGTACAGTTGATCCAGCTGTAGCGGAGCAATGGCTTGATAAAGTACAGAGAATTTTTATTCAGTTGCAAGCCACCCCAGAGGAAAAGTTTGATTATGCAAGATCTTTGCTACAGAAGGATGCATACGACTGGTGGAGGACAGTGCCACATGCTATGGATGATCCACCAACCTTGTCCTATGCTGATTTCTTGAGAGAGTTTGAATTGAAGTATACTCCGAGGGAGTATAAAGACATGAAGAAGATGGAGTTCTTAAGCTTGAAGCAAGACAGCAAGACTGTAACTGAGTATGAGGTTGAGTTTATTCGATTGAGCCAGTATGCTGGGGGCATTATAGCTGATGAAATAGATAGATGTAGGAGATTTGAGGAGGGATTGAGGCCCTCTATCATGTGTCTGGTAGCTGGATCCAGATATCATGATTTTTCCCAGCTAGTGGCAGCAGCTCGGAGTGTGGAGCGAGCTCAGGGTATTGCAGCTGCTTCAGAGGAAGAGGTTAGGGTGAGGAGGCCCCAGTTTGAGGTAGGGTCTTCTTCTACAAAGAGAGGTAAAGGTAGTTTTGTTCTTCGGGTCAGTAGAAGTCAGAGATCAGCTGGTAGGTCAGTGCAGTTCCAGAGACAGAGATTTAGACCTACAGCTTCAATGGCGAGTGCTCCGACCCCGGTGACTCATAGATCCACCCCACCCATTTGCATTCATTGTGGTAGGCCACATGGAGGTCCTTGTTGGAAGGCTGGTGTAGCAGGGGTTTGCTTCAGATGTGGATCCCCTGATCACTTTGTGAGAGATTGTCCTGAGAGGCAAGAGCAGATGTCAGTTGATACTGCAGCTTCTCGACCTAGTGTGAGGGGAGGCAGAGGTGTTAGCAGAGGAGGCAGACCGGGGTTCAGTTTTAGAGGAGGTGCTACATCCAGGGAGAGTAGACCAGAGGAGGTTGGATCTTCCCAGAGGATATATGTTATGCAGAGGCAGCCAGATGCTTCGGTAGTTATAGCTGGTACTTTTTCTTTATTTGATACTTCAGTACTTGCTTTGATTGATCCGGGTTCCACTCATTCTTATATTAGTGCATCCATTTTGCCTGTGTCTGATATGCATGCTGAGTCCCTAGGATTTGATGTATTGGTGACAAATCCTTTAGGGCATAGTGTGATTGTGAGCAAGGTGCACCGAGATAGTGTAGTGAGGGTGCAAGGTGAGGAGTTCCTTGGAGATTTGATTGAGATGCCATTTAAGGAATATGATGTGATTCTAGGCATGGACTTGTTATCCAGACATGGAGCTATGGTGGATTGTAAAAAGAAAGTTGTGATTTTGAGAACTGTTGATGGTAAAGATGTGATAGTATCTAATGAGCAAGGACAGCTAGCCTCCTTATTTGTTTCAGCTGTTGCAGCTAGAAGATTGATTAGAAAGGGGTGTGAAGCCTATCTTGCTCATGTGGTAGATACTAGAGTAAGGGGTTCTCCTATTGATGATATACCCACAGTTGCAGAGTTCCCAGATGTGTTTCCATAGGAGTTGCCAGGGTTACCTCCTGAGAGAGAGGTGCAGTTCGGTATTGAATTGTTGCCTGGTACCACTCCTATCTCTATTACTCCTTATAGAATGGCACCAGCAGAATTGAGGGAGTTGAAAGTGCAATTGCAGGAGCTGTTGGACAAAGGATTTATTCCCCCCCAGTGTTTCTCCTTGGGGAGCTCCTGTGCTATTTGTGAAGAAGAAAGATGGTACTATAAGGTTGTGTATCGATTATAGGCAATTGAACAAGGTGACTATTAAAAATAAATATCCTTTGCCTAGAATTGATGACCTCTTTGATCAATTGAAGGGTGCAGCTGTGTTTTCTAAAATTGATCTGAGATCAGGGTACCATCAGCTGAGAGTCAGAGCTGAAGATGTTCCTAAGACAGCCTTCCGGACCAGGTATGGGCATTATGAGTTTCTAGTTATGCCTTTTGGTTTGACGAATGCACCTACAGCTTTTATGGACTTGATGAATAGGGTGTTTAGGCCCTATTTGGATCAGTTTGTGGTAGTGTTTATTGATGATATTCTGGTGTATTCGCGGAATAAAGAGGAACAAGACAAGCATCTGCGGATTGTGTTGCAGATTTTGAGAGAGAAGCAGTTGTTTGCTAAACTGTCGAAGTGTGAGTTTTGGTTGGACCAAGTAGCTTTTCTGGGTCATATAGTTTCAGCAGAGGGTATTAGAGTTGATCCGAATAAAGTTGAAGCTATTCTGAATTGGAGTCCACCAAAGTCAGTGACTGAAGTTAGAAGTTTTCTAGGTTTGGCAGGCTATTACCGACGGTTTGTGAAAGGATTTTCTTTGATAGCTACTCCACTCACCAGATTGCTTCGAAAGGGAGTTAGATTTGTGTGGACGGATCAGTGTCAGACTAGCTTTGAGCAGTTGAGAGATATGCTGACTCAAGCGCCTGTTCTTACTTTACCTGTGGAAGGCAAACCATATGTGATCTACAGTGATGCTTCACATAGTGGTTTGGGTTGTGTTCTGATGCAAGAAGGTAAAGTTATAGATTATGCATCTCGACAGTTGAAACTGCATGAGCTTAATTATCCGACCCATGATTTAGAGCTAGCAGCAATTGTGTTTGCATTGAAAATTTGGCGACACTATTTGTTTGGGGAGAAATGTTTCATCTATACTGATCACAAAAGCTTGAAATATTTGGGTGTCCAGAAAGAGCTTAATCTTCGACAGAGGAGATGGTTGGAATTAATTAAAGACTACGACTGCTTGATTGATTATCATCCAGGTAAAGCAAATGTTGTTGCTGATGCCTTGAGTCGGAAGTCTTTAGATGGTTTAACTGTTTACTCGCTCTCGTTGCTTGTTGAGTTGAGAGCTTTGCGTGCTAACTTTGTATCTTGTGATGATGGTGCATTGTTGGCACAGTTGCATTTGAAACCAGTTTTGTTGGATCAGATTAAAAAGGCTCAGTTGGCTGATGAGAAGATTCAAAAGATTGTGTCAGATTGCCAGAACGGGAAAAGTAGAGATTTTATTGTGAGAAATGATGGGAGTCTCTGGTTTAAGAACAGATTGTGTGTACCCGATGATGCTAATTTGAAGAGGATCATTTTGGAAGAAGCACATCAGTCAGTGTTTGCTATGCATCCGGGCAATACAAAGATGTATCATGATTTGAGACAGCATTACTGGTGGTTTGGTTTGAAGAGAGACATTGCTGAGTTTGTATCAAAATGTCTCACATGTCAGAAGGTTAAAGCAGAGCAAACCATGCGAGAGCAATATCCTCAATTGTTTCAGAGTTGATATCAGGTAATTTCGAGGACGAAATTTCTTTTTAGAGGGGGAGAATTGTAATATCCTCATGTATGCCTTAGAAGTCTTGATTATGTTGTTGTGTTATATTGGATTGAATGTATGTGTTATGTGATAAGAAAAGAAATTGAGAAGAGAATGTTTATGTATATGTGTTTTGGGAAAGAAAAGAGGGTTTAGAGAGAAGTGTATATGTTGTTTATATGATGATATAATTAACATATACATAAGTCAAATAGAGAGTCAAGGCAAGAAGATATTTTATTTGAGATTTGTGAAATTACATATTTGGGCATGCAAGTGACAAAAGCTAAGTTAAGTGATGAGGGGTGTTTTGGTAATTGTCTTGTTAAAATCACTTGGTGGAGATTTAAGGAGAAATTGACTTTGTTTCTTCATCATTTTCTCTTCTTCTTGATGGTAGTGGCCGGCTCTCCAAAACCAAAGAACAAGAGTTGATTTTTTGTTGTTCCAAAATCAAGATTGAAGAGAGAATCAAGGAATCAAGTTGGAGATTTGTGGAATTCAACAACTTTGGTAAGTTCTTTTCTTTGATTTCTTTATTCTTTTGAAGTGAATTAGGGTTTGTTGATTAGTTGATGATAGGTGTTTGTGATGTGTTTTCAAGTGTTAAAATTGGTGTTAAGTTAAGAGTTTAAAAAGGTATTGATGTTGGAAGTGGTGGATGTTGATTTTGAAGGATGGAGAAGGATGTTGGTTTTAGGGTTTTGGAATGGTTTGTATGTAAATGTGTTGTTAAAGTGATTATTGTGATGTTTATGTAAGATATGTGTTTATGTCATTGATTGTGTTCATTTGAATGAGATGATTGTTGTGCAAAAAGTATGGAAATGCAATTGAAAGAGTGTTGGTTTTTGGTTAGGGTTTTGTTCATGAGTGACACTGCCAAAAGCAAAGAGAGACACGGCCAAGTCATGGAAATTTTGGCCGTGTTGGGTTGATTTTTAAGAGACACGGCCGTGTCCCATGCCAGTGTCTGTCACTGCCAAAATTAAGTTGAGAGACACGGCCACAAGCTTGGCCGTGTCCCTCAAATGTGTTGGCTACTGTTTTTATTTTGTTCTTTTTGTATGGTTTTGATTCTTTAAAGATATTTTTGATACTTAAACCTAAACATAAACACTTTAAATATACTTCAAAGATAAGAATGACCTAATCAAATATATGTGGAACATACATTCATGGATGTTGAGATTGTAGCACACATTTGTTGATATTGACGAAACATATGAACAATGTTAGGCTATATGCATTGTGAATGGTAATGTGGTATGTACTTTGAAATGTTGTATCAATGATGTAATATGAATTGAGATATTGTTTGATTTGAGGCCATTGTGATTGGCTATGATGATTCAATTGAAAGATATATGGCATGTTTGCCTAATTGATGAGAATTGAGAATGAAATGTAAATGAATTGTGTGGCTAATGTGTTATTCCATTTTCAGAGTTTGTTATTGGTGGCATGCCTAATGATAGTAACAATCTCTTGAAGTTAGGTTGGATTGAATCCTTGAAGCCTAATTGAGATGTTACAACCCTTGAAGCTAGGTTGGGTTGGTTCTTGAAGCCAAGTTGGGTTGAAGCTTAGCATGCTTTGCTCCCCTTGAAGCTTGGTTGAACCTAATCCTTGAAGCCTAGTTGGGTATATGATATTGATAAATGTGATAACAAAACCAAAGCATTAACTCTGAAAATTGAATGGCATATTAGTGTGTTTTGGGCCCATGCTTGTCTTTGTTTAATGTGAGTCATGAATGGTAAATAATTGATTAATAAGGTATATGGAAAAATGTAGAAACATGATATGTTTTTTTTTATATGTGTGTGGTTTATGAATTATAAAAATATGTTGATAGCTTTGCATCTATAATGTTGTATTGGAAATGTGGTATGATTATATGATTTGTGAAATGCAAAGGTAGAATGTTAGATTTCCATCTATGGTGATGTTTTGCATTAATAAAAGGGTATGACATTGCATTGCATGGAAGCATAATTTGAACATGATTTGTCTTACTAAGCCGTTGGCTTAGCGCGATAGTGTTTAATCGCGCAGGTAGTAGAGTTGAACCCGAGAGCTCTTTGAGACCGAGTGAGAGTAGACGTTGAAGAGTTGATTTTGGGAACTTAAAGATCAGAGAAGATTTGCCAATCATGTATAACTTCTTTATATTTTGTAAATATTGTTTATAATGTGAATCTCTACACCTTAAGTGAAAGTATGGTATCTCTTACATAACATAACACGGATAACACGGACGTCCTAACTCACACACACAATGCAATCTAAACGATGCAATGGACAATATTATAATAAAAAAGAATAAAATAATATAAAGACCAACGAAATAAACTTCTATTATCCCAGAGGAGTTGCCACTTTAAGAGGGGATTTTCAACCCTACTTCCATGTGGAATGGTTCATACAACTTCGGCACTGTTAGGCTCAAGGCTTTAAAGAACATAGGCTTAAACCCGAAGAAAATAGAGTCGCCACCCGAACGGGCCGAAAAAATAGAAAGGGGTGAATGATTCGATTCCTAAGAAATCTCCAATCCCCTAATGGATTCAAAAAGTTGGATATGTATGGGGAAGGTGAGAATGACCCAACACCCCCATAACGTCCGGTTTATTAAAACCGGCCTCCTTTTTAGGTCTAAATATTATTGAATTCTTAAATATTATAATATTATCCATAATACATGTGATTATCAAAATAAATAAACATCCAACACTTTATTAAAATGAAACAAACAAAACAGACACCCATCCATATATGAAAATATGCCTTTTACAATGCCCAATATTCAAAAATAAAATAAATAAAATAAGGCACCCACTATTTTGTGAAAATATGCCCTTTACATTAATCCAAAACTTAAAGTAAATAAAATTACATTAAACTTTTAGAAATGAGGTATTCATAAAGTAAAAACATACCTCTTACATCTTTAAAACTTAAATATTTAATCAAACTAAATTATTCAATCATTCACCATGAGCAAAATAAAAACAAATCATTCATAAAAAAAATATTAATAAATCATCCATTCAAAACATAAAAGGATCACATCTAAGTTTTAGACCTAAATAAAGCAATAAATATATAACTTTTAGGGTTTATATTTCAAGTTAGGGTTTTAGAACTTTGTGATTAAATTGGGATTTTAAGATGAAAATTAAGACTTTAGATTTTAGGGATAAAAAGTAGGATTCTTAGGGTTTTAAAGACAAGATTAGGGTTTTTAGGGTTTAGAAAAATAAGATTAGGATTTTTAGGATTTTGAAAAACAAGATTAGGGTTTTTATGGTTTTGATTTAAAAACTAGGGTTTTTGAACTTTGAAAATAATTTAAGCTTTTGGATATTGAATGAGGATTTTGAAACTTTGGAAAATAGATTAGGGTTTTATTTTTAGAGAAACAAAATTAGGGTTTGGTTATTAAAACAAGGATATTGTTTTATTTTAAAAAAAACCAAACTACTTTAGATATAATTATGAATTTTAGATCACTGAATATATCTAGCTCAAATTAATACTGTGTGAAATCAATGGCTATTGATACTGTGATATTGAATCAAGATTACTACGATATTGAAAATACATTAAGTACACTATCTTGGATAAAATAGTTTACTGAAATATCAAAGTAAGTTTTATGGGCTTGGATTCTTAAATAATTTACTGAATATCTCATAAAGTATAGTAACGAAATAAAATAACGAAACAATAATATATGAGTTACTGTGAATTCAAAACAAACTGAGTATGGGATTGCAAACCTCCGTTGTTGGTTCCATCGATATTTTGTATTTATCCAAGCTCTATATTTGCATCAATGGTTAAATTTCAATTAAACATAATGAAGACAGTCGTCTACTGCCTTCTTGGTTTGATGGTTTTATCTTCTGTCTCTACTCCTTTCATCCTTAATATTGCTAGGGTTTCTTATCGTTTTTAATGCTTACTATCCTTCTTTCTTTTTTTTCTTAAACCTGTATTTATAAAAGAGTATATTAGGTTAAACCTTTTAAAACTTCCCATTTTAAAAATAGTTTCCTGAGGCATATCAAATTATATTGATTTTAATTCAACCCAAACCGTGAGCATGTCGGACTCAAATTCTTCTAATCTAACATGAAATCAAAATCCATAGGCTCCACCAAATAAGTTTTCCTGTCGAATTAAGGCTTCATATCAAATTGGGGAAGGCTCAATTTGATATGGGACCTCCCCATATCGAATTGGGAGGCCCCAATTCGATATGTGACCTTCCAATTCCATATCGAATTAGGAAGGTCCCAATTCGATATGGAACCTTCCAATTCCATATCGAATTGGGAAGGTCCCAATTCGATTGGGGCCTCCCAATTCGATATGGGCTATCCCATATCAAATTGGGAAGCCCAATTCGACATGGGTACACCCATGAAGTGTAATTAATCCCCCACATCGAATTAGAACCGATCAAACTTTCAAAACAAACCTAGGGTTTTAAAGTTTGAACCATCTTATTTTCGGCCTCACTAAATTATACCAATATAATCAAAAACTTAAAATAGGTTTAAGCTTATTAAGAATGGTCTGATTATGACTTAGGCCTTTCTTTAATTATCATCAGACTAGCTAGGGTCAAAATCAAGGGTCTATAATCATACTCACCACATATAAGTTCTTTAATTTCATTTTTCACTTATCAATCCATTTAATTAATACTTCCAAAAAATAATTCATTATAAATGACTCAATTAACCAATTCAAATATTAAACTCATAAAAATTTAAATATTTGCAAATTAAAATACATAAGCACATACCTATTCAAAATGCCTTTCTTTCTCTTTTCCCTCTTTCTTTTTGATCATTTGTTGATAATCTCACCTTTTCTAGCTTATTCTTCTAAAAACATATAACTAAATGTGATTTCCTTTTAAGGTTTGGCTAGATCTTTAAAATGAAGAAGAAAGGATAAGTTTTGGTGGTGATGGTGATGATAGGCGTGGGAGATGGAAGAAAAGAAAAAAAAATTCTACACACACGTAAATATATAATAAGTTCAATTTAGTGTGGCAATCTTATTTTAACTATGGTGCACCCTCTTTCTTATCTTTTGATTCTAATTTGATTTTTAGTCTTATAAAATTATAAAAATAATTTCTTTAGTAAATTTTAAGATCCACTATTCATTATTTTCTACTTATATCATTTATCTAGGTCACTTTTATCACTATACACTATCAATTATCAATATTAATTAAAAAATTCACTATTTAAAATTTTAAACATTACAAGACATTTTTCTTCTTCGACCTAAAAATATTTTAATATCTATTTTTTTAGTTACTGACTTTTTAACTTTTTACTTTTTGACTTTTTCATTTTTTTAGTGAAATTTATATTTTATGTATATTTAACATAAATCCTACATATATATTATGCATTTTCTCCTTCCAATACATTAATTAACCTTTCCAAACTATTTTTTTGAATATATCTTAATCAAAATACAGATATTACACAAATTGCAAGGATGCAAAAGATGATTTCAAATTTATCACATTCTCTCCCCATTTGACAAAATTTAAAAAGAGGGAAAAAGAGATAAAGAGCAATCAAACAAGTAGAGAGTATGAAAAAAATGAATGAAACTATAAAGATAAAAAGAATCAAGATTAAAATGAATGTTGGTAATTAACTTTATGAAAGAAATCAAAATCAATATAAATAACCAATCACCATTCCAAAAGAATAAAATAGTTAATTTTTAAAATGAAATTAAGAGAAGTCTAAGTTATATACTTAGTTAAAAATTATTAAAAATACCAATTATTAAAAAATATTCCCCTCAACTAAAGATGTACCCTTAAGAAGTGAAAACCTGAAAACAATTAAGATCCCCATTTATCTAAATAACTAAGTTTTCTCATCCTTTGGTTGGATCAAAGTAGGAGGACTTGTACCAATTTGGCCTATACACACATAAATCATACAATAAGTACAATTATTCAATTAATATCACCTCCAAGCTTAATTTATATCAACATACCACTAATTACACAAATTCTATCAAAATCTCAATAAAACCGTAAATTTCTCCCTTCACTACCTTACTCAAACTTCACTTTAACCAACTTATTTCTAACATCCAACCATAAAATCATTAGATAATCATCAAAACAATGTATACTTGAAATTATTGAAACCTCTATCAAAATCCCAATTTTTACATATTAATCATAAAACCTTAACTTCATCATACAAACTCATCTTAGTCAATTCACTACCAAATCATATTGTATTCATCACTTTAGCCTTATATCCATCTATATTAACAATTAACATCCATTCTTATCTTTACTCAAATCACACATAACCTTAAAATTAAAGAAAACAAGCTTAAAAAGAAAATTACTTACTTGAATTCTTGATTTTTCTTAAAAATTTCCTTGAAATCCTTGTATAATTTAATGTATATGAAGAACAAAAATTCTCCTCCCCTCGCCCATGGAGTTTGGCCAAGACATGAAGAAGAAGATGATAAGAAAATTTGACTTTTTCTTAGTTCTCTTCCTAACCACTCCTATATATATATATATATATATATATTAAATAATTAATAGTTAACTATTAGATATTTTTCTTCTTTCACCCAAAAATATTTTTATTTTTATTTTTTTCACTTTTTGACTTTTTAGCTTTTTACTTTTTGACTTCTTCATTTTGTAGTGAAATTTATATTTTATGTATATTTAACATATATCCTACATATACATTATGCATTTTCTCCTTCCAACACATTAATTAACCTTTCCAAATTATTTATTTATTTATATCTTAATCAAAATATGGATATTACACAAATTGCAAGGATACAAAAGATGATTTCAAATTCATCACATTCACTCCCCCTTTGACAAAATTCAAAAAGAGAGATAGAGAGATAAAGAGCAATCAAACAACAAGTAGAGTATGAAAAAATTGATAAAACTATAAAGACAAAAAGAAACGAGATCAAAATCTGTAATATCCCAAAATGTGCCCTAGAAGTTTTAGTATAATTGTTGTTTTATTTGAATTAAAATGTATATGTTATTGGAAAGAGAAAATAATTTAAAAAGGAGTGTATATGTTGTATATATGGATATATATATAACATATACACAAGTCAAATGGATGGTCAAAGGAAGAAGATATTTATTTTGGTTATGTATGAAATTACTAAAAAGGGCAAGTAAGTGAAAGGGAGTTTAATTGTATAGAAGAGGGTATTTAGGTAATTTTCTTTTTAAATTGCTTGGTGGAGGTTTAAAGAGGGGAAATTTGACTTTGCTTCTTTTGTCTCTTTCATTTTCTTCTTTTCTTTTGGGTGGCCGGGTATCACCTAGACAAGAGAGCAAGAGGTTGTTTTGAGTTCCAAGTTTCAAATTGAATGAAGATTTCAAGAAAACAAGTTAGAAATTCAAGAAGTTTATCATTTTTGGTAAGTTTTCTCTTGATTTCTCTTGTTATATTTGGAATTTTGTCTGAGTTTGATGGAGTGTTGTTGATGGTTGGAGTGTGTTTGTGTATGGTGTGTGTAAAAGTTTTGAAATGGAATTAAAGATAAGAAGTTAGGTTGGTGTTGGTGATGGAAGAGTAAGAGTTGTGTTTAGTGAAATTTTTTTCTGTTTTACAATTAGTAAAGGCTGTGACTTGTATGATTTTTAATTAAATATAGAAACATGTTCTTGAAGTGAATTTTTGATATGTTGTGCCTCTATGAGTCTAGAATGACTAAAAAATATGTTGATTTGATTTTGGAATGGTTATGATTTTGGAAAGATTATTTTTATTAGACCTGTTCCAGCAGGTACCTTAACTGAGACAGCTATCTTTCGGGATTTTTAATAAAATGTAGAAAAATCATATCCAATTGAATTTTGGATATGTTGTTTCTTATTGAGTCTAATATTTGAGAAAAATAATTTGGAACCACGTTGATTGAATTTAATTTACAGAATTCACAAAGTTCAGAACTGCTGCCAGGATGCAGGGCAATTGGAGCAGTCTGGTTGGGTGAACTATTTGACCAAGATTTTGTGTTCAGTTTGATCTGAAATTTTAAAAGAATTATTTTAAGATGTAAAACTAAATTCTGTAAAAATTTTAGAATTTTTAGTCAAGTAGATTATTTTATACAATTTTTCAAAATAAGGATTAAGTTGAGTCCAAAACCAGAATTTACTATTCATATGGTCATTTTGCTAATACTCCTTTTGGATTAGGTTGTGAAGAGGTTAAATTGCCCTAATCTAAGTGTTGAGGATTCTTGGAAGAGTAAGTGTATAGATTGGTGTGAGTTGATTTTAAGGTAAGTACAAACTACATAGTTGCATACACTTACATGATTTTGATACTTAATACATTTTTTGTTGTAAATGTGTTAAGTGATCTATTGCATTGTTGATGCATATTAATAATGTTATGTTTTGCATAAAGTGAACTTTGTGGAATTTATGTTGAAAATGTGAAAGATATGATGATATGATGAATTATGAAATGTATGTTCAATGCAATTGATTATGAATAGTTTAATGATGAATTGCCTTAATGTGAATTGAGATATGATGTGACATGAAGCCATTGTGGTTGGCTATGACAATGTAAATGAAATAATTGGGGCATGGTTGCCTATTTGATTATGGAATATGAAAGGAGAAATGAAATGAGAAATGAAATAAGAAATGAATTGAGAAAGAGATTGATAAAGAGATAAGTGAAATAATTGTGTGATTAATAGGTTATTCAATTTTCAGAGTTCTGAATTTGGTGGCATGCCTATGAATCACTGGATAGGTGAAATGACCGGGTCATAAGCCGATTCCAGTTAGAAAATGTGAAATGTGATGTTTTTGGGGTGAAATGACCGGGTCGTAAACCTCAAAAACAAATTATTGAAACTAGATTGAGTGAAATGACTAGGTCGTAAACTCAAATCTAGTTAATTATCCATGGATAAATGTATTGATGATTAAGATTATTGACCAAAGCAATAACTCTGAACTTTGAATAACATATTAGTGTATTTTGAGCCCATGCTTGTCTTTGTTTTCAATGTGAATCGTGAATGTTTTGATTAATTATTAAATAATGTAAGATTGTGAAATATAATATTCTTTTGAATTGTTTATGAAACTTGATTGTGTGACATTGGCATTGCATTGAGGCATAATATTATGGTTGTTTGTACCACTAAGCCGTTGGCTTAGCGCGATTGTGGTTTATCGCGCAGGTGACAGGGAAGAACCAGAGAGTTCCTCTAGGCCGAGTCGAGTCTAGATTTTGAGGTGTTGATAGTGGACGTAAAGATCAAAGACTGACTGTCAAACATGTATAAATTTTATGTGTTGTAAAACTTGAGTTTTGATGTATATGAATTTGTAAATATTGTTACTTTCCGCTGTATAGTGAACAAATATTTTATCTACTGTATTTCATAATAAACCTTTACTTTATTTTGTACTAGAAGTGTAAATCCTTTTTGCAGGTTGTAGTTGAGGTTATAAGGGAGATTTATTGGAAGTGTACTGAGAATGATTTTGGTTGCATTGGTTTGTGTAAAAAAAATGTTTTCAAAAATTAGGAAAAAACCAGTTTTGTCGACACTTAGGACTCAATTTTTAGGCAAAACTATGGCAAAATTTTTCTGTAAAAATCGAAACTAAAATTTGACTAAGTAAAATTGGTATCAACATTAGGTTAGTGTGGCGCCTCTACTCAGCTTACACACGTAGGTCGGGAAGGGGTATTACAAAATCAATGTTGATAATTAACTTTATGAAAAAATCAAAATCAATACAAATAGCCAATCACCGTTCCAAAAGAATAAAAGAGAGAATTTTTAAAATGAAATCAAGAGAAGTCTAAGTTATATACTTAGTTAAAAAAATGTTAAAAATACCAATTGTTAAAAAATATTCCCCCTCAACTAAAGATGTCCCCTTAAGAAGTGAAAACCTGAAAATAATTAAAATCCTCATTTATCTAAATAAACAAGTTTTTTCCTTCTTTGGTTAGATCAAAGTAAGAGGACTTGTACCAATTTGGCCTATACACACATAAATCATATAATAAGAACAATTATTCAATTAATATCACCCCCATGCTTAATTTATATCAAACTACCACTAATTATCAAAATCTCAATAAAAACCTAATTTTCTCCCTTTACTACCTTATTCAAATTTCACTTTAACCAACTTATTTCCAACATCCAACCATAAAATCATTAGATACTCATCAAAACAATGTAAACTTGCAATTATTGAGACCTCTATCAAAATTTCAATTTTCACATATTAATCTTAAAACCCTAACTTCACCATACAAACTCATCTTAGTTAATTCACTACCAAATCTTCTTGTATTGATCACTTTATCCTTATATCCCTCTATATTGACAACAAACATCCATTCTTATCTTTACTCAAATCACACATAACCTTAAAATTAAAGGAAACGAGCTTAAAAAAGAAATTACTTACTTGAATTCTTGATTTTTCTTAAAAATCTCCTTAAAATCCTTGTATAATTTAATGTATATGAAGAACAAAAATTCTCCTCCCCTCACCCATGGAGTTCGGCCAAACATGAAGAAGAAGAAGAAGAAGAAGAAGATGATGATGATGATGATGAGAAAATTTGACTTTTTCTTAGTTCTCTTCCTAACCACTCATATATATATATAATAATTAATTAATAATTAATAATTAACTAATAGAGGGTTGTACAAAAATGAACACAATTCAAGAAGGTGATTGACTTAATTATAAAAAAATTTAAAAGTATAACTAAGTCAATCACAAAATCATTTTTCAACATAAATTCCAAACTCAAATCAAAATATAAATCAAATCATAAATATATAAAAAAATTAAAGGCAAAAAATTTTACCAATATACAAATGTCAATTGCCTTACCCTTGACATTGTTGAGTTTCGTTTGATGATGTCCTCATCCTCCACCATCTTATTGCCATTTGCTCTTGTCATTTGAAGGGTCCTCGATGCCATCTTCATCATCATCATCATTATTGGAGGAGCTTTCATCACTTGAAGCTTTGAAGTTCACTTGAAACCTTGAAGTTTTTCTTCTTGGCTTTCCCCTATTTCTTATTCTTGTAGGAGTGGAAGTTAAAATAATATGAGTAAGGAGATTTCCCTTTCTTTCTTCTTTTATTGATCTCCTTCACCTTTCTTGTGAGGACAAGCAACTCCTTATCCTCATCTCCACTAAAAGAGTCTCTTGTACTCTCACTTTCATATTGCTTTCTATTGTAGGCCTTGAGAGCTTGCATCTTCTTCTCCTCCTTTTTTTGAGCTTCTTCCTTATCATTTGTCATCTTATGTGTGAGTACTTCCCAATGTCATGTGCTTTCTCAATAGATGCTAGTCTTGATTCAAAGTCATTTGGAAAAGCTCTAAGATTTTTTTGTTAATGTCTTTCAATGTGTAAACTTTGTGAAGTTTCTTCAAATTTATAATAATAGTGAGAAGCCAGTTGGTCACCTCCGTCACATCTTCATAAGACTTCATTTAGAAGAATTCATACTCATGTACAAGCACTTAGACTTTCTTTGACTTTACTTGATTGTTACCTTTATGGTAATTGTCCAAGGTCTTCCAAATGCTATAGGGTACTTTGCCAACCCAAGAACTCTTACGCATTCTTCCATTGACAAAGAGCTTAGGAATTGTTATTACTTTTTTTGTTCCTCCCATTGCTTCTTCTTTGTTCTTCATTCTACTCTTCCCGTTGAATTTCTTCCTCCACACCATCAACCATTCTTATAGGAGGCTTCCACTCTTTTACAATGCAGTCACACAAGTTTGAGTCTATCACATATTCATAAGACTTCATTTGGAAGAGTTCATACTTATGTACAAGCACTTGGACCTTCTTAGACTGTACTTGATCGTTACCTTGATGGTAATTCTCCAAGGTCTTCCAAATGTTATAAAGCACTTTGTCAACCAAGAACTCTTACACATTCTTCCCTTGACAAAGAGCTTAGGAGTTGTTATTACTTTTTTTGTTCCTCCTATTGCTTCTTCTTTGTTCTTCATTCTACTCTTCCCCTGGAATCTCTTCTTCCACACCATTAACATTTTTATAGGAGGCTTCCACTCTTTTACAATGTAGTACCACAAGTTTGAGGGATTGCTATCAAAGTAGAATTATATTTTGTATTTCCAAAAAAGATAATTGAAACCTTTTAAAAGTGGTTGGAGACTATTTCCCATTCATTTGCCATCCTCAATCTTCAATCATGCAATGAAGCTTAATGTGTTTGTTTGTACTTTAATACCAATTGTTGGCTTATATAGATGGCACCAAGAAGGGGCAAAGAATTGGTGGTTTGGATATACAATGGGAAATTAAAAATTTTACAAAGTAAGGGAAGAGAAAGAGATGAGACAAGTGATTTTTAGTGGTTCGGGCAATAATCCCTATGTCCATTCCCCAACTATAATTGAAAATTTCTATTGGGTTGGAGTTTTGCAAGCTCATTCCCAACTTGATATTTCGCGGGCTCACATCGAACCTTACAAGAGTTTTTTCACGGCTCACTCTAAATCTCTTACCAGTGTTTTTCCCAAAAGCTAACACACAAACCTTTTACAATAGTTTTTATCCTAAGCTAACTCTCAACCCAAGTGTATAAGGCTCACACGACCCTTACAATAGTGTTTAAGGCTAACACTCAACCTTTCAAAGAGAATAAAAAGGTTTAAGGCTTAAGAAATAAAATTACAATAGTTTGGACACATTTAGCACATTCTTCATCACTTGGAGTCTTATTTGAGGCTGTATTTATAGGTTTCAAAGATATTTTTCCCATTGGTGAAGTGGGTAGAAAAGTCCAACTCTAAGAGCCATAAAATCTTCTTGGACTTTTGTGTCAAATGGTTGTTGTGGTCACAAACTTTATATCTCTAACGGCTAGTTAACACATGGCATCTTCTCATTAGTTATTCAACTATTCATTGAAGCCTTCCAACAGCTATATGAATCTCGCGGTTGTGCTTCTCCATATTGCGGTTGCGATATTCATTTTGTGGTTTGGATCTTCATCACAACGGTCCATATAATGTTTGAAATTTTAAATAGTGATTTTTTGTTAACCATTGATAATAGATTGTGTATAGTGATGAAAGTGACTTAGGTAATTGAAATAAGTGGAAAAGTAGGATGAATCAAGCTTTAAAAAATTAGAAAGTTTGATCCGAGTATGGACAAAATTGGTATTTCTAAAAATGAATTTTAAAGTGATAGAAATTTACGAAAATGCTCTTAACTTTAGAAGTGAATTTTAATGAGTTAGACTATGAAATATAAATTGTAGGACTTTAAATTAACTAACGAAATTGTTTTTACGGTTTTGCAAAACTCAAAATAGGATTTGAATTAAATTTAAAGAAGTGAATGCACCAAAGCCATAAAAGCACACCTTATCCAACCAAAATCCTAGATACTATATAAAGAGGAGCCTAGAAATTTATCATCTCTTCTACCACCATCTTCACGCCAAACACCTCTTCACCATCACCATCTCTCTCTTTTCTTCTATCTTCTTCCATTACCTTACATCAAAATATCAAGATCTTTAATTATAACTCCAAATTTTCATAGGAATCCACTAGCTTATGAGAAGAATCAATAAGATTATCACCAAAATCAAAATATGTAGAGAGAAAAGAGAAAGAGATGAGTTCTTGAAAGAGGTATGTGCTTGTGTATGAGTAATTTGCAAATAGTTAGTTTTTGTAGACCCTTAATTTTTTATCCTGTCTGATCCGATATTTTATATAGTCCAAAATAATTTTTGTGATATTTTAATTAAATAATATTTATTTTAGTATTTATTATTTTTAATTTTTAATAAAAACAAAAATGGTAAAGTTAATAAAATAATAAATAATAATAAAAATAAAAAAATAAAAATAAAAATAAAAATCGACGATGGAAAAATCGATGATGAAAAAAATTTGTCACCGAAAATTGGCTTGGCCAGGCCAATTCACCCTCAGGAATTTTCTACGGCGAATTGGCTGGCCGCCCAGCGCCCACCCGCAATTTTCCCTCGCAGCTCTCGCAATTCCAGCCCGCAGCCAATTTTTTGCCAGCGCAATTTTCCAACGCAGTTTTTTTCAAAACCAAATTCTATTTGGTTTTGGTTTCTTTTCCTAATTAGTTTTAGTTTCCTTAGACAATTAGAAGTATGTTTAAGATTTTTCCTATAAATACCAAATTAAAACACATAATTAGGGGTCGAAAAATTTATTTTACTGAGGAGAAATTTTGGATTTTACTGAGGGGGAAATTTGGACTTTTGATCGGGGAGAAATTTTGGACTTGACCTTGGACTTTTGGATTTCTTCGGCCAACCTCAAGCTTGAAAGAACAAGAAACATTCATCAATCCATCAAAGGCAGCAACATTGCCTTTGCTATTGTTCATCCAGAAATTAGTTTTTGGTGGAACCAACTATGCAGGTTTGAATCTCTATTTTCTTTGTTTATATTTAGAGTAGCTTCATCAAATTGGATTAATTATTTTATCATACAAATTGATCAATTATTCTACAAACCATCCAAACTTTATTTGAAACCCTAAAAACTATTTTTCAAAATCCTAATTCCTTAATACCCGTAAAACATATTTTTGAAATCTGAAACCTTAATTACACTTTTCTAAAACCATAAAATAATAAACTATTTTCTTAAAACCCTAACCTAATCTCTAATTCAAACATCCAGTAACCTTATTTTTCAAATATCAAAATCTTTAACCCTAATTAATTCTTCTTTCTAAAATCATACAATAAGCATTATTCTTTTAAAAAGTAACATTAGTTTCTTCCTAATTAATTCGACCGCCGTATGGGCTCGTCGAAGGCGTCAATATTCATTTGTGAATTATGAGTCCGTGTATTTAACTTTCCTTTTTCCAATTGTTAAACATAAAATCCTAGAAACCTTATTTCATGATGTTAGTCCCAAACCCTAATTAAATCAAATTTTCAAAATCTTCACAGTAGCCTAAATAATAAATATAATAATTTTAAATTTTCAAAACCTTAAATGTTAATTAAAGAACCCTAAATTGAGAAATAAACTCTAAACTTATATATTTATTGCTTTATTTAATTTTAGATTTGATTATGTAGTTTATTATATGCTTTGATGGTTGATTTATGTAAAGGGCATGTTTCCGCCTATTGGTGGGTGTCCTATTTAGTTTAGACATGAACGATGTAAGGACATATTTTTATCCTCGAATGAGTGTCCATTTATTTATTTTGCTTGGACATTGCTTTGATTTTAATATAATGATGCTTTATTTCAATTGTTGTGTGTAATATGGATAATATTGTTATACGTAAGAATTTTATAATATTAAGACCTGCAAAGGAGGCCTGCTCCAATGAACCGGGCGTTGTGGGGGTGCTGGGTCATTTCTCACCTTCCCCACACGTACCCAACTTTTCGAACCCATTAGGGGGTTGGGGATTCCTTAGAAATCGAGCCATCCACTCCTTTCTTTTTTTTGGCCCTTCCGGCTGGCGACTCCATTTTTTTCGGGCTTAAGCCCGTGTTCTCTAAGGCCCCAAGCCTAAACAGTGCCGAAGTCACAAGAGCCATTCCATCGGGAGTGGGGGCAAAAATCCCCGCTCACAGTGGCTATTCCACTGGGGATAAGAGAAGTTGATTCCGTTGATCTTTATATTATTCTATTCTTTCTTATAATGATATTATCTATTACATCATATTAGATTGCTTTGTGTGCGTGAGTTAGGATGTCCGTGTTACCCGTGTTGTGTTATGTAAGGGATACCATACTTTCACTCAAGGTATAGAGATCGAGCATGGCATAACCACTCATAGCCCCGTACCGATATTTTTTATATAGTTCAAAATAATTTTTGTGGTATTTTAATTAAATAATATTTATTTTAGTATTTATTATTTATATTTTTTAATAAAAATAAAAATGGTAAAGTTAATAAAATAAAAAATTAAAAATAAAAATCGGAGACGAAAAAAATTCGTCATCGAAAATTGGCTTGGCCAGGCCAATTCGCCCGCAGGAATTTCCTGCAGCGAAATGGCAAGGCTATTTCACCGCAGGAAATTCCTGTGGCGAATTGGCTGGCCCCCCAGCGCCCGCTCTCAATTTTCCCTCTCAGCTCTCGCAATTCCAGCCCGCAGCCAGTTTTTCGCTAGCTCAATTTTCCAACGCAATTTTTTCCGAAATCAAATTGTATTTGGTTTTGGTTTCTTTTCCTAATTAATTTTAGTTTCCATAGACAATTAGAAGTATGCTTAAGATTTTTTCTATAAATACCTTATTAAAATACATAATTAGGGGTCGAAAAATTTGTTTTACTGAGGAGAAATTTTGGATTTTACTGAGGGGGAAATTTGGACTTTTGATTGGGGAGAAATTTTGGACTTGACCTTAGACTTTTGGATTTCTTTAGCCAACCTCAGGCTTGAAAGAACAGGAAGCATTCATCAATCCATCAAAGGCAGCAACATTGCCTTTACTATTGTTCATCCAGAAATTAGTTTTTGGTGGAACCAACTATGCAGGTTTGAATCTCTATTTTCTTTGTTTATATTTACAGTAGCTTCAACAAATTGGATTAATTATTTCATCATACAAATTGATCAATTATTCTACAAACCATCTAAACTTTATTTGAAACCCTAAAAATAATTTTTCAAAACCCTAATTCCTTAATACCCGTAAAACATATTTTTGAAATCTGAAACCCTAATTACACTTTTCTAAAATCATAAAATAATAAATTGTTTTCTTAAAACCTAACCTAATCTCTAATTCAAACGTCCAGTAACCTTATTTTTCAAATATCAAAATCTTTAACCCTAATTAATTCTTCTTTCCAAAATCACACAGTAAGCATTATTCTTTTAAAAAGTAACATTAGTTTCTTCCTAACTAATTCGACCGCCGTATGGGCTCGTCGAAGGCGTCAATATTCATTTGTGAATTATGAGTCCGTGTATTTAACTTTCCTTTTTCCAAAGCCCTAATTGTTAAACATAAAACCCTAGAAATCCTATTTCATGATGTTAGTCCCAAACCCTAATTAAATCAATTTTTTAAAATCTTCACAGTAGCCTAAATAATAAATATAATAATTGTAAAATTTTAAAACCCTAAATGTTAATTAAAGAACCCTAAATTGAGACATAAACTCTAAACTTATATATTTATTGTTTATTTAATTTTAGATTTGATTATGTAGTTTATTATATGCTTTGATGGTTTCATTATTGGATACCTCATTAGTTAAATTCTATGTAATTTAAATTGCTTTTATATTTTGGACCAATGTAAAGGGCATGCTTCCACCTATTGGTAGGTGTCCTATTTAGTTTAGACATGAACGATGTAAGGACATATTTCCACCCTCGAATGGGTGTCCATTTATTTGTTTTGCTTGGACATTGCTTTGATTTTAATATAATGATGTTTTATTTCAATTATTGCGTGTAATATGGATAATATTATTATACTTAATAATTTTATAATATTAAGACCTGTAAATGAGGCCGGTTCCAATGAATCGGGCATTGTGGGGGTGCTGGGTCATTTCTCACCTTCCCACACGTATCCAACTTTCCGAACCCATTAGGAGGTTGGAGATTCCTTAGGAATCGAGTCATCCACCCCTTTCTTTTTTTTGGCTCGTCCGGGTGGCAACTCCATTTTCTCCGGGCTTAGGCTCATGTTCTCTAAGGCCCCGAGCCTAAACAGTGCCGAAGTCGCAAGAACCATTCCACAGGGAATGGGGACGAAAATCTCCGCTCACAGTTTTCTTTGAATTTTAATGCTTGAATAAGTTAATTTGATCATTTTAATTGAGTTATTTGCTAAAGAATTGAATAAATGATATGTTGTGCAAAGGAAGATTGAAGAATCTCTATATGAATTTTACTTCAATTTTGTAAGAAATAAGTGTGATGATATTGTTCTTGGTTAAAGAGTGATGGTTATGGAGTGTTGATAACTAAATTTATTGCTAAAGATTTGATTAATTGTGTAACACCCCTATATCTTATATACATACCATACATATATCTCGTATATATATAATACGCATATAAAATATAAGGATTTTACTTCACAGTATTATTTAAACTCTTACTTTAGTCCACATCAATTATATTTTTAATAAAAGAATATTTTCCATTATCAAATATCATTCTTTTAAAAGTAACATTTACAAAACCATTATAATTTTCATTAGATTACATATATATAAATTTACATTGTCTTTTTTCAAATTCACTTATGTACATATACATTTTTATCAAAATACAACATAATAAAATTGTACATGCATACACCAACTTCTAGTTTATCTTGAAACACTCTTACTCTTCTCGTGGCATAACTGTTTGACTCTCATATCAACAATCTAATCACCTGCACGATTTATACAATCGGGCTAAGCTCGAAAGCTTAGTCATAATATATAAATAGCATATACATACATTACAAAAAATCACTCACAACACTAACATCATTTATCATCATATTCTTTGAATTTTCTTTATTATTATTAGCTTTATATTTATACTTATATATATATATATATATCATCCATAATTCTTAATATCATTATTGTCTACCACAAATACATACATAACCATGGGCCCAAATAACTAATACATCATTCAAATCTCAGAATTACTTTTTTGGTCCATAATAATACTATGTGTCTAGCTTCGAAGGCAAAATATCAATATAAAAGTCCAACTAGGCCTGGGTTTCCGACCGGTCTTTTCACCTAGCCCAACTTCAGGAACCTGTTTCTGAGGCTTACAACTCGGTCTTTTCACCTCAAAAATATTTTTACAATGACGCTAAGTGTCTAGCCTTATAGGCAAATATAGACATGCCGTCAAACACAGAACTCTGAAAATTGAATAACATACTAAGCACACAATTATTTCATATTTCTATTATCAATTTATTTCTCATTTTCTCATGATCAAGCTAGGCACATTGCCTCATTTATCTCATTTATATCAACATCATCATATAATCATAATGTATCTCATTTTATACAATCTAGCAATCACCAATGGCTTTACATAATATCTTTAATGTATACACAACAAATCACATTACCCAAACATTTTGGGTCATTTTTATATTTTGTACATAGTTCACATTTCATTCAATTTAGCCATTAAAAATGAATTTTCACAATGCATAATAATGCATACATAGCAATTCACATGTCTTAGCACCATGTTCATGAATACTTCAATGTATCAAGCAGCTTAACAAATTTTTCATCCAAAATGTGTTAGGCCAAATGTAATGCAATCACATTCCATTTATCAAGAGTTTGTACATATCTTAGAAAACACTCTAAAACAAGTTTTAAAACTTTCTCTAACCTTCTCTTTCAAGTTGCCCTTCAACACTAGGGTTGGGCAAACTACTCTCTCTCAATGCCTATACCAAATGTGATCATAAACAACCATTTAATATCGCATTCTAAGGCATTCTCAACATTAAATCATTTAAATAGAAATTGCAAATGAAAAATAAAAAAAGAGTTATTCTCAAATGACACATCCAACAACACGGGCGTGTTAATGACCGTGTCATTAACTCACTTATATAGAAGCTTTGACATGTCCAATGATATGGGCGTGTCACTACCCGTGTCATTCATTTTTCCTCACAGAAACTTTGACATGCCCAACAACATGGACGTGTTAATGGCCATGTCAATTATCTTATCTCACTGTAGCTACGACACACTCAGAGACATGGCCGTGTTAATAGTCGTGTTATCAACATTGAACTCGACACCATTGACACACCCAACGATATGGCAGTGTCACTGGCTGTGTCAAGCAAAAGTTCTACATTTTGAACTCTCAACCATATGAACACAATCATTCCAAACTCAACACTACAACACCTTTAATCATCATCTTAGTTTATATTCATAATTCACTCATCAATTCAACACTTATATAACTCCAACATATTATAATTATCATCTTATTCAATTAATCATCACTTTCTCTCATAACACATTCAAAGAAGAAGAAAGAAAAAAAATCTCTTCTCTATCAATCCAACCTTAAAAATCATCAATAGCTACTCACAATACCTTTATACACATCCAAATAAACATTAAAACATGCTAATACACAATCTCCAAAATCAATATGTCATTCTTCTATAAAATTCCAAAGAAACTTACAAAATGATAAAGGAACTTACCAATCGATAAAAAAAATTCTCAAAATCTTCACTTGAATCCTTGAGATTACTTCAATTCTTGGTGTATGAAAAAAGAAAGCTTCTAGCTCTCTCTCTCTCTCTCTCTCTCTCTCTCTAGCTCACGTTCAAAGAAGAAGAAGAAGCAAATTCCAATTTCTCTTCCTTTCCATCCTTATCTATATATATATATATATATATATATTATTCTTTTATATATGTTGTATATGTTTGGCATATGTATATGTCATATTTACTTCAAATATATTTCAAATATACATTTCACTTAAAATCCTTTCATTTTTCATTCAAATCATTTATTTAATTTATCCAACTTTAATTTATTTTATTTAATATTCAAAAATTAAAGGTATTGCAAATTGAGAATTGAGTAAAGTGTTTGATTTGAATTCTTTTTATTTGAAAGTTTGGTTTTTGGTTCATTTTTTTCATGGTTCTTAAATGCGTTTAGGTTTTTTTGACTTAAAATGCAAGTTGGAACAACTTTTGCTCACAAAAGGTGAATTTTTAAGTTTGTCAGATGCTGAAAAGTCCACACGGGCGTGTGGCTTTGATCAATATGGCAATGTAAATTATTCAACTTCTATAACTCTACTTTCAGTAACGTTTTGGTATACAAGGGCGTGTAGACTTCTTAGGCACGCCCATGTGTAACCCTAATTTTCTTCTTTTTCAACCCCAAAAACACTTTATTTCTTATGTTAATATAATTTTCTTATTCAATTAACATTTATAACATAATTATTACTCAAAAATATGCATTTTTGTCAAATTAAAGTTAAAATTTTGAAAATATCTACAAGTTTATTTGCAAAGAAGCCTTAATTTTGTAAGTATTAGATAAGAATTATAGTGTCATTTTATTGACGTGATATGTAATTTAATATTATTAGAGGTGAATAAGTAATAAATTGCTCAAACCATACTGATGTTAAACCTAGCTTAGGGTTGAATAGCTAGCCAAAAGGTGAATATTCATAGTAAAAGTGGACACATCGTGCCACCAATGATAGTGGGCATATTTGCCAAACATACACTTGGCAATGGGTCTTTGGCCATATTTTTTATATGTATAGTAAAATTTATTTTAAAAAATTTTAATAATTTTTATTAATATATTTTTTCATATCTTATTTTATTTTTATTTTTTTAAGTGTTACTTATTTTTTATAATTAAAATTAAAATTTTCTCTTTTATAAAAAATTATGATTTTTATATGATGAAAAATAATTTAAAATATTAATTTTTATTATTTTATTATAATATGTTTATTTTAATATTAAAATTTTAAAAAAATTAAAGTAAAATATTGATTGTAGTAAGGGAAGGGGTATTTTTTTAAAAAAATTATTTTATTAAAAAATAAGATATTTTTAAATTTTTACATCAATGTTTTATAAAAGTATAAATAATTTTAATTTTTATAGTATTTTTATAATAAAAATTATTTTTTAGGGTAGTTATCTAAACATTCTCTTTTAATAAGGGCAATTTATTGGCCACTTTTCTTTTATACATCTTTTTTTTTTTCATTTCTACAATTTTGCTCTTTTTTTTATCTTTTGTACGTATTTCAACAATGATTTTTTAATTTTTCTATTTTATTTTTTAATTTATATTTATATTTATATTTATATTTATATATATATTTATATTTATATTTATATTAATAAATAATTTTATTTTTCTCAGATATACACAAAATATATAAATATATACACAATATATATTATATATAAAATACATACATAATAAATATAAACATTCACGCAATATCAATACAATATCTACGTAATATATTTTATATTTTTTAATTTTATTTTTTTAAATTTTATATACACATAACTTTCACTCAACATACACACAACATACATAATGAATATATAATATACACACAACATATACACAATATCTATATAATAAATTTTTATTTTTTAAATTTTAACTTTTATGTGTATAATATGTAGAATTTATTTAAAAATAAATTTAAGAATTTTTATTAAAATATTTTATATATTTTACTTTTTTTATATAATTTTTTATTTGAAATTAAAATTAATTATTTTTCTTTATAAAAATTTAATATATTTTATTTATTAAAAATATAATTTAAAATATTAATTTTTATTATTTTTATTTAAATATATTTATTGAACAGCAAATTTTGAAAATAAAGAGATAAAAATTGAAATATATATTGTTTGAAGTGAGGGGAAGTGGTATTTTTGTAAAGAAAAAATGTTTGAAGGAATGTGATATTTTTGTTAAAAAAAATTTGAAGTTTTTTGAATTTTTTTCTGAAAATATAATATTTTTAAAATAATTTTTTAGGATAATTTTGTAAAATGCCCAAAAGTAAAAAAAAAAAAAAATTATGCTCTCAATTTTCACTCAGACCACATAGATTTTCTCATGTATAATTTATTTAAACAGCACATAATTGAATTTTGCCGAATTCTATAAAATTGAATATATAGAACTGAAATGCATTTTTTTTAATATCAAACATAAATATAAAAAATAAAGATATTTTAAAATATTTATAAATCTTTCTGTACCGAGAGTGTCTTTTGCTTCAAATTAATTATTTTAAAATGATTTACGAAATTGTTTAAAAGTTCAGACTTCAGATGTGTTCGAATATAGAAGTTACGATACACCAGCAGTGAATTGAACGCAGATCCGCACCATGGCAGGATACTAATCTACCACTAGTCTACTGGTGCTTAACTGTTACAATTTTTTAAATTTTTTTATAAATTTATTACAACAACTTGATAACTAGTGTAAAGTAAAAAAAAAATAATTGCAAATTCTATGGTAGTTAAGGATTGGATGATAAGGAATGGCAATGAATCTATAAAATATTATTCAAATTTATTTATAAAGAATATGAGTAAATTATAAATAATTATTGATGAATATAAATAATATTTTTATTATCTATTATCGTTTTAGATAGAATACAAATTCATATTTTTGAAAATCCACTGAACTTGATTATATAATATTTATTTATATTAATTATAATTTATTAAATTTTAATTATATATTTATTATGTTATGTCTTAATTATAAAATTATATGATATGTAATTATTTTAATAGAATTATATTATAGTACTTAATTTTTATTTATAATTATTTGATTAGGAATATTATATTTCAAGTTGTAAATGAGTCCAGTTTGGCTCGGTAAAAATTCATTCAAGCTCAAGCTTGAATTGTTCATTTGTTAAATGAACCAAACTCAAACCAATAAATATTTGACTTATTAACTTGCGAGCTGGTTCATTTAAAAAGCTCTTGAGTTAAGAATTCAAGATAACTCATTTATGTTGAATTAGAAATATAAATAATTTAATTTATATATTAAATTATGTATTTAAATATATTAATTTTTAAACTAATTTAATTTATATAATTTATTACATATTATATGTGATAAATAAATTAAATAATATAAAATAAGTAATTTTGATATTACACAATAATTCAATTTAATAAATTTTATTTGAAATTTTTTCATCTATTATATATTATATTTTTAAATTATAAATATTGATACTTATTTAATAGTGGGTGAAAGTGATAATATTATAAAAATATAATAATTTAAAATATATTAAATATTTAGTGCAATATATAAGTAATGTAAATAATTCAATAACTTAGTAATTTATAATTGAATATAAAATTATAGTAATATAATATTTTATTTTTTTCAGTATGAAAATAATTAAATTATTCATCCTTAATAAAGATATTATTATTTTTAGTATTTCTGCTTTAAAAATGTAGAAAAGATTAATAAAAAAATAAAAATTAAAACAATTTATTTAGCTTATTAAACTTAGTTAAATCGAGCTTGAGTTTGAAATATGTGATATATGAGCTGAATCGATGCAAGCTCGAGCTCGACTTAAACTAAACTCAAGTTTGACTATTTCTTAACGAACAAAACTTGAGATTTTCAAACTCGGCTCGACTCAGTTACAACCTTAATTATACTTATTATATTTTTTTAAAAATTTCAAAAAATATAATTCAATTTGATTGGAATGCAGCTTCTAGAAAAAGTAACATATGAATATCATAATTTCTCAAAAAGCAACTTCAAAAAATAACAACAAATCTATAAATACTTTTGTTCCATTTAGTGTTTTCTCTCCATTCTCTCTCTAGTGGTGCTCTTCCTCTAGCTTCAATCTTGGTCTAGGGCTATTGCTGGCTAAATAGCCAATGACAACCCTAGACCTCTCGTATTTTTTTTCTATTTTTTATTATTTTCTTTTTTTCTTATGTGATTTTTATGGTTGAGCTTTGAATTTTACCTTATGTGGCTTTTTGTATTGTCACCCATGATAGGCTCTTACAGTCTAGAGACATCTCCTCGATGGTGGAGCTTTTGTGAAAACTCTCTCTATTGTGGAGTTGGCTTTAGGATCTAAGTTTATAAGTGATTTTTTGTCTACAAAATAAATCTTATCTTCCTTTATGATTTTACAAGTTATTGTGCTCTTCTACCTCCTTGTGTTTACTTGGTCATTGCTCTAGCTTTCTAGCCAGTTTGCAGAGAAGCATGTTGTCTCTCCTTAGCTCACTTTCAAGGTCCAATATGAGTTATCTTCCTACTAGTCCTATAGATTTAGTGTAATATCCCAAAGTGTGCCCTAGAAGTTTTGATATAATTGTTGTTTTATTTGGATTTAATGTTTATGTTTTATTTGGGAAGAGAAAAGAAGTGAAGAGGGTGTATATGTTGTATATATGGAAATATATACAACATATACACAAGTCAAAATGGGATGGTCAAAGAAAGATATTTATTGATTTTATTTAATGAATGGAAAAATGGGAAAAGTAAAATGAGTGGAAGAGAATTATTTGAATATTTTATTGATATTGCTTGGTGGAGATTTGAGTGGAGATTAGATATTTGACTTTGCTTCTTCTTCTTTTTCATCTTTCTTCTTCTTTCTTTGTGGTTTGGCCGGCACTCACCAAAGACAAGAGAGCAAGAGAGGGTTTTTGATTTCTAAGAGTAAATTGAAGGAAGATTCAAGAGATTAAGTTGAAATTGTGAAGTTTCATCAACTTTGGTAAGTTCCCTCTTGATTTCTTTTGTTTTGATTGAAGTTGTGGTTGAGTTTGATTGTGGATAGTATGTGTTTGTTTGATTTTGGTGTGTTTAAGAGTGTTTGGTTCAATTGATTTTGGATTTTTGGGGTTGGATTGAAGGAAAGAGTAAGTTTGTTGGAAGAGAAAGTGTTGTGGTTGTGTTTTGAGTTTGTGATGATGGTTATGAAGTGTGTTTGATGTATGTTTGAGTTGTTTTGAGTGTTTTTGTAAGTTATTATGGTTTATGGGTATGTTTAATTAAGTTTGTTTGAAGTGGAAAATGGTGGAAGTAAGAGATTTGTTGGTTATGTTGTTATTGTTGCCGGAATCTAGATTTTTGGCCTGACACGCCCATTAGCACGGCCAGGTCTTTGGGCGTATCAATGGTTCTATTTTCTGGATGGGTAACACGAGCAGTGACACGCCCATGTCACTGAGCGTGTCATAGCTACTGTGTTGGTGAAGGATTGACACGGCCATGAACACGCCCGTGTTGTTGGACGTGTCAATATTTCTGTGAGACAGAATGTATTACACGTTCAGTGACACGCCCGTGGTTCTAAGCTTGTCAAAGTTTCTGTGTTGTGGAGTTAGGGCACGGTCTGGGACACGCCCGTGTTGTTGAGCGTGTCATGTTTAGAGTTTGCCCTAGTTGGTTCTTAGCTTTATTATCTTATATGTATTTCTAAGTGAGTGTGTATGATTACTTTTGGTTTAGGTTGTGAAGAAGTTGAATTGCCCTAACCTAAGTGTTGAGGATTCTTGGAGGAGGAAATGTATAGATTGGTGTGAGTTGGTTTTGAGGTAATTACAAACTACATGGTTGCATACATTTACATAATTTTGATACTTAACATATTTGATTGTACATATGTTAAGTAATTGATTACATTGTTAATACATTTGATGAATGTTATGATTTGTATAATGTGAGTGATTGATGAGCATTTAAAATGTATGTTAATGCAATTGGTTGTGTACATTTGAATGATGAATTGAGATATAATGAGTTGTGCAGCCAATGTGATTGGTTATGATGATTCAAATAAAATAAGTGGGGCATGTTTGCCTAGATGATGATATTCAATGCAATTAATTGTGTATATTCTATTAATGAGATGAGGAGCCATGGTTGTTGGCTATAATGATAATGATGCAAATGAGATGATTGAGGCATGGTTGCCTAAGTGATGATGAGAAAATGAAAATGAAATTGATAATGAAATAATGAATGAATTGTGTGTCTAATGTGTTATTCCATTTTCAGAGTTTTGTTGTTGGTGGCATGCCTATAGTAACAATCTCTTGAAGTTAGGTTAGGCTTGATTGTAACACCCCTTCCCAACCTACATGTGTAAGCCGAGTAGAGGCGCCACACTATCCTAACGTTGCTACCAATTTACTTAGTTAAATTTTGGTTCTGATTTTTTTACAGAAATTTTGCCATAGTTTCGCCTAGAAATTTGGATCCCAAATGTCGACAAAACTTGTTTTTCTGATTTTTGAAAACACTTTACACAGACCAATGTGAATACCACCAAATTTAATGCACTCCGAATGAATCCACCTTATACCCTCAACTACAAACCTGCAAGAAGAGTTCACACTTCTAATACAACATAAAGTAAAGGTTTATGATTATTACATACTACTAACATACAATTATAACATAGAAATTCTCTTTTATATTTATTCATATACATGCCACAATTATCAACTCATATTGGAACTAAAAGATCTACCCCTGAGATTTGCTGTGGTCTGGTCGTTGCTTTCCCCAAGATTTATCTACTGCTCCGAACCTACGAGTCAATAAAAACTTAACTCGCTGAGCGTTGTCGCTCAGTGGGTACTTTACCAATAAAAATAAAAGTAGTATATGAAAGTATTCAAAATCAAAGGAAATAATTAAATCAACAATCAACCAACTTTATACCAATAGAAATCGTGATACATTCCTTATGATATGCTTTCAATAATGTAAAATCATAATTCAAACTCATTTGCATTATATAGTTTAACGAAAAATATAACTTTGGCTCAGGCTCTACTGGTATATAGGGAACCCTAGTGATAAGGCAGTGGGCCTCCCCACTATAACATAGGTGGCCCTCACCACCGATATCATATCACAGGAATGGGCCTCCCCATTGGCTTCAGTGGCCTCACCACTGAATAAAATATCATATCACAATAATGAGCAGTACTGCATGCGTTAGTATAGTGCACCATACCCTTATCTACCACTCCCACTATCCAGTAGAGCACAAAGATTAAAATGATTCAATTTAAGACTCAAACTTCATTTTAGAATGATTCAAGAAATCATTTTAAATTCTCATCGCGCTTTGCCATTTACGTCGCTCACCATATTCTTTGGTCAAACCGTTATTCTTTTTCACATATTTAACATCCACAATAAACATATCAAACATTTCAAAGCATTCCTCAAAAGATCACAAATTGACCAAATGAATAGTGTTGCGGCGAGAAAAATCGGCAACGCAAAATGGCATGACCAAATGAATAGTAAAATCTGGATTTTTCGTCAAACTTTCAGTCCACTTCAGTCATGCATTTGACCAAGTAAATGATCTTATTTTTGGCTGAAATTTTACAGAAAACTTATTTCATATGTTGACTAATTGCATGTAAAATTTCATTGAAAAATTCATTCATTAGCTACCTCAAACAATTGCCACAAAAAGATCCAGAAAGCTGTCATTTTATGACCATTTTGGCCCAAACATATGAAATACATAGGATAGTGTATTTTTCTTTTGCAAATCAATATGAAGGCTTCTTTAATGATAAAGTGAAGATTCAAACACTTCCCTTTGATAACTTTTTCATGTTTAACTCAAATCAAACTAATTAAAGTTCAAAACAACTTACCAAATCAACTTGCCAAATTTTCTCAAAACATTTGGTTTCAATTAAATTTAAACAACCCAAAATTAATTATTCAAAGGTAAAGTACCAAACCTTATTTCTTTAATTCCTCTTAGCTTTTCATTCTTCTCCTTCCTTAATTCTTTATTTCTCCTTCAATAAATTCAAGATATAACATAAACCTTAGAAATTTAAAATAATAAGTTATCCTCCATTTCTTTTCAACCGAAACCCTAATCCAATCTTATTAAACTTTATACATCTTGATTCTTCCATTTAATCAATTAATCTCATTACTTACTTAAAATTTTTCCAATTCCACATAAAGACTTTAATCTCCAATCTTCCAATAAATATATAAATACATAAAATTGATACTAAAATTAAAGTCTACATACTTGAAAACCTTAAAACTTACCTTGAAAAATCAAACTTGGAAAAAAAAACTTGGAAGTCCTTTGGTATTTCCTATTGTGGCCGAAATTTGTAAGTGGAAAAGAGAGAAATTGGTTCTTCATTTCATGATATATATATATAAGGGAAATGATGATCACCTTATGTGTTGGATAAATCCTTTAAGACCACTTGTCCACCTTTCTCTTTCTTCATTTAATACTCATGCTAAATGGTTACTTTTGATTGGCCAACAAGAGATTTTTATAGTTTTCTTTCCCATTACTTCTTCCCACTTGTCCCTCTTTCCATTGGATACCCTAAAGTTGTCCCGTGTTACCCATACGGTCCCGCCATGAAACCGGGCCCACATTACGTTCCGGCGATTAATCGGTCATATCTTTTAAACCGTACAGTTCCACGAGTTAAACTACATATAGTTTTGATCCTCTCGACCTCTACTTCCTATTTATAAGGTCTATTTTAGGTTTCCAAGTCATTTTGAAAATTACCAATAAGCCCTCAACTTTTTACAAAATTCCCTTTAGGTCCTTTCTTTGCTCGGGTTTTCTTTCGGCTCCGTTTCTACTGACAATCATTTCATATTTAACCCCTCGACATCCTCTACGTACTCATGTTTTTATTTCCTACTTTAATTTCATGTATAACTTTAATTGATAATGACCAAAATGCCCCTAGTCAAAATGTCTTCGTTTTTCTTTAACGGGACATTTCCTGGAAAAACCGTTACTCGTCGTTGCGATCCAATTTTTCTCTACACTCCATTTTTGGAATCTGTTATATGCACTATTAAGAACATCCAGTGCAACTTTTTTTGAAATTACATTTATATCCCCAAAACTTTTGAAAATTACAACTAGGTCCCTTTGGTCATACAACCTTATCTAGGGCTGTTATCAAGAATTATCTTCTCCTTTCCCCTTCTCTCGCTATGCACGTGACTACTCTACATAAATGCGGTAGGCGGATGTGACATTGATCCTTGAAGCCAAGTTGGGTTGAAGTTTAGCATGCTTAACTCCCCTTGAAGCTTGGTTGGGTCTAGTCCTTGAAGCCTAATTGAGATGTTACAACCCTTGAAGCTAAGTTGGGTTTGGTTCTTGAAGCCAAGTTGGGTTGATACTTAGCATGCTTTGTTCCCCTTGAAGCTTGGTTGAACCTAAATCCTTGAAGCCTAGTTGGGATAATGATAATGATAAATGTGATAATTGAACCAAAACATTAACTCTGAAAGTTGAATGGTATATTAGTGTCTTTGGGCCCATGCTTGTCTTTGTTTCAATGTGATTCTTGAATGGTGAAACCAATGAATAATGAGATACATGTTTGTGAGATATAATGTTATGAGATGATTATAATACATAAGTATCTTATTGAAAATGAATGTGGCATGGGAAGCTATGTTGAGTAATGAAACTATGAAGATACAACATGAATGTTTTGATATGATATTGAACAATGTAAGGTTTTGAAATATAATATTCTTTTGAATAGTGTATGAAAATTGATTGTGTGACATTAGCATTGCATTGAAGCATAATATTATTGTAGTTTGTACCACTAAGCCGTTGGCGTAGCGCGAATGTGATTCATCGCTCAAGTAACAGGGAAGAACCGGAGAGTTCCTCTAGGCCGAATAGAGTCTAGATTTTGATGTATTGATAGTGGAGCTTAAAGATCAAAGACATACTGCCAAACATGTATATATTTTATGTTTTGTAAAACTTGAGTTTTGATGTATATGTATTTGTAAATATTTGTTATATTTTCCACTGCGTTTTGAATAAACATTTTATCTATTGTGTTTTATAATATAACTTAAATGTTTTAAATTTGTTCATATTATTGTAAAAGAAGTAAGTCGTTTGTTTAGTAAACCGTGGCATTTCTATATTCAGTATACGTATATTACGATCGTAATAGCATGCTGTGTACGTATACGGAGTATAGAGGTGTTACATTTAGTCTTCTTGGCCTTCTTTCCCCCTCACCTCTTTGTGTTCTATTATTTGAGGATGATAAGGACTTTTGGTTGATATTATTTTTTTTACCACATGGTTTTTGCCCTTGTTTCTTTGATATGCCTCAATTCTAGCTTAAAGCCTTTATTTTGTGAGGGGTTTTATTTTTCTAGGTTTGAAGCTTGTTAATCATGGGATAGTTTGTTTTATGTTTTGTGGTCCGCCATTTGAGGTACCAAGGTCTAGAGCTGTAAATAGCCAAGCTACTCAAGTTCGGCTCAACAAAAGCTCGTTCAAGCTCGAGCTTCAACTGCTCTTTTGTTAAATGAACCAAGCTTAAATTAAAAAATACTTGGCTCGTTAGCTCGCAAGTTGGCTCATTTAAAAAACTTGTGAATTAAACTCATAAACTAGCTCATTTATTATGTTGGATTATAAAAAATATATAATTTAATTTATATATATTAAATTACGTATATGAATATATTAATTTTTTGACTAATTTAATTTATATAATTTATTAATATATAATATATATGATAAATAAATTAAATAATATAAAATATAAAATAACATAGTAATTTATAGTAAAATATAAAATTATAGTAATACAATATTTTATTTTTATTAATATATAATTATATCATTTATTTTTCATAAAAATATTAATTTTAGTATATTTTTTATAAAAATATAGAAAATATAAATAAAAATTAAAATAAGTTCATTGAACTTGTTAAACTTTTTTAAATCAAGCTCGAATTTAAACTCAAAATACATTATATATAAACTGATTCGATACAAACTCAAGCTGAGCTCGGGCTCGATTTAAATTTTAGTTCGAATTTAAATTCGACTATTTTATAACGAGCCAAAATTGAGCTTTATAAAACTCGGTTTAATTACAGCTCTACCAAGGTCCCTGTTTATGCTCTTTTAAGTTCAAGAATTTTTCTTTACTGATAATAAAAAAAACCTTCAAAAAATAACTTGCTTGCCTTGACATGATTTTATTTTCCATTAATAGATAGTTTTTCACTGTTATTGTTTTTTCCATGAGTCGGAAAAAAGGATCGCGCGCGTCAAAAATATGGATAACCAACATGGAGCTGTCATGGTTGTGACAAGTCTATTGAGCTTCTCATCTCAATAGCAATCCCATAATTTACTTCATGAAATACCAGAAGCTAGGATAAAATTCAAAGCAAACTCAACATTACAACAATATATTACATTCTTTAACTATTGAGAACAGATGTATGGCACCACCCCTTCGAAGTGGATTAAGCAAAAGAGAAAAAATAAATAAATAATTATGGTAATATTTCTGGAACATTTAGTTCACATTCCACCACCAGGAATACTTAATCACCTCTATTCTCTCTATTCCAGCCAATAGATGCCAGAAATGCTTCATCAGACAGCCGTCTCATATTCTCGCCACCACTTTGTGAATGCAAACAGGAACTTAAACTAGCCTGTCCACACATTAAGCTTGCAATCTCACTCTGTTTAATATAATTTTCAAATGGCATGTTGGTCGCATCAGCAACGTTCATTAGGCTCAATCCTGGGGAGTCCAATTGCATGTCCTCGCGATCAGGATCACAATTTAGGTCAATTTGTCCAGCACTAGTTTCAGGCACCTCAGGTTGCTTTCTGTTTTGATTTCCTTCATTTTCGGAATTATTTGTAGGCAATAGTAAATGATTAAATGGGCCAATCATGTCAGATTCGTCTTTGTGGTCATTGTTGTCCTGGAAAGTTTCTGCTTCACGTTCTGATTGGCGTTTCTTCTTTCGCAGCATGAGGGTTTTAAAGCGACGCTTTACAGTCATGCACACATTGCATGTGCATGTAGGTTTGTGCTTGCCCTTACCACTAGGTGGCTGAATGCACACTATGCAAGTACAACCAGGACGGTGCCGGGGATGCTTTGTAGTGGCTCCAACTGATGGAGCACCTGAGTCACCTATACTGTCCCCTAAAACTGCAGCAATAGCCAGAGCATCTAAGCCAGAAGGCTCACATTCAGGGGATGGCCTATGTCTCTCCAGGATCCTTCGCTTCTTGAAATCTGGAAAAGGGTATTGTGGGTATGAGGAAAAAAAATAAGGGACAATTTTAAGATTCACCAATGATGAAAATGATACATTCCAATTGAAAATCTTAATAAAGGTATCACTAAGACAATTTAATTCCCACAACCCCCATGAGACTGATGAAATCTCATGATGCAAGTAACAAGATAGAAGTAATAAGATTATTTAAAAAATCTGATGAGGTCATTATACTCAATTCTTTGTCTAAATGGAGGATTAACCTCAATCATGCCACAGTTAAATATATTGACTTCTATTTATAGACCAAAAATGCATTGGACAACTCATACCTTTGCTCACTCTAAGAAGATTATCCAAATACTTTGGACTCACCTCTGGTGCATAACACGCACACCTAGAAGCATTATAGACCAGCAAATAAATAAAAAAGCTATCTCTGATTTTTCACATGAAATCTTCGAAAATATGAAAGAAGAAAAAAAAAAAAATATATATATATATATATTCAAACCTGCTTGAATCCCAAACATTGTCTGAACAGGTCCACTTTGGAGGAAGAAGAGCATCCTCTGGCAATTTTCGCCATTTGGCGCAATCATCACATTGAGCCCATTGTTCCTGTCCGCTGGTTAAAGTTTCAACAAATTATACTTGGCACTTTGCTAAATGTGCATTTCCTTCCAGATGAAAAATCTACCAACCACAGTACATTGCTCTAGTGCATCCCACCAGAAAGGATGAACAAAAATATGCAGATAAACTTACCCTGATGGTTGATCAGCAAATATGGTCCTCTTGCCAAAAACTGGTGGCTCCTAAAATGAAATAAACAACATTCATTATATATTTCATAAAGAAAAAGGGTAGAACTTAAAAATGCATTTCTCCAATATGGGCAAATATTGAGGATATTTGCTTAATTTGAAATTTAATTTACATATCAGTGAAACTTTATTTGTTTCAATCAGGCTACAGGAAAGTAGGTCAATCTGGTCCTTTTATCACGTCTCCATAAGGGACACAAGTAAGAATCTTGCTTGATGAGGGGGAAAAAAAAAAAGAAAAGCCTTAATCATAATTCCTAAAGGAAGAAAAAGGATGAGTCTCTGCCCTAAATGGCAGTGGCATGTTATGAGAAGTCCAGGCAGCATTCTACAGCTTGCCATGGGGAGTGTTAGAGATAGAAAGAGGGCTGCCAGTAATGCTTTTAATCAAATTTTGCATCTTTGTTCACAATATAGATGTGAAGTAGAGAAACCACCGACACGTGTCTTTGCTTGAAATTGGTTGAGTTGTTTTTGGAAAGAATGGGGGTTTCATGTATGAAGTGAAGCTGATCAAGATACTTGGGATAGTCATATAGATCTGTATGATGCATCCCTTGCTCCCCTTCACTTTTTCTGGAATTAAAATGATTGGTGTCTAACATCTCACGTTTTAATGTTCTTTCTTTTCACGTACACTCTCTGCTTTGGTTTGGACATCTTGGACATGAACAGAATGGCTAAACTTTAATAGAAACATTTTTATGCAGTCCAAGTTTCATCGACAAAAGTCCTGCCATTAGGAACCTAAGGACCACCAAATAAGCTTTTTGTTGTTCTCTTAACAGCACCTGATAAAAAGTATCACATTTACCAAATTGAAAGGTTGGAACATACTGAAGCTAAATGTTCTAGTGGAATTGAACACCATTCAATTTACCCTTGCAAATCCATTAGACTATCACTCCATATGTAATTGAGATTAGATAAACAAACAAAAACATTGAACAAGAGAAACTTACATCATATTCTTCAAATTCATGGTCCTCAATAGTGACAATGGTTGGCTTGACATTAGGGGCTGGGCGAAGCAAGTCCTGTGCTTCTTCCCATGTAAGTCGCAGCTCTAAAGCATCTTCACTATGCATGAGTAACCTCTTATTCTTAGGTCCAATATTTCGAGTCTTCTTCTCTGATGTTGGTTGCTGTAGTGTGTCCCCATTTACCCTGCCTCCGTGATTCTCACTCTTGTTCCAGCCAATATCCCCATCAGCTTAATTCAAAAATTCAGACAGTGGATTTAGGTCAGACTCTTGTTTCTTTTAGTGGTCTGGAAAAGATTAGAATTACCACTTACTGTAACAATACCAGAAAAAGAAGTTTCTACCAAGGCAGCACTTGGAAGTGCAGATGTCGGGGCATCCTGTTAATGTAACAGGAGTATTAAGAATACAAAATTTGGTAACACATAGAAAAGACAAACGGCAACTGAAAGTAAAAGTAAAAAAGAGTGACATGATCTGTGGTTTAACCTGTGTATCTAAAGAGTTGTTTGTCGACTTGCGAAATCCTATGACAAGTTTGCCTCCAGGATCTATCCGGCTAAATGTTACTGCAATCAAAAAGAGGTAAATTTAGAAAGAGAAACATGAGATAGGGTACATATTCAGATCAAGTGAAGGAGAATGAAGCAAAAATATAACATAATATGACAAAACCAGAAGAAAATATAACAAGTACGTGCACCAGCACTAGTGCATTTCTTTCAGGGGTAAAAGATTTAATTTTTATACAAATGGAAAGATCCTATGGGTAGATTTCAAGCAGAATTTCTACATTTATGGGGGAAAAAAGTGAATATTCCGTCAATGTTAAAACTGAACCAATCAGCTTGGTCCCTAGAAGATTTCTGTATAAAACTTTTCATTATTAGAGCTACATTTATAATATTATTAAACTATATCTGGAGCAATCATGTATCAATGTTAACATTTATGCAGGAATGTAATCAAGGTATTAACATTTAACCAAGAACCAAAAAGCATACTTGTATCACCCGCTCGTAGTTGCATAGATTGTATACATGGGGTTACACCCTCCAAGACATACATCCTACTGTTGTTATTGGGCCAAAATCTGAACTGAAACGTCCATTCTCTCCCCTTCACATCTTGAATCCTTAAAGGATGGCCTTCAGATTGAGAAATAGGAGGAAAATATGCCTGCATCGGCTTACAATTTACAGAAACACGAGAAAAGGGAAAGGGAACAGGAAAGGGAAGGAAAAGGAGCACTAAGAGGGGGAAAAATGAAGGACATGGACTATACGGGTTAAAACTTACTTCAGCACATGCTTTTGGGAGAACTAAACGACCAATTCGACCAGCATCACTGGCACTGAGAACCTTCTCAAACAATGGCACAATGTTGGAATTCAGACTGGTAGATAACATACTTAAGGTCAACAGCATTGCTAGACTAAATGATAAACAAGAACATATATTTCACATAAGCAGGAACATCAAACAAATTTAACATAAAAACTAAAGGATACTGTCCAGATAATTGCTGCAGTTCTTGATCAGTAATCCTTGGCCAGTAACGGGGAAGTAACTGATTCTTCCCCCTCCCCTCTGCAGGTGGTCTTGCAATATGCAGCTCAGGAACCACAGCCTTATTGATCTCTGAACTCCCAGCTACGCCAGATTTTGAGAGCTTGGGCAATATTGGGCGAGATCTTTGTCCTTGCTGGAAGGGGGGATTTTTGCTTTGCTCCTTTCCTTCAACAACCCCATGAGGATAGGGAACAAAATTTGCAGTGCGTGATGGAGCACCCAATGACATAGTCAAAGATGACTGAGCAAGTGGTGCATGGACATCCCTCATATCAAATATTGATCGAAGACTATCTGGTTGGGTAAATCTGGATTGCCCTGCAGATGACTGAGTTACATTTGAGAAGCCTGAGCTAGCATCCCCAATAGGATGCATGATCTCCTCTTTTCTCAATTGCCCCAGACCTGCACTTGCATTACCTTCCTCAGACTGACGTGATAAACGGGGTTCATTAGCCTCCATGAGCCTGCACAATTGTGCAAGTTTTATCTCATCAAGAGTACGACCAGCCACTCGATTTTCTTGACTAGATTGAAGATCACCAACATTACTTGTTACTAATGAGCCAAAACCATTAGGAATTTCATCATTATGGATCTACAACACAAGAAAAAAAGATGAAGCAACAAATTAGGAGAGCTGCACATCTCAAACTGCAAATTCTACAACACCTGTAGGCAAAGTTGTGATTAAATGCTAAAATCATGTCAATAAACCAACTCATAGGGATCAACAAGTGCATGTCAAAACTTGCTATAAGTCAGAGATAAGTTTCTAAAATTAATCAGCTCTATCCCAAGTCCATAATAACTAACCGTACACAAGCAAGCAATAACCCTGAACCCATATGATTTACAAAATAATTTTGGTAAAGCAGAGCAAGATGAGCCACAATCAAGGCCTAAAGTAACCAAAATTAAAATGTTGATATTCCATTTTGATATTGGTATATTGATGAGCACATAAAACAAACTAACAAAATTTCACTCCATATGCTGGCAGTATGACCAGTAGCACTGGAAAACTAAAATAAAGTAAGTCATTACACAAAATCACAAACATTTTTTGACCATTGGAAATGCCAGAAGAAACTCATCATACCGAGTGAAGTCGAGAACACTTTGCACAGCTAGTACAACCAACACCCCCATAATCCAAAAGTACAACCAAAAACTCAGAAGCTATGCATCCACAGTGGAGGCGCTGCCATTTGAATTTCAATTAGAATTTAAAAGTTCAATAAAAAATGAGAGAATTTAGAAAAAATAAATCAACCAGATTATCAGCTTACCTTGTTGCATATGTAACATTCCCTCCAACCAGAATCCTCCGAGTGGAACGTATCACAGTAAACTGAATTCTCATAAGCAGATCTGCAGTATAAGGCGCATCAAGTAAAATTAACTATAATAAGTTGAAAATTAATATATATATATATGTATATATATATGCTACAATGAATCAGAGACAGAATATTGCTTAGTCTGAGGTAAAAGATCTCACAATACATGCATAGTTTTTGCTATTAGCATGGAAGTTACAATTTTGAAAAAGCAAAGAAATATTATCTCATAACAGCACCAAGCATAGGAAAGTCACTGTGAAGATGACTATAAAGCTTAAAGTAGTCAATAAGTTCACAAAAAGAAAACCAGCAATAAGTGTCAAAAGGCTTGAAAAAAAGACAAACAATTTCAACTCTTATTGACTGACATCTGTTGAATGCCATTAGAGAAGGCTACTTCTTCCTTAAATGTTGGTATATGATAGAGTGGATTGTCCAGGACAAATTCATACATATGCACATTAATACAAGTAATCACTTGCAAATAATTGCACTATGCATATCCAAAGAATTAGGCAACTGGCAACATTACAAACATAACAGCACTGATCAAACATGTGAATCTAAAATAACTGTTAGTTTTATAAATACATATTATTATCATAGACTTTAAGCCCCTTTTTCTCTGCAATCTGTTTACCCAGTAAATAAGTCATTTTCAGCCCCAATTATAAGACCAACTCAGTTCAGAATGTTGTGAATATAAACAGATTACAGGGGCATCTTCTGAGGAGTTCGTCATTCTTTATGTGCTCACAAACATCAATTTTTTCAATCCAATTAGATTTCCTTAACAAATTTTTTCAACACTTCCAGGATAGAAATTGAAAGATGATTATAATTATAACAATCTTCGTAAGCTGCTTTTGCTGTGATTAAAATGGATCACTATTGCTACTGTAACATAATTATGGTTCTCTTCAGTCTAAATCATAATATCCCCATTCTTTTCTTTTTCTTTTTTTTTTATTGTAACTATAATTATAATTAACATACGATACCATAATCATAATGTATCATAAAAAAGAAATTGCCGCCCAAACTCAAACCACAAAATATCTGAAAATTAAAAAAAATCCATAAAAATCATAAATCCAATCCTATCCCTAAACTGCCCTCACAGCATTCAATGAACTAAAAGCAGCTAATAAACCAAAAATTAAGCAAATAAAAATGCTAAAAATAGAACAAGAATTACCCGCAAGTATAGCAGAGTGGAGCATATCCACCAGATCGCAAGGGCCAGCCTCTTTTCCATTTACGAGTAGTAGTAGTAGTTCTACACGATGCATTCATGCAAATCTTGGACCCCATTTCAAATCCCTGTACAAGCCAAAAAAACAAAAAAGTTCAGACCTCTACAAACCAAAACCAACACATCAAATCAAATCCCTAAAATTGCCATACTGACCAAAACCACGACAGATCCAAAATAATTAAAAATAAAAACACAATTTTCCCCACATTCATGCACACGCACAGACAACATTCAAATCTTAACATACAAAAAATCAATCAATGCTGCATTAAGAAAAAACCCAATAATCCCAAATGTTGAATTAATTAAATTATTCAATAATTGCAGTACCTGCATAATAGTATAATAACAATGATATTACTGAATAAAAAATTCTGGTACTCCAAGTTGGTTCTCAAAGACAAAAAAAAAGTACAAAATAAAAAAAGCTGTGAATCAAAACGGAGGTGGTGGCTTGCTTCTTGAAGGAAGATCAAACAAAGAAGGCGACTTCCTCTCTCTTTCTCATTCTTTCTCTCTCTATAAATACACACAGAGAAGTCAGGTCACGTGTGTATTGTATAGATAGATGTGAAGGGGTTAGAGAGAGAAAGAGACAGAAGGGAGAGAGACAGAGAAAGAGAAAGAGGAGAGAGAATGCATGCAAAAGAACAGATGCTTAAAATGCATGCACTACACTTGAAGACACACCGCTTAACAAGTCGTCTCTTTTCTTTCATTAATAATAATAATAATATATATTTTTAATTTTAATTAATTAATTAGTTAATAGTTTATTTTTTTTAATGTATATGCGAGAGAGTGTGAGAGACAAGGCTCTGAATTTTTAGGACAGTGATACGATGGCCCGAGGGCTTCGTGGGATTTTTACCTGTCAATGGGATTTTTAAAAAAATACTAATATAGATAAGGGAGAGATGATACGATAACGAATGCTAGTTTATTTGCCCATAACGCTTCTAGGGATCACCAAGTGGCACCGTGCAGGCGTACCTCAATATATGTTTCGTTTAATTATATTGAAGTCAATTCATTATTGTTGATAGATGCTATTTTTTAAATGTAACATGAGAATGTAAATATAATCATATATAAATATTATTTTCAATTTTTTTAATCTTTTTTTATTTTAGTAAATGGGTCAAGTTTTATTATTTATTAAATTTAGATCTTTATTGTGAGTTTTTAATATAAAATATGAATATGTACAACTTATTATATTTTTACATATATTATTTGAATCATATTTTGTAATTATATACTTAAACTTTTTATAATTATATTACTAAAGAATATGATTTTTATATTTATTTTATATTTATGAATTTCTTTTTGTATTTAATTTATTCTTTATAGCTTCTTATTTTTTTCATGTTTTTATATAATATAATGTAATTTTTATTTAGTATTATCTCTAAATATTTACTCTGAATTTATATGAGGGGCAATGAGAGGCGAAGTCAAAATTTCTAGAGAAGGGGGCAAAAAAATTCTCTTAAAATCTTAATCTTTTACCCTCTTCATTGATTGTCTCTCTTTATTTTTATTTTATTGTTCGATATACTATTCATACATAATTTTTATTTTATAAATTTAATAATAGACCATATTTATCTATCAAAAAAATAATTAAATTAATCAAAAAAATATTAATACATTTATGTATATATACTTCTAAATTTATCTGATGATATATAAAAAATGAACGAAAGAGAAAAAATATTGAATTAAGAACAGTCTCTTAATAAATAATTGAAGTTAAAATTATCACATAATAATATAGAAGTAGAAATAATAAAATGAAAATCTTAAACAAAAGAAATTTAAAAAAGGAAAACAAAAATAGATTTAAAAATGTTAAAGATTTTAACTTTATATTCTTTCTCATTTTTCATTCTTTTTATTGCACTTTAATTTCTTCTTAGTCTTTTTTTTTTTGGGAATTCTTCTTAGTCTTTTTAATTCATTGAATGAGTATAAATTAATTTAATTGAAGAATTTATCTTTTTTCAAGTTTCTTTTTTCTTCCTCTTTTTTGCATTTGAAAATATCAATTTTTTTCTTCAATTTGTTTAGAAGAAAAATACTGCTTAGGAAAAAAATATTTATTAGGATTTATTTTTATTTTTCTTCTATAAGCTAAATTTTAAGAGGGACAAATAAAAAATTTTAAAATTTTTAACAAATCTTAAAATATATAAATATGTATTATTTAAAAAAAAAGAGAAGCGGGGCAGTTGCCCCCTGCTATAATACATAGCTTCGCCACTAGGGGCAACTGATTGGCGATAATAAAATTTTTCATTTTGCATGAAATGTTAATGGAACTGCATAGAATGAATGAGAACGGCATGTTGTGTAACGTAGAAAAAGGGAAAAGGTGTGTGTGTGTGACAACCTTACATCCAATATACATACACCACATACACACACAACATGTGATATATGTATAGAGGATATAATGGTGTCACAGTCCATTTTAACAAACCAGTCTTTAACATCAAATCATCATTTCCACAAATAAGAGTAACTTAAAACATTTAACTTATTTTATAAAAAGTAATAGATAAAACATTCCTTGCTAAAATACATATTCATATATCTTCATTACCCCCAAAAGTTTATCCAAAATATTTGTTTAATAAGCAGCGGAAAATGCAGCGGAATATACATATGTTTACATAAAATCAGTAAGTACAAAAATATGAAATTTATACATGCTGACAATTCCTCGCTGATCTTGATGTCCCCTAATAACTCAGACCTCAAAAACTCAAGCTTAGACTCGACTAGGTCTAGATGAGCTCTCCGGCACTACCAGATCTACCCTGTCACCTGCACGATGAACCATAATCGCACTAAGCAGAAAGCTTAGTGGTACAAACTTTGATTCAATATAGATCAATGTGATGCTAATGCACATTACATATGAATATATCAACTCATTACATTATAACTCAACATATTAATCATTTGTATCACATTTCATAATTCACATTTAAGCAAAGACAAACATGGGCCCAAAATGATCTAATATGCTATTCAAAGTTCAGAGTTACTGCTTTGGTCCACAATGACACCATGTGTCTAGCCCTATAGGCAATATATATATCCATGGATAATGTAACAGCCTCAGTCTCTTGGACCTCAACCCAACTAGACCCTTAGGCCCCAGTATCTTGGACCTCAACCCGGCTAGACTCTTAGGCCCTAGTATCTTGGTCCTCAACCCAGCTAGATTGTTACAGTTTTTTAGGCTTACGACCCAGTCTTTTCACCCTAAAAACATCACATTTATCAGCTAGGCTCGGCTTACGACCCAGTCTTTTCACTTGCCCAGCAATTCATAGGCATGCCGCCAAACCCAGAACTCTGAAAATTGAATAACATACTAGGCACACAACTTATTCATTTATCTCATTATCGAATACTTTCATATCATTTCTCACAATCAAACTAGGCTCATTGCCTTATTATATCATCATTTTTCTCACCTTTCTCATTCTTCTCTTTTGTATCAATATCAATTTGTTACATTATGATTTCACATGTCTTACCACATTATTCCATATTTCTTTTCATATACAATACATTACTCAATTGCAGTGATATATCAACATAATTCACATCATGCATATCATAACATATAACTCACTCATCATCAATATATCAATTAACTTATCACATTTTCTCAACTAAATGTGTTAAGTCCCAAGTCATATAAATGTATGCAATCATTCAAAGTTTGTACTTACCTCTTAAAGCAACAACACCACTCTATCAACTTCCTTGTAACACCCCGATACTCCATATAAATACTATATATATACTTAGTATACATACAGTAAGTATATAAAGTATAAGGATGCTACTTTTCGTTACCCTTTTAAAACCTGTAAAAGAATTCCAAACCATAATACGTTAATTTAAATAACATTTATAAAATTATAGTCTTTATCAAAACTTAATTTATACATATAAATACTCTCTCATCAGAAATACATCAAAATTACAAGTTATACATGTATGCATTACCCTCTAGTTGGTCTCGATAAACTTTTACTCTTCTCGTGGCATAATGAAAGACTTCATATCTTCCACCTTTTTACCTGCGCGAATACACACCCGCGCTAAGCCCGAGAGCTTAGTAGTCCAAATATAAAATTATAAACATATAGTATAGAAGTATTAACATATAATGATATATCAAGTCAATGTATAATTAGTTCTTATCCTATTTTCTTCTCTTTTTACTTGTATCTTTCATAGATCCTAGCTAATCTCATATATGATGTACATATATATACATAATATTATCACCAACCCCACTTCATCATAAATACTCCAAATCAATATATTAATACACCCACATTATATATATATATATATCATACCAATCCTTATTGCAATACACACATTATATATCATATCAATCATTATTACAATACACACATAACATATCATACCAATCATTATTGCAGTACACACATTACATATCATATCAAACATTATTACAATAAACACATTACATATCATACCAATCATGAATCACATTTCCAATGGAATCCACCATAGATTTCATTTATTTCAACACTTGTATTTCACATTGGCAACAAAGACAGACTCGGGCCCAAAACTCTAATATGCCATTCGACTTTCAGAGTTAATGCTTTGGTTTAATCATCACATTTATCATTATCATTATCCCAACTAGGCTTCAAGGATTAGGCTCAACCAAGCTTCAAGGGGAGCAAAGCATGCTAAGCTTCAACCCAACTTGGCTTCAAGAACCAATCCAACCTAGCTTCAAGGGTTGTAACATCTCAATTAGGCTTCAAGGATCAAATCCAACCTAACTTCAAGAGATTGTTACTATTAGGCATGCCACCAACAACAAAACTCTGAAAATGAATACCATATTAGACACACAATTCATTGATCATTCTATCATCAATATCATTCACAATTCTCATCATCATTTAGGCAAACATGCCTCACATATCTCAATTGAATTGTCATAGCCAATCACAATGGCTTCATATCACATTTGAATCATCATGGCCAATTACAATGGCTTTATAACATATTATATCTCAATCCATATGATACATGTAGCATCATTGATATAACATTTCCAAGTATTTTATTCATATAATACATTGCCATTCACAAGATTCACAATGCATATAACATAATATTGTTCCTATAACAACATACCTATTTATTTTAGTTTCATCATTGCTAACAACCATGATAACTTCACATTTCATCATTTCTCAAAACACATTACCACCATTCATTATTAGAGCATTTATCATAATCAATTTCACATACCTTAAGAATGATCCTCATTTCTTCCTATCTTTCCCATTTCATATTTCATCCTTTATATATATATAACAATTTACATTATTCATTTACATCCACAATATAATAGAGTATTTAACACATTCATCCAAATGTATTAAGGTTCAAAGACATATAAGGATATACAATCAAATAGGGTTCATGCTTACCTTTTTAATGATCTTCACATCCTTCACATCATTCAATCATCACCTTAATCCAATTATATTAACAATATAGTAAACCATTTAACACATTTGCAAACAAATGTGTTAAGCCTCAAATCATGTAAATAAATACAATCATATGTATTGGTACTTACCTCAAGAACTACTCCCATCAATCTATACATTTCCTTTTTCCAAGAATTCTCCGCATTTAGGTTAATGCAACACAATCTCTTCAAAACCTAATCCAAAGATCATTATTCAAAGGTTTAGAATCATCCACATACATTTGATTAGGGCATTCTTTGCTTTAAACATGTTTAAAGTGTTTATGTTTAGGTTTAGGTACCATAATACCTTTGAAGAATCAAAGCCATGCTAAAAGAACAAAGAATAAAAACAATAACCATTACATTTGAGGGACACGGCAGCCTACTTGAGGGACACGGCCAAGCTTGTGCCGTGTCTCTCAACCACAATTGGCAGTAAGCAACACGGGCAAGGGACACGGCCAAGCTTGTGGCCGTGTCTCCCAAAACAAATTGGCAGTGGCAGACACTGGCATGGGACACGGCCGTGTCTCTCAAAAATCAACCCAACACGCCCAAAATTTCCATGTCTTGGCCGTGTCTCGCCATGCTTTTGGCCGTGTTACTCAAAACAAAACCCTAACCAAAAGCCAACACTCTTCCAATTGCATTTACACACCCTTATCACAACAAAAACCTCATTCAAATGGATACAATCAATAACATAAACACATATCTTACATAATCATCACTATAATCAATTAAACCACACATTAACAATACAATTAAACATATACCATCTCAAAACCCTAAAACCAACATCCTTCTCCATTTTTCAAAATCAACATCCACCACTTCCAACAACAAAATCTCTTTAAACTCTTAACTTAAAACCAAATTTAACACTTAAAAACACAACACAAACACATCTCATCATCAACCAACAAACCCTAATTATCTTCAAAAGAATGAAAGGAATCAAAGAAAAGATCTTACCTTAGATGAAGAAATTACACAAATCTTTAACCAAATCCTTTGATTCCTTCTTCACTTTGAGCTCAACTCATCAAAACCTTCACTTTGTCTCTTGCTTTCCTTTATCTATGAAGGAGCCGGCCACCATGGAGAAAGAAGAAGAAATTATGAAGAAGCAAAGTCAAATTTCCCTTCTTATATCCACCAAGAGATTTTAACCAAACAATTACCAAAACACCCTTATCCATTTAACTAACCTTTTGTCTCTTATATGCCCATTCATGTAATTTCACATGCCATATAAAAATATCCTCTTGCATTGACTCTCCCTTTGACCAATTTATATGTTATATATATCATCATATAAACAACATATACATTTCTCTCTAAACCCTCTTTTCTTTCCCAAAACACATATACATAAACCTTCTCTTCCCATTTCTTTTCTCTTCACATGACATATACATTCAATCCAACTTACAATAACAACATAATCAAAACTTCTAAGGCATACATGAGGATATTACAATTCTCTCCCCCTTAAATAATTTCGTCCTCGAAATTAGCTAGTATAATCGAAATCCATTCATAATACCATATCATTTTAACTTCCATATGAAGTTAATTATACATTTAAATCATTATATCATCAAATCATATAGCTTCAACTCTCCTCTTTAAAATCAACCACCTTCTTTAAATTCCATAACTCATCATTCTATATGTTTATACATCTTGTTACTTCCTTAATCAAACATTCAAAAGAACTCATTACATTTCTTGTTAATGTCATTATACAAGAATCAGATCATTTTATAGTACACTTATACTCCATCCAACCTTTATATTTCATATGTTTTGTTCTTTCACTTCTTTGTAATTACTCTCTTAACTTTAACCTTAAAACCACTGACTTATATCTGAGCATTAATTATCCCATCATTACAATCACTGTCTAAATAGACATTTATCACCCTTAATAAATAACAAAATCCTGATTTTCATAAATGGAGTTATTTCTTTAGCATGCTTTTCACTTAACTTACATATTAATACATTACCTTTCAACTTATTTTATACATAACCAATCTTTTTCTCTTCTTATCATGATTTATAATTACTATAACTTCATTTATTCATTCAATCACACTTTAAAAAAATTTTACACCATATATATTACCATGTAAATAATTACACTCTTAGTACAACTATACACATTAAATTTCAATAATGATTCATATATGTATATATGTAACTTCATTTCATTAGGACAAACTTATATTCAATTCCTAACCTTTTCCGACCCATTTCCAGTCAAATCATCATGATAACAAGTCACTTTAAATTATCTTTTAATATACACATAATTTATTCTCTATCATCTTATTATAAATCCCCACCAATTCTCATAAACATTTTACACCATATTTACTATCTATAATTCATTCATTCAAACCTCTAGTTACATACCTTAAACATATTCAGTATAACTTTCAGTCATATTCTATAATTTCTCCCTTTTTAATATCTCTTCTCATTTCATATCGTTGTTATATTTATTTTGATTACCTTATTGTCATATCATCCATAACTCTAAACATTTTCATAATTTCTCTTTCCTCTCTTAATCTTCACAATTATAACCAAAATTTTTAACATAAAATGATAAAGTACAACTTTATCCATCATAACTGTTAACTATACTACTCAAACAAAATTTTCAATCTCACCAAATCTGTATTGCAATCATTTTATCTAAGATCCAAATCCATAGATAATAAATTAACAAATCAAATATACTGAACAAAACACATGGCTTTAAGGGATTAATATTCAAGCCTGGGACTTTCAAATCAATACTGTTCTTCTCATAATTTTATTCTCAATCTATACAATTACAAGGCTAAGGTATATCTCAAGAATTACATATTTCTTCTTTGCATTTTTGCTATATCAGAAGTTATCACATTCCAATTCTATTTCAAACCGATTTGCACTCGAATAAATGATCTTGATCAACTTAATTCATATTTCAACAATATTATTATATCCATATTCAGTCATATATAGTTTTCTTACAATTTCTATTTGTCACTTCATTTGTAATCCCTTTACAATCTCTTATAATATATAATTATATAAAACTCCCCACATGTAAATACTTTGGGACTCTAAATATCATATAATCATCAAGTTCAATGCTCACCATAAAAATTTCCACTATCCAATATTACTCAAGTCCATTCCATACTTACTTCTATCACATAATCCATTTAGCTTTACACAATTCCAGTCCTACTCTCTCTTAGGTCCACTCATACATACTACATCATTTTCCATATCATTAACTTCATAATTACACCCTATACATATTCCCAATGTGACATCTCTTTCACTTTCGTCTTTAAAACCATTTAATATACTTCCATAACCATCTTTACTCTTTGCAATTAAAATGACTTAAAATAACTCATTTTCATTTACTTTTCCACTTCCCCTTTTACTTTAAAACAATTTCTCATACTATCAATCACATTACTCAATTCATAATGTTTTAATATAGAATATTAGTCATTTCACCTAGCTCATGTATTGAATATACATTAAATCATCAATATCCCAATAATCTTTATCAAATTCCACTAAAACTTTAACTTTTCAATTTACTACTTCGTTTAAGCTTTAATTTGCCAAACTCATATTTTCTAACATCACTTTAAAATATCTTACAAATATATATCACCAAGCAATATTAAAACATAAAATTTCCACAATCATAAAGCTCACTTCAAAAATCTCAAATATCACATATTATCACTATTACCATGAGTTTTCACAATATTCAAGCATCTCACATTTCTAGCATTGAATTTACCATGTTCGCATTAAAATAACAATATCAAACTTATTTTCTTACTTAACCAATATCATCTCTTTTTCCTTTATCAAAACCTTAACTGTGTATATATATATATATACCCCAAACTTTAAATAGTCGCACTTTATCTATACTTATCAACTCATTCAATATCCCACCATACTCTCCTCATTTTAACGACATACTTTTCAATATTATCAATCCAACATTATTTCCTCTGTCTAGCAAACCCAACATAAACTCTATTATAAAGAGATTCAAAGTATAGAGGAAAGAGTACATACTCTTATCTTAATTTTGATTTTATCTCACGTTCAACTTTATTCTCCTTTTCATTTCTTTATACTTCAACACATCTAACAACTCACTTTACTTTGTATAAATTTCCATATACATATTCAATCATAACATCTAAACATGCTTCAATCATATCATTTCTAACATTACTCAATGGCATTAATTTCACATTTCTTTATGTTTCAATTCACATTATGTCCCACATAATATTGTTCATAAACATCAACATTACATTCCATGTTGCACACAACATGACATTTTCATATGCATCATCAATATACATATTTCACATTACATTTGACAATTCGTTTCTCATAATCAATTAGGCACTATGCCTCAATTATAACTCATTTCCAACATCATTGCCAACAATCATGGTTTCTCATCACATCAAAATGGTATACACATATATCATCAACTATATTGAACATTTCATATAACACAAATATTTTACAATTCATATAATGCCACATCCGAGACCAACCTAGGTGTCAATGCATATGCACGTATTACAAATTTCATTTCAAAACTTTTCCTTTTTACTTCTATTTAAACTTTTCAAAACTTTTTCTTTTTAATTTCACTTAGGCCGAGAATCTCGAACCTAAGCTCGGATACCAAAACAATTGTAACACCCCGATACTCCATATAAATACTATATATATACTTAGTATACATACAGTAAGTATATAAAGTATAAGGATGCTACTTTTCGTTACCCTTTTAAAACCTGTAAAAGAATTCCAAACCATAATACGTTAATTTAAATAACATTTACAAAATTATAGTCTTTATCAAAACTTAATTTATACATATAAATACTCTCTCATCAGAAATACATCAAAATTACAAGTTATACATGTATGCATTACCCTCTAGTTGGTCTCGATAAACTTTTACTCTTCTCGTGGCATAATGAAAGACTTCATATCTTCCACCTTTTTACCTGCGCGAATACACACCCGCGCTAAGCCCGAGAGCTTAGTAGTCCAAATATAAAATTATAAACATATAGTATAGAAGTATTAACATATAATGATATATCAAGTCAATGTATAATTAGTTCTTATCCTATTTTCTTCTCTTTTTACTTGTATCTTTCATAGATCCTAGCTAATCTCATATATGATGTACATATATATACATAATATTATCACCAACCCCACTTCATCATAAATACTCCAAATCAATATATTAATACACCCACATTATATATATATATATATCATACCAATCCTTATTGCAATACACACATTATATATCATATCAATCATTATTACAATACACACATAACATATCATACCAATCATTATTGCAGTACACACATTACATATCATATCAAACATTATTACAATAAACACATTACATATCATACCAATCATGAATCACATTTCCAATGGAATCCACCATAGATTTCATTTATTTCAACACTTGTATTTCACATTGGCAACAAAGACAGACTCGGGCCCAAAACTCTAATATGCCATTCGACTTTCAGAGTTAATGCTTTGGTTTAATCATCACATTTATCATTATCATTATCCCAACTAGGCTTCAAGGATTAGGCTCAACCAAGCTTCAAGGGGAGCAAAGCATGCTAAGCTTCAACCCAACTTGGCTTCAAGAACCAATCCAACCTAGCTTCAAGGGTTGTAACATCTCAATTAGGCTTCAAGGATCAAATCCAACCTAACTTCAAGAGATTGTTACTATTAGGCATGCCACCAACAACAAAACTCTGAAAATGAATACCATATTAGACACACAATTCATTGATCATTCTATCATCAATATCATTCACAATTCTCATCATCATTTAGGCAAACATGCCTCACATATCTCAATTGAATTGTCATAGCCAATCACAATGGCTTCATATCACATTTGAATCATCATGGCCAATTACAATGGCTTTATAACATATTATATCTCAATCCATATGATACATGTAGCATCATTGATATAACATTTCCAAGTATTTTATTCATATAATACATTGCCATTCACAAGATTCACAATGCATATAACATAATATTGTTCCTATAACAACATACCTATTTATTTTAGTTTCATCATTGCTAACAACCATGATAACTTCACATTTCATCATTTCTCAAAACACATTACCACCATTCATTATTAGAGCATTTATCATAATCAATTTCACATACCTTAAGAATGATCCTCATTTCTTCCTATCTTTCCCATTTCATATTTCATCCTTTATATATATATAACAATTTACATTATTCATTTACATCCACAATATAATAGAGTATTTAACACATTCATCCAAATGTATTAAGGTTCAAAGACATATAAGGATATACAATCAAATAGGGTTCATGCTTACCTTTTTAATGATCTTCACATCCTTCACATCATTCAATCATCACCTTAATCCAATTATATTAACAATATAGTAAACCATTTAACACATTTGCAAACAAATGTGTTAAGCCTCAAATCATGTAAATAAATACAATCATATGTATTGGTACTTACCTCAAGAACTACTCCCATCAATCTATACATTTCCTTTTTCCAAGAATTCTCCGCATTTAGGTTAATGCAACACAATCTCTTCAAAACCTAATCCAAAGATCATTATTCAAAGGTTTAGAATCATCCACATACATTTGATTAGGGCATTCTTTGCTTTAAACATGTTTAAAGTGTTTATGTTTAGGTTTAGGTACCATAATACCTTTGAAGAATCAAAGCCATGCTAAAAGAACAAAGAATAAAAACAATAACCATTACATTTGAGGGACACGGAAGCCTACTTGAGGGACACGGCCAAGCTTGTGCCGTGTCTCTCAACCACAATTGGCAGTAAGCAACACGGGCAAGGGACACGGCCAAGCTTGTGGCCGTGTCTCCCAAAACAAATTGGCAGTGGCAGACACTGGCATGGGACACGGCCGTGTCTCTCAAAAATCAACCCAACACGCCCAAAATTTCCATGTCTTGGCCGTGTCTCGCCATGCTTTTGGCCGTGTTACTCAAAACAAAACCCTAACCAAAAGCCAACACTCTTCCAATTGCATTTACACACCCTTATCACAACAAAAACCTCATTCAAATGGATACAATCAATAACATAAACACATATCTTACATAATCATCACTATAATCAATTAAAACACACATTAACAATACAATTAAACATATACCATCTCAAAACCCTAAAACCAACATCCTTCTCCATTTTTCAAAATCAACATCCACCACTTCCAACAACAAAATCTCTTTAAACTCTTAACTTAAAACCAAATTTAACACTTAAAAACACAACACAAACACATCTCATCATCAACCAACAAACCCTAATTATCTTCAAAAGAATGAAAGGAATCAAAGAAAAGATCTTACCTTAGATGAAGAAATTACACAAATCTTTAACCAAATCCTTTGATTCCTTCTTCACTTTGAGCTCAACTCATCAAAACCTTCACTTTGTCTCTTGCTTTCCTTTATCTATGAAGGAGCCGGCCACCATGGAGAAAGAAGAAGAAATTATGAAGAAGCAAAGTCAAATTTCCCTTCTTATATCCACCAAGAGATTTTAACCAAACAATTACCAAAACACCCTTATCCATTTAACTAACCTTTTGTCTCTTATATGCCCATTCATGTAATTTCACATGCCATATAAAAATATCCTCTTGCGTTGACTCTCCCTTTGACCAATTTATATGTTATATATATCATCATATAAACAACATATACATTTCTCTCTAAACCCTCTTTTCTTTCCCAAAACACATATACATAAACCTTCTCTTCCCATTTCTTTTCTCTTCACATGACATATACATTCAATCCAACTTACAATAACAACATAATCAAAACTTCTAAGGCATACATGAGGATATTACATTCCTCTTCCATGATATCCCTCAAACCTTGGCTAGGGTAACTCAATTCTCTTCAAAACCTAATCCAAAGGTGATTATAAATAGTCACTTAGTGATACACATAAGAAAATAAGGATAAGAACTATCTAGGAAAAACTCTATATTTGTCACGCTCAACAACACGGGTGTGTCCCTAACCGTGCCCTAAACCCACAATATAGAAGTTTTGACACGCTTAGTGACATGGGCTGTCAATGCACGTGCCAATTCTCCTCCAACACAGTAGCATTGACACCCTCAGTGATATGGGTGTGTCACTGGACGTGTTAATCTACCACCACACAGAAGCTATGACACGCTTAGTGACATGGGAGTGTCACTGGGTATGTCAATCCTCCAGCAACACAGAAGCTGTGACACGCTCAGTGACATTGGCGTGTCACTGGACATGTTAATCTTCTAACAACACAGAAGCTGTGACACGCTCAGTGATATGGGCGTGTCACTGGACGTGTCAATCTTTCAACAACACAGAAGTTGTGACATGCTCAATGACATGGGCGTGTCGCTGGATGTGTCACTAACCCAGAAAATAGAACCAATGACATACCCAAAGACATGGCCGTGTTAATGGGCATGTCAGACCAAAAATCCTAAAATCGACACCAAACGCCACATCCAATAAACATCTTTCTTTTACCCTTTTCCACTCCAAACAAACTTAACCAAAACCATCAATATACCATAATAAACTTGTATAATATCAAAACAACTCAATTATGTGCATCAACACACAATCACTACCATATTTTACAACTCAACACATACACAATCCACAACTCTTATTTCTATTACCAAACTTAACCCTTTCTCTTCAATCCAACCCCAAAATCAAAGTTAATAAGATCAAACACTTCAAACATACCAAATCAACCATAAACACACCTACAACAACCAATCCAATAAACCCAAAAACACAAACTCAAAAGAAAACAAAGAAACAAGTTGAAAACTTACCAAAAGTGAAGAAAATCCTTAAAACTCCAACTTGATCTCTTGAAATCCTTCAATATCTTGAGTTTGGAAGCAATAAAATCTCTCCCTCTTGAAGATGGTGGTGATGGCCGGCCAAAGAAGAAAGAAGAAGATGAAGATGAAAGAAGAAGAAAGTCAACATCTTTTAACTAAACATCTTCCCCAAATCACTCTCCACCAAGTAATTAACAATATAATATAAACCCACTTACATCATCTTCCACTATCTCTAATATAATAATATAATAAACCAAATATCCAGTACCACTATCTTATATAATTAAAATATCTTTAGTCCATATAAGCTATAGATTTGTATATATATTGTATATATCTCTATATATACAACATATACACACTCCTTCCTCTTATCTTCTCACTTAATCATAAATACACTTAAAAATCCTAAAATTAATTCTCACAAGTAATATATCCAAAAATTTTAGGGTACTATATGGGATATTACAATTCTCCCCCTCTATAAATAAATTTCATCCTCGAAATTACCTGTTCTCAAGTTTGAAACAACTGGGGATATTAATCTCACATTACTTGCTCACTCTCCCAAGTTACCTCTTCCTTAGCATGATTCTTCCAAAGAACATTCACATGTGGTACTTTCTTATTTCTCAACTCTTTCGCTTCATGTGCCAAAATAGCCACCGGTTCTTCCTCAAAAGTTAGATCTGAACTCAGCTCAATAGATTCTACTGACAGAACGTGAGATGGGTCTGACCTGTACCTCCATAGCATAGAAACATGAAAGACATTATGAATTCTATCCATCTCAGGCGGCAAAACGAGTCGATAAGCCACTGGTCCAACTTTCTCCAGTACCTCATAAGGTCCAATGAAACGGAGACTCAACTTTCCTTTGCAGCCAAATCTCAAAATTCTCTTCCAAGGAGACACTTTCAGAAATACTTTATCTCCAATACTGAACTCTATGTCTCTCCTCTTCAAATTTGAATAGGATTTCTGCTGATCTGAAGTTGCTTTCAAACGGTCTCGAATTATCTTCACTTTCTCTTCTGTTTCTTTTATCAAATCAGGACCAACCAATTTACCTTCTCCAATCTCATTCCAACATAGAGGCGTTCTGCATCTTCTACCATATAATGCCTCATAAGATGCCATTCTAATGCTGGACTGATGAATGTTGTTATAAGTAAATTCCATCAATGGCAAGATTCTGTCCCAACTCCCAGAGAAATCAATGGCACAACTTCTCAACATATCCTTTAAAATTTGTATCACTCTCTCTGACTGCCCATCTGTCTGAGGATGAAAAGCAGTGCTAAAATGTAACCGAGAATCCAAAGCATTATGTAAACTCTTCTAAAATCTTAAAGTAAACCGAGGATCTCGATCAGACACTAAAGAAATTGGGACTCCATGCAGTCTCACTATCTCATGGATATACAGCTCAACCAACTTTTCAAGAGAATAGTCCATTTCGAACTGGAAGGAAATGAGCTGTCTTCGTCAATCGATCAACAATCACCCAGATGGCATCATGCTTCTTCTGAGTCAAAGGCAAACCAGTCACAAAATCCATTGTTACTCGCTCCCATTTCCATTCTGGCACTGTTAAAGGTTGGAGCAACCCCAAAGGAGCTTGGTGCTCGGCCTTCACTCTCTGACAAGTGAGACATTTGGATACAAACTCCGCTATGTCCCTCTTCATACCTGACTACCAATGATGTTGCTTCAAATCATTATACATCTTACTACTCCCAGGGTGCATAGCAAAAGCCAACTGATGTGCTTCCTCCAAAATAATCTTTTTCAGTCTTACATAATCAGGAACACATAATCTATCTTTATACCAAAGGATGCCATCACTTCTCACATGAAAATCTCGGCTCTCCCCCTTTTGGCAATCCGATACAACTTTCTAAATTTTCTCATCTGCCAACTGAGCCTCTCTAATATGATCCAACAAGACAGGTCTCAATTGCAACTGAGCCAATAAAGCACCATCACTACAAGGCTCGAAGCTAGCATGCAACGCTCTTAACTCAATAAGCAATGATAGCGAATAAGCAGTCAAACCTGCTAAAGACTTTCGACTCAAGGCATCAGCAACAACATTTGCCTTACCAGGGTGATAATCAATCAAATAGTCATAGTCTTTAATTAACTCCAACCACCTTCTCTGTCGAAGATTCAGCTCTTTTTGAACACCCAAGTATTTCAAACTCTTGTGATCCGTATAAATGAAACACTTCTCCCCACAAAGGTAATGTCTCCAAATCTTCAAAGCAAACACTATGGCTGCCAATTTCAAATCATGTGTTGGGTAATTCAACTCATGCGGCTTCAACTGCAGAGAAGCATAAGTTATGACTCTACCCTCTTGCATCAAAATACAACCTAAACTACTATGTGAAGCATCACTGTAAATCACATATGATTTATCTTCCACTGGTAAAGTAAGAACAGGAGCTTGAGTCAACATTCCTTCAACTGCTCAAAGCTTGCTTGACACTGACCTGTCTACACAAATCTAACTCCCTTTCGAAGTAATCTGGTGAGTGGAGTAGCTATCAAAGAAAAACCCTTCACAAACTGTCGATAATAGCCTGCCAAACCTAGAAAACTTCTAACTTCAGTCACAATCTTTGGTGGACTCCAATTCAAAATAGCTTCAACTTTACTCGGATCAACTCTCATACCATCTGCTGAAACTACATGACCTAGAAAAGTCACTTAATCAAGCCAAAACTCACACTTAGCCAGCTTAGCATAAAACTGCTTCTCTCTCAAGGTCTGCAATAAAATCCGCAAGTGCTCATCATGCTCCTCCTTATTATGGGAATACACCAAAATATCATCGATAAAGACCACCACAAATCGATCTAGATAGGGTCTAAACACCCTATTCATCAAATCCATGAAAGCTGATGGTGCATTCATCAACCCAAAAGGTATCACCAAAAACCCATAATGCCCATATCTTGTGCGAAAAGCTGTCTTGGGAACATCTTCCTCTCTGATTCTCAACTGATGGTACCCTGATCTCAGATTAATCTTAGAGAAAACTGCTGCTCCTTTCAATTGATCAAAGAGATCATCAATCCTAGGCAAAGAATACTTATTCTTGATGGTCACCTTATTCAACTGTCAGTAATAATACACAATCTTAAGGTACCATCCTTCTTCTTCACAAACAAAACAGGAGCTTCCCACAGAGAAACACTAGGGTGAACAAACCCTTTATCCAACGACTCCTGCAATTGCACCTTCAACTCTCTCAACTCAACAGGTGCCATTCGATAGGGAGTAATAGAGATGGGAGTGGTACCAGGCAACAAATCGATACCAAACTCAACCTCTATCCCAGGGGGTATCCCTGGCAACTCCTCAGGAAAAACATCTGGAAAATCCGTAACTGTGGGTATACTATCAAGTTGAGAATCCACTACTCTTGTATCTATAACATGAGTAAGATAAGCATCACACTCTTTCCGAATCATCCTCCTAACTGCAATAGCTGAAACAAATATAGAAGCAAGTTGTCTCTGCTCACTAGATACCATCACACTTCTACCATCACTGGTTCTAAGGGTAACACACTTCTTCTGATAATCTACTACAACCCCATGCTTAGACAACCAATCCATGCCTAGAATAGGATCATACTCCTTAAATGGCATCTCAATCAGGTCACCGAGAAACTCCTCATCCTGAATAACAACTGAACTATCTCGGTGCACCTTACTCACCACAATATTATGCCCTAAAGGATTTATCACCAAAACATCAAATCCTAGGGACTCAGAATGCAATTCAGACACAGGCAAGATGGATGCAATTATATATGAATGCATAGATCCAGGATCTAACATAGCAAGAACTGAAATGCCAAATAAAGAGAATGTACCCGCAATGATGGCAGAAGTATCCGGCTGCCTCTGCATCACATACACTCTCTGAGATGGCCCAGCCTCATCTGGCCTACTGCCTCCGGATGTAGAGCCTCCTCTCTGACTAAACCCAGGTCTACCACCTCTACTAAAACCTCTACCACTATGACCTCCTTTGACACTAGGTCGAGAAACTGCAGAATCTGCCTGCCTATCCTCCTATAGCTCAGGACAATCTCTGATGAAATGGTTTGGTGACCCACATCTAAAACATACTCGCAAAGTACCTCTCCACCTGCAATCACCTCTGTGTGCTCTACCACAATGAACATAAATAGGTGGAGCAGACCTCTGAGCCACTGGGGTCGGTACACTAGCCATAAAAACTGTAGGTCTTGGTCTTTGCCTCTGATGTGGTACTGACCTAACAGGCTGCCTCTAGCCCCTACTGAAGCTCTAAAAATGACCTCCTCGGCCTCTCTTTATAGATGAAGACCCTGCCTCAAACCGGGGTCTCCTAACTCTGGTCTCCTCCTTAGTAGCAGCTGCTGCAATACCTTGTGCTCTCTCAACACTCCTGGCTGCTGCAACTAGCTGGAAAAGATCCTGATACTGGGAACCAGCAACAATACACATAATAGAGGGTCTTAACCCCTCCTCAAATCTCCTACACCGGTCTATCTCATCTGAAATAATCCCACCGACATAATGACTCAACCGGATAAACTCAATCTCATACTCTATCACCGTCCGGTTATCCTGTCTCATATTTAGAAACTCCATCTTCTTAGCATCCTTATACTCCCTCGGAGTATACTTCTGCTCAAACTCCTGCAGAAAATCACTATAAGACAAGGTCGGTGGATCATCCATGGCATGTGGAACTGTCTTCCACCAATCATATGCATCTCTCTGCAGAAGAGATCTAGCATAATAAAATTTCTCTTCAGGAGTGGCTTGCAACTGGATGAATACCCTCTGAACTCTATCCAACCACTGCTCAGCTACTACAGAATTTGTACTACATAAGAAGTCCCCAGCTCTGAACTTCCTCAATTTATTATACTGCCTCACCAGTACTTGTGGCTGAGGTTGTGGTGGCGGCTGCTGCACTGGAGCTTGCCTCAATAATTCTATCATATGTTGTAGCCAAACCGGAGGAATCTCATCAGTTACTGGTCTCTCTGGCACAGGAGCAGGTGCCTCTCCAGCTATCTCAACCCTAGGTCCATCTCTACCCTCAACAGGAGCTACACTCTCATCACTACCTTCTATGGACTGACATCACTGAGACGCAATCACTACCTATATCTGTAAATACAACAAAAATTACCTCATCAAAGATCAGAAACTGCTAGTGCCAATGCATGTATCTTATTTTAAAACCATGTTTTAAAATCAAAATTTTCTTTTTCTTACAATTCACTTAGGTTGAGAACCTCAAATCTAGGCTCTAATACCAAAATAATTTGTAACAACCCTACACTCAATATACGTACACCACATACACCCACAAAATATGTGATATACGTATAAAGGATATAAGGGTGTCACAGTCCATTTTAACAAACCAATCTTTAACATCAAATCATCATTTCCACAAATAAGAGTAACTTAAAACATTTAACTTATTTTATAAAAAGTAATAGATAAAACATTCCTTACAAAAATACATATTCATATATCTTCATTACCTTAAAAGTTTATCCAAAACATTTGTTTAATAAGCAGCGAAAAATGCAGCGGAATATACATATATTTATATCAAAATCAATAAGTACAAAAATATGAAATTTATACATGCTGACAGTTCGTCTCTGATCTTAATGTTTCCTAACAACTCTGACCTCAAAAACTCAAGCCTAGACTCGACTAGGTCTAGATGAGCTCTCTGACACAACCGGATCTACCCTGTCATCTGCGCGATGAACCACAATTGCGCTAAGCAGAAAGCTTAGTGGTACAAACTTTGATTCAATATAGATCAATGCGATGCTAATGCACAATACATATGAATATACCAACTCATTACATTATAACTCAACATATTAATAATTTGCATCACATTTCATAATTCTTATTTAAGCAAAGAAAAACATGGGCCTAAAAGGATTTAATATGCTATTCAAAGTTCAGAGTTACTGCTTTGGTCCATAATGACACCATGTGTCTAGCCCCGTAGGTAATATATATATCCATGGATAATGTAACAGGCCCAGTCTCTTGGACCTTAACCCGACTAGACCCTTAGGACCCAGTATCTTGGTCCTCAACCCAGCTAGACTGTTACAGTTTTTTAGGCTTACGACCCAATCTTTTCACCCTAAAAACATCACATTTATCAGCTGGGCTCGGCTTATGACCCGGTCTTTTTATCTGCCTAGCAATTCATAGGCATGCCGCCAAACCTAGAACTCTGAAAATTGAATAACATACTAGGCACACAACTTATTCATTTATCTCATTATTGAATACTTTCATAATTCATTTCTCATTTCATTTCTCACAATCAAACTAGACTCATTGCCTTATTATATCATCATTTTTCTCGCCTTTCTCATTCTTCTCTTTTATATCAATATCAATTTGTTACATTATGATTTCACATGTCTTACCACATTATTCCATATTTCTTTTCATATACAATACATTACTCAATTGTAGTGATATATCAACATAATTCACATCATGCATATCATAACATATAACTCACTCATCATCAATATATCAATTAACTTAACACATTTCTCAACTAAATGTGTTAAGTCCCAATGTCATGTAAATGTATGCAATCATTAAAAGTTTTTACTTACCTCTTAAAGCAACAACACCACTCTATCAACTTCCTCTTCCAAGATATCCCTCAAACCTTGGCTAGGGTAATTCAATTCTCTTCAAAACCTAATGCAAAGGTGATTATAAATACTCACTTAGTGATAAACATAAGAAAATAAGATAAGAACTATCTAGGGCAAACTTTACACTTGACACGCTCAACAATACGGGCGTGTCCCTGACCGTGCCCTAAACCCACAACACAGAAGCTTTGACACGCTCAGTGATATGGGCGTGTCACTGCACGTGTCAATTCTTCTCCAACACAGTAGCTATGACACGCTCAGTGACATGGGCGTGTCATTGGACGTGTCAATCTACCACCACAAAGAAGCTATGACACGCTCAGTGACATGGGCATGTCACTGGACGTGTCAATCTTCCAACAACACAGAAGCTGCGACACACTCAGTGACATGGGCGTGTCACTGGACGTGTCAATCTTACAACAATACAGAAGCTGGGACACGCTCAGTGACATGGGCGTGTTAATGGACGTGTCAATCTTACAACAACACAAAAGCTGGGACACGCTCAGTAACATGGGTGTGTTAATGGACGTGTCAATCTTCCAACAACACAGAAGTTGTGACACGCTTAGTGACATGGACGTGTCACTGGATGTGTGACCAACCCAGAAAATAGAACCAATGACACGCCCAAAGACATAGCCGTGTTAATGGGCATGTCAGACCAAAAATCCTAAAATCGACACCAAAATGCCACATCCAACAAACATCTTTTTTTTACCCTTTTTCACTCCAAACAAACTTAACCAAAACCATCAATATACCATAATAAACTTACATAATATCAAAACAACTCAATTATGTACATCAACACACAATCACAGCCATATTTTACAATTCAACACATACACAATTCACAACTCTTGTTTCTATTACCAAACTTAACCCTTTCTCTTCAATCCAACCCCAAAATCAAAGTTAATAATACCAATCACTTCAAACATACCAAATCAACCATAAACACACCTACAACAACCAATCCAACAAACCCAAAAATACAAACTCAAAAGAAAACAAAGAAACAAGTTGAAAACTTACCGAAAGTGAAGAAAATCCTTAAAACTCCAACTTAATCTCTTGAAATCCTTCAATCTCTTGAGTTTGGAAGCAACAAAATCTCTCCCTCTTGAAGATGGTGGTGATGGCCGGCCAAAGAAGAAAGAAGAATATGAAGATGAAAGAAGAAGATGAAGATGAAAGAAGAAGAAAGTCAACCTCTTTTAACCAAACATCTTCCCCAAATCATTCTCCACCAAGTAATTAACAATATAATATAAACTCACTTACATCATCTTCCACTATCTCTTATATAATAATATAATAAACCAAATATCCACTACTATTATCTTATATAATTAAAATATCTTTAGTCCATATAAGCTATAGATTTGTATATATATTGTATATATCTCTATATATACAATATATACACACTCTTTCCTCTTATCTTCTCACTTAATCATAAATACACTTAAAAATCCTAAAATTAATTCTCACAAGTAATATTTTCAAAAATTTTAGGGTAATATATAGGATATTACAGTGTGAAAAAGAGATGAATTCATTCAGTTGTGACAACTAGAAAGTTAATGCTGGTATCTTAGTTGTCTAATCCTTATGTCCCAAATAAGATGAGCAATTCTACCAAATAAATTCGATCAAATTATTATTTTGATCAATTCAACCAGCTATATTGATTTAAATCAATTATAGTTTCGATTTAAAATTTTAAAAAATCTATATTATCAATTCGATCTTAACTTATATATTTTATAAGTCGAAATCGACCGAAGCCAGCTAAAATAAATTAAATCCAATCGATAATGATTAATTTTACAAACTTTTCTATGATTGACTTTGGAGAATAAATTCTCCATTTCAACTATTGGTGGTCATTTGACATATTTCTAAAAGCTGACTAAACTGACTTATACACGTCTTGTAGTCCCAAATATGATTAATTTACCTTTTCTTTAGTGGCCTTTTTTCCTATCCTCTCCTAGTTAGAATTTCTCTAATCAATTCATTCATTTTCTAATTCTCCAGTGTCATATACATTACAACTTGGATAATAATACCCGCTCCTTAAAATTAGCTCTATTTATTTCCTCATAAGATTAAAAAAATTAATTAACTTAATTGAAGCAATAATTTATTTAGCTTTTATCTAATATATTCATATTTAATAGGGTTCTGATAAAAATATAAGAAAAAATAAAAATAATTTTAAATTTACTATATTTATAAATTATTTATCAAAATATCAAAATTTCTAAAATATTTATCAAAATACTATATTTTTATTCATTTATAGTTTAAAATGAATTTATCATAGGTTTATTATGAGTTTATAAATTTTACATAATTTATAATAAGTTTATTATGAGTTTGTAAAAAAAAGATTAAAATACTTTTGGTAAAAAAATAAAAAATTTTAAAAATATAATAGAAAGTGTTATTTTTTCTATTTAACATGAATATGAGTATAATTTTTTTGAACGATCATTCTTTAATCTTTAATTATTATAATTAATATTTTTAAATTGACTAGTTATAAAATTGTCAAAGTCAAATAAACATAAAAAAAATTACTCTAAATGTTTCGTATTTGATTGACAAATTTTGAGTATTTGCGCCAAAGATTATAGTTTTTTTTTAAAAATTTTTCAAGAATAATAAACAATATTTGCCTTATGTACTTATGGATAATAATTATTAAATAACAAAAAATAATAAATTAATTATATTTTAAATGAAAAATTCAAATATAATTAGAAATAAGTGAAAAAAAAGAAAAGAAACTAAGACTATTTTTAGAGATTGGTGATGCTTGCCTTATATATCACCAGTTGAAGTACCATATATTTTGAAATACGACGAAAGAAAAAGAAAAGTTATATTGTAATTTAATTTAAGTATGGCAATTTAGATGGCACTCATATTATTATTATAATGTCTTTTCACGGAATTAAAACTTTTAGAAGTGTTTTAAAGGGGGTAAATAATGCAGGGAACACGTATGAATCCAAATTAAAATTTAAGTGAGAATAACATATATTATTGACTATTAAACTATACTTTGAATATTAATAATTTTAATAAATTATTTAATATATTAGATTTTTATTATTCATATTTAATATTATTTATTAAAAATATTTAGTAAATATATTTCATATTAAATTAAAAATGTAGTATAATAAAATATATTTATAGTTTTATATTTTTAATAAAAATCATTAAAATTTTAATTATTCATGTAAAATAGAAAATGCCTTTATATTTTAGAAGAAAAAAATATTATTTTTTAATAAATTATATTTGACTGTCTTTTTTTTATTTTAAATTGAAAATGTGACTATAATTCATTATCATCTTTAGCTTCTTAGTTATATTTTGTAATTATTCTCATAAAAATCTCATAAATAGCCTTTCAAATTTCAGAATGTAAGTTAGCATAACTATTTATTTTCTTTCCGTAAATATATATATCCACTTTCTTTATTTGATTTTTTTAGTTACTTTTTTTTATATTTATATTAGTATATTTAAAAATGTGATTATTTAAAATTTTTACAATGTTGAATTTAAATTTCAAGTATAAAGTTATAAAAATAAATATACTATCAAAATTTAAATATTCAATTATTTGAAACAATATTAACTTAGCTATTAAAATCAACTCTCTCATATAATTTCAATTCAAAATCATCCAAAAAAGGCTGTAATTTTTTACAAGGTACGACAATCCCACATCACGCTGCCTATAATTTCAATAACTAAGTTCCTCAAACGAGAATCTAATTACCATATTAGGTTAGTCATTACCTTTTATCTTTTTCCGTGTGGATGTGAGCGCGTGCATAAGATATCCAACTTATATTTGGGACTATAATTTACATGTGTATGAATTATTTTGTGATTATACACCTATTTTATTTAATTAATTGTTTATAATACTTCCTTCGTTTCATTTCAAGTGTTGTGTAAGAATTGTGCGTACAGACAAAAAAAATATTAGACATTATAAATTTCTTAAAAATCTTATTGTAATTTACTTATATGCCCTTTCCTATCTTTCTCACATATTTATTATCTTTTATTAATTAATATGGGTAATATTAGAACTTTTTAATTAATACTCTCTTGAATTTCTAAAACTGACACTTAAAATGAAACAAAAAAAAATTTTCTTACACGATACTTGAAATAAAACAAAGAGAGTAATTAGTAGAGATCACTAATAGATGATGATTGGTACAGTAATTGGTATTTAATAAATGTTAGCAGTTTGATATAATCTTAATTTTAGTTACTATTAACATATAAAATTACTAGTAAAGATATATAGATATTTTACATTTTATTTTCATGTCTATTTTAAATTAACACAATGATACATTTTTTATACGTAAAATAAATTTTAGTAATGAATTAAAAATATATATGTAAATATAAATAAAATTATATAATTTTAAAGTATTCAAAAAGTATATAACTAATGAAGTTATTGGATTTCTCTAAAACTCTTAGGCCATATTCATTTACATTGTAAGTTTTCATTTTTTTTTTTGTTTTATAAAATTAAAAACTATTTTATTAATCTTCTGCCTTTTGGCTGTCTGCTCTGTAGCATGTAGGGTTTATGGATTTCTTATGTCTTGTATCTATTAGGGTTTGCGTGGCTGGTCTTACGATGGAAGTGGGGATAGTTAATCTGTCTATGTCTATTCAAGATGTGGAGGATTCAGAATGGAATGTTGAGGGAGAAAATAACCAGGGAAAGTTGTCATATCCTTTCTGCTTGGTGGGTCATTTTTTGATGGCAACTGTTGTTCAGTTTCAAGCTATGAGAAATACACTTGCTAATATGTGACATCCAATTGGTGGGGTAAGTAACACAAAATTGGGTGAGAAAAGATATTTATTTCACTTCTATCATGATGTTGATGTTAAAGATATGGAAGATGGGGGTCTATGGATGTTTAACAATCACTTATTGGTTGTCCATTAACTGAGTTTGGATGAAGATCCTGCATTATTTCCTATTAATCACATTCATTTTTGGGTTCAAGTGCATAATCTTCCAATTGGTTTGATGTCAAAACAAATGGCTGTACAATTTGGAAATTTCATTGGGAGTTTCCTTCATTATGGTGTTAAAGCAATTGTAGCTGGAAACAAGGAGTTTATGAGAATTTTTGTTTGGATAAATGTTAGGAAGGCATTGTTAGGAAAGAAGAAGATCAAATTGAGTGTTGATTGATCAATTTACTGCCACTTTAAATATGAAAAACTTACATTGTTTTGTTTTATATGCGGTCAATTAGGGCACTCTAAAAGTTTTTGTCCAATAAGAATTCATATGGGTAATGATCAAACTAGTTATGATTGGGATATATCCCTGAAAGTTATTTCCCGATGTGCAGCTTCTGCAATGAGCATTATGGCTACACAAAAGAAGGTGGTGGTAGTCTTTTAGGAAACAATCTAAGCCCGATGTTTGTGGAGTAGATTGGGGGAATTTAAACTTGAATAATGGATTAATTAGGCACTTAAGTTTTGATAAGCGCATTAATAGGGGAATGGCAACTAGGTGTGAGGAATCTTTAATCTTAATGGATCAGAATGTTGTTTAGAAGATAGATTCTTTGAGCCTAGTAGGTGAGGATAGCCCAATAAAGATCTCAGAAGGAAAAAAGAGGGCTCGACTAGTTTTGATAACTAATCCTGAAGCTTTCCCATCAAGGGATTCTGATGGATCTAAAAATGTTCAAATAATAGTGCTTACTTTACAGGCCTACCGATAGAAATGAGTATCTTATGATGGAACTGTTAGGGTTTGGACAACTGATAAGAGCATTTTTATACTTGTTTTTAGTATGATTTTAATGTGTTTTTAGTTAATGTTTCATTTGATTTTTGTTTAAAGTTTGTTTAAAGTGTTTTTTTTTATGTTAAAATGGAAAAACTCCCTTGGATGGTCATTTAAGAGGAATTATGGATGAAAGTAGAAGAAAAGAGCAAAATTCATCAATGGACATGCCCATGGACATGGGCGTGTCAATGGACGTGCCCTTGATGCTGCATACAAAAGCATTGACACGCCCAGTGACATAGGCGTGTCACCAAGCGTGCCTTTTGCAACATTTCACAGTAGCTGTAACACACCCAGTGACATGGGCATGTTACTGGGCGTGTCACCTATGGAAAAGTTGAATTCTTTGCACGGATTGAGGAACAAGTGGGGGCAACGACTTTGCTTTTGCCAAAAGAAAGATTAAAGAAAAGAAAAGCTTGCCCAAGTGATGGAAAGAAATATTAAACTAGGAGAATGTGGGAGACAATGGAGAGTGGAGTGAGTTGGAAGCATGGGCTTGAGCTTTGGAGGGAAATAAAAAGAGAAGAGGAGGAAGAAGAGAGGAGTTCAGTTTTTAGAGGGTGCTGGCTGGAGGTTTCTGCAGAGAAACAGAGAACAGAGGCAAAGAAGAGAGGTTTGAGAGGAGGAGGCTGGGCATACACATTTTGCGCAAGGAGGGAGTGACACTTTCCTTGACTCTTCATCTTCATCCTCCATTTTCATCCTCTCCACCATCTCCATCTTCCATTGGCAGCTCCTGGAGATTGAAGAAGCTACATTGAAAGGGGTTTTTCTGTTTTCTCCTTTTAATTCATTTAAATGTTATTGTTATTGTTGTTGTTGTATTAAGTGTATTGAACATGAACTAAATCATTCTCTATCTAGATATTGAAGAACCCTAGCTTATTTGTATGATTGAATAATTTTAATTGATGGAGTTGTTTTATCCTTATGATGCTTAATGATTATTGCCAATTGATGATAGCATGCTTATTGATTGGTTTCCTTTTCATATTATTGACTTGAGAAAGCTTGATATGAATTGATTACTCATAAGGGTTGAGGATTGATTGGGGTGCTAGAGATAGACTTACAAGATTTTTTGGTTTATAGTTCCTTGTTCTTAATGCAAGATCTATTTAATTGTGTTTGAGAAGAGATTCCAGCACTCTACCTAGTGATTAGGGATTAATTCACTCGAGAGAGGTTTTAGTCTAAGTTAGAGGAATGCTAATTCAACTCTATCATGTTATGTAATTGAGGCTAGGGGGATTCAATATCTGGATAATATCATTAACATCAATCCTTTTTACACAACACACAATTTATCTTTGCTTTCATTTATTTAAGTTAGTTGTCTTTAATTACAAAACTTCACAAAAATATTGATTTGCTAAACAACAGTTAAGATTTGCACTAGTACTTGGCCTTGTCCTCAGTGGAACGATAACTCACTCACTACTTTATTACTTGGTCGACCCGTGCACTTGCGGTATTGCTATAGCGCAGCTCGTGTGCGCACCAACAACCCTTAGGCAATTTGTGTTTTGAAGGATCTTTCCTGTTATAATAAACCATCAGTTGTGTGTTTAATTGAAACATTGGTTCATAAGGAGAGAATGCAAGATATAAGAAGACATATTGGAATGGATTCCTGCTTTGTTGTGGATAGGCTAGGTAGAGGGGGTGGATTGGCAGTATTATGGAAGGGCTATTGGGATGTGCACGTTACAAATTTTAGATAGAATTTTATTGACTTACAAATTAATAATCCTAGAACTGGTTCATGGATAATTACTATCTTTTATGGCATCCTTTAGCGAGGATGATGTAGTGAATCATGGGAGTCTTTGCATGAATTGGCTAGTCTAAATACACTGCTTTAGTTGTGTGTTGGCAATTATAATGATATTCTTGCTCAAGAAGAGAAGCTAGGAGAAGAGTCACTGCTTGAGTTTTTCCTTTCTATTTTTCAAATAGTGGTTGAAGATTGTAACTTGAGAGATCTACCTAGCAATGGAAGGGTTTCACATAGGAATAAAGAATGGGAAATCATGGATGGATTAAAGAGAAGTTAGATAGAGGCATGGCAAATGAAAGTAGGTTTGAGTTGTTTCCTAACTCAATGCTGAAGGTTTTATCAACATCATAATCTGATCATAACCCAATTTCAATTCTGTTAGATTACAAGTTGAATAATGGGAGAAGAAGAAGGTTTAGTTTTAAAAATAATTGGTTGTTATGACCATGTATTGTTGAGTGTGTTCCTTCTTACTGGAGCCGAGATAGGGGGTGGGAGGTGTTATTAAAACTGCCATCATGTTGTCATGATTTACAACAATGAAGTAGAGAGGGAATCAGTGACATTAAGAAAGAAATTTAGAATGTGAAGTGCCAATTTAATTCACTTGAGGCTGCTTCTATTGGTAAAGATGAACATATTATTTTGCTAAAAGCCCAATTAAATAGTTTGATAGAGTAAGAAGAGACTTGGTGGAAGCAAAGAGAGAATTTATTTTGGCTTGAGCATGGGGATTCCAATTCCAAATACTTTCACATGCATGCTTCAGTAAGAAAGAGGAGTAATTTTATAGATGCCCTTCAAAATACTAATGGTGAGTGGGTGACTAGCGAGAAGGGGTTGAAGGAGTTGGTGTATTCTTACTTCTTTGATCTTTTTATTAGTGGAGAATTGCACTAGAGGCTAGTTTTGGATTAAGTGCATACAGTGGTATCGGGTGTAGATAATGATTTTTTATTGAGATCGTTTGAGGCTAATGAGTTTAAAGTTGTTATTGACTAAATGCTTTATGAATAAACATAAGGCCCAGATGGACTAAATCCATCTTTTTATCAGAGATTGTGGGATATTATTGGGAAGGATGTGGTTAGGAGTGCTCAAGGGTGGCCTTCTGATGGGTCTCTGCCTGATGCTCTTTTAAAGACTCTTGAAGTTCTTATTCCAAAAACATGTAATCCTACTACTTTGAAGGATTTAAGACCAATATCTTTATGTAATGCCATATACAAGATTGTCTTTGAGGTGTTAGCTAATAGACTGAAACGTGTGTTACCCACTATTATTTCTGAAGATCAGTATGAGTTTATTCCAGGCAGATTGATTGAATTGATTCATTATATGAAAAATATTAAGTAGAGGTAGTAAATAGGTGGCTGCTTTGTAAATTGTTATAAATAAATTATATGATCGGGTTTTTTGGGATTATCTGGAAAATATTGTTAGCCAAACAATTGACCTCTATTTTGATCTTAGGCATTCAAATTGAATCGGACTAATATTTATTCCAAGCTATTTTTTACAGGATTTCTTTAGAGCCTGACCAGAATACCAGCCAGGCTGACCGGGCTCAGAGAAGCAGCTTGCTATATCGAGCTAAGAAATGATGATACCGAGCATAGCATGTCATACCTGACTGAATTGACTAAAAGTCAATGTACCATCACCAAACTGATAAGCAACAAAGCGATGAGTGTGAGCAAAGATTTTTGCCCTCACTCTCATATGGAATGGTTCTTGTGACTTCAGCACTGTTAGGCTCAGGGCCTCAGAGAACACGGGCTTAAACCCGGAGAAAATGGAGCCGCCACTTGGACGGGCTGGGAAAAAGAAAGGGGTGGATAACTCAATTCTTAAGGAATTCCCAACCCTTTATTGGGTTCAGAAAGTTGGTTATGCATGGAAAAGGTGAGAAATGACCCAGCACCCCCATAACACCCAGTTCATTGGAACCGGCCTCCTCTTCAGGTCTAAATACTATTGAATTCTTAACTATTATAGTATTATTCGTACTACATGCACTGAAAATAAAGAAATATTCATTAAAATCAAGAAAGTCCAAACCAACAAAATAAGCACCTGTACAAAATGAAAACATGCCCTTACAATAATGTCCAATGTCCATAAAGAAAGTAAAATAAATAAAATAGGACACCCACCATAGGTGGAAACGTGTCCCTCATAATAGTCCCAAAAACCTTAAAATAAATTAACTTACATAAACTAAATAAACAAGGCACCCATACTAGCCTTTTACAATTCCCTTTAAAAATACATTTAAATCTAAGGAAAAGAATAAAGCAGGAAAAAAAAATAACATAACACATATGAAAATAATTGAATAATAATAATTAAAAAGAAATTAAATAAACACATTTTAATATTATCCCATTAAGGATATATAGGATGCAACGACGAGGGTCGTACCTACGGTGGGGGTCAAGGGGGGGGGGGGGGGGGGGGGGAGGCAATGCCCCCAAAATGTAGACGGTGTAACACCCCCACATCCAATACATACACACTACATACACCACAATGTAGTATACATGCATCGAATATAGGAATGCTACGAATTTTTCTTAACATTCAAAAATATTTACAATGATACTATAATCTTTCTCATTATACATTATAGAAAATAAGTAATTAACTTATAATATAAAAACAAAATAGATATATATATATTTACTTAATACGTAGCGGAATTTAGAACTATTTACATATAGGAAAACATTTAAATATTTATATTTACAAATGTACATATATTCACATTATAAACAATACTTTACAAAATATTAAAAGAGTTATACATGATTGGCAAATCTTCTCTGATCTTTAAGTCCCAAAATCAACTCTTCAATGTCTACTCTCACTCGGCCTCGATGAGCTCTCGGGTTCAACTCTATCAACTCTATCACCTGCGCGATCAACACTATCGCGCTAAGCCAAGGGCTTAGTAGTACAAAACATGCTAACATTATGCTTGTATGCTATGCAATGTCACACATTCCATTAATATCAATATCATAAGCGAAAAGCTAACATCAAACTTTTGCCTTTCACAAATCATAATCATATAAGCATATCACATCTCAAAGTCCTTTCATGAATTTCATTATTTAATTATTTTGCCATCAATGAATCAAATATAAACAAAGACAAGCATGGGCCCAAAACACACTAATATGCCATTCAATTTTCAGAGTTAATGCTTTGGTTTTATCACATTTATCATTATCACATATACCCAACTAGGCTTCAAGGATTAGGTTCAACCAAGCTTCAAGGGGAACAAAGCATGCTAAGTCTCAACCCAACTTGGCTTCAAGAACCAAACCCAACCTAGCTTCAAGGGTTGTAACATCTCAATTAGGCTTCAAGGATTAGACCCAACCAAGCTTCAAGGGGAGTAAAACATGTTAAACTCAACCCAACTTGGCTTCAAGGATCAAGCCCAACCTAACTTCAAGAGATTGTTACTATCATTAGGCATGCCACCAACAACAAACTCTGAAAATAGAATAACACATTAGCCACACAACTCATTCATTAATTTGTTATCAATTTCATTCTCAAATGAATTAACATAGCCAATCACAATGGCTTTATATTCCATTTCATCTCAATTCACATCATAGCATTTCAATCTTTCATATACACAATCATTTGCATCATCATGTCATTCACATTATTCATATATATATATATATATCATCATTGATATAAACATAACAACACACATTACTCATATAAATTAACAATGTAATAATGCCACATTTGTACTTACATACAATCATATAGGTTTTGTACTTACCTCAAAAGCAAATCACACCACTCTTAACAATTCCTTGTTCAAGATCCTTCTACCTCTTAAATCAATGATCAATCACTATCTTCAAGACCTAAATCAAAAGTAATAGCATATACTTGCTTAGGGATACACAAGAGATAATCCAATTAGGAATTAATTAGGGCAAACCCTAACCCTGACACGCTCACCCACACGGGCGTGTCCACGACCGTGCCCTAACTCCACAACACAGAAGCATTTACACGCTCAACAACATGGGCGTGTTCCTGGGCGTGTAAATTCTCCAAACTCACAGTAGCTATGACACGCTCAATAACACGGGCGTGTTACTGGTCGTGTCAAACCTACTGCCTCCAACACAATTGACACGCCTAAAAACCCTGAACGTGCTCATGGACGTGTCCGGCCACAAATCAAGACTCCGATCAAAACAACCAAACACTCAACAACACATTTCTATTCACTAACATTCACTTCAACCAATCTTCACAAAACATACCCAAAAACCTATCTCAAACTTGCAACAACACCAAAACAAACCAAAACACATATCAAACACAAAACACAAAATCATCTCAAAACCCTCACCACATATACAACATCATCTCTTCCAACCACTTACTCTATTCTTCAATCCATACTCAAAATCCATCATCAAATCACTCAAACACTTCTCACACCTCAAAATCAACCAACACACTCTTAAAAATCTATCAAACTCAAATATCATTTCAAATAAGCACAAAGATCACAAGAGAACTTACCAAAGTTATAAGACTTCTTGTATCATCCACTAGATCACTTCAATCTTCCTTCAATTTGAGCTTAACACATCAAGATCTTCACTTTGTCTCTCTTTCCCTTTGTTAACCGACCAAACAATGCAAAGAAAAGAAGAAGAAGATGATGATCCACGGCAAAGAGAAGGAAAGAAGAATGAGAAGCCCAAAGTCAAATTCCCTTTTTCCTTAAAACTCTCTCATCCAAGTAATTAAAATATTAAACAATTCAAATAAACCTCCTCCATTCACTAATTCCTTATTAATTAATTATAAATTCAAACATAAACAAATATCTTCTTCCACTATCTCCATTCTTTGACTTTCCATTGACCTAGGTATATGTTATATATATTCTAATATACATCACATATACACTCTCTTTAAAGACCCTTTTCTCTTTAAATAAAACATATGCATTCAATCCAATATACAACAACAACATAATCAAAACTTTTAGGGCATGCATTGGGATATTACAGACGGTTTACATGATATGGTTTTATTGGTAAATTAGGGTTTCTATCTAAGCTAGGGTTTTATATTTATAGAAATTAGGGTTTCTCCTAAACTAGGTTTACATGTAAATTAGGATTTTAGTTACAAAATAAACTAGGGTTTAGAGTAATGGTTCAAAGAATTAACATGAATTATACATTAATATTCACTACTGCTCGATGATATATGAGGTTTAATGTTTAGAACATACAATTTATGATAAGCTTACTATGTTTAGGGTTTATGCAAGATTATAACCTAGGTTACTTAGCTGCTGGAATAAATAATACTTTTAATGCTTAAAGAAAAATATAGCTACTGGATTAACATGAATTATCAAAATGTTTAATGCTTGAGGAAAAAATATAACTGCTGGATGCTTTAAGTGAATGAAATTTAGAAGAACAAAACCTGTGTTGGAGGCTTTACCAAATATTGATACACTGAAACAAGCTTGCTACTGCCTGCCTTTGGTGAGTTTTGGTTGGAGACATTAATGCAATTTGAGGACAATTATTTTGCCTCTCCCCTTTTGATTGCTGTCTATCCCTTATGCTTTTCTTTTGATTCTTTATTTATTGCTTTTTCGTTCATGATAATTCTTTACTCCTAGGGTTTTTTAATAATCGTTGCTCCCTCTCTCCGTGCTAATTTTTTGTCTTTATAAACATTAACTAGGGCAACCTGGCTAATCCATCTGAATCCGAATAAAACACATTTTTCCCTTATCCTAGTCTTCCTAGGATTTTAATATAATTTGACAAATTCTCGGCTAAACCAAGTTGGGGGGGCCTATGGCCAATTCAATATGGAGCTTTTCCATACCAAATTAGCTTGGGCCAAATCAAATTGTCTCGATTATATTGCCCCAATTTTAAATGAATCAAACCTAATCCAAAATTTAACCTGGTTTAACCTGTATTTTGTAATTAAAACCAAACTTGGTCCGATTTTTCAAGTTGAATTTAAATTTGGCTAAAATTAAGGGTCTACAAAATTGAATTTAAATTGGGCCAAAATTAATGGTCTACAGTCTTACCCCCTGCTTGAACGATCTAAGACTTTAGTAGAAGAGAGTGAAAAGTAATATAATCTTGAGCTGATTTTGGATAATGGTGGGTTCAGGACCTGTGAATTGAATTTGGGTTCTCGACCTGAGACTAGATCTAGGTTCTCGACCTGAGCTAGGACTTGGGTTCTCTACCTGAGATTGAATTTTGGGTTCTCTACCTGAAACTGGATTTAGGTTCTCAACCCAAGACTTGAATTTGGGTCCTGAACCCAAAATTTGAATTGGGTTTTAGACTCGAAGCTGGATTTGGGTTCTCAACCCGAGATTGGATTGGATTTTTGGCCCCGAAGCTGTATTTGGGTTCTCAACCCAAGACTGGATTTTGGGCTCTTGATCCAAGACTTGATTTAGGATTCTCGATTCGAGATTGGATTTTGGGTTCTCGACCCAAGACTGGATTTAGAATTCTCGACCCGAGACTGAATTTTGGGTTCTCAACCCTAGACTGAATTTTGTGTTCTCGACCCAAGAATTGGTTCGAATGGATTTTGAATTCTGGATCTGAGAATTAGTTCGACTGACCTTCTGCCAGTTGAGGTTTTTGGCTTTCTTCTAGCCAATCAATTTCATCTCTTCTAGCTGACTGAACTTCTGTCAATGGAGAATTCAAACTTTCTTCTAGCCGGTTATTCCATTCTCCAATGGATTATGGGTCTTCACCCTTCAAAATGGATCTTCATTCTTGGACAATAGTTCTTCACTCTTCAAATTGGATCTTCATCCTTTGGACATCGAGTCTTTACCCTTCAAAATGGATCTTCATCCTTGGACATCGGGTCTTCACCCTTCAAAATGGATCTTTTCCTTGGATATCTGTCATGTATTGACTTCAGCTCTTTTAGCTGGACTGATCTTTTCACTTTTGCATCTTTATTCTTTTTGGGGTTCTTACTTTGTTCTTGTTTTGTTCTTCCTTTTGCAAAATATTCAACTATTTTTTAGCTAGTCCTCATATCCTCTCTTTGCTCCTTGCATGTCAAAATAAAGAAAGTGAGTATGAAAATATTTTGTACTGGAAAATGATTTGGGTTCTGCCCCCATAGGTTTGGGTTCTGGACCTAGAATGAGTTATGGACTCAAAAATAATTTGATTTGGGTACTTGGACCCGAGACTGGGTTTTGCATTCTCGACCCTAAATTGAATTTGGGTTCTCAACCCAAGACTGGATTTGGGTTCTCGACTCGAGACTAGATTTTGAGTTCTCGACCCTAAACTGGATTTGGGTTCTCAACTCGAGACTAGATTTTGCAGTCTCGACCCTAAACTGGATTTGGGTTCTTGACCCGAGACTGGATTTTGGATTCTCGACTCTAAACTAGATTTGGGTTCTCGACCCGAGACTAAATTTTGGGTTCTCGACCAGAAACTGGATTTGGATTCTTGACCCAAGACTGAATTTGGGTTTTTGACCCAAGACTGAATTTTAGGTTCTCGACCCTAAACTAAATTTGGATTCTTGATTCAAGACTAAATTTTGGGTTCTCGACCTAAAATGGATTTGGGTTCTCAACCCAAGACTGGATTTGGATTCTTGACCTGAGACTAGATTTTGGATTCTCGATCATAAACTAGATTTGGGTTCTCAACTTGAGATTGGATTTTGGGTTCTCGACCCTAAATTGGATTTAGGTTCTCGACTCAAGACTGAATTTTGAGTTCTCGACCCTAAACTAGATTTGGATTCTCGACCCGAGATTGGATTTTGGATTCTCGACCCTAAACTGGATTTGGGTTTTCGACCCGAGATTGGATTTGATTTGGCCTTTTGTCAGTTTGAGAGTTCTGGCTTTCTTCTAGTCAGATGTTCCATTCTTCAATGGATTGTGGGTCTTCACCCTTAAAATGGATCCCCATCCTTGGACCTTGGATCTTGATCCTTGGTTCTTAGGTCTTCATCCTTCAAAAATTGATCTTCATCCTTAGGGATTGAGTCTTCACTCTTCAAAATGGATTTTTATCCTTGTCATCGGGTCTTCACCCTTCGAAATGGATCTTCACCCTTTGGAGATCGGGTCTTGACCCTTCATAATGGATCTTCATCCTTTGGAGATTGTCCTATATTGGCTTCAACTCTTCTAGCTGGATTGATCTTTTGTCTTTTGCATCTTCATTCTTTTCTAATTTTCTTCTTATTCCATTCTTTTTATTCTTCCTTTTGCAAACAATTCAACTATTTTTTAGCTTGTCCTCATATTCTCTCTTTTCCCCATACATGGAAAAATATTAAAAATGAGTCTGAAAATATTTTGTATATGCATAAACTCAAAAATTTAAAAGAGGAAGTTTTGCACCCTGTGTAGGCTCAAACCAATGATTTTTTCTTTCCATGTAGGCTCTGATTGATGTTTGTGTATTGTTTGGTTCCTTGCATGAGTTTGGATCTCTATTTTTATAAAGTGACTGGATCTTCCTCAAGCAATGGGCCTTCAATGCCCCCTAATTCCAGATCTACTTCTCATTATTTGCTTCATAGAGTATCTGTTGTTCACTTTGACAAAGAATAGGCAATGCAAGACAACAAAATGCAGTGTGATATGCTCATGTATGCATGGTATACATGAATAATACTTACAGTGATTTCATCGACTCACAGACTGAGGTGATTAGCCGTAGTGTTCTCATTGGTTCCTTCTAGATGCTTGTTTAGGTCTTGCATTGGAATGGCAAAATGCTTCACATTTATGGCTTTTATCTTTAAGATGTTGAAAACATGAGTGGTGGAGACCCCAAGAAGTAGAGATGCATGCATTTCAAACTATAATTCAACACATCAATTGGTAGTTTCTTTATAACCTTGCCAATAATCATTTACTTTGCCTAATATATCCTTCGAGGTTTGATGGTTCAACATACTTCCCTTAACTTGAAGACTTTGTATGACAAAAATACTTTTTTTTAAAATCTTAAAATCATATTTTGGCTTTGTCAAATCAGTGTCATTGTACCTCAGGACTCAATTTTCTAAATTAACATATCTATGACATGACAACCCTAGTTGCTGTACTAAACTTGGGAATCATTTATATTTGAGCAAGAACTATTGTACTTCAGATAGGCACATACACATTATTTGGCCAAAGGTCTCATTGAGTTTGAATATTGTCTATCTCATATGCATGCTTATTCAAACTATCTCCACTAATAGACTCTACCTACCAAGAGAGATCAACATGTCTTTAATGGGCTTGAAACGGGGTCTATAAGGTATATGGTTTAAGTGAAGGCCATTTTGAGATTGGAGCTGATGTGATACTGCTGACAAACCTTCACACCAAAATCTTATGTTGGAGCCATAGGCAGCTGGGAGCAATCTTGCTAGACTCCAATTTCCTTCTATCTCCTTGGAAGAAATATAGAACTGATTAAAACAATCTTCATCTTTTCCTTTTGCTTTTTCACAAACTCAGGACCCATTTTTTTTCCTTTTTTCTTTCTCTCTTTTTCTTTTTGCTTTTTTTTCCTCCTTTTTTGTATTTTTTGTCTTTTTTTTTGTATTTTTGTTTTTTGGATCCAACTCATTCTATGCTTCTGACTATGGATGAGTGGAGTAGAGTGAGTTTGCTTCAACAAGAATAAATCATTTGTTGCCCTGATGTCATCTTAATAAATTGGAGATATTAGGTCTAACATCAGGTGAACTTCAACTATCCTTACGGTATTGAGAACATCAACTATCCTTATGGTCATGACTATGCATTCCTTTCTTTGATCTTCTTTCTCTTTTATTTCTTGGTGATCATAAGACTTGTCAAAAGTGTAACAATAGTTCAAGGTAGGTCATTAGGATTGCAAGCCAATGAAAAGTAAGCTAAAATTTTATGAAGGTTCAAAGGGACAACTAGAGATTGATATTTAACTGGGTGGATACTAGTTGTTGGCTTATCAAACAATGCCTAGATCATCTCTCCCTTAGATAAGTAGAGTTCAATTTCACCTCAAAAGTTCATCAAAGCATGTTCTAAGACTGACTAAGACCTAGACACTCATAATTATATAGGAGCACTCTCTAAGTAAGCATTCACAGTGTGAGCGGGGATTTTTGCCCCCACTCCCAGTGGAATGCTCCTTGCGACTTCTGCACTATTTAGGCTCGGGGCCTTAGAGAACACGGACCTAAGTTTGGAGAAAATGGAGTCGCCACCCGGACGGGCCGGGAAAAAGAAAGGGGTGGATGACTCGATTCCTAAGGAATCCCTAACCCCCTAATGGGTTTGGAAAGTTGGGTACGTTTGGGGAAGGTGAGAAATGGCCCAGCACCCCCACAACTTCCGGTTCATTGGAACCGGCCTCCTTTACAGGTCTTAATATTATAAAATTCTTAAATATAACAACATTATCCATATTACACACAATAATTAAAAGAAAGCATCAATATATTAAAATCAAAGCAATGTCCAAACAAAGCAAATAAATGGACACCCATCCAAGGATGGAAACATGTCCTTACATCACATGCCTAAATAGGACACCCACCAAAGGGTAGAAACATGCCCTTTGCATAGGTTCTAAAATAGAAAAGCAAATTAAATTACATAATGTTTAACTAATGAGGTACCCACCAAGTGGAAACATACCTCTTACAACTTTTGGAAATCTAAATTAATTGATAAAAGTAAATAATCATTCATCATAAATAAATCATTCATCAAAGCTATTAATCAAAATATAAAATAAACATCCATCCATGATAAATTAAATAAATCAAGTATTGAAATTAAATTAAAGCATAAGAGATAAATCAAAGTATAATCAAGTATGGAATTAAATAAAGCAAATAAAAGTTCAATTATAGCTACTGTGACTTTTTATGGAATTAAAATAAATTAGGGTTTTATGTTTTAAAAGGTTGGTAAGACTCTTTGATTAAACAAATTAAGGTTTGAATGTGAAATCATGAAACTAGGGTTTTAGACACTTTAAAATACTTTGATTTGTGATTTTTGGTTATTGGGTTTTTAAGCTACTATGTAAGTTTAATCTATTAATGGTTTGATGGTTTTTAATATTTTAAAAGGATTAGGGTTCATAAAAATTAGGGTTTAAAGTTTTAAAAGGATTAGGGTTCATTATTTTAGGTTTAAAAGTTGAATTTTGGATTTTTGGATTTAGAATTAGGGTAACGGGTGATGAATTAATTTTTAGGAATTTGGAAATCAATTTGATAATTTTATGAAGTTTTATGAATTTAAATAAACAAATTAAAGTTTTTATAAGTAGAAAAGATGTTTTTTAAGTCTTTTTGAATGAAATAGAACCTACTTTAAAATTTTAAAAGAAATAGAATTTAAATCTTAGTTTTGTTGAAAGATATGTTCAATTAGAGTTTTAAGATTTTTAAGAAGTAAAAATAACAATTTTAAGCCTTTTGGAAGATAAACTAACGAAATAAGATTTTTTTGGCTTTAGAAAAACTAAATTAAAGTTCTAAGATTTTAACTTTTGAAAAACACAAAAATCCTAGTTTTTAGCTACTGTGTAAAAACAATTAAAGAAAATCAGTTAACACATACCTTCTTTTGATGATTCCTCCAAAAATAATTCTTCTTGAATGAACTAGCTCCAAAGACAAGCCTTTTTTGCCTTTGAATTGCTTAAATCGTGATGCTGCTCCTTTAAAAATCAATTGAATTCAATTTATTACTTTTCCTTCACTGATTTGGTTTTCCAATTTCCAAGCTCACTGTGAAATTTTTCCTCCCCTCAAATTAATTGCCTTTGGTCCTTATTTATAATTGTTTGAGGTTGTTTATTCCTAATTAGTTAAGGTAAGTAATATTAATAAAGAAAAGAAACCGAAACCTAATTGAATTAGGTTTCGAAAAATTTGCGCTGCTGAAAAAAATTGCTGCAGGAAAAAATGCGCTGGCGAAAAAAAACTGCCTCAGAAAACTGCGGCAGTGGGCTGGCTAGGGCGTCGCCTGCAAGAAATTCCTACGGGTGAGCTATTTCGCTCGCAGGATAATCCTACGAGCTAAATAGCGCAGTGATTTCGCCCGCAGGAAGCCCACGGGCCCGTGGGATTATTTTTTCGCTGCCAATTTTTTCGACTCCGATTTTTATTTTTATTTGTTTATTTTTATTTTTTATTAATAAAAATTAGATACTAAAGCAAAAATTATTTAACAAAAATTATTTTGGACCAATTAGATAATAAAAATCATTTTGGACTAAATAAAACATATTGGACCGAATTGGGTCAAAAATTAAGGGTCTACAGTTTACCCCCTGCTTGAAAAATCTGAAACTTTAGTCAAAGAGAGTGAAAAGCAGTAAGACTTAATTTTTGAGATTGAGGTTTTGGGTTCTAGACCCGGTTTGAGTTCTGGACTCAAGGATAAATTCTAGGTTCTAGACCTAAAGAAAAATTTGGGTTCTGGACCCGGTTCGAGTTCTGGACTCAAGAATAATTTTAGGTTCTGGACCTAAGGAAAATTTGGGTTCTGGACCCGGTTCGAGTTCTGGACTCAAGGATAATTCTAGGTTCTGGACCTAAGAAAAATTTGGGTTCTGGACCCGGTTCGAGTTCTGGACTCAAGGATAATTCTAGGATCTGGACCTAAGGAAAATTTGGGTTCTAGACCCGGTTCGAGTTCTGGACTCAAGGATAATTCTAGGTTCTCGACCTAAGAAAAAATTTGGGTTCTGGACCCGATTCGAGTTCTGGACTCAAGGGAGATTCTAGGTTCTGGACCTAAGGAAAATTTTGGGTTCTGGACCCGAGAGATTTGGATACTCGATTCTAACTGTATTGGGATACTCGACCCTAAATTGATTTGATTTGGGTACTTGGACCCAAGATTGGGCACTTGGATCCGAGATTATCAGTTGAGAAGTCTGACTGCTCCGGATATTCTATGCATTGTGATTCTTCACCCTCAGAATGGATCTTCACCCTCGGAGATCGGGTCTTCACCCTGGAAAATGGATCTTCATCCTTGGAGATCGGGGTCTTCTTTGTTCTTTGAATATGGGAGTGACACGGCTAGTGGCTTGGCCGTGTTTCCTGGGTGTGTCAGCTTCTATGTCTTTTCTTTGGTTTTTCTTTATTCTAGCCGTGTCGCCTGCCCGTGTCATATTCTGCCAAAATTTCTTTTGAGGTGACATGGCTAAGCTCGATTTAGCTTGGTCATGTCTTGCTTGATTCATGCTCTTCTTTCCTTGTTTTGATCTTCCAAGGGAGTTTTTTTTTGCACTTTAACCACTTTTCCCTTGCAACTGCTTTTCCTTCCTTTGATTCTTTAATTATTGTTGCAAGCTGTTGGCTCGTTTGATCATGAGGCTGGACTTTTTTCACTGCCCCTTCATTTCCTCGTTCTAGCCTGCTGGATATGCCATCTCATCCGCAGAGTATTGATATGAACTACCTGGTACGTTCCTCATTTCATAATAGCTTATGCTATATGTATGCATGATTATGTATGCTCTCACCTTTTTCTTTCTTGGCTCACAGCGGATGCTCGAAGAACAAAATAAGAAACTTCAAGAAGAATTGGCTGCAAGTCATAAGCAAGCTTCTCATTTTGAAAGTTTATATCATCAATCCGAACAAAATTTTCGTGACTTCCGATTTCAAGGAATGAGGGATCCCGGTGCTTCTTCATCGAGAGGCCCCCAGACTAATGACCATGAGATCCTTTCATCTGCTTCTAATGAGGACCATGACAAATCGGAACTCCAAGGCAATAGGGATTTTAGTGCTTCTGCTTCGGATGATCCCGGGATGAGTAATTTGCCCCCTCCTCCAACAGGTGACGACTGTTTCAAGTCTTTATTTGGTGACCTACCACCACCCTCTTAGTGATATGTAAATATTGTAGCAATTGTAAAACATTGTACAATAATGAAAAATATACAATTTTCCTCTTTATTTTAATCCTCTTTTCCCTTTTTTTTTCTCTTTTTTTATATATATTTATTTTTTTACATCATAATTAATATCCACTTCTTTTGTTAAACCAAATCCAAAGTGGAAAAAGAAATTGTGACCACTTCCTTTCCTTAGACCATATGATCTTATTTTTTCCCATCATATTTTCCATTTCACTTTTGGAAAAGGTTTATTTTCTTTTATATAAACCACCTTGCATGCCCTTTTCAATTCATAAACCAACAATCTCTCTCTTTCAACGTGAAGACTCCTTTTAGTAATTTTAATTCTCTTTTATTCATCAACCATGACCGAGCACCATTTAAAGAAAATAAAAATTCTATTTAAGAATATGGATGCCATCCATTGGAAGCAAATTTCATGGTCAAAGCTTGATGTTTTAAAATGTTTTCAAAATGTCAAATTGGACCACTCCTTACATGCCATGGCTTCCTTGTGGGATACGGATTCTAGGGTATTTAGAATTAATGACTTTGAAATATATCCCTTGATTGAAGAATTTGAGGTCATCCTTAGACATCCAAATAATCAACAAATGGCGTTACCCACATTGATTTCCAAGACTCAACAGAAGATGCAGATGTTATTTCAAATTCCAAAACCCAAAGTTCTTCAGTTGATGAGAGGTGAAAAAATTCTACTTGCTCCTTTGATTGACTTTTGTTTTTCTCATTTGGCTCCTACTAAGGCATGGGGACGCATGCTTTGTCTTTGCTTGCTCAGCCAATTCTTGCTTGTTTCTTCTGACAACGATATTGACCCACGAGTATTGGATATCATGGATCAAATGGAAGGAGGCTTGTCGCCGGTACATGTGATTTTAGCCGAGACCTTAGTTGGATTAGACCGATTTAAATCGGGATTGTCAAAGAGACTGACTGGGAGTCCATTGCTGCTTCAGGTAATTACCTAAACTGCCCTTTCAGGTTTTCAATTTAGGTTTTTTATTTTTATTTTTTATATATTGCTCTAACTTTTGCCTAGTCCGCCCATGCGGGTTTTCGGAACTAGCGAGCTATCCTAATTTTTGCCTAAGCAGCCCTTAGCGGACTTTTTTTTCTTAATTCTTTCTTCACAGATTTGGCTTTAGGAGCATCTTTGTTTACTTGATACCCCCTCCGTGGATTTTTCCAGATACCTGCCACGTCATCATTCTGCTAGGAAGCTACTCCATACTGCTTCTTCATATGCTGACTGGGTTGATTGGATCCACTCACGCTCTGAAGTCAATATCCGTTGGTTGGTACCTTGGTGGAAGATTTCTCGTATCACCATGTGGACATACTTGATGTACGTTCCTCTTACTGCACTTCATCAAGGTACATGCTATGATCCTTGCCGACTTGGGCATCAGTATGGAGTTGAGCCTCATGATTCTGACTTTGCTCCTGACCTAGACATGCCTTGCTTGACTGAAGCCTACTTGGATCGGTTAAGGCAAAGCTGGCTTGTACGTTACACTTATCGACTGCCATAGATTTTACATTTGTCAATTCAGAAAGTGTTTTGTTAGGATGAAAAAATAATTAAAGTAATAAAAGATGCTTCTTTTCCATTTATAATTTGTCATCACCTTTTGCAATTATGATTATTTATTTCATCCGTATCTAGTCAAATACTTATAACAGTGCACATAGAACAATTTTAACATTAATTCTATTTTATTAAATTAGGGAACAACCAAACATAAAGCCAGTATACACAAGATTACTCATGTTTCCAATTAGCCCTTGCGGGTTTTCTAATTGACGGTTTTCTCTCATTAGCCCTAATTGTTGCCTAGCCCGCCCTTTCGGGTTTTCGAAACTAGCGAACTGCTCTAACTTTTGCCCAGGCTGCCCTTTTTGGGTTTTCAACCTAGCGAGCTTCTTTTTTCTTTTCTTTTTTTTTATCATACATAAAATCTCTTCAACCTGTCAATGTTTACTGGCTCACTAAATTAGTTCCCATCCATGTCTGATAACTTCACTGCACCTTTGCTCATGACTTGTTTCACGACATATGGCCCTTCCCAGCTAGGTCTGAACTTCCCTCTTGGATCAGATACATTAGGCTTACATTGCTTCAATACCAAATCCCCAACTCTAAATTTTTTGACCTTGACCTTTCTATTGTAGACCCGAGCTATCTTCTTTTGATACAGTTGGTGATGATACAATGCCTTTAACCTTCTCTCTTCTAGTAGAGCTAACTGAGTGTATCTACTTGCTACCCATTCCGTTTCAGGCAATTTAGCTTCCAAGACTACTCTTAACAACTTGATCTCGATTTTAATTGGTAATACCGCTTCCATCCCATAAACCAAAGAGAACAGTGTCATTCCAGTAGATGTTCATATGCTTGTCCTATATCCCCATAAAGCAAAGGGAAGCATTTTTGACCAGTCCCTGTAAGTCTTAGTCATCTTGGACAGAATTTGCTTAATTTTCTTGTTCGTGGCTTCTACTGCACCATTAGCCTTTGGTCTATAAGGAGAGGATCGATGATGATGGATTTGGTACTTGGAGAATAAATCCTTAACTGCTCCTTGAAACTGTACCCCATTGTCTGATATCACACTGTGCGAGACCCCATATCTGCAGATGAGGTTCTTTTCGATAAACCTAGCCATTTGACTTGCACCCAGCTTGTTGAAGGATTCGGCTTCGACCCATTTTGAAAAATAATCAACTTCTACTATAATAAAACAGTGACCGTTTGAGGCTGTCAGATGTATTTCTCCTATAATGTCGATACCCCAAGTGGCAAATGGCCAGGGTGAAGACATTGAATGTAGTTCTTCAGGAGGCATGTGATTCAAGTTACCATACATCTGACATTGCTGGCACTTCTTGACAAACTCAATACAGTCTCTCTCCATGGTCAACCAATAGTAACCTTGTCGAATAACCTTCTTAACTAGGGCCAAACCACTCATGTGCGGACCGCAACTTCCCGCATGTATTTCTGACATGATACGATCCACTTCAGGCTTTCTTAAACATCTCAAATGCACTCCATCAGGCCATCTTCGATATAACTCTCCATGGAAGGTGATGTATTACAATGACCACCTCCTTATGGCTCTTCTCTCTTTCTTTGTTGCCCCGGCGGATATTCTCTTTCCTCCAAAAATCGCCTTATAGTATCATACCACGCATCATGGTCTGTATCAACTTCCATGATTGTCTCATATTCATAGCAAGGAGTTGATGAACTGGTCAAGATCAGAGGCTTAAGGAATAGGCTGGCAGTATTTTCCCATAAGCCAATGTGGCTAGGGCATCAACCATCTGATTTTCTTCTCTTGACAGGTGTATAAACCTACACTCCTTAAAATTCTTCTTCATCATGGTCAGGTAATGGTGGTATGGTTTCAATTTTTCTTCTTTCAACTCCCACTCTCCATTTACTTGGGATACTACTAGCAACGAATCACCATAAACTTCCACTTTATCTACCTTCATAATCATTAGGATTTCCAAACCGAAAATACAAGCTTCGTACTACACCATATTATTGGTTGCCCTAAATTTCAACTTTTTGGCTAAAGGGATGAATTTCCCTTCGAGCGATTCTAGTATAACTCCCAAACCTACTCCTTTCCTGTTTACCGCTCCATCAAAATACATTTTCCACCCTTGTACTTCAATTACTTCTAAATGTTCATCTGGAAATTCCAAGATTACCTCTTCACTTTCTGGTAATGGTTGTTGAGCCAGGAATTCTGCCACCATTATACCCTTGATTGTTTTCCTAGTTACATACTCGATTTCAAATTCTTCTAATATTATCAACCATCGACCATATTTCCCAATTAAAGAGGGTGTCTCCCTTAAGTACTTCATTGGATCCAACCTGGAAATTGCTTGCACACTATACGATTGAAAGTAATGCCGCAACTTCTTAGAAGACCAAACCACGGCTATACATGTCTTTTCGATGATACTATACTTAATTTCATAAGGTAGGAGCTTTCTACTCAAATAGTAAATGGCATGCTCAATCCCCGACTCATCTGCTTGGGCTAGCATGGCTCCTATCGACTCTTCTTCTATTGTTAAGTATAGTAATAGAGGTTTTTCGGGTTTAGGTGGTTTCAAAACAGGTGGATTCAACAAATACTCTTTTTGTAATATCCTAATGTATGCCCTAGAAGTTTTGTATATGGTTTTGGTTTGCTTAAATGGAATGTATATGTTATGTGATAAGCAAAGAAATTGGAAGATAATGTTTATGTAGGGTGTTTGGGAAAGAAAAGAGGGTTTAGAGAAAATTGTATATGTTGCTTATATGGTGATATATATAACATATAAATTGGTCAAAGGGCTTGGTCAAGGGAAGAGGATATTTTCTTGTGGCATGTGAAATTACCAAAATGGATATATATAGGACAAAAGTCTAGTTAAGTGGTTGAGGGTAATATAGTAATTTGCTTTTGGATGGCTATTTAATGCATTTTGACTTTGTGTTTTCTTCATCATTTCTTCTTCTTCTTGTTGATGGCCGGCTCACTCAAAGACAAAGGAAAACAAGAGAGCAAATGATGATTTTGGAATTTTAAGCTCAAAAGTGAAGGAAGATCTCAAGTATACAAGTTGGAATTTCAAGAATTTCATGATTTTGGTAAGTTTTCTCTTGTTTGCCTTTGTTATTTTTGAAGATGTGTGTGAGTTGAGTTAGGGTTATTGATAGTATGATTAAGTGTGTTGATGATTTGTTGATTAGAGTTGAAATTGATTTTAAAATAAGAAGTTAAATTGATGTTGGTATTGGAAGTGGTGAAGTTGAACTTGAATTAGGGTTTTGTAGTAGTAAGTGAGGTTTAACTTAAGTTTGAGTAATTGTTTTCATAGATTTTCATGTTGGTTGTGGTTGTTGGAGAAGTAAGTTGAAAATAGGTGAATTTGGGTGAAGGCAGTAGCCTTCTGGATGCCACGCCCGTGGCCTTGGGATGCCATGGCCGTGGCCATTCAAAGCCAATTGAAGCCATGGCCGTGGGGGATGGAGACTTGTGTGGCAGAATCATTCTTGATCCCACGCCCGTGGGGGTTGAGGTGGCCATGGCCGTGGGATATAGAATGTGATGTTGATGAATATTTTCTAATCTAAAGGTCTAAGATGAAGTTAATAAGTGATAAATTGCATTGAATCTCATGTATTGTATCAATTCTTGGTTTAGGTTTTGGAAGGAAGTAAATTGCCCTAATTTGTGAAGTGAAGAACTATTGAGTGGAGAAGAGTTTAGAGTGGTGTGAAGTGTTATTAAGGTAAGTACCAATGTTGCATGATTGCATTGTTAATGCATATCACTAATGTGTTTTGATGTATTTATATCATTGATGATATGTATATATATATATAATTGTGTTATGGGAAAATGAAAGATGTGAATGATTTGATGAATATTAATGTATGAGAATACAATTGATTGAGTATAATTGAATAATGAATTGTTATGTGTATATATATATATCAATGATGGTATATAAAATGTGAATTGAGATATGATGGATTGAAATGCCATTGTTATTGGCTATGATGATTGGAATGAGATGAGGCATGTTTTGCCTTGTTGATGGAAGAAAGTGAGAATGATATTGATGATGAAATAATCAATGTGTTATATGTGTGTGTCTAATATGTTATTCCATTTTCAGAGTTTGTTATTGGTGGCATGCCTAATGGTAACTATCTCTTGAAGTTAGGTTGGATTTGATCCTTGAAGCCAAGTTGGGTTGAAGTTTAACATGTTTTACTCCCCTTGAAGCTTGGTTGGGTCTTGTCCTTGAAGCCTAATTGAGAAGTTACAACCCTTGAAGCTAGGTTGGGTTTTGTTCTTGAAGCCAAGTTGGGTTGATACCTAGCATGCTTTGTTCCCCTTGAAGCTTGGTTGAACATAATCCTTGAAGCCTAGTTGGGATATGATATTGATAAATGTGATAATTAAACCAAGGCATTAACTCTGAAAATTGAATGGCATGTTAGTATATTTGGGCCCATGCTTGTGTTTGTTTAGAGGTTACATATGAATAATGAGATCAATGCTTTTGTTGGTTGATATATGATGTATTATTGATAAAATAGTTGCATGGTGAGATCTATGTAGAAAATTTGAGATGTGATACCAAGTTTTCTCTTTGATATTGTATGCATGATTGATATATGTGGCATTGCATTGCATTAATGCATAAAGTCAGTATATGTTGTACTACTGAGCTATTTGCTCAGCGCGATTGTAATTCATCGCGCAGGTGAAAGAGAAGAACCCGAGAGTTCCGCTAGGCCGAGTGAGTCTAGACGTTGAAGAGTTTGATTGAGGATTTTGATTAAAGCTTAAAGATCAAGAGTCAAGCTGCCAATCATGTATAAGTTTTGTATTTTGTATATTATGACTTTGATGTATAAATGTTTGAAAAAAAAAAAAACTTGTATCATTTCCGCTGTGTTTTTAATAAACTATTTTGTATATTTTGTTTTATCAACTTCCTTCAATGTTTTAAATTTATTGATAATATTTTAATGGATTATTGAAATGTTTTATAAGCAATGACAACCTATAATCAGTATACGTATATTACGATCGTATTAGCATGCTATGTACGTATAAGGGTTATAGGGGTATTACACTTTTATTTGGTCAAAGGCCTTTTGGCATTCTTCGTTCCATACGACCGGTTGATTCTTTCTAAGCAATTTGAAGATAGGCTCACAGATTGTTGTGAGCTTTGTTATAAATATGCTAATGTACTGCAGTTTACCAATGAACCCCCAAACTTCTCTCTCCATCTTTAGGGCTGGCATATCCCTGATTGCTTTAACTTTGTCAGGATCTATCTCAATGCCATTCGGACCAATTACATGTCCCAAAAATTTACCTGAGGTAACACCGAATACACACTTCTTCGGATTTAATCTTAGCTTATACTTCAAAGCTCTATCGAAGAATAATTCTAAATTATGGAAGTGTTGCTCCCTCGTTTTCGACTTCACCATCATATCATCAACATATACTTCAACTTCTTTGTGCATCATGTCATGAAATAGTGTGGTGGCCACCCTTTGGTAGGTTGCTCCAGCATTCTTTAAGCCGAAAGACATCACCCTATAACAAAATATACCCCATGTAGTAATGAAGGTAGTTTTGGCTTTATCCTCTTGGGCCATTAACACTTGATTGTATCCGAAAAATCCATCTATAAACAAGTGTAGCATGCTAGAGGCCGCACTATCAATGAGAACATCTATATGAGGTAAAGGAAAATCATCCTTAGGGGAAGCCTTGTTTAAATCTCTATAGTCCACGCAGACCCTTATCCTTCCATCTTTCTTTGGCACGGGTATTATGTTAGCTAACCAATCTGGATATTCTATCACTTCAAGGAACTTCACTTGTATTTTCTTAGTGACCTCTTCTTTAACCAATTTAGCCCACTCAGGTCTTAATCGCCTAAGCTTTTGTTTGACAGGTTTTATGTGAGTGTAAGTAGGAATATGATACTTGGCTATGTCTCGATCTATCCCCGGCATATCTTTATAAGACCAAGCAAACATTTCTTCATATTTTTTGAATATTTTTTCAAATCTCTCTCTCTCATCAGGAGTAAGGTTGGATGCTATGCTAATGTTTTTAGGATTTTCACTTGTTCCCAAATTTAATGATTGTGTGTTAACAAAATTAATATTAAAGATGCTCAAGTAACTGCTATTTGAATGTATGCAACCATCAGGAGAAACATCACACAAGTAAGCAAAATCAGACTTTATTGCATTCATTTTGGAAAAGAAAACATCATCATCCTCATACAAAGCAGACAAATTAAAATTAAAATTAAAATCATTGTTCTCAGAATCATAAAGCAGGATGTCTTCAAACTTTTCTTCAACCAGGGCAACAATCTCTTCCAGAGTCTTCTCGGCTTTCAGGGTAGCTTCATTCTTCTCTTTTGGATTGGATTCTTTATTGGTTGACAGGGTGAGCTCTTTCTTCACTCGCTCCACTAGCTCAGCAACATCTACAAAAATTTCAAAACCTGGAATTAACTTACCCATGAACATGATTGGCTCAGGCCTTCCTTGGAGTGGTCCCATATCTGGAGCTTTGACAAAGATCTCTTCAAGTGGTAGGAAGCTCATCTTCTCACTCTTCTTTGGCTGGACACCATTGGCTTCATCATATCCTAACCCCTTCTTGGAAGCTTGAGTTCTAAAATCTGGCAACTTTGTCAAACCGGCATTACCCTTTACAAGACCAGCTCCGGGAAGGTAGTTCATACTCTTCATCATATTCAAGACTTTGGAGTCCACTACTTCATCATCAGAAATTGCAGCCACTTAAAAACCATTTAGAGGCCTCTCAACCATTAGAGCGTTAACAATCTCATTATCTTCAGCTTCAATGACCACTGTCTCATTTCCATTGGGGAATTTGATATTTTGATGAAGGGTGGAAGGAACTCCACCAAGAGGGTGAAACCATGGTCGCCCCAAGAGCAAGGCGAAGGTAACTGGTATGTCTAAAACAACAAACTCAACAATAGATTCAATTGGACCAACCTTGACGGCCGCTTTGAAAGTCCCTTCGGCATGCCTCTTAGTGTTGTCATAAGCACGAATTGTCATCTCGGTTGGGTTTAGATCTCTTGTTGACATGGCTAGCTTTGGCAATATCTTAAGTGGACAAACATTTATGGCGGACCCATCATCGACCATTACACATGGAGTCCTCTTCCCCTTGACTTCTATTTTGATAAAGAGAGGGCGGATGTGGTCTCTTCCCTCCTCCGGTAAGTCCGCATCAGAAAAAGAAACTGCTCCCATATTAACTTCACTCTTTTCTTGGACCTCTTCACATTTTATTACTTCCCCAATTTTTATGAAGTTGATTAACTCCTCTGGTGTTGCGGAGGTAGAAATGGGCATGCTAGCTAAGGCTTTGGCCATAGTTTCTCGGTGCTTTTTAGAAGTAGCTAACAAGTCCCAAATGCTGACACTTGCTTGGGTTCTTTTCAATTGCTTGAGCACAGCATCATCTTCTTGTATTTCAACTTCCTTCCCTTTATTAGTTTCTATCTCCTTTGGTGGTGGCCTTGCATAAGGCTTATCAGATCTAGTATTCATCACCTCATCTTCTTCGGGCTCGGACCAAGTCCACTCCTCCTTCTTGGGTATAATATCATCATCACTATCACTTGAATTCCAAAACTCGTTGACAACACAAATTGCTACTTCTTCACCCATCATAGCTTGTTCAAGTGCCTCTTCTTCTTTGGTTGCTTCTCCACCCACATCTTGAAAAGAAGACATGACAAAGTCCTCATGTAAACCTCCTCCAATCATGAAGGTTGCCGGTGGTGGTACCCTATTAAATTTGGGTAATGGGTTGTCTTTGGTGTTTGGCTTGTTGGGCTCGGGTAGCTTCCCATTATCAATTAGGTTTTGGATCTCATGTCTCAACCTCACACATCTATCCGTGTCATGTCCTTGCATTTGGTGAAATTGACAAAATGCTTTGGTGTCAAAATTAGGTGGGAGAGTATTAGACAAAGGACGAGGATTTAAGGGTTGTAGCAATCCCTTTCTTTGAAGCTTGTTAAGAACCCAAGACATCAATTTTCCCAATTTCGAAAATTGCCTCCTTGTTCCTTGGTTAGTAGCATTAACACCGACGGCCTTTTGCATGCTTTGGCTACGAGGTTGATATCTCCCTTTCCCATTCTTCAATTTGCAAACCATCTTGGAGAAGGTCTTTGAAATCATGGATGAGTGTATGAGACATCCTCTCATGAAGATTAGGCAACACCCCTCTCACAATCATCCTTATTTGATCGGATTCATCGGGCCTCTTCTTGAGTAAAGCGGCCTTGTTTCTCCATCTCTTGACATAGTCCACAAAATTCTCATTTGGCCTTTGCCTAATGGACTCCACTTCCATCAAGGTAACTTCTAACTCAACATTATATCCATATTGTTGGATGAAGGCTTTGTAAAGTAGATCCCAACTCTTTTGTGTTCCATCATCTAAGGTATTGAACCAATTTTGGACAACAGGGTCCAACGAGAGCATAAAGTACCTTAGGGTTTGAGCCTTAGTAGCTCGGGTAGATTGCATGGCAGTGATATACTGCTTCACATGAAGATGGAGATTTCCGGTGCCATTGTACTTAGCAAAGGAAGGCATCTTGAATTTATAAGGGACCTCTTTATCTTGTTCAAATAGTTTGTCGATCTTAGACATCTCTTCAGTTTTCAACTTCTTCTCAAATTTCTTTTCTAAATCAGCAATCATTTTTTCAACATCAGATGTATTGGTCTTTTCAATAGTTGCCTTCTCAACAGCCTTCGGTTCTTTCTTCTTTTCTTGAACCTCTTGGTAGTATTGAGCCCAATCATCATCATCATCATCAATGATCACCTTTTCATCATCAAAAACCACTTCACTAACTTTGGTCTTCCCTTTGTCCTTTGGTTTCTTAGTGCTAGCAGATGCCTCGACATGGTTCTCTAAGATTGCAGTCAACTGGTTCTTCATGGTCTCAGCTAGGGTCTCTTTGATTTCTTCCATCTTAGCATAGAGGGCCTCATCCACCATCCTTTGAATTTGTTTAGGATCCATTGTTTTTGGTGAGCAAGTGATTGAGTTGCTGCTAGATACCTCGTCTTCGGCATAGGTCGGATTGTTGTAAGCTTTAGAATTATCATAATCCAAGGCTGTGAGCCAAAGAGGATCAATAATATGAGACGCAAATGTATGCATGTATGCACAAATGTTTAGATCATTTTTGTACTAGTTTTTAGTGTGATTTTTATATGTTTTTAGTTAATGTTTTGATTGATTTTTGTTTTAAGTTTGTTTAAAGTGTTTGTTTTAGGTTTAGGTACAAAAACACCCTTGGAAGATCAAAACAGTGCAAGAAAAGCATGAACCAAGAGACACGACCAAGCCATTGGCCGTGTCTTATTCAAGGAGCAAAACAAAGTCCAAAGCAAAGAAAGAGCAAAAAAGAAGAAGTAGGAAGAGACACACCCAAGTGACACGGCCAAGCCACTAGCCGTGTCACATGACACGGCCAGCAAGCTTGGCCGTGTCCCATCTTGAGCCAAAGAAGAGAAGGAAAAGAAGCAAGAAGAGGTGGACACACTCAATGACACTGCCAAGCCACTGGCCGTGTCACATGACACGGCTAGCAAGCTTGGCCGTGTCCCATTTCATGCCAAAGAACAATGGAGCCAGCAAAGAAGGAAAGAAAAGAAATAGAAATGGACACACCCACATGCCGTGTCAACTCTTGAGACCAAATGAAAGAAAGAAAAGAAAGAAGAAAGAAAGGAAGCAGTGAAGGACATGGCCAGATGGCTTGGCCGTGTCCCAAAGGAAAACAAGAGACATGGCCAAGCCACTCTTGGCTTGGCCGTGTCACACTGAATATATTTGAATTCTTCTACGTGAAGTGGGGGACAAAGTGGGGAACAAGGCCTTGTGCTTGCCAAAAGAAATACTAAACAAAGAAATAGTGGGGAACAATGTAATATCCTCATGTTTGCCTTAGAAGTCTTGGTTATGTTGTGGTTGTAAATTGGATTGAATGTATATGTTATGTGATAAGAAAAGAAATTTGAAAGAGAATGCTTGTGTATATGTGTTTTGGGTAAGAAAGAGGGTTTAGAGAAAAGTGTATATGTTGATTATATTGTAATATATATAACATATAAATTGGTCAAATGAAGAGTCAAGGGGGAAGAGATATTTATCTTGTTGAGTATGAAATTACATATTTGGGCATGCAAGTGACAAAAGCTAAGTTAAGTGATGAGGGGTGTTTTGGTAATTGTTTAGTTAAAATCACTTGGTGGAGATTTAAGGAGAAATTGACTTTGTTTCTTCATCATTTTCTCTTCTTCTTGTTGGTAGTGGCCGGCTCCTCCAAAGACAAAAGAAAACTAGAGAGCTAGAGAAGTGTTTGAAGTTCTAAACTCAAATTGAGGGAAGATTGAAGTGATCAAGTGTTGATTCAAGAAGTTTACAACTAAAGTAAGTTCTTTTCTTTGATTTCTTTATTCTTTTGAAGTGAATTAGGGTTTGTTGATTAGTTGATGATAGGTGTTTGTGATGTGTTTTCAAGTGTTAAAATTGGTGTTAGTTAAGAGTTTAAAAAGGTATTGATGTTGGAAGTGGTGGATGTTGATTTTGAAGGATGGAGAAGGATGTTGGTTTTAGGGTTTTGGAATGGTTTGTATTTAAATGTGATGTTAATGTGTTGTTAAAGTGATTATTGTGATGTTTATGTAAGATATGTGTTTATGTCATTGATTGTGTTCATTTGAATGAGATGATTGTTGTGTAAAAGTATGGAAATGCAATTGAAAGAGTGTTGGTTTTTGGTTAGGGTATTGATCATGAGTGACACGGCCAAGTCATGGAAATTTTGGCCGTGTTGGGTTGATTTTTAGGAGACACGACCGTGCCCCATGCCAGTGTCTGTCACTGCCAAAATTAAGTTGAGAGACACGGCCACAAGCTTGGCCGTGTCCCTCAAATGTGTTGGTTACTGTTTTTATTTTTGTTCTTTTTGTATGGTTTTGATTCTTCAAAGATATTATTGATACTTAAACCTAAACATAAACACTTTAAATATACTTCAAAGATAAGAATGACTAATCAAATATATGTGGAACATACATTCATTGATGTTGAGATTGTAGCACACATTTGTTGATATTGATGATACATATGAACAATGTTAGGCTATATGCATTGTAAATGGTAATGTGGTATGTACTTTGAAATGTTGTATCAATAATGTTATATGAATAATATGAATTGAGTTATTGTTTGATTTGAGGCCATTGTGATTGGCTATGATGATTCAATTGAAAGATATATGGCATGTTTGCCTAATTGATGAGAATTGAGAATGAAATTTAAATGAATTGTGTGGCTAATGTGTTATTCCATTTTCAGAGTTTGTTATTGGTGGCATGCCTAATGATAGTAACAATCTCTTGAAGTTAGGTTGGATTGAATCCTTGAAGCCTAATTGAGATGTTACAACCCTTGAAGCTAGGTTGGGTTGGTTCTTGAAGCCAAGTTGGGTTGAAGCTTAGCATGCTTTGCTCCCCTTGAAGCTTGGTTGAACCTAATCCTTGAAGCCTAGTTGGGTATATGATATTGATAAATGTGATAACAAAACCAAAACATTAACTCTGAAAATTGAATGGCATATTAGTGTGTCTTGGGCCCATGCTTGTCTTTGTTTAGTGTTGTTCATGAATGGTTTAATGAGTAACTAATGAGGTATATAAAAAGATGTTGAAATGTGTTATGTCTACATATGTTGGATTATGAAATGTAAAGATATGTTGTTAGCTTTGCATATATGATGTTACATGTATAATATGGATTGAGAATTTACATTGCATTGCACTTAAGCATAACATTAGCATGATTTGTCTTACTAAGCCCTTGGCTTAGCGTGATAGTGTTTAATCACGCAGGTGATAGAGTTGATAGAGTTGAACCCGAGAGCTCTTCGAGACCGAGTGAGAGTAGACATTGAAGAGTTGATATAGGGACTTAAAGATCAGAGAAGATTTGCCAATCATGTATAACTCTTTTATATTTTGTAAATATTGTTTATGATGCGAATATATGTATATATTTGTAAATATGGATTTAAAAGCTTTTATATATGTAAATATTTTCTATATTCCGCTGCGTATTTAGTAAATGTATATGTATACATATATCTATTTGTTTTACATTACAAGTTCATGACTTATTTTCTCTAATGTATAATGAGAAAGCTTATAGTATCATTTAAAATGTTTTGAATGTTAATAAAATCCGTAGCATTCCTATATTCGATACATGTATACTACATTGTGGTGTATGTAGTGTGTATGTATTGGGTGTGGGGGTGTTACAATTGTTTTGGTATCAGAGCCTAGGTTTGAGATTCTCAACCTAGGTAAAATGTAATAAAAAGAATATTTTTACTTAAAAAGTGGTTTTGAATAACATATATGTTTGGGATTGGCAATCTCTGATCTTTAATAAGAAGTAATCTGCTGTGTTTGCAGACATAGGTTGTGATGGATCCTCAGTCGCGTCAGTCAGTTGAGGGAAGTGCGGAGAGCGTTGCTCCTGAGGATGGAGCTAGAGTTGTTAGTGCTGGGGAGGCACCTGCTTCGGTGTCGGGGAGACCAGTTGGTGAGGAGGTTCCACCAGCTTGGCTTAGGCATGTGGTAGAGGCTTTGAGGCAAACACCAGTGCAACCACCACCACCCCCTCAGCCTGTGGTACCAGTGAGCCACTATGATAAACTAAGGAAGTGTGGAGCAGAGGATTTCTTAGGCACTGTTGATCCAGCTGTAGCAGAGCAATGGCTTGATAAAGTACAGAGGATCTTTATTCAGTTGCAAGCCACCTCGGAGGAAAAGTTTGACTATGCAAGATCTTTGCTACAAAAGGATTCATACGACTGGTGGAGGACAGTGCCCCATTCTATGGATGATCCACCAACCTTGTCATATGCGGATTTTCTGAGAGAATTTGAATTGAAGTATACTCCTAGGGAGTACAAAGACATGAAGAAGATGGAGTTTTTGAGCTTGAAGCAAGACAGCAGGACTGTAACTGAATATGAAGTTGAGTTTATTAGATTGAGCCATTATGCTGGGGGCATTATAGCTGATGAAATAGATAGATGCAGGAGATTTGAGGAGGGATTGAGGCCCTCTATCATGTGCTTAGTGGCTGGATCTCGATATCACGATTTCTCCCAGCTAGTGGCAGCAGCTCGAAGTGTAGAGCGAGCTCAAGTTATTGCAGCTGCTTCAGAGGAAGAGGTTAGGGTTAGGAGGCCCCAGTTTGAGGCAGGGTCTTCTTCTGCTAAGAGAGGTAAAGGAAGCTTTGTTCCTAGAGTTAGTAGGAGAAAGAGGTCAGCTGGTAGGTCAGTGCAGTTACAGAGGCAGAGATTTAGACCTGCAGCTTCAGTGGCAAGTGCTCCGACCCCAATGATTCAGAGATCCACTCTTCCCATCTGCATTCATTATGGTAGGCCACATGGTGGTCCTTGCTGGAAGACTGGTGTAGCAGGGGTTTGTTTCAGATGTGGATCACCAGATCATTTTGTTAGAGATTGTCTTGAGAGGCAAGAGCAGATGTCAGTTGATACTGCAGCTTCTCGACCTAGTGTGAGGGGAGGTCGAGCAGGCAGAGGTAGCAGCCGGGGAGGCAGATCTGGGTTCAGTGCTAGAGGAGGTTCTACATCCAGAGAGAGTAGACCAGAGGAGGTTGGGTCTTCCCAGAGGATATATGTTATGCAGAGGCAGCCAGATGCTTCGGCAGTCATAGCTGGTACTTTTTCTTTATTTGATACTTTAGTACTTGCTTTGATTGATCCCGGATCCACCCATTCTTATATTAGTGCATCTGTTTTGCCTGTGTCTGATATGCATACTGAGTCCCTAGGATTTGATGTGTTGGTGACAAATCCGTTAGGGCATAGTGTGATTGTGAGCAAGGTGCACCGAGATAGTGTAGTGAGGGTGCAAGGTGAGGAGTTCCTTGGAGATTTGATTGAGATGCCATTTAAGGAATATGATGTGATTCTAGGCATGGACTGGTTAGCTAGACATGGAGCTGTGGTGGATTGTA